>OY101435.1:34074157-35322085 GCA_956483605.1 Tuberolachnus salignus | reverse complement strand
TCGGTCTTAGCCGTAACACACGCTTATCGTATAAGAATTTGGACGACAGATTCAATATGGATTTACGACAGGTATTAGCATAATACAAACAAAAATAATTATAACCACCACCGAGATACTGTAATCGCCACAATGACATTTTAAATGCCTAGCATAGGAACATCCGATGACCCGGCATGCATTGTCAAGCGGGAAGAGGAGGCCTCTATGGGTGACGTTTGTCCGCGGTCACGCACTCGCTGCCGCGGGACGTCGGCGAAGAAAAAAACGGAAAACAAAACATATTTAAATTAACAGCAAACGAAAGATAGTGTTCGAGGTCGAACACTTACCGATAAAAAAAAAAAAAAAATAGATAAATAAAAGAAACCAAACCGAAGAATTAAAACCGACAATCCAATGGCCGGCGGTGTATCTGGAGAGAAGTTAGAGAGGGTAACCCCTCCCGATATGTCTTAGATACACATTATTTATTATATTTTTTTTAAGACGACGTTTATTTAAATTAACGGATAAAAATATTATCTTTTTAGGAGCGAGAATTTTAAACGTACCCACCTCCCCGCCCGAAATATTTGCCTGACTACGCCGCTGGCCACGAGGTTTTTTTAATCTTATAATTCTCAATATTGAAAATACTAAATCGAGGTGCGAGAACCGACAAATAATTTTCCAATTGAAACTCTGGTATATAGTATAATATATACGTTTTTGGTTATTACTTTCCCCATCAACGAATGTATTTTTGTAATTTTTTTTTTTGCTTAAATAAACGATGGCAGCAGTGAGGTAGTAATGTTCATACAGATCCTCCACTGTTTTCGGTTACAAATTAGGAGGAAAAAAAGAAAAGATTAATACTGAATGCTAAAATATTTATTTAAACAATTACATTCTTATATTATTAACATTACAAATTTAAAATATATAGCAAAATAATAGTGATATTAATTACTGGATAATTCTCTAAGTCATAATCTAACCTCATAATCAAACTGTTGTAATTTATATTTAAAAATATACTAAGTAGAACATAAATCAACATTATTTTCATTATTGAGCTGCGGGTATTTTCGTTATCTTAACGACCCGGTGAAATTCGAATAATTCCGGGATGTTCCTGATAAACTGAGTTTAAAAATATTCTCCGAAACGCATAGTCGGATCTAATAAAATTAATTTTACTTTTGCGATTTGAGTGTAATATTTTATTAGGCATGAGTAACGATTATACTAATACAAAAGTTCCCAAACTGTGGGTCTCGATTATTTTTGAAATATTTTCTTTTTTTTTTTACAGAAGAAAACTAGAATTATTTTAGACAGTGATTTCGTTTTGCATTACATATTTAAATACAGTTAAATTCTAGACGTGAACATCGTTAAGTCATAAATATTGTTAATAAAAATGCAGGTCATTAGTATGTGGTGGGTCGCCAAAATAAAATAATATTCACAAATGGGATAGTATTGTGGATAGTTTGGGAACGTCTGTGCTAATATATTTTTTTTTTTTTTTGCTTATGTCAGGGGTGTTCATACATGGACATAACACCCACCGTCCTCACCAAAAAAAAAAAAAAAAAACCACGCCGCTGATCGCGGTCCACTGTCTTCAATTACCTGACGCGACCGAATAGTTTTGATTATTTTCCTAATCGACTATAGTTTTTACAGACACTCGGATAGTAAAAAAAAAAAAAAAAAAAAACACCGAATAATTCGATAGTGATAGTTCGAGGTCAGTGCACATCGCTAACAATAAACCCGATACGCGACGGGCACCACGATTTCTCGTCCGACGACGTAACGGCTTACGGTGAAAGGCAGAGCTCTGTCCGGGCGATTTAATAACAAATAACATCAAAAAAAAAAAAATAAAATAAATGGTATTTATATAATTATTCAACGATGACTCATGGCTACGTATAAAATAAACGAATTTTCGACCAGAAATCTCCCGCTCCGATAAAACATTTGAAACCATTCTATGTAAAAAATTACTAGTAGCAATCTGGTTTTCTTATTATCGGCGGACATTTTGTTGCAAATTCATTTGTAAATAATCGTAGAGACTTCGTAACTGAACACTCGTATTAGCACTACAAATATCCCGTCGTCAGTATAGTAATACAAATTATGTAATTTATTTAAAATTTTTAAATTTATGATCAAATTTTGTTGATGAAAACGTATAATTGTAATTTTTTATTACAAATTAATACAATTTTAAACTCATCGAAACATTTTTTACGGAACTTCGCTTAGAAACGTTTTTTGTTCGTAATGATTTATCGTTGAGTACAGTCATAAATTAAATTATATCTCCGTACTTACCATACTTTTATATTTTTACCCATTAATAAAATACACTAAATGCACTATATACTTAAATCAGAGGCGTCATTTCACTTGTTTAAATAGGGATCGACGCAAACATTTGAATCGGGCCAATACGCTCGTAATCGTATACACCCCACACTTTATGTTTTAATACTCAAATACTATAGAGTAATAAGTCCGATAAAAAATAATTGAGAAACTAAATATAAATTATACATTTCATACATTTCTTGTGCCGTGTATTTTGGATACACATACGGGATAATCAGTATTTCATAACACGCCGGCGACGACGGCGCAATTATAACATTTTATGCGGGCCAAAAACACATTTAAAAAAAAAAAAATTGTGCTGCCAAAGTAACTAAAGCAGAAAATTAAATAAATTTGATAGTCCTATATGAAATTAGATTAAAATAATATTGGTGGGTACCTAATTTTATAATAACTATAGAGGGGGCTTCGTGTTCACTGTTATTACACCCAGTGGCGTAATTGTGCGGAAGGGCAAGGGTATAACTTCCCCCCTCCAAAGGTATAACAACAGTACACGTATAAGAATATTCTAAAATAAAGAAATAATGCGAAACATTAATTATTTTTTACATTCATAAGATAAAAATATGTTTTCCTCAAATAATTTCGTTGAAGTCTATAATTATATATATTTCACGTTTCTCTTGTTTTATAATATGTTGACGGAAATAGTGATGTATTTTTTAAGTATTATTTAATCAAATCATCATGAAATTATTCTTTGATTATTTTGTATACATAGAATAAAAATATATTTACACCAGTCCCCGGGGTTTTGATATTGGCGAATAAATCATTTTACCCCTTTAATTTTACTTAATCTTACCCAATTACGTCACTGAGTTATACCTATAAGTATATTCACGTCGCGTCACTAATATAATATATCGTGCGGACGACAAAATTAATATTCGTTTTTTAACTGCATACGGTAATAGTCTGGTTATAAAACAAATTCGTGCGGCAAATCTGCAACGGACGGTGAAACAGGAAACTGCTTGAAATTGCCCACTGTTGCCATGTCGCGACGTGGTTATACGTATTCGCGCACGTCGTTATTTCTGGGTTTCAGGGAGGGCGTGGGGAATCTGGGTGTGTTACTATAATAAATATTTATAATATTATCACATTCATATTGATCTAGCGAAACGATAAGAATTATGAAAATAGTTTTGTATATTTTGTCAAGGCTACTTGAAATCGATTTTCCCGAGTTTTTGATTTTATCCCACTTAATCCCCCCCCCCCAAAAAAAAAAAGAAAAATATCGATTTAATATCAAAAAAATGGGGAAATTGATCGTCAAGTAGACTCGACGAAACGCTTTCAATCTGTGCGTTGAAATGAAAACACGTCTAAGTTCCTGTGTTGCGCATGTGTTAGATAAAGACAGAAAATCACCACTTAAAATCCCCTTAGAAAAAAAAAAAACATTATTTTAAACAAAATTTAAAATTGTCAACTATATACAATATATTTTATAGTCCATCTACATTTCTGTAATAAATATATATATATATATATTGATTTATATTCATATAAAATATATGATTATATATTATTAATTATATTCAATAAAATAAATGTAAAAATATACATTATATATATATATACGTAATATAATATAATTATATATATATATAATAATACGTAAAAATTATGTAATATTACAAAATAATTTATAATACTCAATAATTAATTACATTAATTCATACTATCAATAAATAATTATGTTATTAGCTACATTATACAGTGTACAGAGATAATATTAATTTTGCTAAATCTTTGAGGCAAAAGCGTCAATTACAAAAAGAAAAAATGAAATGAATTAAGTGCCAGAGCAGTCAGTGGTGTACCTAGGACCTTCTTGTTATGGCGGTGGGGGGGCTAAATGTATTTTCCCCTCTTTCTTATAATAATAGGAAATTCATTCGAAAAAAATTCATATAACAATTACATCAATATAGACACGTCAATCGGGCATTAAAAATGTTTTTTATTGTAAAGTAGGTAATATATATATATATATATATGTTATCGTGTTTTTAATTTTACTTTGAGAAAAAAAAAAGTTTATATTCCAATATAAATGAAAAAAAAAAAAAAAAAAAACCACCAATAACACTGAATAACAATGCATATCACATCACATCGTATTATACAAGAGTGTCACCGTTCCGCCGACAGGTACGAAACTGGCGCCGCAGTGGCCAGAGACAGTACAAGTCGAATTGCAGAGACATTAAAATCTCGACGAAAATCTTACCGAAACCAATTGATTTTAAAAATACTGTTGTCGTAATACCTATCAATGCCAAAAACTAACCGGTCCTCGGTTTTATATTACGTTCTCTGATGGTCGTACGGTCTGTATAGAATTGGCATTACGGCGGTTTGACGACACGGCATTGCCGTATACTTGACCTAAAATTTACCGCAGAGCCGTCTCGACCATCCCGGTGTGATAGCCCAGGTTATAACCCGACCAGTGGCGCCACACAACAAGAGGTGATGGGGTGGGGGCGGGATGTTTTAGGTGTCCGGGCACACCCCCCCCCTCACCCCGAACCGTATTTATAGAAATTTTATATTTGTTTTTTTTTTTCTAAGATTATTATATACAAAAAATAATCATCGCTCAAAATTTGATAACTATTGCGTAAATTATATAAGTTTTGTATCCGTACACTGGTGACGCCACTAAAATAAGTAACAACGGTAGAGAGGGATGTGTTAAGCGGACACCCTCCTCGAAAAAATCCTAGTTGAGTCGTTGAACCTAACCAAACCTAACCTACTGGCCGAGTCCGTGATATCGCCGAGGATTCGAAACTATCTGTGCACACCCCGAAAGGTGACATTTGACGTTTACTGTTTTCCGATCGAATCTTGGTGAACAAATATTAAAACAAATATATCCCCGACTGTTTTTCTACGGTAGTCCAACTCTGCTATATTTCCAACTTCGCACCCAGTGGTGTAACTAGGTAAAAAATTAGGGTTGACGACGACAAAATAATTTATTCACCAAAATCAATACCACAAGGGGCGGGGTAATATATTTGTATTCTATACACACGAAATAATAAATGATTATTTTAATAACTTAATAACCTAACTCAAAAAAACTTAAAAAATAAACGAAAGAATACGTTCATTATTTTATTGTTCATTTTCTTATTTTTGTAACCCCAAATAATGCGATAACTTTGACAATACCGTCAACATATTATAAAACAAGATAAACGTGAAATACAGTGAACTCTCGTTATATCGAATCTCAAGAGTAACAGGAAAAAGTTCGAGATATCGAAAAATTCGAGACATCGAGTTTTATTAACATTTTTAAAAAAAAAATTAGTAAATAAATTGAATGCTTCAAATACATAATTTGAATATTTAAAAACTAACACTTACGGTTTCTATGAATTTCTAAATCTATCATATTTTTCATATTTCCACTATTGAATGTCAACATTTTATCTATCTGTTTCATAATTGACGATAATAGTGTATTTAGTGGAATGTTGAATTCTTTAGCGATTTACGGTCATTTTTGTCAACTAAAGATATTTTAACGAACTTTTTCTGAAATTTTAAGGACATTTAATTTACGCTTATTATTATTTGCATTCCACGACTATATTGTACGAACGCGAGCAATCACAATCACTAAACCCGAACGTACTGTACAATTTTATTTTCTTACTTTAATAAAAAATGTTATTTGTGTATTCGACATAACGAAAAACGATTAATTTTATATTGAATTATCGACAATAAAATGCTATTGAGTGTAATGGTAGTCTCATGGGGATTTCAATGTAGTACGAGATGGCGACGTTCGGCATAATAGGAATCTACTGTATATATAAACTTTTTATGAATGATTTGAGGAAAAACATATTTTATCTTATGAATATAAATAGGAATTAATGTGTTGCATTCATTCTTTGTTTTAGAAGATTCAGAAATTCGTACTGTTATCATATCTGGGGGGGAGTGCTCCCCTTATTCCCACAATTACGCCACTGGTTGTGATGGTGCCCCAATGGATTAACGAGGTCTCTGCAATAAAAAATAAACCAACGATAGTTATATATTTTTTAATATTTAGTTCGAATCGATCGGTCATGGACAAAATGTTTTATGTTTTTTTAATTATTCCGTCATGGTTTTGCATCGACCTTAAGTTTTTTGGTTTACAATCATGACACTATAACTTCCTCGGGACATTATCGGGGTTTTCCTCCAACAGTGTTAGCGTATAGCTGATCCAAGAGCGAGTGGCGAGCGGTCATACCTTTAATTTCAAACAGATAACCACCACTGATTATAAGGCTGGGTTAATCGTTCGATAATTGGCGATAATTGTTCGTCAAATACGATTGTAAAATCCCGTATGGCGACCGGTCGCGCGCCTATACTATATACGTATTATATAGTGGCACTATAATACTATATATAGTAACCTCTAGTTAACTAGTCGTAAGTGTTGCGATATAACCGTATAAAAGAAAGAAAGAAAAAAAAAAGTTGGCTCAATATCGTAATACCTTGCGTTTTTCGCGACGACGCGCCAAAGTGCAGTACTGCAGTGCTAAAGTGCTAAAGTACCTATACGACATTTAAATAGAATATATTTGTTCGGGTGTGGATTTACGGGGAGTGGTGCGGTTTAAACGGATTTACAAGTTTTTTAGAACTCGTATATCCGAATTATACGGATATTTACGGTTAAAATCGAATAAAGATAGTTTTAAACATTACGTGCATTGCACTAGTGTTTTCATAAAATTACGGTCAAGTCTTCGTTGAACCTTACACTCAAAAATATCCCCACTCCCCATAAATAAGCTCCAGATCCCCGGTGTGTGGACGATAGTATTATATAATACAGTCTGATTTAATTGGAAACGGTATTAACGTCGGCGGCGTCCAGCGGCGGGCAATTATCGTTTTCCAAGTCGAAATCGTAAACGTAACCGCCGTTGTCGGCCGCGCACTTTTGAAAATATTCCATCACTTTTTGAATCCGATCGCCCGGCACGGCCGGCCCGATACCCGGCACGTCGACTCCGGCGCCGTGCGTACATTCCATGTCGTCACCGCCGCCGCCGCCGTCACGCGTAAATTCCATGTCGTTATTGCCAACGTCACGTTCGTCGGCCGTCGCCGGACGACAGAAAATCGATTCCAGCGACTTGCAGTTAACGACGTTTTCGGCCAACGACGACGGCGGTTGTACCGAAAACACGTCCAGAGATTTGGCGGTTTTCACCGACGGTTTACCGTTACCGCCTACGTCTCCGCCGTCTGAAATAATATATATATTTTTTTTTATTTTAAAAATGATAAAACTGTGTATTTAATATTTAACAGTAGCGGCTATCATAAAAATTATAGGCGCAGCGAAACCCTAAAATATACCACCCACCCGCCCTCGCCACTTAATCGATGACTTTTTTTTTACCGGCATCTTGTAACGCTATAACATATTTTGTATACACTATTTACACAAAATCGCATATTATATTGGTAATTACAAAATTATAACAACTTATTATTTATTGTAACAAATTTTGTTTGATAATACATATATTAATATACAATAAGTCCCGTATTCAAGGGTGGGCCAGATGGACATTTGTATGAACGAATTTTGATTGTGCTCGAATTGGAAAAAAAAAAAAGGATAGGGACTATGAGACTTAAACAAAAAAAAATGCGTCCCTTGCAATTATTGAACTCAACCTAACCCACCCGCACTATCCTCACACTACATATCAAACATAATTCAATAATTATAATTATAATTATTATTTTTCGTTAGCAATGATTTATCGTCGCGTACAGATATAAATTAAATTACTCTCTAAATCCTACTCGCTAAAACTTTCCATCTACAACAGTGGCCCGCCTACGGTGCGAAGTATGTGTCTCGGTCGTTTTTATTTTTTATTTATTTTTATTGCGTATATACTTGATGTATTCAAAATGTACCGGGACTGTATGAATTGCACCAACGGAGCGTCGTAAAACGATACAATTGGCATCAGAATAAAGAAAATGATTTAAGTTGAATCTACAGAAAACAGACGTGCTCGGGACGAATCACAGAAACCCAATCGTATAGCTTGGCGCGCAGTCCCGGGACATTTTTGAACGCGTATATATTTTATTTATTTTACATTTTTTTTTTTTTTTTTTTTAGTTATATAATAATTTAGAGGGTTAGTGTGTACGATTAGGTATACGTACGTTTTTCACTATTACAATTCCATTCGGTTAACACCTGCCCAAACGTATTGCGACGTTGCCGGGCATGTCGTACATGCATACATGTGTATCGAGTACTACGCGTTATAGTAGTCTAGACCAGGGGTCCACAGAAGTAAAAACATAATAAATAAATAAAATACAACTAAACATTAGTTTAGGTTTATTTATTTTCGTATTAAAATCGCAATCTAAGGTAAATAATTTAATAGAATATAATATAAAAGTATACTATAAGCTTAATGAGAGAGAAATGTTACTGTTTGTCTCGAATCATTTTTTTTTTTAAATTATTACTCTCGGAAAACAATTAACGCGTAGAATGTTTTCAAATGTCGAACTTGAGCGATATTTGTTCTTCATGTAATGTATGCGGAGCAAAACATATAGCTAATATTTATGGGTTACAGTTAGGGTATACTTATCCATAGTCAAAAAAAAAATTTAGTTTTGTATTATATCACCAATGAATTATCTAAAATAAAAAAATAAATAAATTTAAGTAAAATAGTTTTAGCGGTCCATTTATTTCCGCCTATTGCCGATCCCGGGTCCAAACCCACAGGATCGTATGCGGATTTCAAGGATCGGGCCTAATAAAACCGATCTGGTTTTAGCAGCGGACGTACGAAATTGTATTATTATTTAATTCAAATGTAATCTGATTTAAATCCGCAAAAACCGCATCTGACGTAAATTAATCTAAAATCTAAATTTACGTTAAGAAATAAATATATTATATTATCGTAAAACGATACGCGAATGTTTCTGTCTTTATTTCCCTTCTACTCGGCACAATATAGAAAAAGGTTGGCCACCCCTTGTTCTAGACGATTATCGTGGGTACCACTTGACGTCACCACTGGCGTACACACGCCAGTCGGAGGAGTTTACTTTGTACACGGTCGACGGCCGGGAAACCGGTTTGGTTAGGCGTTTTCGTTTGTGGTTTTGAACCGTCGACCTTCGTACGTAGAAAGCACCATAGAAATCGTTGTTTATGTTTTTTTTTTCTCTCTCTCTCTCCTCTCTCTGTTCTGTATTTCGCGTCCAACGTTTTATAACAATTTTTACCAACCTGACGATGATGCGCCGGCTGCGTTACGTACGGCGTTGTCGCCGCTACGGTCAACCGGCAGGGAACAATCCAATTTCGCCAGAAATCCGTACAGCTTACACGCAACGTCCGCGTGTAAAAAATAACCGTCGGTGGCCAAACATTTGCAGAACGCCTCGCAGCACATCAGTACGGTCTCTTTAAGTGACTGGGAGAGAGAGAGGAAAAGAAAAAAGAAAAAAAAAAACTGTTAAATACTATAATCGAGTGTAGTCGTTCCACCGGTGATATTGTATAATATCACGTGCTACGTAATACATAATACGTATACTACGTTGCATACGCGCAAATTGTCTGGAAAATATCGAAAATAATATAGTCTTCGGGGGTCGTCTATCTCGGAGACTGAATATTTAAGGAATTGTGACCGGTGGGGGGGGAGGGAGGGCACTTTCCCGGGAACATAAAATCGGATAAATTCCCGAGAGATGTTTCCGAAATGGGAAAAGTATACGTATAGAACAGGAACAAGAACAATAATAATAATAATTGATTACGCTTGATCATCGCTGATCATTTCTGATACATAATTACTATTTATTACTTTACTTATTTTACTAAATTATTTATTTAACCAGACGCGCGGTATACCCCCGGCAATTTATAATATTATTGACAAGCATTCGGCGCCACGGGAAAAGTTTTATTTAATTTTTGTACGTTTATTTTTCCCTGTCAATTCCGTCAACTAACATCTTTACGCACATATATTTTTTTTTTTTTTACACAAGCTGTATACACGTTATATTTATATTTTGTAAATAATATCCTAATGTTTTAAAAAATATTTTACAAGAGCTGTATATTGTACAGAGCGTTTGATTTGTCACGATTCAATTCGATAAGATAAGTTAAGTGTATTTGTGGTCTATTAACTATTTGTAGCATATCAGTAGTGATTTTCTAGAGTATTTATGTACATTTAATATTAACGTTAGTTTTTTTTAGTTTAAAATTTTCATCTATGTAAAATTAACATGAATATTAAAATACGAATTTATCTTACCTCAATAAGACGATAATTTTTTGAATTTTTAAAATTGCGATTTTCAATGCATTTAAAAAAAAAATGTTACGTGGGTTCTTTAAGGTGTTTTACTGCATTCAATTCACAGCTATAGTCATAATCAAAATGGCGAATTGTTTGTAATTGCTCTATTATAATAAATGTTACTATTATACTAATAAGATTAGTGGAAAAAAAAAATAAAAAATATTTATAAAATATTTATGTGTCATTAAAAGGAAGTTATTGCCCGACAACATAAAAAAATCTAAATATCTTAACCGATTTGCAGTACTCGAGACAATAATAATTAATATCTACGTCTTATGCACTGTACACGTGCATATAAAAATTAGACTTGATAATATTTTAATGCTGTGTATGATGATAAAGACGTACTGTCATACGCAGTTAAAATGCAATTATTAAACATTATCAGTCTGGTTCACCGAGTGATATAATAGCTATATGCGCATTTGGTAAACCCATTGGAATTTTGTATAATATTCGATTCAGAAATAAACAAACGTAATCAAGAATTTATTGCACTCGGTAAAAATAATATTACATAGACATTTTAATAATAATGTTGTGTATCGAATATTATATTGGTATAGAAGTATACCGTAGACTGCAAAGGAATAATGGTTTATTTTTACGCTTCTTGATTTTGTAATAAAACAGAGTACAGGTTTAAAATTAAATCATAATTACGTTGTTATTGAAATAACTATACGCCGTCTTACTTTCGTCCAATGTCCAAAAGTAACGCCCAAAAATTCCACCATTTGCACGTGTTCTTCGTGAAATTTTCCAATTGTATAAATTTGTTCTAATAAATTGAAATCCAATGATAAGTCCGACCACACTTCTTCTATTCTCTCCTTAGTACTTAATGTTGTACCCAACTAGAAACATATGAAACGGTATAGGTATCTCATTATCTCAAATTTTTAATTGAATTGCGAATGTCGAAAAGGCCTCCATCTCGATCAATATGTTCAAAATTGACTTTCCTCCCTGTTGTCCGTGTATATACACGTTAAGTAGACCGATATTATTTTTCCAGCGAGAATGCCACAATCGGGTTTCAATTATATCGTGATGGAAAACGTTTAATATTCAGATATCGAAGCCCTTTTCGAAATGTGCAATTCAATAAGACTTACTTGAAACGCTAATATTCTGAATAAAGTCCGGTCCTGATTGTAAATAGATTTGCAGTTTTTGTGTAAACCGATGGTGGTGTATTGTCGTTCATCCGTAGTTTTGAAATATTCCGCCGACCACTTTACAATGTCTTCGGGTTGAGATCGTATCGCCGCTTTTACATAATTTTTTAATATTTCTTGTAAACCGTCAGGGATGTTTATCGAAGTCATTTTGTAAAAAAAAAATACCTACACCGTCACACGGGGAGATCACGATTTCCTAATCGTACGACAGTAATGTAAAACAGGCTTGTAATATTTTTAATAGATAAATAAAACAGCTTATACAGTATTATTTATATTTCTCGAAGGGGTGTATACCACCATACTAAGAGTACCGCCCGTCTATATACCCCTGTGGTTATGTTTTGATGTATTGTTTCTATGGTTTCGAAAATATCGACTTTTTTTATCCAATAAAATGTGCCTCGGGAAAGTGAACAGTAAATTCCGACCAAACATTGCGTGGGTCAAGTAAATAAACCATGGCTGAAATAATACATTTTTATTATACGCGGGCCAAACGGAAAGTTTTGTAAAAATTTAATTTTTCCTAAATACGCGTTAGATATTTTATTTTAATTAATTATCGTTATACTGTTTTTACTTTGGAGTTTGTACACGCGAATATACATCGTTATTTTTTTGCAGCAATTTATTTTTATTATTATATTTGTATATTACACAATTAGCGTAAAGGAGAATTTTTATGATAAAAAGCACTATACCGAATGTGATGGGATGCAAATGTTTATTATTAGTTTTTTTTTAATGACAGTGCCATTATTTATTTATACATTTATTTTATATAGTATATTATCACGATCAACCGTGTAGACAAACAAATTTCTAATAGGGAAATATACGAACGAATTCTTTGATCAATATTATTTGTATAGAGATAAAATAAAACACAATTTATTGTAAGATATAACTATAAATAAATAAAATACGAATCATAATATGTATTGATAGTTAACGTCGTAATAATTTATGTAATTTTATATTGTCGTATTTTTTGTATATCATATTATACGAGAGTAGAAAGGGGAAACAGTGGCGTAATTTCAGTTTTTATTTTCCGGGTGTGCGAATTTTCAGGCAGGCCAATTTTAACATCATATATTATATCTATTGTTTATTCTCTCCTTTCCTTTTACAATCATAATTGCAATTATTATTCGTATCAACTAATTTATTGTAGAGTGAGAAGTACTTTCCGAGTGAAATGATTAATCATATTAAATCATACATTATTATTTTTATAAAAATACAATTTAATTGTATTTATATAAATAATAGTAAATAATTTCGGCAGACCAATTTGGACTATTTTAAAAGTAAAAGGTGACCTCCCCAAATGACGCTTCTGAGAAGACGTTGCAATGGGTTTTTTAATTAGGCAGCATGCCACTTAAGATACTACTTTTCCATTCGAAAACCATGAGTTGATATTGAAATAAACCGATTTAACGGTTAAAAACCCTAATTTTCAACGTTTGTTTTTTTTCATATTCCAGAGACATTATAGACATTTTTTTCTGAAAATATCGGTCATCGAACAAATACAACCGATAACGAGTATCGGTTTATGTATCCGACCCACCCTTAGTTTTAATAATTTATTTTGGGTAGGTCCTAATATTTTAGAATAATATTATATCTAAATGTTTGTGTTTCAAGTATGATATTCTACAATATTATTTACGTATCTAGGTGCTGGATTTGATTATTTTGTCTATAGCCAGTGGCGTATTTACGGGACGGTGCTGGGGGTTTCCACCACCCCAAGAACTTTTTTTATTCGTCACGATTCGATAAGTTAAATATATGCGTTTACCGTTGTTTGTCGATAACTGAATATACGACAATATGAAAAATACATGTATGTGTTCAAATAAAAATAAATAAATTGAATGTACAGCGGCTCTCACACGATCGATCAGTAATACTGACAATACAATTATTGACAGTATTTACATTACTGACAGTGTAGTCCTCAGACGGTCAGTACTCATTGGCAAAACACTTTTCGAATCATACATTTTTTTTCAATTCCTTAGGAAAATTATTTCGTAAGGTATTTTTAACGTCATCTACTGTAGCGTTGGGTTTGAGAAATGTATGCACAATTAATAATTTATCGTAAGCAGATTTCTTTTTGTCACGATTACAATAACATTTACATCTTTACATCCCATACAAATGTTAAATATTTATATTCAACAACAAAGTCACGTAAAAATTGTCGTTCACCAGTTTCGCGCGCGCTTTTACAAACGTCGTGCGTCCTTTATCCCTACGATATCAAATACTGATGCCATGCGCGCACCCAGGATTTTTGTTTGGAGAAGGAAAGGCTTAAACATTTTCCTATTTTCCTTACACACAAGTAAACAATTAGCACTGATTTTTAAATAATCATTTATTTTTATTATTATTATTATTACCACATAATATGTTATAATATTATGTATTTAATAACTGTTAATACTTCGGATTCTTTAATTTGTATTTATCTACTAGCCACTACTAATACCAGCTGGTTTGCGTATTTAACTCGTTTCTACTCAGCTTTTTTTACACAGTGTGCACACACGTGTATTCAACACAACGGCAAAATCGAACGGACTGAAGTGACCAAACGTGATTTTCATACCGCAGACGGTGGATAGTCATAATTATTATTGTTATCGTAGTGATTAATCAAAGTCGACGGCTGCCGGATCCAACGAAATCACTATTACCTAGAATACGCTAGTATCTATAAATTTAAAAATAATTTTTAACGAAATAAGCGTACGGACGATTGCTACGAATCTCATTAGGTGCACTATTAAATCATTTATGTGTTACTAACGTAATAATACAATTTGGAGAGAAAAAATACTTCGTTTTAATACTATATTTGTGACAATATGCTATAACAATGTATAATTTAATGTTAACAATTTTTTTTTTTTTTTTTTTGGGGGGGGGGGGCTTCAGTCCCAAAGCACCCCCTCCCTGCGTGCGCCACTGACCGATGAGCTGTCATTTACCACCTCGCACGATCAGTATTGTCAGTCAATATGGTAAATACTGTCAATAAAATAATCGAATATAATATTAATTGTAAATTCATTAATAATATTATATTGTATTTGAAACGTTGACGATAAAAATTGAAACGTTTCAAGTTATATTATACAACGTAGCATGTTTAAAATATATATATTATGTTACCTACCGTTTATATATACTCGCATTATTTATACATAACGGTAGTTTACTATGACAATAAGAATAAACAATCCGTTTATTATTCTTGTATATAAACGCGAAAAGTACAAAAAACAAAAAAAAACTTTCGTATAATATTATTAAGGAATTATATTACAATCGCGTGACTAAAACCCTACTATTATTTTTTTTTATTTTTATTTTGTATACATATATACATACAATACGTACAATTCAGGGGTTTACAATTATTACTATTGTCCGATAATTCCGATATCCGTACACGATACAGCCCGGCGGCTGTATACATAAATCAACATAATATTATTACGTCGTTCTTACCGATCGTCAAACCCGACAAAAACGTTTGTAATTCGACTATTGAGAGAAAACAAAAAAAAAAAAAAAAAAATATAAAACAAAATACGTACTATCCACCTAAACGGATCGGCTGCGCAGCCGGCACTATCGATAATATCGAATGACCGTTTCAAAAACAAAACCGTAGGTGGGCATAAAAAATAATAACACAAACGATTCGTCGTCAATATTACCTCGCAGACAGATTGTGTTCGAAACGGTTTATTATTATATTGCACACGGAATATATTTGCAATTGGCCCATAAATATTTGTATAATATTAACCCGGTTGCGTTTCTGTACGGCTGGAAACGAAATATGTTGAGAAACATTTGTCACGCATACACGACATTTAAGACACGATACTCCAATAAATTACTGTATACTACTGTACCGGGTGTACGGTATAATATTATTTTACTCTGGTTTAAGGTTTACAGCGACATTCTGTTCGTCCACCAAACGGTTCGGTACACAATGTACGATACTGTTGTGTCCGTCGATTTGCAATAATCGTCGCCGACGGTATTGATTGCGCACGTTAACATAAGCCGATACATAAATCCGGCGGCGTACGGCCGTCTCGACCGGGTAATTATATAAATATTAGACGGATTTTTAAACGAACAATGCAAATTAAAAAAAAAAATAAATAAATAAATATAAATAGGTCTATAAATTATTACTTGTTCGATTTTAATAGGTATTTTTTTTTTTTTTTTTTTTTTTATCTAAATCGCATTAAAATCGCCGACTCGACAGCGTTGGACTCAATATTGTTATATTGTTATGTTTTTAGACTGTAAAATGTCCGAAGGTAACGAAAATCCACAAGACCCGCGACCGGAGTTCTTCGGCAACTACATTATAAAAGCGTTGAAAGTAAAATCTGAAAAATGGTTCAGATTAATGGTGACGGAAGAACAAGGTTCGAAAGTCTACAATTTTTTGGACAATCCGGAATGCACCGTTTTAATAATATTCCAAGTACGTATATACGGATTTAATACAATTTATACCAAAATTATCTGTGATATTCTATCTAATATAATTTAATTGCGAATTTCCGAAAAGGGCTGAGAATCAAACGTTTTCAGGAAACACAAAATACCGATTTTTCGTTGAACTTTTTGAAATTTAATTCAGGAATTTGGGTGTTTTCCATCATTATTGAAACCAGATAATATAGACTCTTCTCGCTCACGAAATATCGTTTTATATGTGTATACGTGATGGAAAAATATTGGATAAGCCAATTTTGACGTAATTCGCAATATTCCAACTCGTAATATTTTATCAATCATTTCTAGTTCAATAAAATAAACTTTTTTTAAATTAAACACATAATCATGTTTATTTATTCTACATTAAAATAATATTCACATTACATATAATAAATATAATATATTTAAACATGATTTTTAATAATATAAAATGTACAAATTATGATAATTTATACGCTAATTAAGGTGTGGATTTGCGTGACTTCTCTTTTTAAACCCGGAAAAAAATAATCGTATGACGTACTATTATAATTAATAGTATTACTAGTACGTCAGACGATTATTTTTTTACGGGTTTAAAAAGAGAAGTCATGCAAATCTACACATTGATTAGATATATTAAATATACTAGCGTATATATTATTATAATTAATATATTTTTAAATTATTAAAAATCATGTTGGTTTGTTATTTTTGTTATTCGAACTTTATACAAATAGTCAATTAAACAAATAATAATACATTTATACATTCATTATTAGGTATAATTTGTCGGTACGATATTATAGCTAACAATATATATGTAATAGTTTATATTGTTAAACTGTTATGCATTGCGGGTATAAATTATATTTTATTTATTGGTTTATTGAAATTCCATATAAATAATTTCCATTAGAACATTGCGGCACAATTATTTGCGATGGACAGTTTCCCGGTTCCTCTGAAAACCAAAGCTATATATTTCGTGAAAATCGGCAAAGTCGTCGTGCCCAAAGATAATCCCAGTTCGGTATTCATAATCGGAGATATGGCCAGCAAGCCAATCGAACAATTGGCGACCATCGTGGACGACGTACGTATAATTGTATTTTATTCGGTACGGGTACAGTACCTACTTACAAGTAATTAACGAACAGATAAAAAACACTATTAAGATTTAAATCGTATACACAAAAAAAAAAAAAAACAACAACAATACAAGGAAAATTAGTTATATCGATTATGATAAAATAATTAAAAATATATTATTATTAATCGTTATACCTAACGATGTATAGTAACAATAAGGTATTTTTTTCCTTTGTCTTCCTGTTCTTAATCCATTGAACCTATATCAACGGGTTATTATTTTGTAGGTAACATAAAAAAGGCCCAATTATAGTTTATTTTATTTACTAATATTATTATTATTTGTTTTATCTAGAAACACGGTTTTCTTTTCTTTATATATATGTTATATATTTATTTGATTAAAATATACATTAGGTTTAATCGCAATATATATATATATATGTAGGTTAGGTTAGGTTAGGTTATATATATATATATATATATATTGTAAACGTACGTATACCCGGTCACGTAGGCACCTAATATCATCGATATTTTTAATATTTCCACACTATGTATATATGTATATATATATTATGGTAGTACTCAGAAACTCATTTTTTTTTTAAACTCTTTATTATAGTATAAAATAATAATTATTATATATATATATATATATATATATATATATATACAATTTCTTATGAAATTTTACTATCTACGAACCGTTGACCGCGGTCTAGTTCACTTAACTTCATAAATTTTCCTAAAGAGATAAAAAATACTAACTATCGAATGAAATAATAATTGAGAACAAATAATTATGAACATTTGCCATTCAGAACAAAAAAAAAAAAAAAAAATACAATAGGTTTTTTTTTTTTTAAATTCGTTTTTTATGTCAAGGAGACATAATCCTTATGCAGTGCACATGGCGTATCCTTTGCGTTCTATACAAGAAATAACGCATATTTTTTTTAAAAAATTTTATCACAGTGAGTATATATATATATATATATATCTATATATTATAGAAATAATTATTATATTGTGTGTGCGTGATACACGAGACGGCCAACAACAATACACCCGGCGGCGTATATTCGATTTTTGAATAGGAGGGGATTGAAATCCAAAGAAAAAAAAAAAAGAAAAAAAAAAGTAGGTTTTATTATGTTTTTATTATAAGGTAGTCGAATATTGGCCAAATGCTTCGGCATTTTAACTGTAAAACGATGAAATTGCAATATGTTGTTACGACGAGGATGTCATACGCTCGCGTGTGTGCCCGCTTCCACGTCTTACGAACGCACGGCATGGCCAAATCGCGTTCAGCAAGACCGATTTTTGTTTTATTCGTTTCAGTCGGTTAAATGTGTGTGCCTAGGTAGTGTTTTTAAGTTGTGCGATTTATTATAGCCGATATACTTGCACTGTATCACTGACAGTTTTTATTTGAAAATTTGAGAAATTTCGTCATAAAGTTATTAATATAATACGAGTGTATACGAACATAATATTGTCTCTTGACCACTCGTATCCATTTAGTGAAATCGATATTTTCACGAAGTGGACGTCCACTCAACGAAATGTCCCTACCCATATATATATATATATATATATATATATATATATATATATATATATATATTAATAATGACGTTTCCATCGTTTGGATATGTGCTTATATATCCGCTTCGTTAAATATTTATGAATATATATATATGGATACATTTTCGTATTTATATGTACGTGTAATGATGTGTGTACAGTAACAGTATTTGTCGATCAATTGGGAATTCTGCAGTATCGTAATAGTATAGATTTTTTTTTTTTTTTTTTAATTTCCCAAGTAATATGATATTATAAGACCTTTTTATTAACACGATAAAAAAAAAAAAAAAAAAAAAAATGATTGGTTGCATTTTGAACGAACGACAGCAATCAATTTACAGTTTAGCCAGTGCGAATCGATTAACAAACACAAAACAAGAGAGTGTGTTGTATATTTTTTTTAAGCTACGAACTACTACTGGGTCTCATCCGTTGAAAACACGACCACTTTTTTGTTTTTCAATCGTAATGTCAAACAGGCTACCGCATAATAATTACACCGCATACGATAAAATGCGGTAAAATGTTATTGTCGTTAGTTGGAGATTATTTACGATATTATTGTGACCATGAGATGCCATGTTCAGTCTGTTCTTCGTGGTGATTATTTATAAAAAAAAAAAAAAAAAAAAAAAAAAAAAAAATGTATGATATAAATGGTATTGATATATAGACAATACTGATAATACATGCATGTAAAGTCCAATATTAAAAAATGATTAATAATTATTATTGTTGATTGCCTATTGTCAAACTCATAGTTTACACATTTCAGTGCATAAAAAATATTTTTGGCACTCCTTTAAATTAAAGACTCGTGTACGATTTTTATTTGGTTTGTAGATTTTCGTTCCGTTGCTCGCGAATCCGGAAAATCATAAGAGTTGGGCCGCCGTTGTTTCGTTAGACGTTAAAGAACACGTGCATAGTCTTAAAAGTACAGTGTACCAAGTAAAAGGCCAAATAAACGGGCAAACCATATTGCCGATGCCAGTCGGCGTGGAGCGTTTAGATATTATTGAAAAAACAGTGAAAGAAAGGTAATAAGTTAATATAATTATGTAAGTATAATATTTAAATGTTATAGGTATAGGGGTAGCAGTGCAGTAGCCGGAAAAAAAATACCAGGGGGGGTAGGACACTTATATTTTATTGTTATTCAGTGGCGATCAAATGATTTTGTCGCGGGAGGGATGATAATAAGGCTGATAATCAATTTATTTTTAACAAAAAAAGGCATATTAAGCGTATTTATCTAATAAATATACGTATGTACTCGTACATAGATAATATAATATATATTGTTATAAATATTGAAGGGAATGAGGTCACGGGAAGGTCTTATCTCCCGCCCCCGTTCGTTATTATTTACTATTTTTTAGAATGATAACGTGTTCCCCCCCTATGGATAGCTAGGCACTGGTAGGTAGTGAAAACGAAAAGATTTAATTGGGTGAGGTAATCTTGAAATTGTATTAATATGTTTTATATATCGTGCCCAAATAGGCAAAAGGCGTAGGCGTAAGCGACACTTGGCGGCCAATATAAATGACATTTTGATATCAAAAATTTTTTGGAAAACCAGCTTTATCAACGATAACAATGTGTACGCCACCTACAACTTTATTAGAAATGGTTCAGTTTTGCTCTCAAAGTTTCGGCATAAGTGCCACTAGTTAAATTTGTCGACGAACGCAAGCGACAGAATTTAGAGCGAAAATGGTTGTTTGAACTTAATTTCAGATCAAAATGAAAGATAAAATAAAATCATCGAATATTACATTTTCAAAATGTATTTTTTTAATAATTTTTTTTTTCGTTTCGTTCCTGAACAATAATAATTGTCGTAATGTCGCTTACGCCCGTTTGCCTATTAATGCACGATATTACGTATTTATTTTCAATTGATATTGTGTTCGTGTTCACGTAAATACACTGTAATTTTTGAATATAATATTATTATTAAATCGGAACGATTATTAATTGTTAAACTTGCGTGTGCGTGCGTTATAATATATCTGGTCGATTGGTTACATTATTATTGCCGCAGGAAAATCATGGTTTTGTTTTATCAGCGGTTGAAACATCGAAGGTTAGTGTAGAATACTAGAATATTGATATACGACGATTACAGAATACTACTAATACTATGGTTTTGTGTAATCAGGTCGATTTACTTAATTATTTATTTATTTCAATAAAATATAATACATTTGATAAACGATAAATTATTACATTTAAACAGATTAACGCTATAATAACAATTATATAAATATAATTATATTGTTATATATATAACGAAACCTACGTAGGTTTCAACTTATTGTAAATACTTAACGTAGTTTGATTGAAATGTTCGTATCGGTTTGATTGGAAATATATTTTAACATAATATTACTATATAGGCAATAGATTAGTGAGATTCGATCGTAAACGCAATAACTAATGATTACCTCACATTTAATACAATAGATAGCTAAAAAATTTAAAAATAAAACCCAGTATTGAGTTAGCAAGTAGGCCACTGATAAGACAAGATGTAGAAAGTACTTAATTAATATGCCTGTACGCAACGATAAGTTATTGTTAACGAAAATGTTTTGATATGCTATGAATTTTACGATTTCCGTTAAAATTTGTACTTTAAACGCTTATAAAAAATACATTACATTACGCTCGACTTTTTTCTTTACGACGCCATTAAGTACAACCTGTGTTTGCGTACGATTTTCGAGCGTTTTTGAGAAGCCAAAACAAATTTAATCCACATAAAACCGAATAAAAACTAAATGAAAATGCAAAATTTTCAAGCGACTATAGATAACCAACAATTTACCATGTCTAGAAAGCGTCTAGAAAGTATGTATGATTATTTTTAATCGAATTACAACAAAATCAAAAAAAAAAAAAAAACGGATAGAAATATCGTAAATATTTCCGTTCTCCTTACCCCGTTATTACGCAAATTACAAGGAAAATCGAAAAACGGCCTGTTCAAATTCACCGACTAGTTCCGTAATTCTGCAAAAAAAGCTCTCTTGTGGTTTTTTTTTTTTTTCGGGACAATATTTCTCGTAGAAAAGCGGTTCGCAGACGGAAAACACACACCACACAGTAAAAGTAAAACCAATACGTATAGGTGTACCTGCCTAATCCAAATGAGTTTATACAAATGTAAACGTATTGGACATACTCGTACTCTACTTTGTAGGTATTTGACGAGTCTTTGGAAAATAGATTATTTCCTTTATATTTGTATGATCAATTTTAAATAAACATATATTTTTTTTGTCGGTAACAGTTATTATCGCAATGTATCATAAATGTTTTATATTGTATATACCATATAGCGATGGCAAAACAGTCGATTTACATTTTAAATCGGCCGTCGAAGGCGTTATTATAAAATGGGCGACGCAGATAACCGAAGTATTGAGCGCAGACTCTACGGCGGCGCTCAAGAGCAACCATCACTTGACCCCGTGGGCCGGTATAATTCAAACTAATATAATATAATGAATAAAATATTGTATTTATGTAATTTATTATGTATCGTATAATGCCTATGCAATACAAATAAATAAATTTAAAAAAATACGTAGAAAAAACTTATCCCGGAGCATTACATACTACTACGGAGTTCAACAAATAATAGTTTGCAAGCTTAGTTTTTTCTATTTATTTTTTATTTATTCGTATTGCTTGTACGTAACAACATTTTTTACATTTATTTTATTCATTACTAATATTCAGAACCGTTTCCCCCCCACCATAAAATATACTATTAAAATAAAATGTATTAGAAGTGGCGTTCTGGACCAGCCGTGTACAAAATTTGCAATATATTTTCGAACAGTTGAAAAACGGACGGATAACGAAGATGACCGCAATCGTTCAACTGACCAACAGTGCTTATTATCCGTGTTTGAAGAATATCCACGCAAACGTTATTTCTGGTAGTCTATTGTTGAACTCGTGTGTGTATCTAGTGGCGCAAATCATTTTTTTTTTTTTTTTACTAGGAGAAAATCCGATCAACTATCACCCGCATACACCGATAATTGAGTATTCTATATTTTCTAAGTACAATATCAGAAACATCAAGTTATCCTAAGTAACCCCTAAATGTCCTCCCTGGTCACGCCGCTGCCTATTTTATCTATAGCTCCATAAGTCATAATCGTATAATAATCACCAAATATATACCTACCTATACCAGCTACGAAGAAGTATCTCCAGATACCCCCAAATTATTTTAGGGGTAACTGCCCCGTTGCCGCCAGAAATTTGCGCCACTGCGTGTATCCACTGCTTAATATATGTTTGTGTGGCTGTGACGTTTACTTTTTATTAATATTGCAGCTCTAGAAGAAGCCAAAGATATTGTTCGTTATCTGAAGCCGCTACAGAAACATTTCAAACTGTTGGAAGAAACCGATTTCGGCGACATTGCCGTGTGCCTAAGTCCGTTAATGCACGTCGTGTGCTTGGTTTGGTCTAATTCTCGATTTTACCGTAGTTCCGGAAAAATTATTGTTCTCCTAAAGGAAATATGCAATTTGTTAATAGCACAGGTTAGCGTTTATTGAGTTTACGACTATATAAATTTATTGTTTTTATGTAATAATTGGTTAGGTTAGGTTATGTATGTGTTAAGCACCGAGTACTCTATTTCATTTAGGTGGGGGCATTAACTAGTTAAAAAATATGTTTTAATTTAAATAGTTAGTTAGTTTAAATACCAAGACAAATAATTATTCAATTACATTTATTACGTTATAGTTATAGATACATTATATAAATTTGTAATTTTTTTATAAATAGAAAAGAATATTAATTTTTCAATTGATTTTTAATGGAATTGACTATTATAGACCGTATACAGAGATTTTTACCGTAACTAAATGAACTGCCATGGGCGTGGACAAGGAACGTTATCACTCAAATTATTTATATTCTTTCCTACATTATTTTCTATGGCAATCGTAGGAAAATGAGTTATAAAAACATCGTCGAGCTCATTGATATAATTATAAAAAACTTTTTGGTGGCGCATTTATTTATAAGTTTCCATAATTTGAGGCAACTTCATTTTGATAAGCTTTTAAGTGTTGGTCATATAATAGTGCTATAAGTGTTAGTGTTATAAATATAGATAGTGTAAATAATAATATTGTCAATACAAATGTCAAAAGATAAGATTTGTTCTTTTTTAAAATGGCGGAATTGATATCGATAACGCCTACAAGAAGAGTCCAGGGTTTACTATTATTAAAACGATTGAGTTTTTGTCAATTACAATTTACAGGCAGTACGGTATTTGGACCCGTCGTCAATATTTCAAAGTGACATTCACGAAACAAAATTGAGAGTTCGCCATTGTATATTTATTTTTGAAAAATTCAAGTATGGATACCCGTCATCATCGTGTATCATAAAAATGAATATATATATTTATGGACCGCGAACGGGATTTTATTTATAATTTATTACGTTTTTCGTTTTAGAAACATATTCAAAGAATACCGTCGGAATTTGCATTGTTATTTTGAAAACGGAGCAACTCCACTTTTGTGGACGTTCCATCCGAATATTATTTTTAACCGTACCGATTTGTTCATTAGACGATTGCAGATTATCGAAGTAAATTTATCCGTTATACTTAGTGATAGTCGACGCTCTGTTGTTATTGTCACCTACGTACGTTGGCGTTCATGTAAACGTTCGTTTTTAGTGGTTTTTCGATACTGTGGTTGAATTTACAAAACTGGAAAGGATTGAATTTAGCGGCCTCAAAGGCCGATTGCTCAGTGCCCGCATCACTGAAATATATTCCGATTTCAACGAACAGTTTTCGTTGTTCTCCAGTAAAGCGTACGATGTCCTCGAACCGGAAGACGAACGTTTCGAAGTCGATTACGAACAGTTTAAAGAAAGTATCAAGGATTTGGATCATCGTTTAGCATTTACGCTGGGTCAGGCGTTCGATGATTGTTATAATTTAGATGGCGTTTTCAAGGTGTGTACATACAATTTTAATTATTTTGTAATATTGCAATCGTCGGGCTTAATAGTTTTAATTAAAAGCTCTAATAAAAAAAAATAAAAAATAAAACTTTAATTATTCTAATATACTGTTTTCGGTATTCTTGTATTTTTTTTTTCTTCTATTATCTGATAATTGTAACTTGTAATTAAATATAATATTCGTCATTATTTAAGTAATGCGCGTGGCTTTTACTATATTTTATTATTCGACATTGAGTAGGTATTATATTATATCTTTCATTTACTTGTTTTTTTTTTTTTTTACAAATTTTATTGTCATTACAATAGTAGAACAGTTATTAGGTACCTAATATTGTCTATTATTATCAATACATAATTTTTTTATTTTTAGTTATAAAATTTAACTTTTTTAAATCGTCAATATGAATAAATTGCCGAGTAAATATTTATTTAATACACGATTTTTATAATCCGATACTTGCGGTGGTGAATTTAACGGACGCATATAATGTTCCAGAAAATAAACGACCAGAAATTAAAATAACTAGAATTTAAAAATTCCATAACATTTTTAAACAAAAAAAAAAAAAAAAAAAAAACGGCTAGAAAGTAGTTTGATAAAAAGTATGAATCTAGAAGATAAAATAACCAGGATGTAAACATTTCAGAAAATATTTAAATAGAAAGTA
The DNA here is from genome assembly GCA_956483605.1 of Tuberolachnus salignus. Classification (NCBI taxonomy): domain Eukaryota; kingdom Metazoa; phylum Arthropoda; class Insecta; order Hemiptera; family Aphididae; genus Tuberolachnus; species Tuberolachnus salignus. The sequence continues at coordinate 35,296,141 of OY101435.1, read as the reverse complement.
TAATGACAGAAAATAAAATAACCAGAATTTGTAATCACAAAAAGTAGAAATCCAGAAAATAGTATCCCGCTGCGAGAAATAGTTGATATCACTTTCTGGAAAACTATTTTCTGTGATTATACTTTCTATTTAAATATTTTCTGGAATTTTTACGTTGCGGCTATTTTATTTTCTGGATTTTTACGTTTTGTAAAAATATTTTAGAGCTATCTACTTTTTTTTTTTGGAAATAATCATCTGTATGTTCATTTTCTGGATTTTCAACATTCTGGCTAATTATTTTCCAGAAAATTGCGGGGCCCCAATTGAACGTATATTTTTTATTAACAAAATGTTCAAAACAGGATTTTTAAAAATATAAAACAATAATAATAATAATAATAATAATACAAAATGAAAAACGGCCGATGATGGGAGGACCCGTTGACACCTTTTAAGCTGTTTAAGCTTATATTTTTAGTGATATTGAATCATGTAATAGTTTTCGTCACAGTTATAATATTTTTAGTTAATCGAGATTGTCGGAGTCGTGATGGATCGTTGTAAAATTAAAGACATGTTTACAAACAGCTATGGGAAAATTTTAAACATGTTGTCAACCGAAGTTAAAATTTGTAAAGTTTGTAGACAATTATTCATTATAAATATTTGCATTTTATTTTAATAACGGCGTTCTGTCTACAGAATTTGTTTGAAAGTCAACAAATAACTATTAGAACGCAGAGTTCGGCGATCGTTGACAAACTAATGCCCCCTGTAGCGGGTTCTCTAAAATGGTCATCATCTCTTAAAGCTAGAGTTGAACATCCCGTACAATGTTTTAAAAATTTAGATCATCCGTAAGCTGCGGTTTCGGTCGATATTGGACACTCAATTAATGAACTGTAATTATGTTTTAGAATCGTTCAGTCGGAAAATGCCCAATTAATTATAAAAGAGGTAGACGAAATGATCATTTCTTTAAACAGACTTGAAACGGATTTGTTGGAAAACTGGAAAATGACCGTGTCAACAAAATGCGAAGAACTATTAAAGTTGCCATTGTTTGTTCGTAGATCCAAGTGTAATGAGTTAGAACTTAATTTTCATCCGGAGGTAAATCGAATCTTATAACTTAATATTGTTAAATATTATAATAATAGAATGTACACATAATTTTTAGTTAGTCGCGATATTACGCGAAGTTCATTATTTTCTTTCGTACGAATTAAACGATATACCTAACGAAGCATTAAAGTTCTACGAAAGGGAAGATATATTTCGAATATATTGCATTAATCTTAACGACACAAAAGAATGGTGAGCCGATACTCTATAATCAATTACTACATTATATCATACTAATTACAAAGTCGATTATAGTTACAATAAATTGAGAAACAATAGCCGAGAAATCGAGTTTCAGTTGGTTCAAGAAGAAATCGAAGAAATCGACGAGTTAATTAAAAAAGGAGAATATACTTTGAATTGGAATTCTGAAGGTATAATAATAATAAAATTAGCGAAAAATCGTTAACGAAATTAACAATATTATTATAGGCCTTAACGAATACATTGGCAGTGTTCAAGATCTTGTAAATAAGTTATACCGTAGAGTGCAAAAGACACAAGAAAATATAAAACGTATGCGGTCGGCGATATCATCTTGGGCTAGACTCCCGGTATTGTGCCGAAAAGACAATAAAAAGGACTCGTTATTAGCGATCGACGATCGCACCGAACGGTTTTCTAAAAGGTATTATTATCAACTATAGTAAAATATAAAACTATAATAAACGTTATTATTTTATATACGATATATATATATTATTAATTGTGTAATAGAATAAATTAATATAAATGTAATAAAATATAATATAATATAATTATTAATACTTATTAAACTATACCACGTTTTTAATTGACTAGACGGAAAGAAATTGAAAAAGCGGCCGCCGATATTCATAAACTTCTTCAAGAAAATTGCGTATTATTCGGTATGCAGAATCAAACAAATCTCGAGCAATGGCAAAATTATAAGGCTTTCATAGATTCTATTGTAGCGGATGCGTTGCTGAACGCAATAGGATGCAGGTGGAAAAATTAAAAATACAATCTGTTTATAGAATCGTATACCAGCATTAAACCGAATTGTATAAACATATAATATTAACAATTTTTGATTTTTTTTTTTTTTTTTGATTTTATTAGCTTGTGTTATATAGTAGAGAACATGATTCCCAGATCATCGCACGCACCGTTATTCGAAGCTTGTCTTGAACTACACGAACCAGATTTAGTTTTTACGCCTTCGTTAGATTCGTCAGTCGATGGGAATTTTTGTTCCATCATTGATGGAATAATCGAAGAAATAATAGAACTTTCTAAACTCATGCCGCGGATTTGTGATAAAAATAACGCACACGATTACTTTGTAAGCCGAACATAATATTTTTTACCCGTTCGAATATAGTTTATTATATATAATAGGAAGACATGAATTCCAATCAAGATATTTGTGATATGAAGGAAGATATTATGAATACAGTAACTCGGGTGATCGACGAGGTGGTTGTCCAATCTACATATTATTGGACTCGTTTAAATGTATTTAATAACTAAACAAATATTTTAAATTTAGGCAAATAACTTTTGTATAAATTTCGAAAACTATTCTTACTTATGGTTGGACGATCGTGAGATTTATATGCGGCATTTTTTACGATACGGACATCCGCTTTCAATCGAAGAATACGAAAATATGTCGTTAGACGAAACTTATTCCCCTCCCGTTGTAAATCCCACGATTGAACAATTCAAAGAACAAGTGGGTACATACTCTATATATGGATTATTTTTGGATTAATAAAACGATTTTCATTTTTTTTTTTTTTTTTTTTGTGCCATTAGATAGATAATTTTGGAAATCTTTATTGCGAAATAGAACAGTTGAAATCAGTACAAGTATTCGATTCGTGGTTTCAAGTAGACATGAGGCCGTTCAAACAAGCGTTATTGAATACCGTATGCAAATGGAGTCATATGTTTAAACAGCATTTGATGGACAATGTTACTAATAGGTAAAAGTAGCACAGAACAAGTAATTTCGGTGGAATTAAATGTATTTCAATTTTCGCAACACCGTAGCCTTTTCGATCTGGCCAAGTTTATACAAGACGCAGATGGAGGTTTAATGCAGCCTGTGGTGGAGGGAGATTATGAAGTTCTCGTTAGCGTTATGGGTTATTTATATAACGTAAAAGAACGACAATCTACTACGGACGAAATGTTTCAACCGCTAACAGATACAATACAGTTGCTAAAATATTACGATATGGAACTTTCGGAAGAAGTTAACGTTCTTTTACAGGTTTCAAATTGGTCAACAATAATACAAATACGAAAATTGCCTACTATAATAATCGTCATCAATGTCTAGGAGCTTCCGGAACTTTGGAACAACACTTGTAAATTGGCCATCAATATAAAACAACAAGTAGCTCCTCTACAAGCAATCGAAGTTAATAATATACGCAACAGAATTTCGCATTTCGACAGCCGGAATAGTTACTTTAGAGAAATTTTCAAAAAAGCTGAAATTTTTAGGTGACTGCCTAGTTATTATACATTATACACGTTTTTAATTTCTGGGGAAAAAAATAAAACATATATAAACATATATGTGTAATGAATAACACAATTTAATAATATTTTAGATACGAATGCCCTTATCCATATTTTGTATTAAACGATGCCAATTCTAAGATACTAGAATTCGAAATGAACATGGCTCAAATACAAGAGTCTGCGTCACTGTTCGAAGTAAACGTCCCGGAGTTTAAATTACTCAAACAGTGTAGAAAAGAATTAAAATTGTTGAAAGTTGGTAGTGTTATTAAATTAAAATTAAAAAAAATATATATATATATATATTAAAATGTATTATTTACGTTTAACTCTAGCAACTTTGGGATTATGTCCATTTAGTTCATTCGTGTATAAACGATTGGAAAACTACGCCATGGCGTAAAGTGGATGTTGAAAACATGGACATTGAATGTAAAAAGTTTGCAAAAGAAATCAGAGGTTTGTAGATAAATATACTCGTGTGTAATTATGCAATTAAATATTATTTAATAATTGTTATATTTACATAATAATCGTTTTTAACACTATAGAGAACTTTTATCGTCGCAGGACTAAAACGGTATTGTTTATTTATTTCACAGCGTTAGATAAAGAGATGAGATCGTGGGACACCTATACGTGTTTAGAGGCCACTGTAAAAAATATGGTAACGTCGTTGAGGGCTGTCGGTGAATTGCAGAATCCAGCGATTCGCGAACGTCATTGGAAACAACTAATGAGTTCTACAAAAGTAAGATACACATTTTTTTTCTTTTGTTTGTCCTTAATTCCCTAATCAAACAAATCAATACAATACATGTTTACAGACTTTAGCCGATTTACCTGAAGCGTATGATGTGAGTAAATATAATCGAAACATGAAGTGTGTTCTTCATGTTGCTTGTTGTGTTGTATTTGTCTTTTGTGTATGTGTGCGTGTGCGTGTGCATTATTGTGATTTGTCCTATTATTTTGCAAACCGCCTTGGAATTACTTTTGGAATTAATTAAAAAAAAAAAAAAAAAAAAAAAAAAAAAAAAAAAAAAAAAAAAACCAATAATGTAATTGGCATTTTTATGTAAATGTGTATTTACAATTTACATTAATGTGCATAATATAGTTATAAATAAATATGTACGTGTATATATATAAATACGAGCGTAAATATATTACATAAATACAATAATTTGTGTTTTGTAATTAATCGAAATTAACCAATACTCGTTCCGTTCTAAATGCGTGTATTATAATTTATAATACGTACGCAAATGTATAGTTTGAAATGAATAAAATGTATATACATTCTAAAAAATATAAAAAAAATGTACGTAAACCACGGCGTTTTAATTGTAGGTAAAGTTTGTTATGGACCAAGGGACGACCTTAGCCGAACTGTTGGCGTTAAACTTGCACGAATGCGAAGACGACGTCAAGACAATTGTGGACAAAGCGGTAAAAGAAATGTCCATGGAGAAAATGTTACGCGAACTCCAGACCACTTGGGCTGCAATGGAATTTTATCAAGAGACCCACGGCCGTACGGGGTGCAGCTTATTAAGAGCAAGCGAAAAACTAATCGAAACGCTCGAAGAAAACCAGGTGAGTTTTTTTAAATGTTCTCATTATAATATGATGTTAGATTGTTTTTGTGCGTTCGCGATTTCAATAGAAAGTACTGTTACGGTCGTTGAACTGTGTGATCTTATATATAATTTATCTCGTTTGTCATAATATTCCAGTCGTACCGATTAAATACTTATCGATCTAGTTGTTTGTAATTATATACAATTTGGAATTTAAAATAGACAATTATTAAAAAATCGTATTCGCTGTCAGTTTTAGTACAAAGCGCGTTGTTTGATTTATAAAATAAAGTTTGTACATAATAAAAGCCGGGCTGGGCTTAACTAGTTAAAAAAAAAAAAAAAAAAAAAATTGAATGTTAGTATAAATTATGCAAAGTTACAAAATTTTCAGGGAAATACAATAACAAAAGTTAAAAGTTATTATTTTTTTTTTTTAAAAATTACCCTTAACTATTTAACTAATTACCCTACTCATGTAGGACGTCCATGAACTTGATACACCCAGACAACCGGACCAAGTAGGCGAATTTTTCATTTTTTTTTGAAAATACACCAAAAATAGAATATTGGTTTGCTAATTTCAAAAACAGATTTGCTAACTATTGGTATTGGTTTGAAGCCGATCGGATCAAACGGGTGGGTCAAGTTCATTGATGTTCGTGTGGGTACCCATTAGGATGCCCATCTCATTGTGCATTAATGCTGTTCAATTAAAAATTGTAATTTTTGTTGAAAATAAATGCAAAACATATAATTAGGTACACAATTTTTTATTTTTTTTTTTTTATAACAAATTCGTAACTTTTTAGAAATTAGTAAACAAACTGTACAATAGTGTATCTTACTTTCCCACCTACAACAGGTGGGCCTGCACACACGGGCGGAGTGGTCCGTCCGGAAATCTGGATTTTTCCGGAGGGGCCACTATATGGGCCGGCGCTGCGACAACAAAGTTAAAACAAAAATGATTTCAACATTAAATAACAATTAGTATGTCAATCAAATGATTAACCGTTAAAATAATATTTCAACGACCTTTAAAAATGATAGTTATAATCGTAAAGTTAAGTGTACGTGATGTTATACTAAGGCCCTCTGCACATGGGGTTTCGCTCTTTCGCGATTTCCTAGCAAAGTAAATGTGCGACGGGGGGGGGGGAGATCCGCTAACAACGCGATTTGATAACGACGTGACTGTGACGTGACTGTGACGCGAGCGACGGACACGTACAACCGACAGTGCTGGTCGCTTGGCAGCAGTATCGAATAGGCCGGGCGAGTTACCAAGTCGAACTCGGTGGGCCGCGCAAAATGTGGGGGGCCTGTCGCGTATTGTATTTGAATGCCTTCAATTATTTCAATATTTCCCTTGCCACTATGGAATTTACCCGAAGACATCCACTGAGAACCAGTGCAGATTTCGATAATGGAAACGCCTCATCCGCCACAAAATAATAGGGAAAGTTACAGTTATTGGTATTATTTCCAAAAAAAAAAAAAAAAAGGCTACCGTAGAACTGCGCAAACATCAGTAAACAACTGATAATAATAATCGTACGACAATCGCACCCGTAATCGCACAAATGGCTCGTATAAATCGCGTGATGATCGACGTGTGTGCGGAAGGCCTAAATCATATCAATTCAATATTTATTACGATTAATAAATTATAATAAAAAAAATCAGAACGCCGGATATTATGAAATATTGAATGTCTATAATTGTCATCCATGGTATTCACACGTCGTCGTACGTACGAGTGGGGCCAGTTATTCCTGAAAGTTCTGATCTATCGCGTCCTGATTAAATTCGAATTTATAGAGTCGAATCGTATATTCGTATATTAATCATCAGCTATCATGATAAACGATTATTCACAAATGGTTACAGCCGCTGTTTCCTATTGTTACTTGTTATGGTTATTCTCTATAGCCAGTCTACCTCTCTACAATATAATTTTCTCATCGTGAACGATACAGACGCGTTAAAAAAAACGAAAATAGTTTAGACAATAGTATATGTGATTATAAATAAAGTTGGTGGAAATTACAAAAATTATTGTCTAAATTACTCTTATACGAAGTAAACTTAATGACATTTGTATGAATATTTTTTTGATATATAAATATAATAAAATGTTTATTATTGTGTTTGGTATATAATATATTAAATGTTTTAATATTTCAAAATTGTTTTTATACGTGTTAATTTAGTAAATAATAATATTTATTTTTAGACACGCAACGTCAATTTATGTGTTAATTTGATAAGTTATTTGATATATCAAAGTATAGATTTTTTTTTCAAGCTTATGTCTGTAGGTAAGCTCTGCCGAAACAATCAACTAATGGGCTAAGGGGCCGGCGAAATATGATTCCCAGACCCGAAATCAGTTTCTACTCCGTCCCTGTTTGCACACGGTGTAAACTAAGTCGGTCTATTTTTTTTTTTTTTTTTTTGATCGAACCTCTTATAAGAATGTCGAACACAAAAAATGTAAAATATGTTGACCGGAAAACCAACTCCAGATACTATTAAATAGTATTTGTTAATAGTAATAAAAACTATTGATAGTTTATATAAATAATCTGTTAATTAATTGTTATATGTTATAAAGGTACAATTGCAGAATCTAATGACATCGAAGTTTGTAGCATTTTTTTTGGAAGAAGTATCTACTTGGCAACAAAAGTTGAGTGTAGCTGACCAAGTAATAAATTCGTGGTTTGAAGTACAGCGGACATGGATGCATTTAGAATCAATATTTATGAGTTCAGATGATATTCGCAAGCAATTACCAGAAGACTCGGAACGATTTTTTCGCATTGACTCGGAATTTAAAGTAAACCTTAGCGGTTTTGAATTTTATTGATATTAAAAGTGAGATATTTTTTTTATATTTTAGGAACTAATGGCAAACATGTCGAAAACGCCCAAAGTGATCGAAGCTACAAATAAACCGGGTTTAATTAAACATTTAGACGATTTACACAGTCATTTAACATTATGCGAAAAAGCTCTGGCGGAATATTTAGAAACGAAACGTTTAGCTTTCCCGAGATTTTATTTCGTATCTTCAGCAGATCTATTAGATATTCTTTCGAATGGAAATAACCCGGATCTAGTCGTCAGGTAAATATACAATGCGGTTTTCACAGTATACGGTCTATTAACTAAAATTATATATTTCGAGTAATTGCAAATTGAACAATTTATATAATATAATAACAATTATCGTTATAATCAAAATATATTGTAATGGGGATACTAATATTGCGGGTTTTCTAACGAAAAAAAAAGAAAAAGTTCTACGGGCTTGTATTTTGTCAGATGAGTAAATAATATTCAAATATCGAATATTAAGTTAAGCTACACAAATAAACGTAAACGTTTTGAATTCGGAATTTATTAATAGGAATTATATTCGAAGAACATCGTATGAATACATTTTTGTTAAACTTTCAACGTCCCAATTGATTGGTGTGGGAAAGTGGGAGAATGGAGAATGGGCTACTGAAATATTCAGGAAGTCACTTATTACACGAATAACAAAATGTTGGGTTCATTTAATATAATAACCTTCGTGTATAAATTATTACCTATAATGTGTCCAGCCTAGCATGGAATACGGTGGGTGTTTAAAGAGGGGGTCGTGCAGGCATGTAAAATCGTCTTGTCTTACCTCCCACAGACATTTCATCGTTAAGTAGGCTTATTTTTAGACTGTCTATACGTGTGCCCTTCCCCTCCCCCCGTGAAATGCATTCAAATACTTCTATATAGTAATATCGATGCAATCGCCGTACCTTTAAAAGTGTGTGTTCTGCTCCCGTTTAGTATAATAAATTGTACCATGTTCATATTGGACGGTCATTACGCCTTAATGTCTTGACTCAATTTCAACAAAGACAATTATCTATTAACGTAATAATTATGTTATATTTATTGACATTTTTTTTATTGTGATATTTTTGTTAATTAAATTTAATCACAAAATTTCCAATAAATATAAAAACAAATAAGAAACTATAACGTACAAATAACTGTATTTTTATTTGTTTTCTAAATGTAACTCGTATATAAAATTATTTTTGGAACATTTTAAAGGTATAGATAATTTTAGATTATGATTGTTTGAATTAAACAAACCTCAAGGGCAGATAGAGATATAATTTAAAAATGATCCTCATTTTCTTTGGGAAGATATAGAAAAAAAAAAAAAAAAAATGAATATGCAAGTGAAAAGGAATTAAAATTGTTTATTTAATACTAGAATGATTTTTCCATGTAAAAAATATAACAACCTAATGTCAGACAAAAAGAAAAACTATATATAAAAAAAAAAAATCTTGAATTTTTTCAGTAACGTTTATTAGAAAATATTCAATCTGTAATAACGGTTACAATAAGCATATGAGCATAAAAAATATATATATATATAGTAGTACCTCGATTATCTGTGTTCGCATTGACAATGCTCACACTTCCCAAAGTAAAGACGTAGGTGCGTGAGCAGTATATTGCACAACTGTGAACAGGAAAATTTTGACTTCCATGACTTCATGAATTTAAGACAAATTAGAAATGAAGTAAGGAAAATTATTTCAAACAGCAAAATACAAAGACTGATTTCTTTATATTTCAAGCCCTGATATACTTTATAACATGACAATGCAAATATATAACATTGTACATACGTATACAATTAAGATATAATATTGTACATTATTGTAATTTATTAAATAAAGTCTCGATTAACCGTTATTTTCATTTATACGTGTAACCTAGGTCTACGATTACCACAGATAATCGAGGTTCTACTGTACAAGAGATAAAAGCTAAAAGGAGAGTAGCTACCTAGCAGTAACACTCAGACAAGATTAATATAAAATATTTATAATTATATTATGTATACATGTATAATAATCTGTAAGCATGTAACATTATTTAAGCATTTATATTATATTGTCACAACTATGAGTAACTATAGACAAATCAAATCTCAAAAACTTAAAAGAATTTTTACAAAAAAAAAAAAAACCTGTTGAAAATTAATATTACTCAAATTAAGTTACCAACTACACGCATTAAAATAATTACTTTCATTTCTTATCCTATCAGGTAGACAGCACACTTATTAACGACTACAACTGCTGATAAGTTTTCATTTTCTAGTTTCATTTTTGCTACACGGTAATGTCTGCTATTATAAGGTTCTATTTTCAAAAAAAGAATTATTATGTCATTGTTTTATATTCTGATGTAACTACATGACAATGTTAATTTATTAATACATACCAATTTGGTTTGCATTCGATCTTGTATTAGTTTCAGTTTACAGAGAGGATCAAATTGCTTAGGTTCTTAATATTCAGTTCAAAAATAACGATCAGTAATATGGCCCAAATGTTTACGCACTTCTTGTCTTGGATAATTAGCCTGTAAAAAAAAAAAACAATTACACTTAATAAATTTGTTTTATCGACCAAACAACTAATCAAAAGTCTTACTTCCAAGAATTGACTTACAGTATTTGCAGTGATTACTATTTGATTTTTGATATCTTAATCGTAGAAATAATAAGCATGGTTTACTAGACCTTCTTTAAGACATGTATCGACCAATTCTTTACTATTAATGTAGTCATTAGGTACTATTTTTACACTTATTGAACATGGTTTTTTTAATGACTGTGTATGATGCAGTGTGTATAATAAGTAAACAGCATCTATTCGTGCTTCTCTTGATTTACGACCTCGAAAACTTGGATGTGATTGCAAGAGCATTCTGTATAGTTGAGATGCAGAAATGAGGACTTATGTATGTATGCTGAGCTTCTTTGTTCCTTTTGGAAGACGATTAAATTTGATGAAATATAACAGAATCAAAATATACTAAAAATAAATATGTGAATATTTTGCTTTTTAACAAACAAATCAATTAAGTTAAAAGTATCCATAAATAAATTTGAATAGTAAAGATTGAGTTCTTTTGAAATTTGTGATGTAGTTTTTTTTTTAAATCTTCTTAAGACACGTTCTTCATCAAAACTATCTTCACTGCTCATATCACTGTATTCATATACTGACATTGTACAATAGCCTGTAAACAAAATCAAATTGAAATAATTCTTAATATTATAATATTATAAATAATATTAAATATACATCAGTGTATTAAATATTTATGTAGTTTATATAATAACCGTCTTAATTACTAGGTACCTATCTATTAGTGTATGTTATGGACTATATTATAAAATATCAAATATAGAAAAGTAAATAAATAAATAAATAATAATACTAATATATTAGGATTATTTGTTTGGCCTTTGCTGTTTTACTAGCTGATAATTTTATAAATCAAACCATAGGTTGTATTTACACACAACCAATATAATATACTACACGCTTTGTTTTCTTCTTTTTTTACATATTTTTTTTATTTATTTTCTATATTTCTGATATTTTGTTGAATATTAATCTCTAAAACAATTTTTGTTTTTTTAATGTTAGAAAATAAACAATCTATACCTAATCCACACAGTATCGTCTTCTTGTATTAACTACTTGTATTCAGTGACATTCCCATCAAATTTGTTGAGGCATAACTACTCAGCACAATTTTAAAAATTTCAATGAAAAAGTGTGGGGTGTTAAAAAAATAAAAATAAAAAGGTCACTTCCATACACCATTACCTACGTATATTAACTTCCAGATTATGGTATAATGAGGAAGGAATGTTAATGATAAAAAGCAAACATATTTGTATTTTCATTATTTGTTTTATTATTTATTTAAAAAAAAATAAATATACAACTCGATAAACATTGTTGTAATGCACAGCTTTTGTCGGCAAAAATAATTTCCATACCAAAAATATATATTATTCGGTTTTTTATAAAGAATCATCCACTACAAAAACCTTATTTTATTTTTTTGAATATTCGGCGTATACCCTATGGGAACACCACTGCTTGTATTACTACTACACATTTTCCCTTTGAGACATAAGTATAGACGAGTATGGGGGCTCGGGTAAGGTGTAACAGTATGCATGTAAAAAATGTCCATATAGTCCTTATTGTAACAACGTGATAAGATTAATAAGAGGATAAAATCTATTCGATTTTAATAGCCATATGTAGTGTTGACTAACATTCAAATTATAAAAAAAAAAAAAAAAAAGGAGGAAAAACTTTAACCAGGTTTAAGGCGTTCAGGGCTACGGGATGTACTCGATGCGATGTGATCCGGATTAAAATTTAAAAAAAAGTCACCGTGGGCGCAGTAGTCCTTAGAAGTTAAAAGAACTGACGAGTTATGGGAATTGATACTGTTAACGAACTAAGATGGACCAAGTTGTCTACCTACAGTGTTCGATCCCAGTGTAGAAGTGAAAGAAATGAACGTGCCTAGAGCTGACTATACTAAATAGACTTTGACCGGCCGTGAACGCGATGTACAAATCATAAATCACATTATAATAGAACGCCAGACGAGGAAATTTATACGCCTGGATTGTATTAAAATACGAGTACTTACTACGCGGGAGTTGCTCGAACGAGGTTTTATAGCAGTTTAAATAAACAAAGCACTTGAAACGTAGAAATTGTAGAAATATAACAATTGTTTAATTACTTTACGTCTAACATTTGTATTTGTTTGGATCCAATCATAACTGATATGGTCTGTTATCACATAATATGACGTCACACTAATCGCGCGTATTCGAGTAGGTATTTTCACGAGAAAAAAAAAGTACTTAATTCTCGTAGATTGTTATTACGTTTTTAACGGGTGTTCCTTTTACAATCGCTTAACTCCTGAAATACGCGTTAACGGATAAGAGCGAAAATTATTATTTATAATTTTGCACGGGGGTTTTTTAAATACGCATGCGACGTCACTTCGTAGACGCACATTTTTTATAATGATGAATTATACCGGTCCGGTAGCGTAATTTCTACGCCTATATTATTTTAACATTTAATATATGTTATATAATTTTTCGTCCCGGGGCCACTTTAATTGAACGTTTTTTTTTCTCGAAATTCCCATTGGAGGTACGTACCTCTTTCCCTGAAATATATCATTTATTTATTTTATTAATTTTTTAACGAGTAAAATGCTCCGGATTCCATCGCGATGCCGATTTTTTCGCCCGGTGGCACTTAATTTGAAAATGTTTTCTATAGATTTATTACAGGTATTTTTATTTTCCTTTTCTTTTCTTTTAATTAAAATCCCGTCAGCAAACGACGGTTTAATTTCTGTTGATTTTTGGATTTTCTTTGTCGGCAATGGAAAAAACAAAAAAAAAAAAAACCACGAATGACTCTAACCTAACCAGATTACCGAGCTCTGGTCAGAATTTTTTATTGTAATGATTATCGTCGCTTTCAGTACATAAATTAAACAATTACCCTAATACCTGGCCAATTGCCCATCTACTACAGTAGCCTCGTCACGGCGCGAAGTATCGTTCGGCTTTTATACGAATTATTTTACGACGAATACTGTTCGTTAATAGGCAAAACTAATATGCACAACATGTTACTTACTCTGGTAGTTAAATTAATTTGAAAATCATTTTTTCTTACTGGAGGGAGTGCATTAAAGAAAACACTAGGTGTGCAGCGGCAAATACCGTACATTTTACGCACTGCTAAATACTATTAAATGGTACTAAATTTATGTTGTACAATTGTTTCGTCTAGGGGTCTGCGGACTTTTTATCGAATATTATAAACCTATACATTTTCGAGGCGGGGTCGGATAGTTGGCATAGACCTGTTTACAATATTGTTTCGTATTATAAATTACTATTATAGGAAACTTGGCTCAAGTCCATCGCAAGAGATAATATAGCTTAAAACAGAAAACAATGTTTTAGAAATAAATTCTCAATAAAATATCAAATTTTGAATAATAATAAAAAAAAATAAAAATGTAGTAATTACGATAAGTTAAATGTAATTATCTTTTGTTAACATTTTCTTTTGGTTTTTTGGTTATGATTTCTTCGGAATTATTAATTTTGTGTGTGTGTGTGTGTAAATCATAGTGGCTAAATCAAATATATTATTTCTAAAACCTAAAGTTTCGTCATTTGTAAGAAAGTCAACTTGTGTTGCTTATATTGTTGATGTTTATTCCCTGTATCACTTACAGAAACTATTTAAATTCTATTTTCGTTTGTGAGGGGTGCAAATTATTGTAACGGTTGGGCGGGTACAAAAAACTGTATGTTCGCCCCTAGTAAAAAATTCTGTCGCCACGCAACTGGTGTGCAGTGTGTTAATATGTGGCCGCGTTACCGAAAATGGTTTTTATAATTTTATTAAACAGAACCTACAGAATCGCTATCGACATAGTTTTAATTATTTGCGGTTTATTTCAGCGCAACCCTTAACGAAACCAATAAATCGTGTATCGTTCAAATATTTTGTATCTGCGTACGTAATATTTTCACATTAAAACTATTATTTCAGACATATGATCAAATTGTTCGATTCCATTGCGTCGCTCGAATTTATCGATTCAAAATCAACCGAAAAGAAAGTGGCTGCGGGAATGCATGCCAAGGACGGCGAATACGTCAAATTCAATGAAAACTGTGACTGCAGCGGACCGGTAAGTAATATTGCGAAATATATTATATTCCATTATTATTATCATCGTTATGCTGATAAGTGGATTTTAGAATCTGAGAATGGCATTTTTTTTTTCTCGTTGTTGTCTGATCTGACTTCAACAATATTTTGACCATTCTCGAACTATGATATTCGTCGTCGTTGGTACCAATGTCAATTGTTTATTGCAACGATCACAAGTTAAACCTTTTTACTTTAAATTCAATTTTTCGGATATTTTATACGAGCATAATAACAACGATCTGTGTCTAATTTCAGAGCATTTTTATGAAGCCAACCATATGAACAAAACCAGATAAAAACCAAACAAATTAGAATATTTAAACAAAATACGGAAAAATATGCATTTCTTGCCCGTTATTAAGAAAACACAACGAACGATAAAAAACGACCTCTTTATTGCACCAACTAGTTCCGAAACGCTACAAAAAAGCTCTTTTGTATTTTTTTTTTTTTTTTTGATCAAAAACAAAGATTATCGAATACGCTCGGAATCCGAAACCTTATAATGAAAAAAAAAAAATGGCATATCAGTAGGCCAATGTTGGTCAGTTTTTATACTGTACAGTATAACTATAAGTATATCACTTAACTTTTTTATTTTAATTTTGATTTGTATCGCGCGATTAAGTACTCTGTACATTATTTAGTTCTCGTCGAGAAAAAGGATTAAACCTAAAAGAATTTAGCGTCCTAAACCACTGCACAAACAGAAGACTATGTATTATAGGACTGGTAAAGAATAAATCTATTCGGTGTCAATGATTTGTTACAGATTCGGATTGAGTTTCAGACGGTCTAAAATAGTGGTTCACAACCTCTTCTATTTTACGCCCCACTTGTAGATTTTCGAAAATCTCGCGCCCCCCTTCCTATAAATTGAAAAAAATCGATCACCTTTTTGTGTGTACTTAACAAATAAACTATACAATATTCGGAATGTCTACTTTTTTACTGATGATAATAATTATAAAATATAAATAATAGTAAATAATAAAATGTAACAATCGATTAAGATGAAATATTATACGTAGTAATAAATTAGTATAAAATATTAATAAAAGTAATCAAAAAATGATAAAAGTTACACGCTGCGGCCAAACACTTATAGTCTTTATCGGTCATCCGTTACTGATACCCGATAATGGATAAAGAGAACCGGTTAATTAATTTTTATTCTCTACGTTTTAAAATAAAAATAATGTAATCAATAAAAATTGTATTTCGCAATAACTGCTTGCGCCTCCTCGGCAATGCGTTCACGCCCCCCCCCCCAGTTTGGGAGCCAGTGGTCTAAAATGATTAAAACGATTGAAATTCGTATTTTATTAATAATTGAAAACTATAATATACCAGCGCCGGTACGATACACGAGTATAGTATGTTGTTGGGTTTTGTTGTTTTTGCTCAAAATGTACAACGTAAGGATTATCAATTCTATTGTACGATGGCCTTCAAAATAATTAACTCAAGGTAATTGACGCACGCTGTATAGAATAATACTTGACTTGTAAAATATTTGACACGGAAATTATCGCCATAAATAATATTATTCTATATAACAACAACGAGCGACGAACGTATAATATTTTTTTAAATAATTCGAATAATTATTATTTTTTTGATACTCGTTAAAAAAAAATTGCGTTTTATTATGCGTTCGATACAATTTTACTAGGTTTTTTTTTTTTTTTTTTTTTTTTTGTCGCATTATCTATAGTAATACGTTATTAATTTTTAAACGTTTAACTCGATTGTTTATTCGATTCCGAGCGTAGCCAGCAGTTTATTACTAGAGCGCGGATGTTCGTGACCAAAATTGCATTCAAATATGCATTTAAAAACGTAAAAAATATGCAATTATAGATCATAAAATATATTAAATATACCGGTTTTGTACTACAAATGTATGCAAAAATGGTTAATATTAGTCCAAAAAATGTATATACACTTTTGAATGTGTATTTAAAATTACTTTATTAGAAAATACACAGCTATTGAATACGAAAAAAAAAAAAATAAATAAATAAATAAATTAGTTTCCGATCTATTAAAGGTAAATTTTACATAGGTTAAGCACATTAAGTATCACGATTACACGGCACAACAATTATTTTACTGATATTTTCATGCGAACTGCAGCAAACAAACGCAACTAAATATTGAACGTCAACAAAAATAATATTCAATATCGAACGCATCGTAATCTCGTAACTTCACACTTTATAGGTAAAACTCACCTAAGGCTCGTGATATGTTAATACATATCTAATGTCATCATTTTATGTGAGTCTTACTCATAAACACAATCAACGATCATAATTGATAATAATATGGACAATTTATAATATTTTACATATAATTTATAATATATATGCTACTTAATCTAGAAATAATCGATATCGATATGCATCTATATGCTCAAAAATGTCAAATATGCAAAAATATGCAAAATAAGTTTGTAATTTATATTTCATGAATCGAATTTATATAATACTCGGGTACTGGTACTGGTCGCGCGAAAAAAATATGCTGAGTCGTCCGAGCTCTATTTATTACGACGCGTGATTGTTTTTATAAATTGTTTTGCCCGTAAACAGCTTTTCTACTTGAAAATTTGTTCCGATCAAAAACGCGGTACGCATAATTTTGTCTATAACATTTTTGGATTTCACTTGTTGATTTTTTAATAACGGATAGGGGGTGAAAGGGGAATATTTACGCAATAAATGGTTTGCACGAGTGTTTCGTTTTGTTTTATGCGGACGTACGTTTTATAATCTGTTTTAATCAAAGTTTCAAGTTAAAATGTACGTTAAAACCCATTAAAACCGCGATCGATTTTTATTTGTTTCGTAATCACAATATTTAATTAAAATTCACCGATACGCGTTTAACCGAACTACGCTCGGAATCGTTTTATGATCGCAATCATTTATCACTTTAACTATTAACTAATTATATGCCTTCCAGACACTGCGCCTTACAACAGTTGCTTACCCGTGCCGGTTTTTAAAAACAATAACGAGCCGAAATTATTTCTATATTTATAATCGCGCTGACGATTGTCCACGGTTGATTTTTTTATTTTTCTTCATTTTTTCTAACATAAAACAATATTATTTATGCGGTGTGTAGGTTAGTGGTCAGTGCTATAATTATATACGCGGTTCAGTGATCTTTGTTTCGACTCACCTTGGCGTTTCTTTATTTTTAGATAGTTTTATTTTTATTTTTTTTATCACTACAGGCGTTTTCCGTACGGTGCGTTACCGTCTTAACACTTATCGGTCATGTTATTCGTTTATTGAAAATCAAAGTGAAATAAATATATATAATTATAATTTTCCAGATCGAGTCAATTCGAAAATAAATCAATATTAATAAGTAATAGAGTATGAGTTGATTTTTTTATTTTTTATTATTTATTAAATGTATAGATGCATCGTGTACTGTGTAAAAACCGGTACTTATTAATTTTGTCGATAAAAAAAAAAAAAAAAAAAAAACTGTTTGTATATCCCGGACTAGGTTTAATTTATTTAAAATTCAATCAGACGTGGTACTTTTATATATTAGGGGATTGCTAAAAATATAAAAAAAAAATATTCACGCGGTATATATGTAATATTATTATTTAATTTAGTGTTCACGGCCTTTTTTTTTTCACGATTTATCCAAATTTATCATATAGGTTAGCCATTTTTTTGAGGTTATTTCGCAAAATACATTGTATAACAATAATCGTGTACAATATGCCAATATAATCTAAAAAAATGTATATATATATATACAGTCGACTCTCGATAATTAAAACATTCGATAATTCGAAGTAAATGCTCGTTCTCCTGAAAATCTCGCGGCAATTCGAATAGAAACAATTCATTTAAGTACACTCGGTTATTCGAAATTATATTTTAGGAAAACTGGCCACAAACACTTGACAATTCGAAGTTTCACCCGTTCAACGCTCGGAAATTCAATGCACATTCACCAAATGTATTTCTTATAATCTTTTCGATAATAATTGTTTTATAAATGTTATTTTCGATAACTATAGAATTATTTTCGTAAGCATTTCTTAATCGTATCTTGTCGTCATTTAACTAGTCGATGTAGTTTTATTTTAGTTTCGTTTTGTTGGTTGTAAAGTAAAGCCCTAGTGACGAGTGGATGGATACAATGGAATTTCGTGCCAGGTCAAGAAAATGCATTTTTTACTGATTATGTCAATGCGGACGAAGATGTTGTTGAATGGGGGAGGGGGAAGGGATGTGCTCTATGACGTACGACAAACACTCGCTTTTTCCACCATCATCCCTCGAATTCCCCAATTTAATAAAAATCACCAAGGTCAAATTTATCATTAATTGTTCGGATTTTATACAATTATTATTATTAAGGGGGAAAGGAATACAAAAATGTTGAGAACCACTTGTGACTTTGGAAGAAGTCATCGTTGAAAAAAATTATGTAACTTTTCGCCCGGGTCAGGAGTCTGTGCCGAAGTTTTCGAAGGTATATTTTTCTCTAGAAAATAGTATAAAAAAAAAAAAAAAAACGTAAGTTTAATAAAGCAGAAAACAATTACGGATTTCTTCGAAAAATAATGAACTTTTATAACGATAATTTAATATACATACTTAATTAAATTAATATATATTTAATAATTATAACAAAAAAAAAAAACGAAAATTGTTTCATAACTCTCGGTAGTTCGAATTTCTTTATTTTGCTCCCTCGATATTTCGAACCACTCAGCTCTATTCGAACTCTCGGTAATTCGGCAGTTTTCGGAAATTATCGAGAGTCGACAGTATATATTTGCGATTAAATTCCCGCCCGCAATAGTATTTTTATTATAACGGGGAGACGGTAGGCACAGTGTCGTTTGGCGGTGTTTCGTTATCGGGGGTAAAAAAAAAAATAAAATAAATATATTTATCGACCGGCGACGATGACGACGGCGACGGGACCCTCGTCAGACGCGGCGACCGAACAATGAGAGCGTGCGATCCTGGTAGCGCGAGGACGTAAACGGTGCAATTCGACCGCGTACCGTCGGCTGTGGGTCGCCCGGATCGCGATCCGCTCATACGACCCTGGTACAAGCGGCTACATTAAACGCGTACTGTCCGGCGTTTCGGGCGGTCCAGCGGTCCGGAACGACACGCGCGACGTCCCGCGGACGATTTCCCAACCGCGCCACGGTTCTACGGTTACGGCGGCCGTGACGTCACCGTCGCCGCACGTCGATATCGTACGAACGTGCCGGGCGGCGGCCCGGGCCCGGACGGTCGCGTACGTTCATGGTGCCCTGGTACCGCGGTACACCGGTTCCGTTGAAATATCGGTATTTCGGGCGGCGGCGGATACGGGACGTCCGCGCTCATAGTGTCCTGGTACGCGGGTACACTTAAAATGCGAAATCTGACCGTTTTACCTCCGTTTTACCTCCGTTGCACCCCGTGCACACCAAAACCGAAAGCCGCGGTTCCACGGAGAAATGCATCGGGTTTGTTTTTTTTTTTTTTTTTCGAAACCGACCACCCGCCCGACCGCCGCCAGTGTTCGCCGGCCGTGACGTGGTGACGCACCGCCGCCGGGCAAATAATGCACTTGCCGGGAACTGGGACGCCGGGCGCAATATTGTCGGCGGTGTGTCCTAATGTCGAAACAACGACTAGGTACGGTTTACCCGGGCGACAAACGTTTCACGAGCGTTTTGGTACACCGAACGCCCAACTTGCTACCACCAGCGGGCGGCCGCGGGAGATTTTTCCGCGGAGTATTATTTTATATTATTATTAGCTATTAGCCTATTATCTATTAGCTCTAATATTTCATTTGCCGGGTTTTTGTCGATATCACCTATTATACACCCCCATATACACGTCTGGGCAGAGTTTTTTTCGTTGTATTTTCCCCGTAACCGTACCCAGGACTAACGTTGTCGTGGGCAAGTATCGTACATTTAGGCGGGCCGCACACCGAAGAAACTAATTACATGATATGCGAAACTTTAGTTTCACGAAACCATTCAATTGAAAATCAAATAGATACGCACACTGAGTTTCACGAAACAAAAATTTCTCATAGTTGCGCCAACCACGGTTTTATGATACTTTTAATTTTGGTTTCAACAAATTAAAATTATTATAATTTTTCTATGGTTCATGTTATTTATGATATTTTAGTATTATATATAACACACACTATACACTGTAGTATATACAGCATAGTAACAATAGTAAATACTATCGTACTAATTTAATATGTGTTTATACATATATACGACATAATAATCCCCATAATAAAATTCCATAAATGGAAACGTTATCGACGTTTATGACCAATATTTTTTTATTACTTAGTTTATTATTTCCACAATCTGTTTCACAATTTGAACAATAAGTGAAATTGATGAATTTGGTGTTTTTTGACGTGAAGGACGGATTAAAGATACCTTCCAGTGAAGGCACTTTTACAATTTAAAAAAAAAAAAAAAAAAAAAAAAAAATGTTAGGAAGTATTAGAAGAGGAAAGATAAATAAGAATAACAAAAAGTAGATATTGAAAGAAGAACAAAGGGTATTCGATTGGTCTAGACTAGTAGGTCTACCTACACCACCGCCTTTTCAACCTTTTTTGTGGGTTGACCAATATTATCATTGTTTTTTTTATTTTATACAAAATATCGTTTGTGACGATCTACCATATTACTATTTTAATAGCACAACGTCATACGTCGTTCGGAATAGTTGTTCTTGAGTTGTCTTTAGTGCTAGGAAAAATTTAATTAATTAATACGATGCCGAAAGGTGTTCGAGATTTTAATTCTGAATCAATAGAAGCAATCGGAGGATACGACTGTTTATACGATTACAAAAACAAGGATTACAGCAATAGTGATAGGGCCCAACTTGCCCGGGAAAATGTTTCGAAGGCGGTAGGACATTCTGTAGAAACTTTGGAATTTATCCTCGTCGGCGGTTAATTCCTTTGCAACTGCATAGCCACTATGCTGTTTATCTTTTAAAAGTGGATGAATCCAATACCTACGTTTCTTTTTTTTTTAATACGAAGCCATCAATACAACATTAACACATCCTCATCATCGGACGACATTGTAGAAACTATACATTTTTTTGTTTCACCAGTGTACGCAAATATGAAATTAGTTTCATAAAACTAGTTTCGTGAAATTGGTTTCTTAAACAAATTTCTTCAGTGTACAGCCCGCCTTATAGACGAACCAGTCCGTTCGTCATTCGTTCCACTAGATTCAACTAGTTCACCGGTTGAGTTCGTAGACTCATAAATTAAATCGCTGTCCAAACACAGTAGTTCACCACTTCGTTTTATAATGTCCGGTAACGTTTGCCACTCAACGAAAATAACGAACATTTTTTCTTCTTTTTTTTATTTTTATTTTCGATAAGGTCAAACGTCAAAATATCGTGTCCGGGGGCCCTCAGAAAAATGTTAACCAATCTATCAGCGGCTGGTGTGGGCTAGCCCCGTTAGGTCAACTACTAATGGTTATCACTTGGATTTTTGATCATTTAACGTTTCGGTGAATCACTCGATATCGCATTGTCGTCGTTCCGTTCAGCATAACGAACTATTCAGTTGACTGGACGAGATAGGTTCATGAAAATTTACCGACACTCGAATATTTTCGATACGTTACACGACGGAATCGTTTAAACATATATATAACACCAATAGACGCGTGCAACAATAGTAGTCATATAGTAGTAAAAATGTCTCAATTACGGTTTTCTCCTTTTAATTTTAATCAAAGACTAGCTGCCTATTGTATAATATGCGGTTATCCGAGTGTATTGTTTTCCATCGTTATTGAAACGGTCGTGTGCGCTTTGTTTCTCGCATAACTGTAAGATCGAAAACCAAATGGCGAAATAAAACCGTGTGTTTTCATGCACATAACATACAGGCATCACGAGGGGTCAAAATTATATCTGTACAAATTTAAAAAAAAATCTACATTGTAATAAAAACATATCGCTTGAAATTTGACTTTTGAAAAAACATTTTGGGGGAGGGGGATGAACCACACTTCTGGTTGCGCCGCTGGTTACTATATACCTGAATAACAATCACGATCATCAATCTTCTTCTTCCGGATCGAAAAACGACTATTTTTATTCAATAAATCGAGCTTTTTCTTGTAACTCGGCCGAAACGAATGCATTTCAAGATTAAATGATTTAAAAAAATACTCAACATATTTTTATTGTTTTGGGTTAATTTGGAGGAGGGATATAACCCATACTTCACCTCCTAGAATCTAAAACAACAACAACAACAACAAAAAACTTAAATTTTCTTTACTTAAACTATCTTAACTGATAAAAAAAAACTATATTTATTTTCTACGCAATAGAGTTATCGTTATACAAATATTATAACGTTTCTAATACAGAAAGACAACATCTAATCTAACTATGTAAGTAAACATGTGGCCATCATTCGCTCTGCGTATTTGTTTTTTGTTTTTCTTATTATTCTTGTTTACGTCGAGACGGTTTTCAAACACATTTATAAGTGTCAAGTAGCACACGCAGTGATACAGTTTTTTATGTTTTTTTTTGTTTTTCCCCCCCCCTTATAATTGTACTGAGATTGTATATTTGTTTTAAATTTAATAATATAACTGGCAAGGTCGTTCACGGACGACGTTTGTTCTATATATTTTTAAACGTGCATAATAATAAATTAAGTACGTTTCGGACAGTTTTTTAAAACAATTTTTTACGAAATCATCGCTTTCATGTTCGGCGGAAATAATATTAAAATAAAATAAAATAAAAAAAAACACTTGCCAACTGTCGGCGTGTTTTTTTTTTCCATTACTCATTAATATATTTATCACATTAATTAAACAAAATAAAAAAATTATGAAAATAGTAACAACATCCGATCTGTGGGCCTTTTTTTTTTTATTTCTTATATACTGGTTGTAAATACTGAGCAAATACATAAACACGAATCAATTGACTATATGATTATTATTACGGTTCGGGACTTGTTCCATTTGCATATTCTTTAATAATGTCTGTAAAATAATCTAAGGAAGATATACATTTGTTTTAAGATAACGGACTGAAATAAAAAATTTTGAATTGCATATTTTGTCGTTTTTTTGGGCAAAACGCACATTTGACAAATTTTGGCAATTCAATTGTTATTTATAATTTAAATTTTTTAATATTAAAATTAATTTCTTGCTATCAACAGAAAATTCAGTTGCATATTTCGGTTATTTCATTTTTACTATGTACTATGACTTATTTTTGAGATTTTTATTTCTAAAATTTTAATATGTTTAATGGATATTTTCAAAGACAAAACAAAATATTAGCCGCATATTTTGACGATTTTGACTGAATATTTCGATCATTTTTAGTGCAACAAGTCCCGTACCCTACTTATTATATACAATTATACAAACTAAAGTCTCAAAATCCTGGATACTAGCAAATTTTATTAATTTCCGGAGAGGAGAGGACATGCCATTCCTTTGCCCTTCCCTTTGCCTAACGGGAAATCGGGAATTTTATGTGTGGGCTGCTATATTATTATTTTTTTTTTTTTTTTTTTTTTAATAGAAATATACAATCTGTAAAATTATTTTTACAATAAGAATATAGGCTATGGTAAAATTAACATGACTTTCTTGATAAAGAAGTAACCCAGCTATTACACTTTATTGGTTTGATGTTTTATGTTATGTTAGGTTATTATTATTATTATTATTATTTTTTTTTTTTTTTTGAGATCAAGAGTTTAGGTCACGGCACCATCTTCTCTTAAGTCTCCTTTGGGGATTCCCAGGGATTGTTTGTGCGTTAAGTGCTGCGATTAGCGGATTGGGGTGGTTCTCTAGTCGTAACCGATAACGTTTATGTATAATTGACGACATTTCTGAGATAGTTTTAATATTTAGGTCAGTGTGGAGTGTGTGATTGGATACATAAAAGGGGGCCTTGGTTATCATGCGTAAAGTAATCGATTGAAATCTTTGTATTATGTTTAAATTTGATGGTTTAGCCGCACCCCATTGCTGGATGCCATAGGTCCATATAGGCATGAGAAGTTGTTTGTAAATTAGTAGTTTGGAATTGAGGTTAAGTTTAGAGTGATTACCTATCAGATAGTGTAGTGATTTCCTTCTGAGTTTAGAGTGTTGCGTTTAATTTTTATATGTTCTGCCCAGGTGCAGTTTTGGCTCGAATCACTGGTTCGCATCACCTTAATATTGCTATCGGTTAATATTAAAATTACAAATTATTGTAATAAAAACCAACTCTGTTTTAGTCGTTTTTCTTCAGGGTTATTGTGTTTATTTCGTTTCATTTTTTTAATTTTTATTATTCAAAAATATTTTAATTACGAATATTAAAACAATATCAATAGTAGGTAAAAAGAAAAAAAAAACTAGTTTTCGGTACACTAAACCTGTATAAACGTGAAAAAAATAAAAAACAAAACAATATTGGTATAATAGAGCTTGATCGGATTATTCACAACTCTGAAGATATAATACATGAAATATCTAAATAACATCTATTACACGAGTATTTACATAGATTAAGATGAGTGAAATCTATTTCTATTTATATATATATATATATGAGAAATACAATTTATTTATGTAAAGGTTATAGTAGAATTGGCATGTAATATAGGAGAGTAATGTATTTTGAATATATACATGTAGGTGGTTTGCCAAGACTATTTTCAGTTTTCGATCCACGTATAATAGTCTAAATAGTATTTATACGAGTGTAAAGACCTTTAGACATAGGGGGGGGGGAAGAAAAAAAAAGTTAGCGAGTTGATATAGTTGCCTGAAATAAATGCGAGGAACGTGTCTCGGTGGTATAGAGTTTTATAACTATTACAATATATAATTATACAATAATACCATATAATTATATTTTGGTGCTCGAATTAGAAAAAGGAATAAAATAATTGGGACTACGAGATTTAAAAAAAAAATATAAAAAAATAGCGTTCTTCATAATTATTGAACTCAACATAACCAGGGGGACGTGGGGTGGACTACCGTACGCCACTTTTAAGACATAATCCGATAATTACACAAATTACACTACTAATAATACTACTGTAAATTTAGATTTAGATTTATTTTATTTGTTAAAAAATTGTGTCTTATATTCGTAAAAAAAAAAAAAAAAATGACGATGTTTAAGTTTTGGTTACTCGTATCACGCGTGACAAAATTGCACAATTACAGATAATGTAATATTTAACAGTAATTTATTACTGGAGTAAAAATATTAACAAAATATTAATAATTAGTAAGGGGATTTAAAAAAATAAAATAAAAAATAGTAGAGGAGCCCCTGCCAATTCGAGTACTCTATATTACACGTATAATAATATACGTATATATATATAGCCTCGATACACAACAGATATTAGACAATGTATATTTTATATATCGAGCCAGAACGAAAGCAAAAACAACGGTATGAGAGTAGGGGGAAAGAAAAAAACAATAGTAATATTTAAAATATATTCTAAACCAGAGGTTCCCAGCCTATGGACCACCGGTGGTCCGCGAGCCATACCTACAAAATGTAATAATATTTCATTTATCCTCTGGGGCGTGACACAAACACCGACGACCGTGTATAGCACGTCGTTTATTTATAAATTTAAATTACACAATGCCACTTATGTTATTATTTTTAATCAAATCTTGTTTGTACAGCATGATTAGATAGATCGGTAGAATACAATAGATTTATGTTTTCAACAAGTATTTTCCGGGCTGTTCTACATTCAAAATAAACAAAGTAATCAGTTGGACGCCATTAAAGACATGCGTGTAGATTTGAACAGTATAATCCCTTTTGTTAGTAAAGGAAATGTAAGCCCAAAAATCACATTACATTATTTTTATAATTGTAATTTACCTTTAATAAATATAATAATATGGTGTACATTTTTTTTATAATAGTAATTTGCGTTAAATTGTAAATAAATATAAAACGTTTACTTAAAATTCATCAATTATAAACAATATTATAAGCCTGCTATAAGGAATTGCATTGGTTTTATATTTATTCATAATCTAAATTCTTCTAAAATGGTGAAAAAATTGATTCTTTTTTATAAGAAGTATAATGTATAAAGTTGTGGTGGTCCGTGACGTATCTAAAGTTCTCTAAGCGGTCCGTAGTGTCAAAAAGGTTGGGAACCACTGTTACAAACGATTCCGAAATTAATATTACTAAAATTTGCACATTTCTCAAAATTATTGTTATATCATAACGTGGGGCAGTGGTAATTGTGTATTATAATAATATATCTATTATTATTTATCGTAAAACCGTGATGATAATAATAATAATAATAATAATAATAATAACAATACGGGGATTAACGTCTATATACATTTTTTTTTAAACGTTTTAAGGTCGAGTTTGAGGTTATATTGTATTGTGCAATTAATTACCGATCAACGAGTTCCGTAAACAATTCCGAAATTCCTCAATTGATAATATATAAATAAATACATAAATAAAATAATAATATTATATATTGTGTTAGTTTTTGTTTAAGAATTTTTTTATTACTACTATTGTTATAAAATGTATTTTTAATGTAAACAATTGTAAGTAATTTGTAACCCATGTTAATCAGCTCTTACCGCTCTTAAGTTTAAGCAGGCTAATAACCACTGTCTTTGAAGCCTTAACTCGTAATAAAAAAAAAAAAAAAAAAAAAAAAAAATGTATTTTCGATACGTATAAATATACATAATAACGTCATCGTATTTGTACTCGTACCTGTACTATTTATCGATCGTTTCCGTTTGACACAACATACTGGTATTATTATACACACCGGTGGTGGCCTCTACTGTAGAAGACAGACTCACGAGCCGCATAACAAAACGAAAAATAATGTAAGAGCCAAGAGCCAAAAAGAAAGAAAGAAAAAAAAGGAAACAATTCTTAATCATTGTAATCAATAGTCGTCAATAATCCAGACTTCAAAACACTTACGAAAAATTTAACACGCAACGAATGCGTAAAAAAATTACGTAAAAAATTACTTAATATTTAAATATTATACATTCATAAACGTCATATTTTCTTTATTGATTGTATAAGCGTTAAAATTATATATTAATAATTATTACATTTTCAAAATACATATTTTTATATTGATATTTAAAAAAAAAAAAAAAAAAAAATGTTTTTATATTGGTAAAACATTTATTTAGCGTCTTACGGTGTGACACGAGCCCGCATGAATCTATGACCAAAGCCGCAGTTCGCGGCCACCCCTGATATATACGAACCAGCTATTGTAGTTATAAACTTCTCTTCTTGGTTTTCAATCATTCGATCGGTTTGTCCACAGCTCTCCGTACTTCTCTGTCACAATTCGGATCCGTCAGTTGTCGACAATCGTTTCCACTCCCGTGTCTTTAGTAATTTGCGGTAGATATCCCGTCCTCGGCCTTCCTCTTCCGGGTTTTCCGTCCACATATCCGTCAATAATCAGTTATAACAAACTATCACGGGGCACAGTATGTATTCTTTTTCTCAAAGTCGCTCTTTTTCTCTAATTTATCTCAACACTTTTTCATATATTACTCCCGTCGCAAAATGAAATCTCGATCATCTATTCGGTAACACCACATTTCAAATGTTCCTATTGTTTCTTCATCTTGATTGTTCTTGTGTCCGAGTTCCACACTCTTTAACGTATATTTAAAAAAAAAAAAAAAATGTTTCCGGTGTCGAGTCCCATACGCTGTTCGTGGTCACTGGTCAATAAGTGGTTTTTGTTTCGAAAAGTTCATTCTTTGTGCATCTTGCAGGGTCGGACCGGGTCGGCGAGATACCGAACAAAACTCTGAGCACTTTTCAAAATAATATATTTTTTTAACGTACAAGTTTTTAATATCACCGTGTTAGTAACGAACGAATAGAGAAAAAGTTAAAGCCATAATATTAATACTTGATAGTTTATTAATTTACGAATTTTTAAAGAATTTACAGTCTTTTTTTAAAATATTCAAAATTTGGGGAGTCTAATTTGACCCCTCTGAAATGGTGGACCTCATGAGTTTATTTTGAACTTTGTGGGTGTTCTGTTTAGGAGGATTTAATGCTTTCAATCTTCATTTTTATTTTGTGCTTATAGAGAACACATAAATACACAATGAACTGAATAGTGGACCGATTTTTATAATACTACCTCGGGCCGTACCGGATTCCCAATCCGACATTGATAACTTGCCTCTACTTATTATATCTTACTTGATTCTACCGTCCTTTGTTATTTTACTGACAATGTAGTAAATTTTTTGCAAAGTTTTGCACTCGCTCAATAGGTTTTGCTCTGTTAATATTTACGTTTAGCCATTTTTTTTTTATCCAATTTGTTACACGACATTACTCCGGTCATTGTTGTTTAACTTCATTCCGTAATTTTCTACGATTTTTTCCGTTTATAATATTCTATATTTCTATTGTTGTAATATACTATATACCTATGTTCGAAATATTAACACAAATTACTAATATTTAGGTGGAGAAATGGCTCAACAAGATCCAGTCGATGATGCGTGAAACGATTAGGCACAATTTTCTAGAAAGCACGTTGTCCTACGAAGAGAAACCCAGGGAACAATGGCTGTTCGATTATCCGGCCCAAGTGTCGTTGTGCGGCACTCAAATTTGGTGGACTACGGAAGTGAACATTGCGTTTGCGAGACTCGAAGAAGGTTACGAAAATGCCTTGAAAGACTATCAAAGAAAACAAGTATATATGTATATATATTATATTATAGATTATATATATTAACTCGAAGATATATTTATACGTTATTTTATTTTTGAGAGAATTTTTTTTTATGTATTAGGCATAGGGTTCTAAAATTGCACGAAACTTATATTTCTGAAATATTTCGTTTGTAATGGAAAATATTTTATTTTTTTTTTTTTTAATTTAAAACTATTGCAGTAATCACAGATGACATTTACTCAAGGGCGCTACCAGTAACTCGTAACAAAACAAAACCATTTGTATGGTTACTTTGTATCGATAACAATACAAAGTGTATGCGTTTTATAAACGACGTTAGATATTTGGCCAAAGGACAATTCGAACGAAGAATATAATATTTTAAGTATAAAGAGAGTCCAATATAGCGTCATTTCCTAGTTTTATATATATTTATCAAACATAGTATAAACAAACCGATAAATAAATATTTAACAAAAAAATAATAATAATAATAATTCGTTCTCTTTAATATGGAATCATAAAAAATGGTTCAATTATTGTGTATAAACTACTTAATAAAATATCCATAACGGTCATTAATCGGTACGTTGTTTTTTATATCTATTATAATTTAAACAAGACATTTAAATACAATTTATTGTAATGTAAATATCAACTGGAAATGATATATTGTTTTTACCGTTGTTTTATCCATTTTGAATAGATTCTCAAAAAACGGCATTAATATTGTGCATTCGAAAATTGTTGAGGTGACAATCGTTGATATTCTTAATAGCGAATCGCTTATGGCCTACCCCTTTAAAAAATACACCCGTCATGTTCGCATTATTTTCGTTTTAGAATTGCATTAATTCGTAATCGAATAGATCCTTATTTTTTCTTAATTTATGTATCCACCTACTAATAATAGCTATGCGTATATTCCATTGTTCGAAAAGTATTGATTCGGTTGTGTTTTTATCGCAGAGAACTAATCACTCAACGCCATTGTTTAGCATTTTTTTTATTGGAAAATTCGTTACACGGCTAATTGTCGTTTATATTATGCACTCATACGTCTGTCCACACACACTATACTCATTGTTATAGATTTCTCAATTGAATACGCTGATATCGTTGTTACTGGGCGAACTGACCAGACAAGACAGACAGAAAATCATGACCATCTGTACGATCGACGTTCACTCCAGAGACGTTGTCACCAGATTAATACAATCAAAAATCGAAAACGTGCTCGCTTTCCAATGGCAGTCGCAGCTCAGACACAGGCGAGTGTAATAATATTATACGTTAATCCAGTGCCCCGTGTCCGATGGCAAGGAGGATTGGGTGTAAACGCTTCCCTCCCCACCAAACATTTCAACGAGCTTGAACGACAATAGTGTTATTTAAGTGTTTTTGTGCAATTTAAATTTAATATTTCAAACATTCTTATTGATTGACTACAGCCTACTCGTGTATAATTTGCCAAATATGTAGGTTCAGCTTTAAATCAGCTTTAAATAAATACGTTTACAACGAATGGAAATAAATCTACGAGACGTACTGTACTTGTATAGTTGTAACTGTTTAAACGTTGAATATTTCGTAATAATATTTGATAATCGATGTTCGAAAATTTCAACCGACAAGCTGTAACGGGGACGCTGGCTTATCTCTTATGGGTTTTTTTTTTTTGGCGCGATTGCACCGTATAAAGCCCATTTTCATCACGGACTAAATTTTAGAAAGACAAAATTGAGATTCAATATGTTTTACATTAATGCGAATCTAAGTGTATCTACGACAAAACGGTGAGCGATGAACAATGTGGGTAAACAAAAGTATTTAATTTGTTTTTTCGACAATTTGGGTTCGGCCCCATTCTGACACAACAGGGGCGCGCACGCCCATGCCGTGTGTCGCACGCGTTCTATTAAAATCACCGTTATGCGTTTTCGTTTTAGATGGGACGAAAAGGAAAAAGATTGTTTTGCCAACATCTGCGACGCTCAGTTTCGATACAGTCACGAGTATTTGGGCAACACGCCGCGTTTGGTGATCACCCCGTTAACGGACAGATGTTACATAACGTTAACACAAGTAAAACGATATTGTAATTTTACAACGACCGCGGGGGTCACCGGGGCCAGCGGGTCGGCAATTTTTTTTCAACCCGGGGGGAGGGAAGTATTACGAATCAAACGGGCCCGCGGACCACAAATCATATACTGGTGCGGCCGGAGTAAAATTTCGATGGTGTTGACATTCTTCTACACGTCGGTAAAACGAGAGAGCCGTCCACACCACCCTCCCACCAACCGTCTATCGACCAAACCAATTACACATGAAAATTCCAACAAAATATCCTACATATTCAACAGATACTCGTATTGCAAAGTGAAAACTATTATTATTATTATTATTCGTTGACGGAATAAACTCCATTAACAAAAAACAATGTATATAGAAAAATACAGTTTAAAGGTTTACATTCAAAACTATGGTACAAATGAATTTATTCATAAATATAATACATATTAAACACATCGTAACGAAGTTATAAAACCGTACTTTATAATCAACTAAAATTTACTTCCGTAGTATTTCCTATGGTCATCAGTAGGGAACGGATTTATACGTAATAAAAATACAAAAAATATGTACTCGAATAAGGAAGTATAATTTATAAAATATGCGCTAAAAACATCAAAATATGTGCGAAACAAATGTGTTGCGTTGAATAATTACGATTTCTTTTAAATTATTGAATGTTAAATGTCGCCTATTAGGTCTCAAAATATTTTGAAAACGGCTAAACGGATCGTTCCACATCAACTGATGTAACTGGAGCACATTCGGAGCGCATAACATCAGAAGGCGATAATTCCAAAGTTTTATAAGGATGTCTGCCAGTCATTATGCCATTGATTGTCTTAAAATCAATAAAGCCTGGAGTTTTTTCTGTAACAGCGTGAATTTTATTTTCTACAACACCTAATGCTATCTACTACCTAATCGCTAACCTAATCTTGTATTTAATATCGTACAAGATTTGGTCGTAATTACATTGCACTGCATGGAAAGTGGGACGGAAAGCTCGAGCAAGATAACGACTAAAAATATAAATCGCGAGAATATACCGCTAAATGCGGCTGTTTGCGTTCGGCTGTAATATGGTTTAAAAACGTATAAATGACGAAACGATATAGTTATGTTTAAAAATATTTACAAATTAGTGAAATATGTAAAAATATGTAACTATACCGAAATATATAAAATACAACTGGCGTCATTTTAATAATAATGATTTAAATCGTGAACATTTCTTATCAAATTTTAAATATCATATTCTAATAAAAATACGCATTTACATATAAATCCGTTCCCTAGTCATCAGCATACTCGCAATTGATGATCGTAAATAATTATTAGAAATATTATTAATTAAGAAAATAGTCTTGATTTCTTGTAGATTTATTATTAATTCGAAAATTTAATTGTTCCAATAAATAAGGACAATCTATCGAGTTGTTTAATCGTTTTAGAAAAAATACATAGTGGAGGTGATCTATTCTATTATTTAATGATTCTAAATTAAAAACCGATAAAATACCATTATGCCCAGTATGACGTGGGCGTTCTCAACTTTGAATTTGAAAGACAGAAAACTGAAAATACGATTTTGAACTGCTCCGAGATTTTGAGTTGTATAAATTATATCAGAGTACCAAATAAGAGAAGAATATTCTAACTGTGATCTGACAAATGCAAAATATACATTTCTTAAAGCATAATAATAATAAGCATTATAATTGTTAAAATTTGAACACGTACGCTTAATGAACCTAGATTTACGAATGCTTTATTTGTTATTATTTCAATAACAAACAAAATATTAATATTTGTTTTTAATATTATGAAAATACCGGGAGCAAACTATCGCTAAATCGTACCACGCCAAAAAATTTCGTTTTTCATTGTTTTTCGCATAGGAAAAAAGACGTTTTATCAATTTTTGTTTCATAATACAAACAGTCTCTTTTGGTAGATTTGATCATAAATATAAATACAACCCATAGTGGACGATATTAAAGTTGTTAATAGTTTGTGTATTTTACGCTTGAATAAGTTCTCTAATATTATCGTAAAATCGTAACTAATACCATTCGAAAGAATACAGTATAGGTAATATTATTATTAATTTTATAGCCCACCGGCCCATCGAGGAAATTCCCGATTTTCCAATAGGAAATTTTAGTCGCTGGACGGATAAGAGTTAAAATTATGAGGTAGCAAAAATAAAATGATCTACAACAAAATTTGCATTCAGTTCGGTTTTAAATGTGAAACAATTTTTCGATCGTTAATATCGTTAATCTCCTTTACTTAACACTATATATTCGTATACAGTTTAATTTCATGGTATTTTCTAATGCCAAACTAATGTTTTACCGGTTAATTTTAAATGATTATTTTTCATTATATCTTTAAAAACAAATTATCCGTAATTAACCCGAATTAATTTATATTTTTGTTAAGCCATAACAATAAAAACTGATCATTTTTCGTTAAAACTTGAATAATATATATCGAATATAACTATTAAGTTTTCAAAGTTCAAGTTTTTTTTCCGGATAGCAAAAGTACCACTCTGCACCCTCTAGTGACGCGTATGACAAAAAAAAAAAAAAATAGTTGTTGTACAACAAATAAAAAAAAGGCAAGCTGGAGATAAGGGCTACATGAATGTGTGTGACATTCCTAAAACTTTGAAATTTATACAATCGCGTCCGCAATTCAACGACAGTTTAATTTTAAAATTTCTCCGGTATATTAATACCTCGATTACCGTAAAATGTATAGTTTACTATCATTTATCAAAGGACAACATGATAATGGGTTTTTTACAGTCGGTAAATTCGGTATTTGTGTAATCGGCGTGTCAGTGATTATTGACTCCCGTGATATTTAACCGGTGGGGGGAGGAGGAGGAGGAAGACAATACAATTTGGCTGAAAATTCACTGGTGATTTTTGAACGCCCCTAAATTTAATCGAGGGGAACGGGAATTTCACGGGGGTCAATTTTCGCGGATACACCGGACCTGAATGTATTAGGCTAAATTTGTTTCTGGTTTTGGTCAGTCATTGCATTTGGTAATGGGCGGTGGTCCGGCCGGTCCCGCGGGTACGGGCAAAACAGAGACGACTAAAGATCTCGGACGGGCTCTCGGCGTTATGGTTTACGTGTTCAATTGTTCGGAACAAATGGATTATAAGGTAAAAAATGTCGGGGGGGGGGGTGGGTGGAGGGAGGCAAATCATATTTTTTTATTAAACCGAATTTTGTTATTAACCACAGTCTTGCGGCAACATTTACAAAGGATTGGCCCAAACCGGAGCCTGGGGTTGTTTTGACGAATTCAACCGGATATCCGTTGAAGTATTGTCAGTGGTCGCCGTCCAAGTAAAATCGATCCAGGTACACGCCTACGTGTAGTTAACGTATTTTTACTAGATACCACTTTTTTCTTTTTACGAGATATCCGATATTCCGATATATGCTACCGTTATAATACCGACAATGGCCGATACCCGATATTCGTCATCGTCAATCACGCATTGATATTAAAATTAACCGATTTAACGGTTGAAAACCAAATTTTTTTTTTTAATATCCCGGAGACATACTATAATGTCCAGACATCATTTATCTGCGAAAATAACGGTTTTGAACAAAATAGCACGGCCGATGTCGAATATCAGTTTATGTATCGGTCCACAACTAATTTTCGCATACATTAATTACATTTTATATTATTAATTCAAAATTTGTAATAATATTAATCATTTTTTTTTTTTCATTTTTTTACTCTATACAGGACGCTATACGAGAGAAAGGGATCACGTTTAATTTTATGGGCGAACAAATAAGTTTGATTTCGTCCGTCGGGATTTTTATCACAATGAATCCCGGATACGCCGGTAGAACGGAATTACCGGAAAATTTAAAAGCTTTATTTAGGTTAGTAACACATCAATTATGGGAGGCGGTCTAAATCCCGACAGGGACTATTTTTTCACGGATTTATTATTTTATATTCCACATGTTTTCACAAGGTTCAGCACTATTAATTTTAAATTAAATATTTAATAATATTTAGTACAAGTACACGGCAATTTAAAAAGATCACGTCAAAGTACGAACGATTTGCTTTCGGAAATATATTACCCAATTAATCCTATATTTATCGACTCGCGTACTATTAAAAATAGTTAAGCAAAACCGGGTGTATTTCGGTAAAAATTGCCTATGCGATATCCACTTATAACTGTCGGGATTTTCACCAGGACCCATGTACAAATATCTATTTATATATGCATCATATACCTGGCTATATGGTTTCAAACGTATTGCAGGCCATGCGCCATGGTCGTACCCGATTTCGAGTTGATATGCGAAATAATGTTGGTCGCCGAAGGATTCCAAGAGGCGAAAATTCTAGCTAGAAAATTCATAACATTGTACACGCTGTGCAAAGAGTTACTGTCTAAGCAGGACCATTACGACTGGGGCTTGAGGGCCATAAAGTCCGTGTTGGTGGTAGCTGGATCACTGAAAGTAAACTAATAATAATAATAATAATAATAATACAATTTTTGCAAAATGTATTCGTAATATTTTATACATAACAATATATAAATCGTTATCGTTATTGCGGCTAATGGAATATTATATTCGATTATATAAGAGGGGCGATCCGGGACGCGTCGAAGAAGAAGTGTTGATGAGAGCCCTGAGGGATTTTAACATACCGAAAATTATCAGCGACGACGTTCCGGTGTTTATGGGACTGATCGGAGATCTGTTTCCGTCGTTGGACGTGCCCCGCAAAAGAGATCAAGATTTCGAAAAAACCGTCAAACAAGCGGCCGTAGACTTGCTGTTGCAACCGGAAGAAAATTTCATACTCAAGGTATATTGTACACCCAACCAAATTGTTTAAAGTAGGTTTAATAAAACGAAGACTAACTACAAACTTTATGTATAATTGTACATCGACAGTTTATTTTGAGTATTTGTACATTTTATAGTTTCCCTTTAGTCATTATACGTTATCTTAAATTTTAGAAAATTACAAACGTATATGTTATCGCAATTTTCAAGATTAAATTTTGTCGGACCACGGACCTAATCGGTTTATGACTACAATCGTTCGCCAGTTACACGGGTTCAGTCTGTTTTTCAGAAATATTGAATTATAATATAGAGCTATAACGTGTGTTTCATTTGAATCTCTTTCTTTATTACTGTATATCTGTTTACTGTTACATTATATTTTATACATTTCTTACAATAATATATAGTATATATATTCAACATTATACGCAGTGCTCGAATAATTTAGAATAATAAAATTAGAGGGACTATGGGAC
The DNA here is from genome assembly GCA_956483605.1 of Tuberolachnus salignus. Classification (NCBI taxonomy): domain Eukaryota; kingdom Metazoa; phylum Arthropoda; class Insecta; order Hemiptera; family Aphididae; genus Tuberolachnus; species Tuberolachnus salignus. Next base: position 35,259,052 of record OY101435.1, on the reverse strand, counting down.
TTAACAAAAATATATTAGCTTCCCTTGCCAATAATTGGCCATTTTTTCAATAATTATTAACGAACCCGATCTTATAGTCGTACGCCACTTTTCAAACGTAATTCAATTATTAATAAATTTACAAAATCACAAGCAATAACGCTACGTAAGACTTTGCTTGTGTATTTATTTATTTTCCTCTATCGTACAAGGCAAAATAACACTGATATGGATAATACAATAATAATAATTTACGACTCGACTGTAAATATTGAATTTTAAAAAGAATATTAACAACATAACCGGGTTGATGATAATACGTGATGATGTTTTTTGAAAATATAATTATTTGTAAAAAGAGACGTCCCGCCAATTCCCCCGTCCTAATAGTACCTAATAATAAGTAAGGGTAGGCTAAAAACAAAAAAAAACAGAAATAGAGGAGCTCTCTCAATTCGAGTACTGATACGACGCGTTTTAACGTAATATACACCGCAGGTCGTACAGTTGGAAGAGCTTTTAGAAGTCCGTCACTCCGTGTTCGTAGTGGGCAATGCGGGCACCGGGAAGACCGAAGTTTGGAAAACGTTGTTTAGAACTTACCAGAACATAAAACGAAAACCTATTTACAACGATTTAAACCCGAAAGCAGTGACCAACGACGAATTATTCGGGGTGATTAATCCGGCGACCCGTGAATGGAAAGACGGTAGGCGAACACTATACGTACATCGATCCGTATTTTACAAAAAAAAAAAAAAACTATAAACCATTATCAATCGTCACTATACAAAAAGAATATTATAAAATATACAACTACGTTATTATTATTATTATTTTTTTCTGTTCGAAAGGTCTATTTTCCGTTATAATGCGAGATCAAGCCAATATATCGAACAATTATCCCAAGTGGATTCTGTTGGACGGAGACATCGATCCAATGTGGATCGAATCTCTAAACACCGTGATGGACGATAATAAGGTACCCCGATATAAATGATTAAATTAATTTCTATTCAGTAAAACAGGAACCCATTATCGTCGTTTTTATGTATACATTCTATATGCACTGTTGTGGGTAAACTTGCAAAAGACTTACATTCTGAAAGTATTTTCTAACACAAATACAGATATTATTTTTACAATGTGTGTTTTGGATAGTTTTCACTAAAAAAAAGTGAACACAGATACTTTTGAAAAGTACTTTTTATTAGTTGCATACTTCATCCTATATAGGGTGTAGTGTCGTTCATGAAAGGTTTTATTTTTTCTGTACAGCCAATTTAATACCGGTTCAAATTAAAATCGTGAATCCATTTAACTTTCAACATGGTGTAATAATTGGTGTGATGCGCTCTAGTTTAAAATAATAAGGAAAACAATTTAAAAAAATTACAAAAGTATTTATAATAATAGTATTCAATTTCGAATAAAAATACTATTGAAATATATTTAAAATACCAACACCAAGTAATTTGCATAGCAGTATTTCAAATGCGTATTCGATTAGTGAAAAAGTATTTGAATATTTGTAGTCGTACAACTCAATAATATTTGAAACAGATTTTCATAGTTAAAAGAACGATTTTTTTAAAGAAAACCCTACAAACGATTTATAGTATTTTTATAATAAAGACATATTTTTAGGTTTTAACGTTGGCCAGTAACGAACGTATAGCTCTGACACCGTCGATGAGACTTATTTTCGAGATATCAAATTTGCGAACCGCAACTCCGGCCACCGTGTCACGAGCGGGCATTCTCTATTTGAATCCGCAGGATTTAGGATGGAACCCGTAACGAAAACAAATAAATAAAAATCTTTACAAAATATTTACTCGGCGTTATTATTGTTTTTCGCACATAGCTACGTAACGAGTTGGATTGAAACGAGGGAATACGCCACGGAAAAGGGTAACCTCGTGATTCTATTCGATAAATACATACCGCCGTGTTTGGAGAATATTCGAAACAGGTTCAAAAAAATCATACCCATAACGGAAATGTCGCATATACAAATGCTATGCCATTTACTCGAATGCATTTTGGTACCGGCCAATACGCCGACGGATTGTCCGAAAGAATGGTACGAATTGTACTTTACGTTCGCGTGCATATGGTCGTTCGGAGCCGCCATTTATCAAGAACAGGTGATAACCTAACCGATTACGAAAATACATAAAAAAAAAAAAAAAAAAACCAATGAATGATATCGATTACTACATTTCGAATAAGTATTTACTTACTAACCATCGGAGTTGAAACGAAAATAATTAATAAATAAATACTCTTGGGTATGGTGATTGTTTAATAACGAGCGTTCGATTTGTTTATTCGTACAGGTTATTGATTATAAAGTAGAATTTTCGAAATGGTGGGTGGCCGAATTCAAAACGATCAAATACCCGGCGCAAGGTACGATTTTCGATTATTTCATCGACACCGAAACCAAAGAGTTTTTACCCTGGTCGCATATTATTCCGAAATTCGAATTAGATTCCGATATGCCGTTACAAGTAATAATATAATGACAGACATACAGTAAAATCGTGTCAACTATAATATTTTATATAATATTGTAAAAATTGTATTTCATTTTAATTTAACAGAACGCTTTGGTCCATACGCCGGAATCGATTAGGACCAGATACTTTGTGGACTTGCTCATGGATCACAAACATCCGGTTATGTTGGTCGGTAGTGCGGGATGCGGCAAGACGGTACTGATAAACGAAAAGTTGACTAGCCTGTCGGATAATTACGCCGTGACGAACGTACCGTTTAATTATTATACGACTTCGGGTGTGTAATAATTGTATAACCCCGGTACTAAGTTACACAATTCCATTTTAAACCAATGGGTTTTCTATGTTACAGAGATGTTACAGAAAATATTGGAAAAACCGCTGGAGAAAAAGGCCGGCAGAAATTACGGACCTCCGGGAAACAAAACTCTCATATACTATCTGGACGATATGAACATGCCCGAAGTAAAATAATCACTATTCCTCAGAACATAGCGAATATTGACTGTACTATAAATCGGCGTTTCCCGAATTTTTATAAAGTCACGGCCCCCTCTGAGAGGCAAACAGTTTTCCAACGCTTTCTTATGTGAAAATCCCGTCATTATGAGTGAGTACGGGAAAAAGAGCGGCCGCCGGTTGTGTTTGACGGCGTCGACTGTTCCGAGGCGGTTTTTTAAAGTCGGGTTCGACGTTTGTCAACGCAAGCCGCAAATATCCTATTTTCAATACAATCACAGACGGACTCCTCGCGTTGCTCATCATAGGACTCCGTCCAGAGCTCCTAAGCGAAAATCGCACAAAAAACAATTACCCATATCTACTGCCCCCGGGAGGAAGTTATTTCTCCGCCGAGAACCACCGTTATAAATCATATACTATAATCTAAGATCTTGTCCAATGTATATGTCGCATTCACATAATGTAAACGCACATTTCACGAAATGGATACCCGTGCCATGAACGCAACGATCATAACGTGTACGATGATTGTTTAAGTTCATGAAATAGACACGAATTTTATCGATTTCTTGTAAATGAGATCTATGTTTTTCATTTTGTGTGATTTTTTTTAAAATTTAATTTACACGATATGAATACATTTAATGAGATGGAGACGGAGAAGTACACTAGTATACTGTTGTTGCGATATACCTAATATAAAATAAATTGAATATATAGTAGATATACAGAACAGTAAATATAAAAACGAAAGTTACAACTATTATTTATTGATTTATTATATTTATAATACAATATACATTTATATTGTATAAATTGTACATATTTGCAAAAAACCATCATACATAATTGCAATTATATTGTTATTACGACTACTTAAGTTGTTAAAACTATTATTATTTAATATTTTATTTTGATTTTGAAATTGGTGATTGTGTTTTCAAAACCCTTGTCCAAAGCAGTGGTTAGACAAATCCATACGAAATGTTTTGGTAATATATACTGCGGTAAATTATATTTCGGTTTGCAATATAAAATTTAAAAAAAAAACTAACTGTATATAATTTAGATGTGACCTTTGCCGACTAAACGACCGTTAAATCCGCCACTGATCCAAAGTATACCTCAGACCATTAGATCCTGCCGACGTGATTGCAGTTATTATAAATCAAAATGAACCGACCCGTGAACTAAACACGGAGTAATTATAAAACGGTACGGTTCAGCAAACACGAAACCTGCAACATCTAACATTTAAAAACCGACGAAGTAAATATTGATAAAAAATTAGTGAAACTGCCTCTAATATTTCAGGTGGGCGAGGTTACGTAGCCATGTACTTGTAAACGCTAATGTCTAAATAGACGTTATTCTTGTTACAAAGCCTAGATTAAATGTAACAGCTGCTCTTATAGTTCGTTAAAATGTAATAACTGAAGACACAAATACACACAATTACTCATATACGTGTAGTTTTAAATTTCATTAATGTATAAATAATTATAGTTTTATGGTTTTTTAATATAATTTTAATTATATGTTTCTTTTGCAAATATATACAATTTATGAAATTGTATAGTGTAAGTCATTATATATAATAGATCAATAAATAATAGTAATAACTTTCGTCTATCGCGATATTAATAACAGTTATCTATATCCCTTTATATAACTATTTATCTATTGTGTATACTTACTATATAATAAATATATTTTATATTATGTGTATTGTAACGACAGTATACCGGTGTACTCCTCCATCTCCATTTCATAAATGAGCTAAATGTATCTAAATCGTGTAAATTTAATTTAAAAAAAAAAAAAAAAAAAATGATAGTGTAAAATAAAGGTTTCCATTTCACGAAATGGATAAAATCAGTGTCCATTGCATTAACTTCATGAACATCATACACACTATGATCGAAGTTCATGAAACGGATCTTCAAGCAACACGCGGAATAAAATTCGCGTAAAATATTATTACGAATATAAACTAAAACTAATATAATGTATAATCATTTTTTTTTTTTTTTTTTTGGTAATCGTATTTCAGGTGGACTGTTACGGCACTGTACAGCCGCACACTCTAATACGTCAGCATTTGGATTATGGCCATTGGTACGACAGAACCAAGTTGTCTTTGAAAGATATTCACAACTGTCAATACGTGTCGTGCATGAATCCGACCGCGGGGAGTTTTACAATTAATCCCCGACTTCAGCGACATTTTTGCGTTATTGCTGTGAGGTAAATCCAATACTATACAACTAACTAATACGAGACGATCCGAAAAGATCTCGTTTTAGTAATATTCCCACAAATATACTTATTATAATAGGTAGGCGCGTACAAATAATATTATACGAATACGTTTTTGGCGAGCGATGATTTAGATTTATATTACTCTCTTGTAGATCTTAAAACGAAAAAAAAACGAAATTTTTTTTTATAATATCCATGTTTATATTTTTATCGAATGTAATTTAAGTTAAATAAAAAAAATGGTTACGACATTGGATTTAGACCACCCAACGTCGTATATATGTAATAAAATTTTTTTTTTTTTATCAAGTATGTGTGTATGGTGTAGACCGTTGGTAATTTCAAATTTTTTAGTATACGTAAAAAAAAAAAAAGTTAAAATATTTAATACATTATTATAGTGTTTAATCGATAAACTAACGAATAAAAACAAATTAAACTAGGACAACAAAAAAAACTTATTCGTTCGCAATTCAAACAAAACAATTTATTATGTAATAAAATGTATTATCGACGCGTGTAAAATGATCGAGTTCAATGTAAAAAGATTCGTATAATTTTAAATATTATAGGTTTGGTATTTGGTATATTAACGTGTCGAATTAACATCTGTTTGTCTTTTACGTACAGTTTTCCAGGATCAGAGTCATTGACAATGATCTATTCGTCAATTTTAAATCAGCATTTCGGAAACGTCGAATATCGAATTCCGCTGGTAGCGTCCAAACTAGCCGATAATGTAATAGAAGCTACAATATGGTTACACAACAAAGTCAATTCGGTTTTTCTTCCCACTGCCACTAAATTTCATTACATATTCAATTTGAGAGATTTATCAAACGTTTTCCAAGTACGTACATTTTTAGAAATTAAGTACCTACATATTAATATATATATATTTGTTTTTAATTTGTATTTTATTTAATAACAAATATATTTTAATCGAATGTTCTAGGGTCTTCTTTTCAGTACCGGAGAATGTCTGAGCTGCAGCGCGGATCTAATGCGACTATGGATGCACGAATGCCAAAGAGTGTACTCGGACAAATTAGTCGACGACAAGGATTCAGACGCGTTTACTAAAATTCAGACTGATGCTTTGAAAAAGTTTTTCGATGCGAGTGAAAAATACGTTTTAAAATAAATTTAATATAAATTAATAAAACTTTGTTAGTATTATAGTCGAGCGTTTCGCAAAAAATTATTTTACAGTCAAAACAAGATCATCTCATTATTATTTACGTGACGGATTAGTTCATTTGTACAATTTAAATTATAATAGGCATTTACAAATAAACTGCCTCCATCTAAACAATTTACAATATATTTTTATATTTGTTTGTTTTAGTTGATTAATTCATCAAAAAATGTATTTATTTTTTTATACAGGAAATTGATGAATGCGCAGTGTTCGAAAAACCCAACATTTTCTGTCATTTCGCTCAAGGCATCGGCGAGCCGAAATATTCGTCGGTAAGAAATTGGACTAATCTTACGAAATTACTAGAAGAAGCTCTAAATTTATACAACGATTTGGTCGCCGCCATGAATTTGGTACTATTCGAAGACGCCATGATGCACATTTGCAGGTCCGCTATCGACTTGTAAAAAAATATAATAATAATAAAATAATATCGTTTTTGTTGTTTTACGCGATTATAATATGGACATGTGTACTGTTAAATCAGGATAAATCGAATATTGGAATCGCCGCGGGGCAGTTGTTTGTTGGTCGGGGTCGGTGGTAGTGGAAAACAGTGTTTGGCCCGTTTAGCAGCGTTCATTTCTAGTTTAGAGGTGGCTCAAATACAACTGCGCAAAGGCTATGGACTTTTGGATCTTAAAGTCAGTGTTTATATCAAACCGATGTTGATAATTCTCATCGATGCGATCGATCAGCGGTACCAACAATAATCGAATGTAAAACAATCGTTATTCCCACAGATGGAGTTGTCTAGTTTGTATTTGAAGTCTGGTTTGAAAAACGTCGGAATCGTGTTTTTAATGACCGACGCTCAAGTACCGTCAGAATCGTTTTTAGTTTTGATTAACGATATGCTGTCGACCGGTGAAATCCCGGAATTGTTTCCCGACGACGAAGTCGAAAATATCATAGCCGGAGTCCGGAACGAAGTAAGAGTGTTTTTAAAAACCATACGAGTATTTTAATTGACGTTGAATTTCAAACGCATACGCGCGGGTGCGGTATTAAAATGGTTTTGAAACCAACTAAGTAATAAGTAACACATACGATGATATTCGTTTTAAATTAGGTCAAGGGCGCCGGACAAATAGACTCGCGTGAAAACTGCTGGAAATTTTTCATCGACCGAGTGCGACGACAATTGAAAGTCGTACTTTGTTTCTCACCGGTCGGATCGGTTTTACGGGTACGCTCCAGGAAATTCCCGGCTTTAGTCAATTGCACGTCCATCAACTGGTTTCACGAATGGCCCCAACAGGCACTCATGTCCGTATCGAATCAGTTTTTATCGGAACTCGACGTGCTCCCAGTAATGATTTCGACCGTGCATACTGGTCAAACGGATAATGCAATTCTCATGTCAAACGTATTTTCGGTTTAGGAAAACTTCAAAGATTCAATCGCAAAGTTCATGGCCTATGCGCACACGCAGGTGAACATCATATCCAAGGTTTACTTGCAGAGCGACCGCCGGTATAATTATACGACGCCCAAATCCTTTTTGGAACAGATATCGCTGTACTCGAAATTGCTGAAGCGAAAGTCCGCCGAGTTGGCTAGTAAAATCGACCGGCTGGAAAATGGATTGGACAAATTGAAAAGTACCGCCAATCAAGTAGGTCGACGAGGTTTACGAATTTTATATGAAATAATCGATTGGGTTCGATTTAACACCGAACGAGTTTACGTTTCAGGTGGACAATTTAAAAGAAAAATTAGCAATCCAGGAAGTAGAATTAAAAATTAAAAACGACGCGGCCGATAAACTTATTCAAATTGTCGGTATCGAAACTGAAAAAGTATATAAAGAAAAATCATTCGGTACGATTTGAGTTAAAAAAAAAAAAAAAAAAAAAAATATAATAATTATAATGAAATGTATTTTATATAAAACGTACAAACTGCAATACAGCTGACGACGAAGAAAAAAAGGTCGGTTCGATAGCAGAAGAAGTGAAAAAAAAGCAACGCGACTGCGAAGAAGACCTTGTAAAAGCCGAACCGGCTCTTCTGGCCGCTCAAGTTTGTACTTATTAGACATATATTAATTTTTAACAACATACATCGTAATATAATTAAATTCTAATACACACTGATAAAACTAATAAAGGTTATTCATATAGTTGTAAATATTATTATTGTTACTTTTTTTTTTTTTTCATCTAGGAAGCTTTAAACACATTGAACAAATCAAACTTAACAGAACTGAAATCGTTTGGATCGCCTCCTGGTGTTGTAACAAACGTAACGGCTGCTGTAATGGTTTTGTTGGCCCAAAACGGTAAAATACCCAAGGACCGTAGCTGGAAGGCTACCAAAGTATATAATATCTATTTATTACTAATTCGACCAATTGATTTAATTTGTCATTTGATTCGTTTTAATATAACGAGCGGAACGACCTAACCTAACCGTGGCGACGCACTCATTATTTATGCTTAATTTGTTGGTGTTTGACGTGAACAATTTTTCTTTAGATTATGATGGCTAAAGTCGACGGTTTTCTCGATTTACTCATTACGTACGACAAAGAGAATATTCATCCCGAAGTAACAAAAGCCATAAAACCGTATTTAAAAGATCCCGAGTTCGAACCGGAATTCGTGAGATCTAAATCCGCCGCCGCTGCTGGTGAGGGTTGATTTTTTTTTTTTAACATTGTTAAAAATTGTAATCTAAATTTATTACGTATGATTTTTTTTAATTTTTAGGTCTTTGCGCCTGGGTAATTAACATAATCAAATTTTACGAGGTATACTGTGACGTCGAACCGAAACGAGTGGCGTTAGCCCAAGCAAATACAGAACTAGCCCAAGCTCAAGAAAAGTTGGCTGTAATCAAGAAAAAAGTCGCTGTAAATATATCAATTACTTACTGTTGTAGAAATAAAAAAATTAAACGTTTAAAAATACGATTTTTTTTTTTGTTGATTTATTATTAGTCATTAGAAGAACAACTTTCCAAATTGACGGCAGACTTCGAGCAGGCTACATCCGAAAAACTTCACTGTCAACAAGAAGCGGACGCTACAAATAAAACTATCGAATTAGCGAACAGACTAATCGGTGGGTTGGGGTCGGAAAATGTCCGATGGGCCGAAGCTGTAGCATGGTATTTATTTTATTATCGCATCAATATAAATCGATTGTTAATTGTTTGTCGTGCGTGTATTATTATTTTGTTTTAAATTCACGAACCGCACGAAACTCTGCCATTGTGTACAGTTTCATGCAACAAAGTACCACGTTGCCCGGAGACGTTCTGTTGATCACCGCGTTCATATCGTACGTCGGATGCTTTACGAAACATTATAGACAAGAGTTATTACACAAAATATGGACACCTTATGTAAAAACTTTAGACGTACGTATATATATATACAATACAGGGACGGTACGTAATTATTATTAAAATACGTTGCTGAATATTAAAATCGGCATATTATAATTAAATATTTCGTGTTTAAAATTATAAAATGATTATACAAATTATCATAAAATTGCTAATTATCATAAAATATTAAAAACATGATATTATAATTAAATATTAAATATTTTATTATCATTTAAATTGATAATATAGAAAGTATCTTAAAACTGAACCGTATTATGGATTGAATGTATTACATTAAACCATCACTACGGTACGGTCTTACTTAATCTGTTAATAAATTAAAGACAACGTAATATGTGTTAATGATAATAATTTATATTCAAATTATTGCCATTGCCAAGCTGCTTTTGCTATGACCGACAAATATAAATATGTGTTTTTTTTATTGAATTCGAACGTTTAGTTATGGCGTTTCGTATAGGCAAGGTAATTCGGGTACGATTTGTGTAACTTGTATTGATAATATTTATTTTGTTACCTTGCAGTTTCGATAATAATAAATCACGCAATAACGATTCGTTTAATTTTGACTTCCGCAGCCTGCCGTGCCGATAACTGAAGGATTGGATCCTTTGACCTTATTGACCGACGACACGCAAGTGGCGATATGGAATAACGAAGGTTTACCGAGTGACCGTATGTCGACAGAAAACGCTACCATTTTATCGAATTCTGATCGTTGGCCTTTGATGATCGATCCACAAGTAAATCATACGTATTTTTTTTATTTAACACGAACACTATTATCGAATAAAATCATAATCTCTTTCGTTATCATTGTATTAATCTGTTGGGAAATTAAATACAAAAAATTTAATACTCTCGGGTTTTAGGAGTAATAACGCGGTGGTAGATATACACACACGCCATTCGAGTTAATTCGGACAGACCGGCCGAATTATTCTAATTTTGTCCAACGTGTTATATTCCAGTTACAAGGCGTTAAATGGATCAAACAAAAGTACGGGGAACAATTGGTCGTGTTGCGTTTAGGGCAAAAAGGATCGATGGAAGAATTAGAAAAAAGTATAACGACGGGGAAAATCGTGTTACTTGAGAATATCGAAGAAAATTTAGATCCCGTCTTGGATCCGTTGTTGGGTCGTAATCTCATAAAAAAAGGAAAGTGAGTAGTACATCGTGTACACGGCTACCCGAGTTGTCGTGCAATATGCGCGGCATCAAAAACTCGTAAGACTTTTAAACTATTATGCGTGTATTGGTCGTCTGATACAGAGCGATCAAAATGGGTGACAAAGAAGTAGAATATAATCAAGAGTTTCGTCTGTTGCTGCATACAAAACTAGCTAATCCGCATTACAAACCAGAAATGCAAGCTCAAACGACCCTGATCAATTTTACCGTGACGAGAGACGGTTTAGAAGACCAGCTTCTTGCCGAAGTCGTAAAAGCCGAGAGACCCGACTTGGAACAACTCAAGGTACTTGATCAGTGTTAATTGTATACGGTTTAAAATTTAAACACATAATTCAATAATATTCACATCAGGCCGAATTGACGAAACAACAAAATGATTTTAAAATCATGCTGAAAAAATTGGAAGACGATTTACTCTCGAGATTATCTTCGGCCGGAGGTACGTCTATAATATTGGTTACACTGTGCAAGTACATTTTTTTTTATTTAAACGTTTTCGGTAAAAATGTATGTAGCCTATACGGTTATACCTATTTTACGTTAATAATTGATTTATTATAATACTCTTATAGGCGTAGGTACTAAAATGTATCTCGGTTATCTTGGTTAGTTCGCTATCGTTTACCGTGTTCCCGTATTTAAACTTTAGTTAAAATCTAGAACGATGACAATTGATAGCAATTATCAAATTTTAATAAGTAAATTGAGTAAATCGGTTTTTTGGTTTTGTATCAATGTCCTATAGGAAATGCCTGATGAAAATTACGGCTCGGTTATGCATTATTTACGTGTAAACTTTTGGCTCGTTAAAAAAAAAAAAAAAAAAAAAAAAAAAAAAAATGATAACTTATTCGTACGTTGTTTCGTATACTCACTGTGTAATAAATATTATACATTTGTTGATAATTTTGTATTTCGTTTAAATGAATATTCGGTATGAATTACATTTGTATTCGTTTTTAAGACAACATACTAAGCGATACGGCGTTAGTGGAAAACTTGGAGACTACAAAACGTACGGCTGCAGAGATACAACAGAAAGTCGCCGAGGCGAAAATCACATCCGAAAAAATCGACGAAGCCCGTGAACACTACAGGCCGGCAGCCGCCAGGGCCAGTTTATTATATTTCATACTGAACGAGCTGAACACGATTAATCCGGTTTACCAATTTTCGTTAAAGGCGATTATTATCATAATTATTCTTATATTCTTCAAAACAGTTTTTTTTTCTTTTTTTCTAAAGATTGTATTCAAATTACAGGCTTTCAGCGTAGTGTTTAATAACGCGATTGAAAAATCCGTACCAGCCGACGACGTTACACTGAGAGTGAACAACTTGATCGATTGTATTACCTATTTCGTATTCGTGTACACGTCCAGAGGTCTTTTCGAGTGCGACAAGCTCATATTCGCGTCGCAAATGACATTCCAAGTAAGTGATGCGAAATCGGAAATTGAGATCCAATAAAACCATCGTGTTATAATATACCACGTGTGTTCACGATATGTGGTGCTTATCCTCTCGGCAACCGCATGCCGCCAATACAACTTGCTTTTTTTTTTGAACTGCAACTCCGATTTTCTTTTTTTCTACGGGTAGAGTAATGTTTTTAATTGCAAAATTGCCAAAGTTTACGGGATGTCCACATTTAATATTTACGAATAATCGGGTTTCAAACGACATTTTAACAGTAATCATTTTGTAATCGAGCAATCAACGATATTATTAATTTTCTATTTGTACCCAGAGTAGATATTACCTACCCTATTAGGTATTACCCACCCTAATAAACATTTATTATAGTAATTTACTAATTTATTTTTACTAATTTAAACATGTTAGATAAAATTAAGAAAAAACAAAATATTGAAGGTTATGAAAATTATAAAAAATTAATAATATCGGCAATAGCTCGATTATAAAATGGTTAATTGTTAAAATTTCGTTAAAAACTGAATATACGTAAGTATTAAATATCACCATCCCGTAACTTTGCTAATTTTGCAATTAAAAAAAAAAAAAACTTTTATAGAATAGTTGTTTAAAAAAAATTACCCTACCGAATCTGCAGTTAAAAAAATTGCTATTGCAACCCTTTAATTTCTATCACTGTAATAAACGTCATTTGTATTAGATATTATTGATGAGTGAAGAAATAGCAGCACAGGAATTGGATTTCTTTTTAAGATTTCCCACAGCTCAGCATATAAGTAGCCCGGTAGAATTTTTATCTAACGCTAGTTGGTCCGGCGTTCGAAGTTTGTCGACTAAAGACGAGTTTAGGTATTTTATACAATTTTTACGTACCCAAATATTATTTACCGAACGGAAATCTCTGGAATTTGAAAATTCCATTTTATTTTTAGGAATCTAGATCGCGATATTGAAACATCGTCAAAAAGATGGAAAAAATTTGTGGAGTCGGACTGTCCCGAACGCGAGAAATTCCCTCAAGAATGGAAAAATAAAGTTTCGTTACACAGACTGATGATGATGAGAGCGTTAAGACCAGATCGTATGACTTATGCTACGTCGTAAGTAATAGAAAAAAAAAAAATAAAAATAAAACATATAATAATCAGATAAATGTGTACAACACAACAATACATTACCTATTATTATCAGATTATAAAACGATAAACGTACCAATTTTCAGTGGCCTATTTTTTTTATTTTTTATTTTTTTGGGTGGGAGGGGGTGCCATTCATATCTGGACACTCCCCGACTTGAAAAAAAAAATAAATTCATTTTCTTATATTATAAATAATAAATTGACTAATGTTAAATGTTAATATATGAAGGTAATTTTTAAAATAAATGTTAGTATTCAGTATTAAGCAATTACATTCAACTTATCTATTATACTACCATACCATAGTTTTAAATGTAAAATTACACAGTAATTTGAAAAATAGTGAGTTCAATGCTTTTTTTTTTTTTTATCCGTACATAATTCTATAAACGGGTTTTTAATGTTCTTAAAATTTTGGACACCCCCGGAAAACCATCCAAAATACGCCACTGTCAATTGTCATCAGTAAACTATTCGATTTGTTAGTTGTTGTTGTTGTTTTTTTTTTTTTTGATAAATAATGTGTGTGCATATTATTTTTAAAGGGTATTCATCGAAGAAAAACTAGGCCCGAAATATGTGGAAGGTAGAAGCGTTGATTTTGCTAAATCGTACGAAGAGACTAGTCCGACGACACCGATTTTCTTTATTCTTTCGCCCGGAGTGAACCCGTTAAAAGTAATAATAATATCTTATTCGGAAATTATTCGTTAAACTTACGGGCGTTGTCGCATATTTTTTAATGCGTACGCTACGGATACAAATAAAACGTCTAGGTATTTTTTTGTTTCTTTTGGTAAAATAATAATTTCGTTTTAAATTTAAATTCGAGATACGCGAATCGAGAACCTCCAGGTAGAATACTATATATGGACATTTATACTTGTTCGTATATTACAAAATACACATGTTTTGCATTCAGATATTCTATTATTTATAATAATTTTTTTTAAACAAAATTTGTAATTTCATTTTTTAATTTTGATACGTAATCATAATAACTGACGATATATTTTTTTTTTAAATTGAAATTTCAAAGTATGTAAAAATAACCTTATTGTTATTATTATTTTTTTTATGTAAGTTGAAGTTCGTCTACACTCGATTAGGGAAGTATACCGTAATCGAAATATTGTAGTGAATTTAAATAATAAAAAATAAAAAATTAACGGTTCGCGATACAATGCGGGTTCTCATTCTAAACGAGAGTGAAAAATATGATAGTGTTGGTTCCGGGTGTGCCGGATATAATATTCCGTCGGGACCAAGTCGACCAAACGTTATTGGCCCTTATCCCTGAATCACTTGTCGATCAAGCTCCTATAAATCGGCCGCCGACGAAAAATATTTTTTACACGATCGCAATATACGAGGCCTGTTGAAAAAGTTCCCGAATTTTTCAATTTTTTATTTATAGTGCCTACCTACAAGCTATTGAGACCTATCACCCTCGAAGTATTCTCCCTCTTGGTTTATATACTTTTGCCAACGACTTTTCCATTGTTGAAAGCAATCCTGGAAAGCAGTTACTGGAATTGCTCGTAGCTCCGTTAGCGAATTTTCTTTTATTTCGTCTATCGTAGAAAATCTTTGTCCTTTTAACGGAGATTTTAGTTTTGGAAACAAAAAAAAGTCTGCTGGTGCCAAGTCGGGAGAATATGGTGGATGAGGAAGCACGGTCATGTGATTTTTCACGCAAAAATCTCGAATTAACAGGGAAGTGTGTGCTGGAGCATTGTCGTGATGGAGAAACCATTAGTATTCTTCCACACAGTTTTCTTCAGGCTTTTTCCTCCGCACTTTTTCTCGAATACTTCTAGATAGTACCATCAGTTAACAGTTTGTCCTGCAGGTAGAAATTCGTGATGAATAACTCCTAGGTTGTCAAAAAAAACCGTTAGCAGGACTTTGACGTTTGATCTGACCTGTCGAGCTTCTTTTGCTCTTGGAAAAAATTTACCAACCCACTGTGATGATTGGACTTTTGTCTCAATATCATAGTCATAAACCCACGTCTCTTCACCCGTTATAATTTGCTCCATGAACATACTCGTATTATCATTTGCGCGATCTAACAATTTTTGACAGATGGTTGTCTTTCTGATCTTGCGACATCAACCGAGGGACAAATTTTGCTGCAACGCGGTGCATTCCATGTTTTTCTACCAGGATTTCATGACATGAACCAATGAACCATGATATGTTACAATTTTCCGCAATTTCTCGAACAGTTAAACGTCTATTAGACCGCAAAATTTCATTGATTTTCGTCATCAACTGATTACCGACCGTCTTTAAAACGTTTAAACCAATCGTAACACTGAGTACGTGCTAAAAACTGATCACCATAAGCATTTTGCAACATTTTATGAGTCTCAGTAAAAGATTTACAAAGTTTAACACAAAATTTAACATTAATACGTTGTTCGTGAATGTTATTCGTCTTGAAAATCGCACAATACACACGACTCGTCTACTTTGAACGCGCACAGTTAATGGTTAGATAGCAATAAATATTTGAGATTTAATTGAAAAGATAACTGATTATCTCTATTTTATTTTAATCCAATAACATTAGCGATATTATAAATTTTCCATTTTTAGTAATTATAGTTCGGGAATTTTTTGAACAGACCTCGTAATGTTATAAAACGTATTTTTTTTTTTTTAACTAATTAGAACACGTGCAATATTAAAATGATAAACGACTAGCAACACGGTAGTTTTGATTAAATAAAAATTACCCGTTAACAGGACGTCGAAGATTTGGGACACAAGCTGGGAATGTCAACCGGATTAAATAATTTCCACAACGTGTCACTGGGCCAAGGTCAGGAAGTCGTCGCCGAAAGCGCGATGGAAATCTCGGCGCAAAACGGCCATTGGGTCGTTCTTCAAGTAAATATTATATTAATAAGTTGGTAAATATATTAGTAGAATATTGTTTGTGTATTCATACGTGTTAACGCCGCTTATTACGATTAAGCTGTTAATATTCAGATCGGTGTATACATAACTTTTATATGGTGGGGGTTCGGATGTGTGGAAGAAAACCTAAGAGAGAAGGAGTATTTTAGTTTGTTTACGATACGCTAAAAAAAAAAAAAAAAAAAAATAATTGTATAAGAAAATAATTTTAGACGAGACTCAAGCTCCCCAATTTTCTTGGGCTAATTATGCTTAAATCTTGCAATTACATAAACGATCCGTTGAGTTCAAATGTAACAATCATCAACTAGCTGAACGCTGAATTATGGTGATAAATAATAAATGTTTGTTTTCGTTTATAATTTAAATAAATATAACATTTATGTATTTAATTGGTACCGTTTATTTATTTAAAAATGTTTATACTATATAATTAAATTACAAAATTTAATTTTTTTTTTTTCCTTTTTCGCCAATTACTTCTCAAGAAGTAATAGTAATGTTTCTATGCACTGCCATTAGAGCAAGACCATTTAAAGACAACTTAATCGCTCCTAAAACAAATGTATTATGTAATAACTACTAAAAAAAAAAAATGCTAACTATTAACAATAAATTTAATGCATACGGAATATTATCTCTTTCTGTACATCAATTAGGCCTTTAGTCTTTTTAAACAGGAAAACCTTAGTTTTGATGTAGTAGTTATGCACAAAATATTCTAAATAATTTAAATATATTACGATAAATAAGTTCACTTTTAAATCTTTTAATGCATCCAATCCAGTTTCCGGTTGTATTTACATTATTTCAAGTTTAGAATTTCGCATTTTTAACTCTGTTCTTATTTAGTTTCAATATCAGTTTCAGGGAGGTATACTTTTACCAGCTCATCAAATTCAACCGATGGGTTATTTTATTAATATAACAATTAAACATAAAATATTTAATTGTAGTGCGTTGTGTGTATACAACGCAGGGCGATTCTATTAATGTAATAATTAATTTACTCGGTAAATGTTTGTCTTTGTTGTTAATTGTTTTCAAATGTTCAATCATAATACTATAATTTTAACAAAAAGTTAGTTATTTCTATTTTTGATTTCGTGGATTTTTTTGATTTTTCTATACATTTTTCATATTGATTTAATTTAACTGAAAACAACTACTCGTAAAGATGAAAATTGGCTGTGGGTATGATTTTACGTACATCAAAAAAAAAATATCCAATTGGTACAGTGATAAACTTAATTATATTATTTTATTCACAATATTATACTAACCGTTAAAAATATTTCTATGTTCTAAAAACCTATCTTCTTATCGCGTAATAAAAAAGACCATGCGGGGATAAGACCCCCCACCCCTTATACACGCCCCTGATTCAGTAATTCATACTCGCACGGAAGCCGTGTAGGCACATACACACAGAGCAATTATATATTTTTAAACGAATTAAATTTATTACATATAATTGCTTCTAGAACATACATTTAGTAAAGAAATGGTTACCGACGCTCGAGAAAAAAATGGAACTTCTCGGCGAAACAGCTCATCCGAATTACAGACTATTCTTAAGTGCCGAACCCGCAGCTACGGCGTCGGCGCATATTATCCCACAAGTACCAATATGAACATATAATTTTGACTATAATTAAATATTATTGTGTTTCTGCGACAGGTTTCGATTTAAAAAAAAAAAAAAATCGTCATCGGTTAATAGAACAACCTACTACTTTTTAAATCGAGACAAGTCGTAGGAACACATAACCGTATATAATACTTTAGGGCCTGGCGGAGTACAATTTCTGCAATTTTTCTACATTTTTTGTATTTATTTATATATTAAATATATTGCATTTACTATGTTGTTAAACAATACTGCTTTAGGGTATTTTGGAATCGTGCATTAAAATTACCAACGAACCGCCGACCGGCATGCAAGCCAATTTACACAAAGCGCTGGAAAATTTCAACCAAGAAACGTTGGAAATGTCGTCGAAAGAAGCCGAGTTCAAAGCGATTCTGTTTTCGCTATGCTATTTCCACGCCGTAGTTGCTGAACGTAGAAAATTCGGAGCTCAAGGATGGAACAAGATTTATCCCTTTAACGTCGGTGCGTATTTAATTATACCTATATATTGGCAGAACAAATGGCATAATGCATTTTTTTATATATATATAATTTAAGATGGTATACTAGTTAATTTTTTTTCTCGTTTTAGGCGATTTAAACATCAGCGTGAGCGTGCTGTTCAACTATTTAGAGGCGAATAACAAAGTGCCGTGGGAAGATCTACGGTATTTGTTTGGCGAAATAATGTACGGCGGACACATAACCGACGATTGGGATAGAAAATTATGTATTTCCTATTTAGAGGAATTAATGCAGTCTGATTTGGTAAAAAAAAAAAAAAAAAAAAAATAATAAAGTTCATATTAACGATACGACCCTATGATATTATCCCTGCGCACGATTATATTTTTACAATAGGGTTTTATAAATTGGGTTTATACATTTTCTGGTGTTTCCCTATAGATTATAAATAATCATCGTGATAATTCCGTCTTGACTATTGCGGTAGGCCGCAACGACTCGCGGGTGTGGTGGAATAAAGAGTTGCCTATGTGGTTTATGTGGCAAAATAATACATTAGCTTAACGTTGAACACGTTACTGCACCATGTATTATTCCAAACAAAAAACATATTCATGGGCATACAAAACGATATGTCGTACTGCGACTCGAGTGCACGCACAAAAAGCAGTACGGTGCGGCTGCGTCTTCTCCGGGACGTACACGGCCAACGCCCCGACGATCGAACGTCACGTCCGGCAGACGAACGGAACGACCGAATTGGTTCGGGGTCGAGGCCGCATCTGAGGCCACGGGTCCCGTGGGTCCCAGATATTTCTTCGACCGTGTAACCGAAACGTAATTTTCACCGTTAGGCCAGGTTTGGGTTGGGTTAGTGTGGCATTGTCAATTTATAGTCGTTTGTATTGTTCAAATAAATCGAAAGAGCCCGATTTTTTAATATACATTTTTAAAACAATTTTCCAGATTTACATGTCTTTTTACAAGCTCAAGTTATTTTAACACAGAGAGGGGTGCGGATATTTTACCAGTTTCGATCTCTCACCCCCCCTCCCCCGTCCCAACCATCTTGACGACGAGTTCAACCCTTACTGATTTTTTCTCTACCTAATTGGTTTATATATATATATATATATATATATATTTATAGGTCGACGGAGATCTTCAACTAGCTCCCGGATTCGCCGCACCTCCGAACACTGACTACCAAGGTTATCATACGTACATAGACGAAGTTTTACCCGCCGAGAATCCCGTGCTCTACGGCTTGCACCCGAACGCCGAAATCGGATTTATGAGCACAACGTCCGAAAATCTATTCCGCACAGTTTTCGAAATGCAACCCCGAGAGGCGGGCGCTATTGGCGGCACGAACGTCACCAGAGAAGACAAAGTGTGTTACCGGATAAATATTTATTATTATTATTACAATCGTCTCTAGATTAAATAATTGCACGTATACAAACGAAATTTATTGTCGACAAATGTTATAGGCAGTTTTTTTTATGCCTTTACAATTCAATCGGTTTTCAGAGCAACGCATGGTTGTTCAGTGCTCTTCTTTTGAACTGTCGAATATACGAGTTGCTCTTTAATAATATATTATTCTAAAAAAAAAAACACATCGTACTTTAGGTAAAGCAGATTGTCGACGAAACGTTGGAAAAGTTACCCGAAGAATTTAACATAATGGAGATGATGGGCAAAGTAGAAGAGAGAACACCGTATGTGATCGTAGCCTTTCAAGAGTGTCAACGGATGAATTTCCTCACTAGCGAAATGAAACGGTCCCTGAAAGAACTCGAACTTGGACTCAAGGTTATAACGAAACAAATGTAAAACATATAACTGATATAATGTTAACTAACGGGAAAAATTAATATTAGGGAGAATTAACCATCACGTCGGATATGGAAGACTTGGAAAATGCATTATTTTTAGACCAGATTCCGTCGGTATGGATGAACCGAGCGTATCCGTCTCTCCTCGGACTAGGGGCGTGGTTTTCTGATCTGTTGCTCCGGATCAGAGAGTTAGAAACGTGGACCACAGATTTCGTCGTGAGTACAACACGAATAATGAATATATATTAAAATCATAAACATTCGCAGATAATAAAATACGATAAAAATACCTAGGTACCGACGTCGGTGTGGCTCTCGGGTTTCTTCAATCCGCAGTCGTTTTTGACAGCCATTATGCAAAGTACGGCGAGAAAACACGAATTGCCCCTGGACAAAATGTGTCTACAGTGCGACGTAACGAAAAAGCACAAAGAAGAATTCAGGTTTGTTCGTTTCGTTCATACCCGTATATTATTTCGATATTAATGAACGATTCAAACGGAATTTTTTTTTCTCGATGAAATTTTAGCGGAGCCGCCAGAGACGGTGCGTACATCCACGGGCTTTTCATGGAAGGCGCCAGATGGGATATAATGCAAGGTGTTATAATGGAATCTAAACTCAAAGAGCTATTCCCGCAAATGCCCGTTATCAATGTCCGTGTGAGTATTCCGTTTATAATAAGATTATACTTAATAAGTAATATTTTGGTTCTTGTCGACCCTTACTGGGGCCCAGTAATTAAAGACGGGTGCCGTGGTCACGATCCTATTCGGGGTATTAGTCCGTATAGGTTACGTTAACTGTATAGTCTTACATATTTTTTCATTAAGTGTTTTTTTAAAAAAGAAGCTATTCTAGGGCTCCTTAACTCTACTGAAATAGTCATTCGCGTTACCGAAAAAAAAAAAAAAATCATAAACAAGTGTACACACACATTCGTCTTTCTCTCTAGAAGCGGGTGATATTATTTAAGTAGATTAGACGACGCGTTTATCAATTGATACACTATTATATCAGTATTGTTATATAATTCACTATTAAACTTGCAGGCAATCACTCAGGACAAGCAAGATTCGAGGAACGTTTACGAGTGTCCGGTATATAAAACTAGGACCAGAGGTCCAACCTACGTGTGGACGTTCAGTCTGAAGAGCAAAGACAAACCGTCGAAATGGACGTTGGCCGGTGTCGCCCTACTTTTACAGCTATAGGAAATATTACTCGAAAGTGAGATTCGCCTAATTTCTAGGGACTGGTCGTCCGGAACCGCGTAAACGATTTTCGATTTCGTACCACAACGGGATAGGTTTGGTTAGGACCAGCGGCGTATTTACGAGAGGCGCATATTATTACCTTCGGACCATTATTTAAAAAAAAAAAAAAAATTGTTTTGTTCTACGTCCTAGAAAGTGTTGACTCTATACAAATAGAACCCCGAAAACGGGATGAGCTTATAGAAAACAAAGTTATAGTCCGCGCCTGGTCCCACCTCTGGTTACTTCATGCTCATAAGTGTATAATACTCATAGTCCAATTGACGCTATTGAGTCTGATTTGATTTGGGACGACCCGGTGACTGCAAATAGATACAAATCCCACATAGTTTATGTAATTGTCGAATGTCGTGGCATAATTATTTTTGTATATAACAAACTTAAAAAAAAAAAATATTAAATTTCCATAAATACGGTCCAAGAGGGGTGTCCAGAACATGGAAACACCACTGCACTTATCTGTAGTATTGAATATCGAAAAAAATGTACTTTAGTCTCTTGTCCGATCGTAGTTTCGAATATTACATATTATATTATACAAAAAAAAATAATTTTTAACCATATACCATTACAATAAATACATTCGTAGACAAGCCTGAGTGACAGATAAGTGGGTAGGAAAATGTCGATTAATAAATTGTTGTAAATAAAATAATATATTCGTGTTATAAAAATAGTAATATAATTCCGCATTTAGTATGCAGACCAATAATTGAGTGACCTCATATGATATAAGTAACCTTTATGCTGGTTGACCATAACTAGTACGTATTTTTCGGTATTGACCGCAACTATTAAACACCGGACCCGGTCGTGGTTCTCAATTCAATTTCGTAAAAATTAACTTAGCATTTCGATATTGCAATAAATAAATTAAAATTATGACCGTTGTCATTTTTTCTCCATGGATTAAATAAATATTCACTCAAAAACGGCATACCTGTACACTATCGAGTGTTAATTGACCGAAGCTTACCTTAGGCCCGCCTACAAGCCATGATATTTTTTAAGAGGTTGGGGAGGTCAGTGATAGTTGCCCCCCGTAACTACGCCACTTTAAATTAAATTAAAGTATTTTTAATTTCCATTAAAAAAAAAATAAAAATATGTCTTTTATAACATCGCAATACTAAATATATATAAATATATAAAATGGTAAACTGGTTACCTATCAACGTGTTTTGGTAACGATTTTTATCTATAAGTATCCGAGACGATGAAACAAAATCAAATTTATGTATCAAGGTAATAGATAAGATTTAAAAAAAATCGTAATAAATACCATATTTTATAATTTTTGCAACAGATGGTTTTTGTTTATTTTATTAAGCGTATTGTTTATTTAATTTATAAAAATATGATTTTAAACGCACGTCATCAAACAAATAATTTAAACTGTCAAATTAACAGAAAATATTTAAAATTGTTAAAATTGGTAGGTACGCGTTATATACTATTTTATTTAAAACCCATTGTATAGAACAAAATTTGTAGCCAATTCTGTTTTTTTTTTTTTTTTTTTTTTGATCGGTATTCCATAATAATTAACATATTCTATACATTTTGAGATTCGGTAATAGTTTAAAAGGTATAAATGGAGTCATAATTTACTAATATTTTAACAATGATATTTAATCAATCATACATTTATACATATTTAAGTAATATTTTTTTGTGTAATGTATTTAATACATTATTAAACAAATAAAATACCTATTTTTAATAGATGATTTTATGATTATTTATACAACGGTTGCATATTTGTATAAAAACTATTGACTATAAAATATGTCTCGACTGGATGTGTACATTAACGGTACTATTGTAATGTTGATTTATTTTCGTTTTCTATAATATTGTTTGATTTTTATTTGTAGCGTACATCCATAATTACCATATGTTGTTTTAAATCATTTTGTTCCAGTTTCGAGTCCACACATCCCACTGGGGTGGGCCACTGGTTTTGCCCGGCGAACCCGACCACCGGGGGGTTTCGGGCACTATACAGGGTGCACACGTATGTCCGTCGGACGACTTGAATTGTGCGGCGAAAAAGCGAGATTTCTTATTGTCCAGCCACCGGTCCGTACAATATCCGTATTCGTCCGAATCATCCAATATTAAATCCTTCATTAAGTCACTTGTTCCGTATTGTAATGATATTATCGTATCATTTTTACGATTATATTTTATTAACATAATATTATTCTTATCTAGTTATCTACGTAGTATTTTGTAACGCGTAATTTCATTACGCATTAAGCCATTCAAAAATTATTTAGATTTATCTAAATTTATTACATTAAAATTGATATCGGTCGACCGGACGACAGCGCGCACTATCATCCATTTCCCCCCCTATATATCCCACGTCCGATTTCCCGCTCGGCGCTCACTACTCACTCGTTCTCTTTCACCGATATCCGCTACCGACTCTGGCAGACGCGTCCGGAAACTGGCTCGGAAATCGGCGATTTTATTATATTCCTCGTGTGTGCTCTCGTATCGCGTCTATTCTAGATATGTTCAAGTATATATATATATAAAAAAAAAAAAAATTATTATTAATCGTATACCTACAATATTTAAAGAATTAATACTTACCTTCCACTTCAACTCCACTGCTGAGGAAGTCCTCCTCCCACCGCATAGAAAAGGTAACAATAGTTCATATATTCCATGCAAATCTATTCCTACACGTGTACACATGTAGAAGATAATAAGTAATTTATATAGTCGATGGGCCCCCCCCCACCCCGGTGACGTATTTCACAATCTTTGTTTCCGTCATCGCATTTACTCCACCATTTTAACTAGTCTATTTTGTTTTACTCATTACAATATTGTTATCTACTTCGAAGACTTGGACGTACCCCAAAATCGTCGTATTCTCCGTTTGCAAATTTTTCCTCCGCCCGCGATAATAATGACAGCACATGAAGCGATTAGTGTATCGCCCTCGGAAAACATATTACCATATAAACGACATTTAAATGACTAAATGCCAACACATATGTGGACAATGGTACTGTGAGTGTCTTAGCCAATTTGGCTCTGTCGACTGGCCGTGCCAAATGGCATTCAGCGGCTTAAGATAACAAAAATATTATGCAATTGTGCACGTTATCGGAATTTTCGTATCGTTTAACGGGACTTGCACTTCTGTCAGTTCATTGGGAAGTATCTACCCCGGTTTAAAAGTTATATTGATCGTTTTTTTTTCCAGCTTACACAAATAAATAATACAGCTCAACAATTAAGTTATAATCAGTGCTCGGATTTTATAGCATTTGTTAGTTATTACATGATATAGATTATAATAGCAGAATGAGCTGTAGATTTGTTTTACGCACCAGACACTCCAAATATGAAATATGAAATACTGCTATTTTTTGCATATTTCAAGTGTTATAGGTTTTTAGTGATATTTTTCGCTAATTTGCATATTTTAACGTTTTATTTTGTATTCTCATAAATCTAGTTTATATTATGCGGTATGAAAAATAGAAACAGTTTGTTATTTGTTTTAATTATATTTTATTTGAATCCATAGGAAAAATACCCAAATTTTCGTTCATATTAAAAACTACTTTTAAGTAGTCCGGCGTATTGGCCTATCGAACAGTAAAAAAAATGATGATCACTTATCGGTTGTACGGCTCGTATTTATAGATTTTTGTCTAGAATATTCTGTCGTACATTCGTACGTATTTCGGCGTCAGCCAGTTTCCGTATCGTTTGATTTCGTTTGTTGCTCTGCTCCATTATTTAACGGAAAATGTCGAAAGATAAAAATATCGCACTTATTCGAGACTTAGATATTTTGTGTATTTTGAGTTTGGCGATGCCTTTTTTTCGGGACACACAAACAATTGACGTTACGCAACACATAACAACGGATAAACATATCAAAGCCATTAAACGAGAGCGAAATAAAATTGAAAAAAAAAAAAAAAAAAAAAACAGCAGCTACTCACAATTGTTCAACAAAAACCTACTTTTAATATCGATTTTTGCAAGACTCTTATTTCGGCAGATATACCATTGAACGAACAAGTTATCTAATGAAAAGGTTCGACGGTTTCAAGAAAAAAATACTAAAAATCCAATTCTAGACGAATCAACATTGAGAAAACTCTACGTTGACGATATCTACAATGAAACTATCGACCATTAATGGAAAAAAAAAAAAAAAAACCAACACAAAAACGGGTAGTTATATAGTAAATCTAGCGTCCAAAATAAACGAGATTATATTTTTAATGACAGAGTCAGACTTTGTATTGAGAATGGAGTGGAGATTTAATGAAAAATTTAAGCGTTTCTAGGGAATTTATTAAAATTAGACACTTGGCCAGCAGAGCGGGGGAAAATAAAAAATAAAATAAAATATGCGAAATGTCGCCGATACTATCGTTAAAGTGAAGCGTTTAATTAATTAAAAATATAGTGAACTATTGTACTTTTTATAGTACCTACGCGAATTATTTTAATTTTCTTTTTTTTTGTTTGATTTTGTTTGAACCGACAGCCGTTGGGGTACGGATTGCTCATTACGTCCCTACATCCATTACATTAAAATACAAAAATTGTATAAAACGATTTATTAAATAATATATTTGTATTATCGTAAAATGGTACGATGTACATTCGGCCTTATGGCACAGATCCAGGGACGAGCCTACGACCAAAATAATGGTGAAGATGGGGGGGGGGGGTGAATTTTTTTTCAAATTTCCGACCGATAATCATAATAAGAAGAAAAAAAAACACCCTTCGTAATATCAAGGAATATAATGAAAAATTCGTTTTTTTTTTTTTTTTTTTTTAACAAATTATAATAAATAGTTTAGTCTGTCTCGGTAAAGCTTATATTTTCATAAAATAACTATGAACATCAATAAAAGTACATGTAAACATGAAACGATTTTTCAATTTTGTCACACAATATTTGGTATAATATTAATCGAAATTAATATATTTTAATATGTACAAAAATAAAATTAGAATATCGAACGACTATTGTGACGGTCGTAGAACTGTAGAAGTAATACAGTATTGCAACAGTCGACCGGCAACGACGTAAGTTGTGAATATGTTTTTCTCAATGACAGCGATTTATCTATAATTCCGTTGCAATTTTTTTTATTCTATTTAAAAGAATATTTACAATTTATGGTACAAGGCATAGAATAAGCAAATTAGAATATAGTAGAACACGTATAATGGTATACACGAAGAGTTCAATTTTTTTTTTTTTTTTTTTGCAAATTTTATATAAATAAGTTAGTTGATCGAAATTAGATTTCAGAATTGCGCGAAGTAAATGAAGTCGACCATTGAGGATTTTCCTTTTAGATTTGATGTGGACACCCCGCGTCAATCGTTTATCGAGTACAGATAATAGTCGAGATATTAAACTTCGGAGGATATCGGGATCGGTATTACTTGGACATGGAGAGGAAGATTAGAGGGTATAGATTTGTTTAGCGTAAACGGAATGTATATTGATTAATCTGGATGACCACTAGTCGCCGATTAAATTTAAATGTGTTTGTAGAAAATTCGCGGTTTCCACGGGGTCATTGCCGGGTGAAAGAATTGCAGTGTCGTCTGGTCCTGAGGTGGCCATAATAAGGCATTTGAGCTATTCGGAATGTCAGCCGTACGATAAACGTTGAATATATCGGTAGAATTGTCACCACCTCGGGGGGACCGGGGTAAAATCAGAATTTGACCGAAATTGATCTAACTCGTGACGTTTGAACGGACGGGCTAAATGCAATATTATTAATGTTTTCCCTGGCATTCTGTTGTATACTTGGCATTTCTATCATTCTTTCATTTATACAGCTTTTCGAACCGATTAACCTTTCGGCAGGCCCGCATTTCCCACGGCAATTTATACGATTTACACAATTTTATTCTATTCCACGACGACGTACGTTACGTTTAATAATAACTATAGTAATCTTTGTTCAATGCGTTTTTCAATTTACGTATTGTCGACACAATCTTCTTCTTAAGCCTATCTGGCTCTATGGAATTCATCTCTGGGGCTCAGCAAAAATTTCAAACACACAAAAATGTACAAGTGTTTCAATCGAAAATCCTCCGACTTATAACCAACGCTCCTCCGTATATTTCAAATCACACTCTTCATACAGATCTTCACATCCCTAAAGTCACTGATACAGCCAAGCTGTATTATTCAAAATTTAGGTTTCGTCTCCAAAATCACACCAATCCCCATATCAAAAAGTTACTATCTACCTCCACTCCAGGAAATCCTTCCAGATGACTCATGCGACAATGGCCCCGTGACCTTATAAAGTAAAGCATACTATGAATACTTTATTTTATCATAACCAATTACCAGTAACTACCCATATTATGTATTTGCACGTGTATAAAGCCACATATATACCTTATCTAGACTTGTTTATTAACGAAGTTGAATGTAGATTTATAGAACATCAGAAAATATTGAAAGGATTTCAAGGGTTT
Organism: Tuberolachnus salignus; assembly: GCA_956483605.1. NCBI lineage: Eukaryota > Metazoa > Arthropoda > Insecta > Hemiptera > Aphididae > Tuberolachnus > Tuberolachnus salignus. The sequence goes on along the minus strand of OY101435.1, from coordinate 35,230,839 downwards.
CCTTTCCACTTATTTCGAAAAACGTCAGGAATGTCAATATTAGAGAAAGACGAATTTATTAGCCTGATCGATTTTTATAAAAATGATTTGGCAGACAGATAGATATTTTCATATCTGATTTAAAACTTTGGCAATGTAGAAATACTCGCATTAGATAAAAAAAACCTTAGGACTATAAATTCAGTCTAAGGACTTTAACTTAATGATAACACAACATGGTATATATATATATATGATTATAGTATATTACAATTTTAATTGAATTAAAACAAAATACTGTGAAATAAATACAAACTATACTAATGTATTTGACTACATATACAATAATTTAAATTTATTGAGAAATCAATTCAATTTATAGAAATTAATAATAATATATTTAATTTTGAAAATATTATAGAAATACAAATTAAGTAAATATTTTCCCCACATTGCAACATAATTGTAATAACAATTAATAGTGTGTGTGTGTGTGTGTGCATTTATTTATAATCAACTATTAATGTTTGCCATCAAAGTTTACAATGAATTATATTATGAATAATAAATATACAAACATTAACACAAAACAAAATAATTGGCACAAATAAACTAATAAAAAGTTACTAACTTTTCTTTACAGTATTTATTTAAATATTTTAGATATTATTAGGCTTGATTGGAAACCTATTTGATGATCATACATATACATATATAACATTATATACGAACGTTACCTGTATTATATTATAATAACAATTACAATCACACAAAACAGTAATATACATTGTTTCAGAAACAACTGGAGAGTAATGTATGTGTGTAAACAGAAATTAATTTGTACTGATTATCCAGTAAAATTTGGGTAATGTTATTATGCGTATACAGTTCGGTGGATCTAAATTAATATGTCAAGTTGTTTAAATCAATTTTTAATTATTTATTTCTGCAGATAATATAAATAGAAGTCATCAATAAAGGATTATAACATAGAATAATGGAAAGAAAAGAATCTTTGTGGCACTAGTGATTATTCTTTTCTCAGTATCCATCCAAACCGTTATAAAATTTATTGACAGAGCTTTGTTTTAATATTTCCATGAGATCTAAAACAAATGAAATACAATTGTAGTAATAAATATTTATATGAACAAATAACAATAAAACTATAAAAAAAAAAAAAAAATGTATGAATACCTTCTTTATCTTGTTCAGTGAAGTTGTTCGTAGGAAACTGAATGTCAATTGTGATAATGAGATAACCATATATATTGTTTTCATAATTTGGCATTCCCTCCCCTTTTCTTCGAATTTTCGTTCCAGGACTTGTAACAGTATCTCGCTCTATAACGATTTTTCGTCCATTTAGATGTGGTATCTCTGTTTTAAAACCTACCAACGCATCCTAGAAATAAAACACTTATTAATATATATTAAAAATATGTGTAAAAAGAATATTGCCCTAGAAATAAGTATTACTTAGTACTAGTGAAGAGCAAAAAGTCACCATGACAGTAAAAATATTTAATGGTGACACAAGGCTTAAAATGGTGAAAAGACAATAAATATTTTATGGAACTGCGATCAGTTTATATACTGACCAGTGAATATGAAATATAAGATACCGAAAGTAATGCCCACAACTAATATTTTATGTCACCAAATTACCTAATTAAGTGGTGACTAGTCACCATTAAAAGAACTTTCCCCCAATCACTACATAGTAGAATTAATAAATACATATTTTTAAATAGAATTTAAAAAAAAACTATAAATCCAAAAATGTGTTTTCGTACTTCTAATAATACACATGCTATGTTGGTCAAATAAACTTGATTTTGTTCTAAAATAAATATGAAAAATTGTACTAAATGTCCATAGAACAGTTTATTTTTTAATTACTAATTTGCCATTTTTTATTTTAAAAAAGACAAATTTTCAAATGCAAATAAAATCCGTTTAACATTTTTTTCTTCAAAAAAAAAATAAATATTCTATAGACATTTAGGAAAACTCCTTATGCTTATTTTGGTACCAAAATGCAGGCCTGACATTCTCTTAATACAAATGAATTACCTGTAATGATATTGTTAAATTTGTGTACAAATCATCACCCCGTCTTTCAAAAACTTTATGGGGTAGTGTTTTTATTTTAAAAATAAGGTCTCCAGGTTCTCCATCAATATGAGGTTCACCTTCTGCACTAAATTTAGTTTCTTGACCATTTCTCATGCCAGGTTCTATTTCAATTTCTAGCATAGACTCTTCAGAAACCATTCTAAAACATAGATAAACACAATTAAAAAATCAAAGTAATTAAGTAATTATTTTTTTTTTTTATATATATGTTTACAATAAATTATATCTATAAGAGAATAACTAAAAATGTAATATTTGAAATATTTCTGGCTTCTTAAAAATAATGTAATATTTTTGTCACAAATTGATGATATTGATTTAATTTTTAAGAAGAATAAACAACTAGAACCTACACAACATTGGGGCATTCACCACAAACATTCTGTTGCATCATTTGAAATCGACCAGGACCCAATTGTTTGGTAATCATCTCTTGTCTGCAATTGCATTGCCTTGTACCGCTAGTTGTTTTTATGGTCGGCTTATTCCTTGTAATCTATACAACCCAATATTTTAGTACATTTCATTATATCAGTACATTTATAATAGTTTCATAATTATTTATAAAAATAAAAATGTATACATTTATACCTGTACAAAGTTACCACTGTATAATTCTTCTAAAGTAACACGCAAGTCAACAACTATAGTACCACCTTTTGGAGTTTCTTTTTGTCCCGGCGATTCATCAAATTGAAAACCAAAGTCTCCAAAGAAACTGGCAAACGGATCGTGACCATGGGCCATAGTATCCTTCTTAACACATTTCTCTCCACATCTGTCATAGTCTTTTCGCATCCTATCGTCAGACAGTACTTCATATGCATGTCGTAACTTGGAAAATTTTTCACCAGCTTTAGGATCGCCTTGGTTTTTATCTGGATGGAGTAGTTTAGCCATTTTACGAAATGCTGATTTTATTTGATTTTGTTTAGCATTTCGAGGGATATTAAGTATATCATAGTAGTTCCCAGAGCTGTAATTATAAGATAAAACAATTAATTGAAATAGATAACTTTTCAAATAAAGATGATTTTCTTCGTTATTATTGTAATTTTGTTTTCAGTTTGATCAAGTCTATAAAGGATAGTATAAAACTATTAAAGATTGGTGTTCTAATAAATATTAATTACATTTTTAACTTTAATTTAATGTTACTCATTATATATTATCTGAAAATATTTTTTAATATTATTACCACACTATGATTTACAAATATACACTTAATATTTAAAATACAAATTTAAACAAAAAAACATTATTATTGTGTAACATTTTAATAAAATATCAATCAAGAATCAAGAGATAATATTTTTTTTTACACTACAGGAAAACAGCTAATTTACAAAAAAAAGTCAAAATCGACGTTGTTTTTATTTGTAAAAAATATAACTTCAAAAACAACAGAAATATAATCACACTGTTCTAGTGAGAGTTGTTAATGAGTATATATTATTGAAAAAATGTTTTACAGAATCCAACTTATTGCAGTTAGTATAAAAGTATAGGTAACATGGTTAGTGGTTTTTATATTAATTGATTAATTATATATAATGATAGTCTTCGGGTCTAAACCTACGATTAAAATTAAAATTTTTGAATGTACTTAGTTAAATAGATAATTAATTTTTTGACGTTATAGTTACAGAAATTATAAAGGTGTGTTAAATGTAAAAATTATAGACGATAATTCCAAATGCATTATACGCAATAAATAGCGATAAACCAACGATGTAATTTATACAAAGAAATTAAAAGGAATGAGTGGAGAATTTCTGCAAATCAATCTTAAGATTGATTATAGAAAATAAAATGCATATTATAATAATACAACAATAAAAGAGTGTTTTTTTTCAAGTCCGTATAGAAATTCGCATCTTGGATTTATTACTGTTGTTAAATGTCAAAAATAAAATATAATAATTTGTCTTATACTTACGTACAGCACACCAGAATTGTTAATGTTAAGCAATTGAAAACCACGAATAAAATATGATTTAAAATCATTTTTACTTCTGTAATAAAAAAATATCAATAAAATGTTAGATTCTCTCACAGAAGGAAACAAAAAGTATTGAAACTGTTTTTTTCTCTTTATTAACAACGAAACAATAGTTGCAAACCGATTAGACTCAAATCCATTTTAATAATAAAAAAAAGACTAAATGTAAATGTGCTACACGATAAAGAAATTTTCTTTTTTCAAATAATGTACGCGTCCAGCGTTGGATAAATGGCGATTTGATACTGTAATCAATAAATAATGTGTGCGATTCTGATTGGCCGTCTCTTTTCTTTGATTTAATTTAACCTATACAACACTGATTTAATAAAACCATAGATTGAATATATTTCCATGATAGTACAATACATAATTTCTTATCATAAAAATAATATTTAATACTGACGTGTTTAAAATTTTTTTTTTAATTTCCTAAAGATTTATACAATCTGCACGGCTAGGTGCAATAAGTACAACTTGGGACATTTATACATGTATTGAAAATATTGTGAAACGTGAAAGAAACCCAGTGGTATTATTTTATGAAAACGGTATTTATTATTTTACATTTGTTCAAGTTCCTTGCCTACAAGAACTTTGTAATTAATTGATTATGTCACGACACCATTGGCACTTGAGACGACGGATTTGCATATTGGTTTCTCATTGGATGAAGTGTTTAAAATAATAACAAAAAATAATCGTAAGAGTTTCAGTGAGTTTATTATTTGTAATTTTCGTTAGTGTTTGATAACCGCTGCGGATCCGATGGTATTATTTGGATTTTTATTAAGCGAGTTAACGGAGATACAGGACAAAACTACAATAGAACCACTACTACGACGGTGTGTGAACCCGGATTAAAAGAACACTTACAGAACATAATTGATGATTGATTGCTTACTGTAATATAACAAATCCACCGGTGCAAGGACCCGTAGTCGAGGGCGGAGATTTTGCTGACGGTAAAACGAAATAAATCCATAGAGCTACCACGTAGTACCCAGCTAATTGTTAACTTAAGTTCAACAACCTAACTATGGCACAGTTGTTAACGATTTATGTTTATCCTAGAAATAAGATGCTTACCGTAAAAAGTTAGGTCAGACAATAGACAGGACGTTGATAGTGGTCGCACAAAGGAGATTAACAATATTAAAATATTATATAAATTCCTGAAACAATCAAGGTTTTAAGACGATTGCACTAACTTTATAATACTCTGACTGTTAAAATTATTAATTATTTTAATTTGTATTTTTTGGGTGAAAATGGCTTCACAATTCATGTCTAGTAGGAGGTACTGTCTGTGAACTGGTGACACATAAAAAAAATAATATAAGAAATTCATCATTTAACATATGGGATCCATTTTTTGAACACATCGTATTATCTTCGTTATATTTTGAATTGACTAGAATTTATCACATTTCAGAAAACGCATTGTCCAAGCCTATCATTAGATAGGAAACAGGAGCTGAGGTACGGTGTTAACAGACAAGAATTTATTTGTCAACAGTTTAAACCAAACATGGCAGTTTGAATTAAATGTAAATAAAATTTTATTAAATAGTTTATTTTAATATGCTATTTCTGTAATCAATAGATTACAGAAGATCCTAGATTGGTTTGCAAAAATCCTCAACTCTTCACTGTTAATTTCTTCATACCAATTACATTCTTGGTTCAACGCTATTTGTCAACTTGAACCATATATATATATATATGCCTGTATATATATTTAAAAAAAAAAAATACAATATAAAATAGTACCTATAGAATATTGTGTAGACAATAAATTAAGTACTTTTATGTTTTAATTTATATTATTATGTTTCATCCCTACAGATAATTCCAAAATAAATCAGACGAAAACATAGAGCAGCTGCCATAGATCAAAAGATAACGCAAATTTTACTAAGGATGTTCAATTTAATGAGTAATTAAATATTTTATTTATTCATTTTTTAATCTTTAAACCTAAAACTCTCTCAAAAAAAAATTCATGACCTATTTAAGCCATAAACTCAGTTTAAAAATCAAATAAAATTGATGAAAGGGACACTGAGTGTCCATTTACCTTAACTATAAGGTACTGTATTTTTTTGAGTTTGAAATAATTACAAAACAGATTAAATGAAATTGAAAGAAATTATAAGAACCATATATTTAGTGATTACATTAAGGTCTGGTTTCACCTATGTAAAAGTAAATTGTTACAATGATTTTTGTAGTAAGTAGAACTCATTTAGATTTATAGAGGTTTTAAAATACATTTTTATCTATCAAGAATCATACAATTAATGTTTTAAAATAATGCTAAATATATATACATTATAATACTTTCCTATATATATCTCCCATAAAATTGGTAGTTCCAGTTTTTTTTATTAAACCACTCACCTGCCTATCTATTTACTAATATAAACATTGGTTGGTATATTAGTAAACAATTACTATGTTGATGTACCTACTTTCATATCATGTCCTTAGAGCTAAATATTAAATAATATACCAATTTAAGATAAATTTTACAGATTTGTCAAATAAAATTAACCAGACTTCTCTCAGAATTTTTTTTCGTTAGCAATGATTTAGTGTTTCGTATAGATATAAATTAAATTCCTCTCTATATCCTACCTTTTTCTTTATTATCAGTTTTTATTTTGGTTTTTTAAGTGCTGGACAGTTTTTTATAATTCCTTTCACATTTCAAGTATTAAATGTCATATTTTGATACTAGTTTTACTGATACAACATAATAATAAATGTGAACTTAGTGATTTTTCGGTTACCTTATTAAATATTTCTAAATTAAACTAATCCAACAAACCAAGTTTTGGGAATATATAAAAAAAAAAAAACATCTTTTTATATATACATTTTACATATATCACTTGAATTTTTTCTTAATAATATAGTATTATATATTTTACTAATTAAAATACACAAAAAATATACTTAATACTATTAATGTTAATACATTAAATCAGTGGTTTCCAACCTCTTCTATTCTATGCCCCACTTGTAGATTTTCGAAAAACTCGCGTCCCCCTTCCTATAAATTGAAAAAAATCGATCACCTTTTTTTTGTGTACTTAACAAATAAACTATATAATATTCGGAATGTTTACTTTTTTATTGATGATAATAATTATAAAATATAAATAATAGTAAATAATAAAATGTAACAATCGATTAAGATGAAATATTATACGTAGTAATAAATTAGTATAAAATATTAATAAAAGTAATCAAAAAATGATAAAAGTTACACACTGCGGCCAAACACTTATATTCTTTATCGGTCATCCGTTACTGATACCCGATAATGGATAAAGAGAACCGGTTAATTGATATTTTTTCTTTAGGTTTTAAAATAAAAATTGTATTTCGTAATAACTGCTTGTGCCTCCCCAGCAATGCGTTCACGCCCCCCAGTTCGGGAACCAGTTCATTTAATGGAATACAATTTTGTTTACATTGAATATTTCTTCAATATGTTACTGAAATCTGGCTACCTTTAGTTTCTGTAGATTCTTTCAGAGATAATCACTTTTCATAATATACAGAAGTCACTGTGCGGGATCTATCTATCAGTTTCTCCCAAATTCAAAATTTTCCTTTTTGATCATTTCTATTATATAATATACTAACAATGACATATCTAATCTTAAACCATCTTTCTCTCCCCCAATGGGCGCCACTGAATGTTATATTTTTTTTAAAAACCAAACTTCTTTATTAGAGTTATTAAAAAAAAAAAAAAATCATAGATAACTCTATTTTATACATACACAAGGTCATAAATGAAAATTAATTTTGTGAGGGGGGGGGGGTAGACATAGATACTGGACACTTATCATTTTTTACATTTAAAATATAACATTTTAACTTATTTCAAATTACCGCTAACCAAAATATAAAATAATTCTTAATACAATAATAATACAGTCATTAATCGATATTCACTGCTAAAATTTGTCAGCTTTTAAAATAAATTGAGGGGGGGGGGGGTTGGGTCATATTATAAATTTCAAATATTACTTGAAAGTTATTTAATCATACTGAAAATAATTTATATTACTTTTATCATGTGTATTATTAACATTATTTTTTTTTTAGGTCATAATTATCATAATGAATTTTTAGCAAACAAAGTTGATTTTGAAAAATTGTATTGCGTATAATGGCAATGATTCAGTGTTTTCAGAACAAACCAAAAAAAATAGTAAGCAAAGCTACAGAGGCTTTAGAAGTGGTAAAAAATTTGAAAAAAAAAAATAATAAAACTAAACTATGGAATAAATTAATTTTTTATATACATTTCAGTTTGATCAATACTTGCCACAAGTTGAGAAAAATAGAAAAAATTTAGTACAGGCTTGTGCTTTTAAACAGGTTAAAATTGATTATGTGACTGAAGATTGTATTGATATACAAAATGTAGAAACAATTTTTTTGTCCACAGAATTGAAGTTTATCAAGTGAAAGTAATGCGAACATTGAAGACATAGAATTTAAACCGATATGCAGCAGTCATTTTAAGACATGAATTAACCATGTTTTGGAAGATAATATTATTGGCACCATTAAACAATATGGTACTATACCTAATATAATAATAGTTTTGGGATTTAGCTATAATAGGATGTTTTATTTTTAGATTTAAATTGTGCGAGCGAAATAAGATGGAATACAATTTTGACCAGACAACTTACTCCAATCAAATACAAGGTAAGAATACTATAATACTATCTTCTACTTATTTTATCTAGCCTAAGTTCCATCTATGTATTTAGTCACCTTAGTTCTCAACTTTCACTCTTCTCGATTACCTTCATTACTTTCACAAACCCCAGACTGGGTTTGATTATGGAGATTTGTGGGTACAAGTAATCACCAAGGTTGTGAATTTAATGCACTAAAAACTATTATATATATGCACTAAAAATTGATGAAATATGCTCTTAAGTTTTCTATACGATTGACACCTCTACTGTGTTTTTCTGTTGCTATATGTTGGGTCACAGAAAAAAAGGTTTATCAATGAAAACTTTGATATTGTACACTGTACAAAATAGAATTTTATTGTCCGTTGTAAATGTGTTTCCAAATTTTGAACGCACGATCAATTGATGATCTGGTGCTGTAATAATATAACTGAACATATATTGAATCGTAACAAAGAGTATATTTTGTAATTAGCGGACCACAAATCAAATTTAATTCTTGAAACATAATAGTTTTAACTCATGTCAGGTGGCACTGCTGGGAGACTTCCTATTCTTAATATAAACGTCAAATTAAAAGCTACCACACTTACTAATTATACTCTGTGTATAGATTGTAAATATATATATTTTAAATAAAAAAAAAAAAAAAAAAAAAAAAAAAAAAAAACATAATAGGTTTAATTAGAATTTAGTTCATAAAAATGACTATAGTTATTTTTAATTGTTAAATAATATTATTATTAACACAATTATAAAATTGGCCCAGTAAATCTTATATTATGAATTTATGATTATTACGAGTGTGTTTTATCACCAGTTCAAGACATTGAATTGTTATGAATAATATTTCATCACTATATCAGAAATGTTTTTCAAAACTCATAAAATCCGAGTGTTGTATGTGTAGCTTTAAAAATATTTTTAAACTGTGTAACGTAATTTTTTTCATATTTAATTACTAACTCTATTATATTTCATAATTATATTATAAGAGCACAAAAAGTATTTCTACTTTTTTCTTATTCACTTTATAGCTTAAAATATATAAATAATATAAAATATTATTTTAGTAAATAATTTGTTTGGCTTTATATTAAATTGTTTTTCTTGATTAGAGTAAATTATAACGATAAAATAGTATTCATCATTCAGTACTTTCATAGCACCAGAAATTGTTCAAATATAGTATCTGCAATACGGTCTTGGAATTAAGCAAAATTCAACAACACAAACAATGTGTTTTCCATATGAATATAAATATTAAAAAACCATAAACCTACCTTAACAATTAACCTATAGACTTAAATGTATTTAATTAATAATTACCAGTGTTGGGTGGTGGTAACGTAACAAAAGCAATGCTGTATGTAGTTTTAAACACAATGGAAATTACTTTTGGTGAGTAATTCCTATAATATAACACTTCACAGTTATTGATGGAGTTGTTGAAAAACCATATTCAGAGATTGAACGTTTTATGAAATCTCCACATAGACATGGAACGTTTGTTCTAAAAAAAATATAGTGATAAAAACTTTAAAGACACTCAAATGCGTAAAGTTAATTTAAAAAATAAATAATATAATATTCTAAAAATGCTTTTAAATAAAAGTTTTCAATTAAGCAAATTGTTTTAATTTATAATATATGTTTTGATATAATAATGTACTTATCTAATGACTATTGGAAAAAGTAAAATTAATTAACACTATTTTTCAATAGTTCTATTGATAAAATTGTTATGTATTAACTGTTAAAATTGTATTTAATTAACGAGTATAATAATTTACCCAACACTGATAATTACTATGATGACCAATTTAAGGAACACCGAGAATGAAAAATAGATTAAACGGATTAGTTTTGGCCAACATTAATATTAAAGAAGATATTAACGAAAAAGAAATAATAACAGCATTTGCAAACAAATTCTCCAAGGAGAATGCAATTATCAGAGCGGAGCAAGTAGATGTTAATCGTTATCTATTGTTTATCATTTCTTAATAAATATTATTAATTTTTTTAATCCATATTCAGAAATTGATCGTTTTATGAAATCTCCCCCATACACCCCTGATTTGTCAGTTTTAAATTCGCTGACATTAATCCAGGGTATTCGCATTAAATATAACACAGGTTTACCATCCAGAGCTACTGTAGAGCGATTGTTCTAAAAATTTTACGATGAGAAGTGGAGGATTTAGAATTCGATCGAAAAAACGTCGAGCCCTCCCCAAATACAATTCCTGGCTACGCCACCGGGTGGTGTCAAATATGCGGGGGGAATCAATAATAATCAAATGTTTTTTTATTTATTTTTTTTTTTTTGTCGTTTGCGAACGCTCGTAGATTAGACGCGTCACTGTAGATTTACAATCGTTGCGATTTATCGTTAAAATCGTACGCAATTCTATCGCCTTGAAAGACCCGGGGCGATAGAATTATATCGATTTGTTTACTCCCGACTCCGCCCGGATAGTTTTGCTTCCGCCGTCCAGCGAGCTTCGTCTCCCGTTTCCCCGCGTCCGTCGTTTTGCAATGTGACCCGTCGCCAATTGCGCCGAGACGGCCGCCTCGGCTCGTATACGTCGAACGCCGTCATTGGTTTTGTTTTTTTTTTTTTTTTTTTTACAAATTTTTTTTTTCTTTTCTTTTATTCCGTATCGGTTTAACGCGATCGCGTTTTATATACGCCTCGCCGTCGTCGTTTTCGCGTAATTCACTCGACGTCCGTCGTCGGATATGGGGCGCGTAGCGGTGTGCAGCTTGCCGGCGTGTACGTGTTGTACCGCGAAACCACATGGTATTGATAATATAAAACTTGTCATGTCACAACGTAACTCGCGTTTAAATAATTCATTTTTTTTTTTTTTTTTGTTTTTATTAATGACATTATTGCCGTACACGGAGCGGGAAATAAAACCGTGTTCGACTCGAAACTCTTTAAAGTTAAAAACGTAGGAACGTTTGTTGCATATTTGGTCCCCCCTTTTAGGGCGGTTTGCGGTGGCGATCGCGTACGGATCTCGAAACGCGTCCTTTGATTATTGACGAATCGAACGGATAAAAAGTACATTTTTTTTTTTTTTTGCTCGTTTGTATATGGCCCCCCCCCTACGAAACACTCGTACACATTCATACTTAGCGATTTGATAAATTCCGTCCCTCCTTCCCCCCCTCCCACCGTGTAAAGTAGAGAAGAAAAAAAAAAAAAACTCTCTGTCATTGTAACAAAATGCAAGTAACGTTGTCCGTAGGATATAATTGTCAATACCTATTGTTTGTCTGTCCGTATTACTTAAAACTTCCCTTCCTTGGTTCTGTGTTTCGACATTCCATTTCACGCCCGTAATTTTATCGCGACGCCCGGGGGGGGGTTAGGTGAAATATACGTACGTTCGTATTTAATTTTATTGTTGTTGCCGCCGTTCTCGTCGTATGCGCTCTCCTATTTTTATTTGCCAAACGAGCAAATGTCTGGATGTCTTTGTTTGCTGTGAACGTGAAACGGCACCAAACGGTATTGTAATTTTGCCTTGGTAAAACTGCCTGTGCGCGGTCATGTCAAACGGCGGACGTGGACCACACGGCCCCTCATATATTTTACAAAACCGCTCTCGGGGGTTACCGTCGGTGTTGTTTTTTAGGCTCGTGGTTTTTATTTTATCGGATCCGTCAGTATCCCGCGCGCAATCGCGTTTATCGTCTCGTTCTCGTCTTTGGCCGGGTCACCGGTTGTTTTTGAGTTATTAATTTATTGTTTTCCCCCCCGGTGGCGCACAGCCCAGTCTTGTATGTGTTGTACCACCAAACGACACGAACCATTATTGGTATTGGTAATATACACATTTCACTGGTTTTCCAAACGGAACTCGTAGTTTTCGTTTAAGCGTTTCGTTTTTATTCATATACAAAATTTATACGGAACTAATGAGCAAAACTGTCTTAACGTTAAAAAAAAAAAAAAAAAAAAAAAAAAAAAAAAAAAGAGCTATCGATAAGTGTGCCGTTAATATATTTTTTTTTTTTTGAATCAATAATGAAAATAATTTTACGTCCATTAGCCTTTCAATTTCATACAATTTCGTGAAACTGATGTCAACGTCTTTGTATATTTATGAAAAATGCCTGATTAGCGTTGCCATAAATGCTGCTTCAAAGTCAGTTAAAATATCATTATGTCTAAATTCTGGTAGGAGATTATGCTTAATGCTATGAAGAGTTGTGTCGTATGCTTTTGCAGTTTTCTTTTCAATTAAAATATGAACTCAAAGTATACACAAAACAATAATAAGCATATTTCAATGCTATTTTTATTTATATTTTGATATACCTGTATAAATCAAAAATCAGCCAAGTTACATTAAATGGTTTAAAAATTTACAAATTTTATAAAGATTATGTCTGTACGGACATTCTTTAAAGGTATTTTTAAATTACTTTGTTGGTTTTAGTAGATATTGGGATACTACACAAAGTTTAATTTACAACTGGTCTTCCTTTTCTCTTGGAACTAGCAGTTATCGAATATTTCTATAAAATATATTACTAAATAAGACATGATAATATTCAATATGACATGATCTTAGAAACAACATATTTCAAATGAATAAATACATTTACTATTCAACATTATTAATTATTAGTTTAATACCTATTACTTAATGTTAAAACTTAATAAAACTAACTATGTATACTTAATTAAATAGAATATTTTGTCCAACGAGTCAAATTATAATATAGACGACAGGCCAGCTGAGTTAGCCGACCAACAATTTTAAAATGCCTTAATAATTTTGGAAAAAAATTTAATAAAACAATAATACGTAGTCCAATCAAAAAGTATCGACACTATTAAAAAAAAAGTATATATATTTATTAGATAAAGTAATTTACATTGAATCTACTTCAAATTAGGCTCCTTCTGAATCTATACAATTGTCCTTGCCACTTTTGGAAACTACGAAGTCATACTATTTTGTTATAGTTTGTCCTTTTGGAGCGTACTCATGATAAACCCTTGGTCCTTTGGTAGTCAAAGAACTATCAATATAACCTTCACTTGGCTCTGAATTTGACAAATTTGTTGATTGGTCCTGGTGAAGCTCTCTTCCACTGTAAAGATTGTACTTTTATTTTTGGATCGTAGCCATTACCCAATTTTCATCATCACTTATGATTGATTTTAAAAAAATGTTCATTAGTTGCAGTTTTCCAAAGTTTTATGCACATGCGTTATTCTAAATTCTCTTTGATAATGAAATCCGACAAGACGTAAAAACACATTTTATTTAATTACATCTAACAGTCGACTGAGTTAAATTTTATTTTAGCTATGGCACATGCTTAAATCGTTTTACCAGTTAGATACTATCAGTATCTATACTTTTTGATTGAACCTCGTACATAAATTATTTTAAAGTAAATTAATATTTATAGTCATAGTACCAATAGTACCTAGTGACTAAAAATATTACTATAGTTTTAATTTAAAAGAATGTAGTAACAATTCACAGTAAATTAATTATCTTGCATTATGTTGTACATTTCAATATAAATTCGAATTTGAGCATCTTATTAACTGCCAACTGGCATATAAATATAAATATATCTTTTAACATAATTAATCTCTAATTGATATTGTTGTAAAATTTTAAAAATATTTTTAATTAAATTATTATTATTTTTTTAAGTTGGGCACTAAATAAAAATATAGGGAACATTAATGTTACAATATCACATTTATTAGAATAAGATTAAAAAAAAAAAATAAGCACTTAAGGTGTATATTTCTAAACTTAAATCAATAAGAAATAAATATTATAAAAAAAAAAAAAAAAAAACATAACTAGTTAATGTGTTAATATAACCAGTTTTAAAAAAACCTTAAAGAGACATAAACAAATAACTCATTATAATAATAAAATTTAAATGGTTATTGTATATAGGTTTCAACTGATATTTATACAAAAACCAATTAAGGTATTGAAAATGTATTTGTTATTAACGTTAAAATTCTTTATCTAATATAGTTTATGCTTTACATAGAAAATCATAATTATTTTAGACTAAGTCAATGTTTACTATAGTAATGAATTAAAAAAAAAAAACTTGATTTTATATTATCCTTTAAATTCTTTTTCGTATTTGATTTCAGAAAATATTCCAAACAATCTTAAATGAACAAATTAACTGGTTTATGTTAATAGTGGCCTGTGATGTCAAAGCGTAGTCCATATTTTTCTCGCCGTGAAAAATGGTTGGAGGTCGTGATATTTGAGTTTATTCTGTAGTGTTTGTAATATCGTTAGTGCTTGATGTTGTTGATCCAATGCACCAAACAAATATTTCTGGTGGTAGTACTAGTAGTGTAATATGTGGAATTGCAAGTTATGTGAGTAGGTTTCGAGGAGTTGTTAACATGGTATTTATAGATTACTTGGTAATTTGTCAATGTATAATATGAGTCTGGTGAGATTGCGATACTATTTCCCTGTGTATGATAAGGAGGTTGACCTAATGTGGTGAGTGCCTAGAAAAGATCCGATCGAATTTACAGCTCGCGAGAGAAAAATTCCAACGGTTCCCATGAACCGTCCCATGACTGTTGTTCGAGCACCGCCACCAATAGCGACTTCTAGACTAGGAAGTCGTCCACGTCAACAAGAAAAACCGATTGGACGACACAAGGAACATGAGTTTATTACTGGTACGGTATATATTAAATTATATATTATTCAAAACCAAGTAAATGATACAAGGAATAATTATTAAATAATAAATATATTTGATAGGTGAACGGCATGATGTTCAACGATGGACGGCGGCGAGCGAAGTGAAGGCACCAGCCACAGGGAGTGCAACTACACTCGCATAGTGGCATAGTTGGATGTCGCGACAGTTAACATTTTACTATCGGTTACAGTTGATATTACCCATCTTCTATCAACACTTGGTCTACTATCGGCAACTCCTACTGTCTCGCTCATCTAGGTACGGCAACTGAATAGCTCACAGTGGTTTCAACACAGGCCAATATTTTAATTTTGTGTTTAGGTCATGAAATCAGTCCTTTTGTGCAAGAGCGCCGGCGTTGATGTCATTAGGAAATGGCCCATCCGGGGAACACAAGAGTTTTGCAACAATCTCACCAAAACAAATTACAAAGTTAACTGATTTATCTATTATACCATGGTCAAAATATCGTCTACCACTCAACTACTCGAAAACTACCCAATATCACTTCCATTTCCACATTACTACACTACCGCTAGAATGATTCGTTTGGAACAATGGAACAGTAACATCAAGCACAAACGATATTGCAAGCATCACAGAGTAAACTTTAATGGCATGACCTCCAACCTATTTTACGGCGAGAAAAATGTGGAATATGCTTAGGCATCGCAGGAAACAATGTTAACTGTTACTCAATGAGAAGTTTAGAATTGCGTGTGTTTTATATTTTTAAATCGGATAGCGATGTTTGCAAACATGCCCATTAAGTTATATATTATATATTTTATTCACCGCCAGTGAGGTTATAGACATAAATAAAAAGAAAAATGTTTTTTTTTTTTTTACTTTTGAAAGTTGTCATTTTTAGATGGTTACCCGGTTAACCACTGTTCACAAAACAATAATATATTTTTAGGTTTTAATTATGATAAACTATATACATAATTTTGTATTCCTTTTTTTGTGAATCCATGAAGCTAAACTTTCATCGTCATCAGTGAGATGATCTTTATTAACATTATACTGTTATTTTCTGGTTCTATAATAAAACTATCTCCAAGCGCCAAATTGTTTATATCTGAAGTTTCAAATATATCAGGATATATTTGAATTTGACCATCCGACATGATATGAAATTATACTGCACTGATTTCACAGTGGTTTTATATTAAAACTACTAATAAAATGTAATTTTTATATCATATACATGTAAACCAATGGTTAATTATTATAAACTTGGGTTTTTTAATGATATTTCACAAAGATCTATAAAACTTCCGTGTTGATATCAACGCGTAAAACAAAATAACATTTAATATAAGATGGGTAGAAATGAAATAATAATAATATTTGAACAAACTGTTTATCGTTTGAATGACATTAATCAAGTAATACAACAAATTTGGACAAATATAATAAATATCCACGTAAACACAGCACACTAGTGATTATTTTTTTAAAGTGTGGTTTCGTAGTATTAACCACTGTGTTTCTATTAGAAAAAAAAAATTAATAAATGCGTGAATGGTTTTGTGATGGCTAACCGCTATGCTTCAAACGGTTAATGTATAATTTCATTGACGCGAGACTCGAAATGGGACTGCCCCCCCCCCAACTAAGGCCGGTTCTTATCTTGAAAGCCGAAAAAGAAGATAACATGTAATAATTAGGCATACTTATAATAATATTATTATTATTATTATATCGACATAAAAATCCATTGCTCATTTAGATACTTGGCTTGGCGTTAAATATATTTTTTTTTGTGAGTTTTAAATCGTCTTTCATCAATAATTTTTAAATCTTGCGTGTATTCTTTGTTAATTAATTTAAAAATACAAAATCAGCTATGGGTTTGTAGATACCTTTTATTTAAAAAAAAAAAAAAAAAATACACGTACACTTGTGTAAATACAAATGATGTAGATAATGTAGATTATATTATTAAAAACGTTTTATAAATAATGATTTTAATAACGAAAAATCCGTGGGTCTTGACAACAACGATTATATTATACGACGGAATAACAAACGAGATTTATTTTTGTGCTAAGTATAGAAGAATAATGTGGGTACATTTTTAAACTTATCGTCGAAAATTTCGCCGATTTTAAAATTACATAAAAATAGCTATATTACGAATTTAATATGAATTAGTAAACAATTGTAACTCAATTAAGATTTGTTCACATAATGATTTTAAGTGAAGGTTTTTGTGAATGATTTTAACTAACCTACCATGATTTTAAATTTTATTCCGTTATTTTTAAAATTGTATACAGGAGTTTTAAAAAAATAAGGAATGAATCAATAAAGTATTGTGATTTATGCCCCCTAATTTTTTTATTATTGCAGCATAAAGAGAGGTAAATATGTTAGGTTAAGAAAGGGTAACCTACATTCCAAATGTTATTACTATAATATACACATAAGTGCATTATGATTATGGTAAAAAAAAAAAAAATTGACAATTTATTTATAAATAATTAAATTTTTATTTGAAATGTAAAATTTCAATTAAACATTTTAATCAAACTAATGGCACTTGTGTTAATTAAAAAAAAAAAAAATACATTACCAACGAGTATTAGGTTTATGCACATGTAGGTATATGCAGGGACGTACCCAAAATGTTTCCGGCTTTAAATGCCTCAATGAAAATCAATTTTAATTACTTCGTTGCAAACTAATCGCAAAATTTTGGCACCGGTTTGGAGTTGATACGGCAATGTGAGGGGGCCAGCCCCCTGCGGGAAAACCGTTCTCCTGGAAAAAGTACCAAGTTGCAAATTTTGAAACCTTCGTTGAAAATTGTTGCAAATAAATTGCAAATTGTTGGCACAGGTTTGGAGTTGATACGGCAATGTGGGGAGGGGGTAACTTCACGGACGTGAATACCACTAATACCAATACGTTTTAAACGCTGACAAGTTATCGCTTTTAATAGGAATTTTTTTTTAAAATTTCTATACACATATATATATATAAATAATTATCATAAAAAAAAAAAAAAAATGTTATGTTCTAAAACAACACTAGGCTACGAAATCTAATGAATACAATGGATCGAAATGAGGCCTCTCAGAAATGGTCGGCTCCGGGTGACCCGCGGAGTCTGGCAGTGGCGTAATTAGGACTAGGTGGTGAGGGGTGGCGAATAAGTGGCACGGGTGAAATTTACGATGGCACCCGAAAGACTTTTGTGTGTTCATATACAATTATAGATTTTTAGGTAACATATAATATATATCGACAAAACTGAATTGTCGGTTGCGCATGTAGGCATTAAAAATCTATATTTCACGACGTAAAACCAAACCTCAGTCCATCACTCTCCGGTTAATAGCCTCGGCGGCCCCTTGGTACGTAACAAATGAAACCCTACACAAAGATCTAAGAATTCCAACAGTTGACCAATTAGCTAAATTGTACTATAATAGATTTTACTCCAAACTACAAAACCATCCCAATCCTTAGGTCTTTTACCTTGCATCACGTACTCTTCCCGACAACCCACCGCGCCGACACAAAATAAATTGGTGCCGTGACCTATTAAATTAATTAATAAAAATAAATTACTGGAGGGTACCATCGCTGGATGATTTCCCTCATATTGTGCTTGATGTGTTCTTTTATTATGTATGTAGTGTTATGTCAGTCCTCTTTTTTACTTATTGTGTTATGAAGTACAGATTGTAAATTTTCTAATAAATTTAAAAAAAAAAAATTAAAAAAATATATCACGACGTGGATTATGGCATTATTGAACACGGAGATAAAAATCGTCGCGGTCTGTTGTGCTCCGAGGTTGCCTAACTTCGCATCCAGGAGTTCTGTTTTGGTGAGGGGGGGGGTTTAAACATTTTCCTATTTTTCTTACACGTAATTAAACAATTAAAATGCTTTGTCAACGACACCAGCATAATAGCCAAAATCTCACTTGCCAAATCAGGACTTGAATCACCAAATTCAACATTACCAGAATAATTTCTTCAATTAAGTCGCTTTTTTATTGACATAGAGTCAAAAACTAAGCAGCAATCTTCTAACCAACTATTTTTAAGAAATAAAATACTTTAGTTAAGAATCCGGGTATAGAATCACACTGAATAGAAGATAATACACTTTTTAACGTTGATGGATGTGGTAGGTAAATAGTTTTCTGCAATAAGCATAAGCCTTAGGCGAATAAAAATAAAGCGTTTTTGAAAAATCTTTCATAGTAGGAGTATACCAAACATCATTTTTGCCAAGCAGTTTAGATTTGTGATCACGAGAAAGCAAATTTAATGAAAATCCACTGCACCGATCTTTGAATATGGTTGCAATTTCATCTGAGCCGGGAACATTCTTTATGATGTTAGCAAGTATACCTTTGAACGTTTTAATTTTATAGTTTCTTCGCTTTATTTGTAGTCGCAGAATTTTAACTTTCTTTGGAAAATATTGTTTGGTTGGTGATTCCAATGCACACTGAACATTTATCTTCAACTATAATTGTATGTGCTTCATTTGATACACTTGAAAACTCAGGTTCAATACATTAAAGTATATTTGTATCAGTTGTATCCATGATAAAATAATTGGGGAACAATAATATAAATTTTACTTTTAGTATTAAACAAATTAAATAAAGAAAATTATATAAGTAACTTATTTTGAAATACACACCGTTTAACTGGTGGGGTGACTTATATAAATGCTTTGGTAAATCTTAAAACACTGATGAAACATTAGTTGGCTTAAATAATTTATTAATTGCACCCTGTCGAATTTGATAATCAGAATCAGTAAAATGGCCACTACACAGGCAACTACTTTTTGTTGGGACAACATTTTTTCTTCTTCTTTCTTCCCTCAGCCATTATTTTAGGATTTCAGGAATATTTATAGGAAATCTAAAAAAAATATTAAATACATACTAGAATTTTTATGACAGAGTATGTACAGTGTCAAATCAATGAAAATTCAGTGTACAGCCTTTTGAATATCTGTTAGGTACATCCAAACCCAGAGTGGCGTGAAAACACCATTTTATTCACTAATTCGATCGTAAAAATGTGCTGTAGTCGATGGATTCAAGATTGGATTGTCACGTAAATAGGTAAAAGGCAAAATAGTTATTTTAATACAACACCGGCGTTTTCCACGGGCATAAAATCATTTATGCAAAATGATGTTTTGCCCTTACGGGATATGGACAACTCTTATCACGGCCGGTCGTTTTCTATTTGCTTTATCTATTTCTATATCGCTCCAGCATAATCTTTATCTCCAATTCGATATGCGACATTTGATAACGATAAACAAACGTGATTGGGTGTCTGCGAAGCGTGCACGTTTACCTGCGTTTCGAGTAAAAACGTTCGAGTGTACGCACTGACGGGAGAACAAAGAGACAGAGAGGTGATCGATTTATTCTCTGCGCCTACGTGGGCCACGCGGTTTCGGGAAACACCCCACAGTTGCAGCGGCGCGAATACGAACTACTAGCGCCCAGCCAGCGACTCGACGTTCGTCGGTGTGTAACGGTGTGTAGCTTCTTGCTGGCGTCCGCGTTGTACAACCCAACACCGCAAAACCACCCGGTAAGTAAAATACAAAACTTAATTTCATTTTATTTTTACTCGTGTACGGGCTGATCGCACAAAATAATATCGTCCTACTTTTCCCGGCATCTTTCATCCGTCATCTTTTTGCGCGCTGTAACCACTCGGTCGGCCACGTTTTCTATTTGTCTGTATGTTTGTGTTTGTAGCTCAAACGAGTGGCTGGGTTCGCCGAGCAAATCTGACGAGCTAAGTATTGGCGGTGGGTGTCCGTGTGTGTGTATCCGTGTGTGTGTATCCGTGTGTGTGTATCCGTGTGTATGTGTATCCGTGTGTGTATCTGTGTGTGTGTGTATCCGTGTGTGTATCTGTGTGTGTGTATCCGTGTGTGTATCTGTGTGTGTGTATCCGTGTGTGTGTATCCGTGTGTGGTTGTCCGTGTGTGTGTATCCGTGTGTATGTGTATCCGTGTGTGTATCTGTGTGTGTGTATCCGTGTGTGTGTATCCGTGTGTGTGTATCCGTGTGTGTGCGTTGAAAACTACGAAAAAAGAGAATATCTAAAATAATGTAAATTCGTCGTGGTAGGTAACTAGTATTGCTGTATAATAACAAATTAATAAATAATAAAAAAAAAATAATAATAATAATAATAACATATAAATCACAGCAACACGGAAAAAATGACAATACGATAAATACTAATTTACAAAAAAAAAAAAAACTCATTAAAAATGCATAAACCTAAACGCCTAACCTAATTACACTGTAGCGACGCGGGCGGTTGTTGGCTCGGGGAATGCATGCCCATAATATTAGTTATATCGACGCCGACAAATCGTGTTTTAATATTTCATTTTTATTCGTATAATAATTATTTATAATTATTATAATTATTATTATTATTAATTAATTATTAATTATTAATTATTATTTTAAATTATTATTAATTATAATTATTTACGTCGTTTAGTTAAAATAACAATATTGCCTAACCTACACGACGCGGAAAATAAATCGATAATAATTTCGTTTGACTTGGACCTCTAAAGTAAAAGTAGGTTAGGGATGCCGTTTGCGGTAGTTGTCATGCGCAGATCTCCATACACGTCCCTTCATTATTGACGATTCGAACGGATAAAGAATAAATTTGTTCTCGTTTATGTATGGCACCCTGTGTATTCGGGCGTTGCCGGCATTAAGTTATGTTGTCACCCCTGAAAAAATGGCCAAATGACGTTTGTATTTTTTTTTTTACGAAACGCTCGTACATTCACATTTATTGATTTTCTTTATTTCCTCCGCCCCGCCGGTGTAACTATTAAGTTTATCCAGTATATTCTTTATCTCGATGTGTGTGCTCGACGTCTGGTCTACTATAATCCAGCCTGCGTCTATTTAAGTGCTAATTTAGTAATTGTTGGGTTTGTATGTATAGTAAGTAATATATATATATATATATTTTTTTTTTTGTTTTTACTCTCTTTAACTTATCTTTTTTTTTTTGTTGGACAAAGAAGTAGACGCGTGCAGCCATCACATACCACAGTTATTGGTGTTTCTGAACTAGAACACTTACGTGTTGACCCAATTCGCATACAACAAGTACATCAAACATTAGATTTTACTTGTTTTTAAATTGATGAAAATGATGCTGCTATAAACACGGTTACTCTTCAAGGGATTGTTTATGAAAGTGGTATAGTTTTCATAAACAATAAGTTTTTGAAATGAAACGAAAACGAAACCCTAGTCCGAAGACTAGTGTTCTACGACCTCAAAGGTCAGACACGTGAGTAAATATTTTATTTTCACTTTCTTCCGGGGGGAGTGCAATTTTAACCAGGCACACAATAGCATTGGCCATTAGTCTTATTTGTACGAATGAGAGTAAGTTAAACAATTTTTTTTTTTTTACATTTTAATTCATTTGGTTGTGATTGTTTTCAGATTGGAAAATCTACATCCTTAATTTTCTCTAAACCCCTATATTTATTTTTTTATTATTTTATTAATGTTTTGAGATATTTTTTGCTTGCATGTTTAAAGCTAGAATATCTTGTATATGAATGGTCGAGAACAAAAACATAACAAATCGGCTTTTTCATTTAAAAATCGGAAATTAATAACTGATCTAATTTTATCAAATTATTACAGAACATTTAAAACGAAGGATTCACGTAAAAATAATTGCATTGGAGTATTAAATTTCATGGCACTAGGAATGCTACATATTTTCTCATATTTAAATATGAATGAACTTGTAACTGCATCCAAAGTGTGTACATCTTGGAATATGGTTTCAAGGAACACAAATTTAGTAAGAAACTTACAATTTTAATAGTTATTAAATGTGCTCGGATTTAAATGTCTTAAAAATAAAATAATTTGTGACCTAAATTTCCAAAAAAAGTTGATAAATTAAATATAATTTTTTTTCTACAATAATTAAATTAAAGAACAGTATTTTTTAAACTGAAACTGCTCTTTCTAAATCTGAAGTATCTGCTGAAGTTAAGATTAATTTTAGTTCGTTATATTGAAAAATTGGATTACATAATGTTATTAGTATATTTATTTTAAACTTTATCAAATTCATTTTTTTTTTTTTTTTTTTTCATATTTCTTAAACAAATTACAAAAATTACAATAAATCCTTAAACAAATTTCATTATTAGAACGGTGTGTATTTGACACACTTATATTAAGAAATTATAAAATAATAATAATAATAATAATAATAATAATGCAATTGTATTTAAATCCGAGCTTTACATGTAAAGTAATTTTCAGTATTGTTACGTGTGATCTATTTATTGGTCGTGATCTGCAGTACAGCGTGAGTGATCTACCGGCTTACCCATAAACATTTCAATTTGTTTTCTTCTCAATATCACACTAGTACAAGTTCCATACTAGGTATATATTCTACAGTTCCAATAATCATGACGACTAAAAACTTGTTTTCAAAACTATATCTACAATACCTATATAGCAATACTATTATCTTCATAATTAAGAAGATAAGTGTTGGATTATTGAAGTCCTACGTAAAATATTTTCATTTAATCATTCACCAAAAACGTTAAAGATAATAAAGTTGCTAACTATCACATGATATGTGATATAACTAGGTACGCGTTAATCAGTAATTAAGATGTAGACACATTTATTTTTTTATTATAAATTAATAAGAAGATAATATTAATATCCTTGGTTTTTAATTTTTAGTTTGGAGTTTAATTTTACCTTAGCATATTTTTAAATCTTTGTATTTATATAGATTTTTTCTAATGTTATAATTTTTTGAAAATAATAAATCAAGTTGCTAAAATTATTTAATTAGTACTAATAAACTAATAATTATTATGAATAAATAAATTAATAAAAGAAAATGTCTGTTCGAGCGCAATCCACAGCAGTGGGTTATATCGGCAGTTATATCGCATACAGAGGTCTGAAAACGTACATACAGAAGCTGATTAACAGGTTCTTGTACGCCCTAAATTCTCAAAACCCTTAAAGGGTGGCTGACACAAGGTTTTGGTATTTGATATTTTTAGAACGAAAATCAAATAATTTTGTTTTGTTTATGTGTTACCTTGATGTAACGAATAATCATCATGTAGCCACACAACTAAAAGTTTTGGCCACCAATTGTCAGTCTTCCAATAATCACACTTTTGTATCCATCGTTTCTTTATTCTGCCTCTCGGCCTTTTATTCGTAGGTGGTCACTAAATTGATAACCAATTGATAGCTTCATTATTTTATTTTCTTCTCATTGTGTGCCCAAATCACTGAATTTCCTCTCCCTTCACGAAGTTTTTTATATAAGGTACTTTGGTAGTTTCCCCTATTTTCATGTTTTTCCTTCTACGTACATAATAATCAGGACGTTTATTGTACCTATAGTACTATACCTTGGTGACACAAAGGTCATCACATAGTGATATAAAAGTGTCTAGTATCTATGGTTTTATTATTCATGTATAAACTGTATTTCAATTGTTGGTTTTCTGAATTACCGTATTCTGTTTTTCATATGGGCTTTGTTTTAATACTGTGCACAGGGTAAGCCATGTGGGACAGCTAGTGGTAAACATAATATATTAAATATTAGGTAAATCGCACGTAACAATACCACCTAATTTTTTTAAAATTTAGGCATAATTATTTTAGTTTTAATTGTTAAATTTTTTTTTCTAGTGGAAAAATGTGTATTTAAAAAATGTTGCTGTTTCTAACTGGAAAACATTTATAAACGTTTTAGTTGAACAAGAATCAACTGCATTAAACCTTAGGCAAATGTTAATACCTTATAAGCTTCAGGATTTTGAAAGTTTTTGGGAAAATTTTAGTTTGGAGATAAAAAGAGCAACCCGATTACAAGAGCTTGTGTTATATAGATGTACAATCGATGTACTTCATAAGTGCATTCAAGAATTACCTCAATTATCAATATTAGATGCGTCTTCAATATTGTAATATGGAGAATATGATCTTTTTACACTTTACAAATGTAGCTATAATGATTAATGATATTTATTTATTTTATTATTCCTCAGAAATTCATTTTATACAAATTCATTAAATTCCAATGTTAATGAGACATCGATACCTATTAACTTGAGCTCTGTGAACCAAATGATTAATTTAACACAACTAACTATAAACGGTCTATCAGGAATTTTACTGGACCCATTGCCAAATTTTAATAGCTTGAACAATTTACGCAGTTTGGTAAGTTAACATAATAGTTATATTTTATTCGTTTCTTCTATTATAATTTGTACGTTTTTCTTAAACTGTAGATAAGGAAGTTTTTAATGATTTCATGTTCTATATCAATGAAACTCAATTTTTTCTTAATTTAGTTCCTCTCCTTTAAAAATATATTCATGTATATTATTAATTAATTAATTAAACTTGCGTACCATTTTTCTATTTCAACGTCTTTAACCTGTATGGGAATTATATTTATTATGATTTCTACACCTTACATTACGTCTACTTATTGTTTTTAATATAACTATATGGTTTTTTTTTTCTAGTCATTTACTTCCATTAACTCATTCCCTAAAAATATATGGCAGTCTTTGGAAACAGTTACAACTAACTTAGAACGTTTGGAGATTGGAGACTGCGATTGTGTACCTGATAATTTACATTTGTTGATAAAAAGATTTACTAATTTGAAAATGTTGAGATTAGAAAATTGTCGTTATAAAGGGGATTATTTTGCAAAAAAAGTTTTAGTTGCAATTAGATCCCTGAAAAATCTCAAGATTTTGGAATTAGTTAATATACAATTCAGTAACTGCGTAAAAACAGAATTAGAAAAATGTACTGGTTTAGACTCTTTACTGATAATTCCCATATATGAGACAAAAGTATGTATTATACTATTGTTCTATTTTAATATGTTTATTGATTAATGTTAAACTAATACTATAATACTGAATGATATTATTTTAGAGTCCATCAACCAACCTTTACGTAATGAACTGTCTCAAAAAACTTTCTCAGACATTAAAGTTCGTAGTTTGGGGATTAACATGCGAGTTGATTCATGTAACGGGTATAATTATTTCCCAGAATAAAAATAAAAATTTCAGAAACAAACCAAGACCTATGAACATTCTTCCAATTTTAAAAAAAATAAAATTAATAACACAACATGGCCACTTGGAAGAAGTTTCTTCTGTTAACATACTTCCAGTAATAACTCTTCAAAATGTATTGGAAGATTCCATGGTAAATACTCAAATTAAAGTGATTGAGGTACGTTTTTTAGTAACTACTCAGGTACATATACAAGATTACTTTCATGAACTTAACTATGTTTAAAAATTAAGTAGCATTCATGTTTCTCTATTAACAAGAAATATACAAATGTTATATTAGAATATTATGTTTATAGTTATGATTAAACTAGTATTTTACTTCGTGGTGCAAAAATTACTGACAAATTAAACTATTAAAAATGTATAATATGTGTCATTGTAGTAAAATAATTGCTGATTTTTTTTTTTTTTTTGTATTAACCACAGGGAATAAACCCGGTTTTTCAGAAAAATAATTGAAAACATGATTTTTTTACAAAATTTTAATAGTAACTGACTGTACTTTAAAACAGGCGTAGAAAACTAAATCACGACTGATAAAAACAAACCAAAAACTGTTATTTGAAAAATCAACATTTTTTCAAAACCGGATTTATTCCCCGATTAAGTGAAATCACTGCATAGAGTAAATTCAATATTGTTTTATTGTATTAGTTTTTGTTTCACGTAGTTTTAATTAATGTTTTATATAATACAATAATAGGTAGGTACTTTAGTTTAAACATGTATTTATCACTCCATTGTAAAATTAAATAAATACTTATGAAACGAATCTGAATAAGATAAGAAATACAAACTTAGTATTATTTTAAATATATTTAACCATAATTTTGTTCTTAAAAACTAAAATGTAATCTTATAGATAGTTGTAAATTATTAAATATAATTATTATTCATATCAATATATACTATAGTAGAAATCATTGATGTCTATATTTATATACATTTTTTTTTTAAAGAAAAAAATCAAAATATCTGCTACTCAGAAATACCCGTTTCTGAGAAGGCCAAATTTAAGGAACCACGGAATTTACTGGTTCATGTATAGAAGTGGTTTGTACAGTTAGTTTATGTTGGCATATTTAATGTTTTCCACTACCAAAAAGTAGCTCTTTGAATTAGAATCATATTAGGTATATAAAGTAGGTATTTAATAATAATAAACCTTACAAGGTACACGGTTCATGGTTAAAAATTAAAAAATGTCTGCCTGGATGACCTCTTTATTATCAATAAGACATTGAGCACATGAACTTGATAATTTTAATTCATCCAATCCGAACCTGAATAATTAATGCATGATGAAATGGTGTTTTTTTTCCAAAAGTATTATTCATTTTTAATATATACTTTAGTGAAAATCATTAATGCCTATATATATATATATATTATACTATTATACTATACTTGTATACATTTTTATATTAATTTAAATTCAAAATATCTGCTGCTCAGCAACAATAGTTTCTGAAATGCTAATCTTAAGGAATAACAGGATTTACTGGATCATGTGTTGAGGTGGTCAGTTCAATTAGTATATGTTGACATATTTAATGTATTCCAGTGCCGAAAAGTAGCTCTGTAAATTAGAACCATATTAGGTATATAAAAAAAGTACTTAATTTTAATAAACCTTAACAGGCATACAGGTTAATACTAAAAAAAGTAAAATATGTCTGCACTGGTCAGTGGCGTATATAGAAATTAATTTCGGGGGATGGGAGGAATTAATTTAATAAATATTATAAATTAACTTTGTTTTAATAATTATGAAAACTAGAACACATAGATATATATTAATAATATTAAAGGACAAAATCTAATTTTCGAGGCAGATTTGTAAAATTACTAATCACTTTTTCAGTGTCCATTGAAATACGTCGATGAATTGACACGAGGGCTAATCCTGTTAGTCGATTTTCGCTTGTACTATTTCTCAAGTACGACTTCCAGGATTTTTTATGGGGGGCTTAAACATTTTCCTATTTTCTTATATACAAATAAACAATTACCACTGATTTTTAAATAATCTTTTTTATTATTACCACATAGTACATAATATTTTATATTATCAATTTAATATTTATAATTATATTATATTATATTATATTATATATATTATTAACTGAATATTACGACAAATCTATTTA
Organism: Tuberolachnus salignus; assembly: GCA_956483605.1. NCBI lineage: Eukaryota > Metazoa > Arthropoda > Insecta > Hemiptera > Aphididae > Tuberolachnus > Tuberolachnus salignus. The sequence goes on along the minus strand of OY101435.1, from coordinate 35,201,920 downwards.
AAATTTAAATTTTCTGGGTTTCTTTTCGGAAAGAACTGTTAATACTTCGGATTCCTTAATTTGTTTTTTCGATGTACGTGCAAATTTGCTAGTCCATTTAAACGTGATTGTGTTTCGGATGTAGGTTTTGAGTGGCCGTAGTGTGGAAAACGATTTCTCAGCCGTACTTGTACTTACTGGTAACGTTAAAAAAAATTTCCAAAAGTATAAATACTGATTCAAATATTTTTAAATCACATAAATTTAAACCATCAATTGCGTTTAGTGGTAAAGTATAAAAACAGTTTTTGAATTTTTCATACCACAATTCGAATTATTCGGACTTTGCGACAGAAAAACTATTTTGTTGCATATCTTTTTCACAAAATTCGAAAATATTTTTAAAACTTGAAATTTGTTTATCTGTTGGATTATGTATATTATTACTATTAATGTTTATCTAACATAATAATAAAATTTGGAAAAAAAAACATCATCATTGTAATACTGTATTTGTGACAATATGTTATAATAATGTATTATGTAATGTTATAAATATTTATTTTTTTTTTTTTTTTTGGGATGGGGCACCAAATATTCAGTACCTAAGGATTACTTCTTTATTATCGATGAGCACATGAACTTGACAATTTTGATTTATCCTATCATACCTTAAACGATTAACGCATAAATGAAAAAGTGTATTTTACAAAAAGTATTATACATTGTTAATATATTCTATAGTGGAATTTATGTGTTATATTTAAGTAAATTCATTGTTGTCTATATGTTATCTATTACTTTTTTTTTTTTTAAATTTATATTATTACTTAGGTTACTTACTACTCAGTAATAATAATAAACATTTTATAGATTTAATTATAAAAAAAAAAAAAAAAAAATGATAGATTTTTATATAAACTTTAAACGCCTGTTTTACCCCCTTGGGCATTTAAAAAACGGTAGCAATTTTGAGTGTAACGAAACCAGCAACATTGTAATTTTCTCTCTGGAAACACCACTTGCTGTGCATTCATCAGGGCATTTTCATAATCAATTATGATAGTCAAGAGCTCGTAATTTAACGGAAAAATATTTTTAGTCATAATTAATATAAGTCAATTATAAAATGTATTGGTAAATTTATATCTTATATTGTTTTTGGTAAAAATTTTTAATGTACTCAAGAAAATACCAAAAAGCATATGTTAAAACATGTATTCAGCCGTAAATTATTACAAACAAAAATGTTTAGAAAAATAATTCTATATTATTGCAATTATTTTAAGAGAAAATTAGTAGCTCACATTATATAATTTAGCTAATCAAAAGAGAAAAATTTGTTTTAAAAACATAAATAAAACGGACTTCCTGTCTGATTAGTTGCCTATAGTGCCTACATTGTACATTTCGGATATTGGTTTTATAGGATCTCAAGTACAATTCAGTGGCGTGGAGAAAAATTTAAAATGGACTGATTTTGTTTGCGTATAATTACCATGCTTATTTTAAATCAACTAAAAGACCTTTTATTTTATTTTGCTTATATGGCTCACAGTTACAGCTATGGCCCAACCCGTGACACTAGAAACTAGTTACCTATGTAAGTCATTGTTGTACAATATACATTTAACTTGCTTTTGTTAAAAATTTAAACAATTATCATGAATATAAATCTCTGAAAACAGTTTCAACAAATAAATTACTCAGTTTACTGTTTAGATGGTTAAATTTGAAGTACCTATAGGTCACGGTTATCCAGTAGATAATTGTGCTATAGGTATACAATTTGTAATTGCAAATTGAATACAGAAACAGAATTAAGAATGATACTTCTTTACTATAAACTTACTATGTTGTTACAAATTATTTTATATCACAATTAATTTTGTCATTCGTCTGGAAGTTGGGACTCAGTCATTCAACAACCCCCTCACCCAAAAATACTTTGAGCTGTGGCCCAAAAGAAAAACACCATCGCCTTACCATTGGTACAATTCATTGAGTATCAGGACATTTATAAATAAAATAATAAATCGTAATAGTAAAATTAGTAGACACATCAAATAATCAAATAAACGGTATAAAATATATTATAGACATAAAATAACCATATGAAATACATATAATATAATCAGTAACTTTACATTAAAATAGTTTTACAAAAAAAAAAAACAAAGAAAAACTTATAGTTTTTCTAAATCAATCTGTCCAGTCAAAATTCATAATACCTTGGTATTATACATTTTGACTAGAATGTTTTTCCAAATATAATTTTACAGTTTACCTAATTATATTTACACACTTACAGCTAGGACAAAATATGTTCACAATAATTCATATTTGAATGTTATTGACACAATTAACAAGTAATCACATAATTAAATATAAAAACGTACATTTATAAATTTTGATTTTCGTTAGCTCGTGTAATATAGATCTACTAAGCTGCAAGTCCAAACCGGATACCGTTGTAAAAAGTTAAATGTAAACCTAAACCTCATTACGGGAGACAACTTTTTAAATCGTACAAACAAATTTGACCACATATTGAAGTCATATGTAAAGAATATTATAAGTTACCTATTTGTATGATTATTAACACTCATAGTGTAAGCATTTAATATTATATTAAATAAATCGTTTGCCTAAGTACTTAAAATTCCTAACTAAAATTAAAATTGTTAATATTTATCATGCCATTCACCATTTCCATTTAACCATAAATGGTAACCTAACCATAAAAACCAAATAGTTAAATAATATTAATAATAATTAAAATATAAAATTTAATTTAAATTGTGAAATAAAAAGTTGAATGCCATTAATATCAATAATGTCACTATTTGTATACCACTATTTAAATTGAATTAACACTTAAAATAGTGATTTCACAAATAGACTATTTCAAATATAGTATTGAATATAAAATATAATATTTTTACCTGATACACATCTATCATGTAGTGCATCAGCTAGTCCTAAGTAATTAAAATTCTTCCTGTTGAAAAAACTAACAATGTTGGTTAGAAAGTTTCCAATTAGGGATTTAATTTTTTTTAAAAAAAAAAAAAAAATGATAATTTTGTAATTACAGTAATTCCTCTTTATCTACGGTTGAGTCGGAAATACCTTTTATTTAATAATTCATACTTTTTATGGTATGTTTTGTTTTATTATTGTTATATCGTTAAGTATACCATTGATTTGTATTTTAATAATACATATGTAATCATCAATTGTTATTTCTAATAAATTTAGTGTAAAAATATTAAAAAATCGTTTAAAAAATGGCTTTTCAACCTAGAATTCCAATGAAAATGGAAATAAACGTTTTGACACTAGTCAACATTATTGCGATTTTTGATAAATTAAAAAGTGGTGAGACCGTAGCAACATTGCCAGAAGGTACGAAATGGACGATTCTATACAGTGTTCGAGAAATACGAAAAAGCGAATACACAATTGTTATGGAAAGTGCCTAGATTGCTACTAAAACGTAGATATATCAGATATAGTAGAGAAGACCGAAAAAGCCTTAAATATTTGAATAGAAGACCAAACTATAGAAATTAAAATAATTGTACAAAAACTACACCATATCTGGTAGTCAAACAAGAGTTATAGTTTAAACGATCAAATCATTCTAATGAATGAGCAATGATTGAGTTGATTGAGTTTTTTTTTTATGACTTCTGATGGCTACCATCACAATGCAAAACATAATTTATTAATTGTTCAATTAATTTATTAATAGAGAGTAATAATATTGTCACACAAATTTGTACCAACGGCATAGTTGTATGTATGAACTACGTGACTACAATTATTAATTAATATAACTGATATATGCTGCAACGTAACTAGAACTAGATACTTATTTTGTATCTTGTATCTAGCCATTCATTTTAATCGATTCCAAAGGACAACATTTTTAGTTTTTAGTTATGCAATGTTTGCTACATAAAATTTATTAATTTGTCTAGTCGATCACTAATGCTGGGTTGTATAAAAATCGTTCTGCGAACTATTGGTTCTGTAATCTGTGTTCTGTAAAATCGTAGTTATTGAACAGTTTGAGTTACACAAAAGTATTTCATTATTTGTATTTGTTATCTATGGTTATAACCACTTGCTCAGTTATCAGTATAAATATTTTATCCATATCAAATTATAACGTGATAATACAATATCGAGAATGTTTTATTAATCATATATTTGTGATTTATTATAAAAATGTTATTATTTTATTAAGATATTTTTTTTCAAAATGACAAATGGTATTAAAAGACATAAAAACTTCGCCGAGGCAGAAATGTGTGTGTTGATTGATTTAGTTTTACCACATAAAAGGATTATTGAGGAATATTAAGGTAAGTTAATGCAATAAAAACACTATTAGATTATATGAATGCTGTTTTGCAGTGCTTAACCTGTTAATTTTATCAACAAACTTAATTTTATTGGACACTGAACATGAATGCGTTCACTTTTTTAGTGAACGTTCCAAGCACTGTGCATACTATATTATATTATATAGTGTGTACCGATAGATTTAGGCGCATACTTCAGTTCCAATTTTGTTTGTAGAATTCTTAAGACATAGTCATTTGCCATATATTATCTACCTTATCTGCCTTGTGTTGTTATAAATTATGATATAATGCAATTTATATTTTTACAATTATTACACTGATGCAACTAATAAAGATACAAAATGCTGCATGGATTGAAATCAGTGTTGTATACATCACTGTCAGCAAGAGTTTGGTATCAGAATCATCCGGCAATTAAAATCATTGTATGATGTTCAAAAAAAGGAAAGCTCGAAAGGACAAAAGTGACAGCAGTATAAACCTTTTTATTTTTATAATCAAAATTATTATTATTATTGTTATTTTTTTTAGGTTGAACTATACAAAACATGGAGGTGGTTGTAATTTGTCATCATTATGAAATTCTATACAGAAAGTCTTGGGAGTAATCGGTGATCGCGTAGATCCTTTACAAAACCAATTTGATTGTGAAAATATTATCCACATTATCTGGGTATGCATAGGTATTATTATTATTTTAGTTCACTACTAATAGCAAACAATTTGTAGCAACAGTAGAATTTTTTTTGAACTGTTTGGTTTTTTATTTGTAGAAAAAGATACAGTAATTAATGATGACAAGTTACAATATACCAGTGAAACAATAACTGAAGAGGATTAATATGGCTCTGGTATGTATTGATGTAATATTTTGTTTTTTTATTCTATGGTTTACATAATTATTAACAATATATTAATTTTTCAGTTGATTTATCTAATTATAGTAACATCATTTGTATTGCATATGTGATGGAAAAAAGAACTCTAGAAATATTTATAATGTCTGAAAACAAAATCACAAAAACATTGGATAAACCATGACTGATAGTATTAAAGATACTAGGAGAAAAATTGTTCATAAGGACCCATGAGTTGCATTTTGCACACCGAACAACGTATGTTACGCTCTCACAGTCTGCTATGGTGCTATTTCAGTTATTTTTGTTTTATTAATGTTTACAATGCAAACGATAGACTCTTGGATTGATGGTAGGTTTTTATAAACGAATATTACTTTAAATGGGTCACACATTAATTGATCAAATTACAATGTTAGATCTACAATAGCAGATGAAATCCAAAAGTTTGCTGGCGAACACAAGACAAGGCTAGACCACCATGTCAATCCAATGGCCATCCAATTACTAAACAACTCCAAGGACATTAGACATCTTAAATGTCGAAAACCATACAACTTAGTTTAAGAACATAAATTATAGGAATAAGCCTCTTCATTAGAAGTGTGATTTCATTAATGTGTAAAATATATATTAACATCTAGTATATAATATATATATATATTGTCAAACATGATTGGCTGCAACATTTGAAATTGGCTCTACACCTTATCGATTCAATAAATATGTTTTTAATTTTACGGAACTGATAGCCGATTATAAGTTCTGTATAGTTGTATGCTGTTTAATAACAGTGAAAATTCAAAGTAAAATGTGAAAACCATGTAATAGTCACAGAATACACATGTGAACTGATGACAAGTTTTACCAATGTTGTTGTCTTCGAAAAAAACAAAAAAAAATGTATAAAAAATGTTGTTTTACACAAAAAAAAAAAAAACTAAAATAGTCAAAAATCAAAACAGTTACTTAGATTATGTTTTGAAATAGTAGAGTTACTATAAAAAAAAAGTCCAAGTGGGACATTGAACACAGATGTAATATACTTTTTTTTTTTTTCTTTGTACCGGCAATACATCCGCCTCCCGGAACCGCTGTAAGGCATTACTTCGAGAGGCGTGATGTAATATACCTAGTGTTAGTAAATGTATTTAAATATTTTAATTTATTTTCAAAATTAAGTTTTATGTATTTAAATAACACCTAATATTATAATCAAAAAAAAAAAAAAAAAACAAAATACTTCACTGATTTAAATCTCATTCATTACTGTGTCTGTATTTATTTGTTTTTCAGTTAAAAAATGTAAAACAAACTTTTTTGATTATTCTCTATGATTTTTGCACTATATTCTATATATGTACCAGTTGGATAAAATAGCAAAAAAAAAAAAAAAACAGACGTTTGACGTTACTGGCGAATTTGTTTCGTTGGCCAAAGTCATGAATAAATATTATCTGATCCTTAAGGTCATGTGAAAAAAAATACAAACATTTTCTTGAGCGCTTGAGGTATTTGAGCTTGGACTTAGATTTTTTTTTTTGTGTTGAAACGGCAATACCACCGCCTCTCGGAAATGTCGTGAGGCATTACTTCGGGAGGCGAGCTTGGACTTACCTGTCTTTTTTTTTTTTTTTTTTTAATTTCAAAACCGGCAATACCCCCACCTCCCAGAATGGCCGCGAGGCACTACTTCGGGAGGCGGGTCGACATCATGCCTAACCGTACAGCAGCACGCTGTGCACGACGCTCACGAGCAGTTTCCGCCTGCGCTCCTGCGGGCCGCCAATGTTAGGCATTAGCCGGCCGAGCGACGACATTACACGCTGTGGGCCTTGTCGGCCACAGCACGAAAGTGCGCGCCGTACAGAGTCCTCTTGATCTCCAGCACAAGGCCGAGATACTTTAAGGACTCGCTGGGCGCGATGAGTTCGCCGTCGAGTCGAATCCGCGGCGCCGTCGGCCAGCGCCGGTTACTGAAGGCCACGATCGACGTCTTTTGGACGGCCAACCGTAGCCCCAGGTCCCCGATGCTTTTGGAGACGGTGGCCAGTGCGGCGTTGGCCCGGTTTTGAGCGCCCTCCGCCGTGTCCCCCTCCGCCACGATCAGCGTATCGTCCGCGTAGCCGATAGTGATCGTGCCCCTCGGGAGGGGTCGTACGCGATGTTCCAGAGGAGCAGCCCGCGAACGGATCCTTGAGGTACCCCGCAGGTTACCGGAACCGTCTCGAGACCGGTCGACGGGTCGTCGCGCACGATCAAAACTCGGCCGCTCAGGTACGACCCGATCATCCGTCTGATGTAAGGCGGAAACCTCATGCGCGCCAGCGCGGCCGCGATTACTTCCCGTCCGGCCGTATTGAACGCGTTTTCGATGTCCAAGCTCACGACGACGGCCATCTTCCGGGCGTTACAGGCCTCAACCAGCTTTCGGTCGAGGGTCTTGAGCGCGTCGTCGGTAGACCGTCCGCAGCGGAAACCGAACTGCCGTTCGGACAGTCCGTTCCCCGCCGCAACCATGTGCTCTTCCCATCCTGCGGGCCAGGAGAAACTCGAAGATTTTCCCGACGTCGTCGAGCAGACCCAGCGGCCTGTACGAAGACGGCAGTCCCGCCGGTTTGTTCGGCTTCGGGATGAGCGCTAGGCGCGCAACCTCCCACCGCCCGGGGAACGTGCCGCTTTTGAGTGGGAGCACCACCACCCTAGTCGGTCTCGCGGCGTGGACGGCGCTCCAGCCGCGGCTTGGAATACCGTCCGGGCCGGAGGCCCGGTTTCTCCGTCCGAAGCGTTCCACCGCGACGCTCACCTCCTCCGCGGAAAAATCCGCGCCGGCCGGTGCGTCGCGCTCGTCTTCGCCGGGCCCTCCGTTTCCGCCGGCCGGCCGAGGGGACCGGTCGGGACGGACTTACCTGTCTGTCCCTGCCACTCGAGATAGATTCGCGTGTTACCCTCTGTCATCCACCTCCGAAGAAAAATTATGCTCACGACAAATCTTTTTTGTACTTTTGAAACAATTTTGGAAGGGAGTTTATACCCCATGCCCCAAGCCTCTTCTCTATCCAGATACGACATAGAATACAGTCGCCACACAATTTTCGATTTTTTTTATGTAAACAATATATGATAATATGTTCCTAAATAAAAATATTAATATTTCCAAAATTATTCTAAACAAGTTATTAGTATTAATCAGGGATGTGAATTTAATGCACTAAAAAACTATTAAATATGCATTAAAAGTTGACGAAATATGCTCTTAAAATATACAAAAAAATGCACTAATTTTTGGAAAATATGGAGAAAAAAATTCTTTAAATATAACTTTTGTTTTAATAGGTAATAATTGTTAATATTACATTTTTAATATTTTATTAAAATAATTATTGAAATAATCATTTCCATTATCATTAACCTTTTCGATCTTGGTATTAGACACCAAAAATAAAAGAATGATTTTATATAAAACAGACTCAAACTCCAACTCCTACTACTACATTAAATTTTAATTTTTTACATTTGCATCGCACGATCAATGATTTCTTGAGATTTTCAAACTTGAAACTTCCCCTGTATGGTGCTAACATATTTTTGTATAAAGAAAACGTTTTAAAGCGTTCTAAAGTCTACCTATGTTGTTGTGGCAAACTTGAAATATTTTCATATTTTCTTTCTCGTTACTTTTCGTCTTATTTTTGTGGAATGTTTGCACTAAGCATAGCTTTACATAAATCATTATTGAATGATTGCGATTTTGACGAGGACGACGAATCTTGTGAAATAAGTTGTTGGATTTTTGTTTTGTTTTCTGTTCGATCGACACCTCTACTGTGTTTTTCTGTCGCTTTGTGTTGGGTCACAGGGAAAAAGGTTTATCACTGGAAACTTTGATTATCGCACACTGTACAAAATAGAATTGTATTGTCCGTTGTAAATGTGTTTCCAAATTCTTGAACGTACGTTTTTAGATGAATTTACTTTTATCATTTTAAAATAGTATACTCAACATATTTAATAGGAGATCGCGCACAATAAAACAATTAAACAAAATCAATACGAATAGGTTTGGTTAGCACTAGCACAACGGAACAATAGCGAAACACACGAATAACGCGACGGATCGCAACAATCTAAAATGTGTACAGTTGTGTATAGTCGTATACGAGTTGACATCGGTAAATTATTTTTTAATTATTTATCGACTAGGCATCTTAAAAATCTATAGGCACGAATGCGTGATAATATAATACCCGACCAAAAATATAATGGTTCCGTCGGAACTATAAAAGTTCTATTTGATACAAAAACATTTTACGTCAGTTTAGACTATAGATTGACCGAAAAAAAATATAAATATTAAGAAAACAAAAAAAAAAATAATCACTAATATGCAGACGTTGAGAAAACGTGTATTTATATGCCCTAGCCCGTTAAATAATGCAAAAATATGCTAAATAAGATATCGTATTTCAATAACACAAAACAAATTTTGATCGAGTCCATTTTCTTATACGGTGTAACAAAAAAAAAAAAAAAACCCATGCAAATACATTAAATTCACAACCCTGGTAATAACTTATTACTATTAAAACAAGTATTAAATATATTAGAAATATCAAGTATTTACAATTTAAAAAAATTCAATAAATATTATTGAGAAACAATTCGTTGGTAAATAACTAAGGTTAGGTTAACCTAAATGCGTAAGGGAACGAAAGTTTACGAGAACGAGAACCCGGGATTTTTATACAATAAATCGTACTTGCAAATTATTAATACGTCGTGATAACTTGAAGTTGAAGGGGGATAAAAATTCACCTCGAGATATGTATTATTCGAGATACCTAACTCAAGTTTATCAAAATAAAATAAATACTTCGAGTTACCTATGTAATGAAATATAATTTTAAAATTTTACGATAAAAACGTTATGACAAATATAATACATTTATGTTTATACATAAATGCTATACAAAAACTAAATATGTATTATTTATGAGATACAGTAGAAAAATAATTTGTTATTAATTTTTGGTTTTTTGGCTGTTTATTGACAAAACCTTCTAATTTGCCTATGGATTCGAAAATAGAAGTATCCACGCCTTCGACAGATTCAACAAATTGCCAACAAAAAAGATGTTTGATAACTTTCCTAACCATTCATTACATAAAGAGTCATTTACAGAAGCACTTTCACCACATATTTTTTTTTCTTTTAGTATTGGTCCACTTATAGGTACATTTTTATCTCTACATTGAGTAAACCATTTGAATAAACATACCTCTACATTTGGATATTCTGCTGGTTTTGATCTTTTACAGTCACCTTTATTGTTTTCAAATTTTTTTAAAATATCCGCCTTATTTTTTAAAAATGTCGACAGCGTATTTGGAGGAATATTAAATTCTTTTGCGATGTCTTGTTTTTTCCGGTTACCTTTCTCCACCAATTGTATCACATGAACTTTGTCAGCTATAGTTAAATGGTTTAACTTTCGTTTTTGAGACACGTTTAAAAACATTCAAAAATACGCACGACAAACACGACAGGTAGAGTGTAGACACATACTAACCAACCATACTTATTATTATTGTGTGCGCGCTAATAATCAGTAATGTTTATTATACAATACTGAAGTAGATAAAACATAATACATAATAATTATCACGAAATACCCAGAATATCCAGATATAGCAGATATAAAAATATACTTCGACTAAGCTATTCATCACAATTTTATATTCGAGTTAACAAGACTTATAATACATCGAGTGTTATTATAATTTCTAGGGGAATTAAAATAAAATCGAGTTGTCGAGTTCTTCGAGTTATCGAGGTTCGAGTTATCGCGACTCGACTGTATTAGCCAGCGACGAAATTATTGCTCCTCGATAAGATCCGGACACTAGTCCGTATTTTCACTTGCATTGTGGATAACACCAATATTATCGTACGCCGGTTTTATTAGTAGTTTACAAATAGTATTATATAAAAATGAATTAATGGAACCCAATCAAAATAAATATACTTCAATTGAATGTTAAAATATTTTTTGTCTTCGTTATCGTTTACAAAATAAACCAACTACAATTATATTATTTGACACGTTTAAAATTTAAGGTCTTTAAACATTCTCGGGGTGGGGGGAGTGGGGGGAACATAATACACCGCTGATTCGTACATATTAATGCCTATAAGTATGAGGTTTTTTTTTCGCGAGGATTTGGACATAGAATTTTGTAGTACGATTATAGAAAAAAAAATAAAAAAAAAAATGAATTGTTAATAATATAAAAACAAAAAGCCATCTTAATTCTAGAGTACCGTTCTACTCGCCGAATAAGTTAATATTTGTTGAATCACAACATCGATATTAATAATCGATAAGCTAAGTTTTGTTCAATGAACATTGTTCGTCTAGTCTGTCTTGCTGCATTGTACCGCGTAAGACTTTGTTTCAATTGAGCCCATTTATGAAAACATTCGTTCACACGACTAGAAATTTTTGTCCGTGATATCACTAATCGTGATTAATTCTAGCGGCATATCCGGAGAGGAGGGGTTAGAGTGTTATGAGCCTAGTACCTCCACTCTCTCCTGGAAATATTTTCCCGGCTACGTCACAGGATAATTCTATCGTATTTACATCGCTCGTGAATCACGAATCAAAATTGCCCGAATAACGACTAACCTACCTGCCCGATTGAATTCCATTTACATACATTTATTTTATTTGGAAAAAAAAACTCCAGATTTGCCCGCAGGAGGGGCAGCGGCCATCATCATCATCAATTTTCAGACTTTTCTCACTCCTCAATCCCGTTAGGTTTTTGGTCTTCGGCTTCCGAGGAGAACAGCTGTCGTTTTACGTTGTTGTCGTCGCGAATCGGTTTTTTTCGTCGGTTTTGTTGGGAAAATGATAATAAACACAAATACACAAATACACTAATCAAAAAAACCAAATGCACTAATCGGCTCCGGCGAGACGAGCGTGCATAGAATATTTCATACCGGCGTTTCCCAACCTTTTCCCCTCGCGACACACTAATCCCAATCCATATTTAGCCGTGGCACACATGCCACTGATTTATGTATATATTTTTTTAAATTGTTTTATTATATTTATACAAAATTAGTTGTAAATTACTAGTAAATAATTTAAAATGATGTGTTTATTTAGGTTAGGAAAATTCATATAAAATCATATTTTAATTAATTGATTTGGAAAAATAGATAAATTACGATTAAATTATACAAATATAGTCCTAGTGAGAAATTTGCGCCTGGTTTTCCATCATTTAAGTGTCCTCCGTGGTCGAATTGGTTGTCAAGCACACCCCAGTGCCGTCTTCCAAGTTCTTCAGTTGTGATCGATTTTTGGTTTTGATGGTGTCCATCGAAGACAATTGTAATGCTATGCGCATGCATAACATCAGCTGGCAGGCAAAGACCTTTTTATTTTTCTAATAGATTCACATAAATGTAACTAAATGATTCGTAATGGAATCATAATTCGCGGCACAACTATGGAGGCCTCACGGCCAGTGATGGGCCGTTTCTCGAATTTGAATCGATCTTTTGAATCGAAAAATAAATGTCTATCTATAAAAGAATCGTTCACAAAAAATCATCGATCTGAAAAAATCGGAATTTTATTTGATATAATTAGGTTCCGGATTTGTATGAGTTTGTGTATTAGGAAATCTTTAAATATGCATTTGATATGCTCTTATTTATTTTTTTTTTTAATAATATGCAAAAATATGCTCTTACCCAAAACGTATGCATTTATATATAAATATTTTTTTTCTTCAATAAATATCAATGCAACTCAATTAGATAAACTTAATATCTCAAGTACAGTAAGTTAAGTAAGCTGAACAAAGGTATTCGTTAAAAATGTTATCAAATTTGGGTTTTGCAACAAATACAAATAATTGCTTTTTGTCTTCATTTGCTCTACGTTTTAAAGCACTACTATGTAAAACGGTATCAACGTGTTGTTGTAATTGAAATTTTTTTTGTGCAAACAATTGACAAAACACTACAAAACCATCTGTGGTAAAAACGAAATGGTCTTAAATGATTTATTATAAAATGCAATTCAGTTTTTTTTTTTTAATAAAGTTGGAACACTGCTACGACTTTTCGGCGTTTTGAATTTTACGAATGTATCAAAAACTAATTTAACAAAAATCGTACATAAAAACGTTTTACGGAACGCTGATGACGGAATGATACGGGCGAGTACTGAGCAATCAGTACTTACACTGACACGAGCGATTAATTCCGACAAGACGACACGGTGTTTTTGCAAAATATAATTTAAAAAAATTTAATTAAATTATGAAAAGCCGGTCGGCATTGTTGCCGATGACCACGTTGCACGGGAAATACAATTTATTTCCAAACAATACGTATTAATCATAATATAGTTTCTATGGTGAAATAGAAATAAAATAATTGGTTTAAGAAACTTTTACACAAAAAAAATGCAAAATTCTTCAAATAAATCTCTAAAATATGCATTTATACGCAAAATAAAAATTTTTTCTATGCATTCTCTGTTAGACAAATCGTCCATATTTCCTATTCCCGTCAAACTGCACTCATTTACAAATATGTAAATGCATACAAATCCGGACCCTAGATAATAATAAATAAATAAATCAATCGACCATTTTTTTAGTACACTTAAATTTGTTGTGACAAAATATTACATATTAAAACAGTAACAAACATGTAGGAATATAGCGAAAAATCTTTGTTGACGATTCTCATTTCTCACGAGTGAGTCGACCTTTTGAATAGATTATAATTTTGTGTATTGTTAATTTTTTGTTCAGAAGTTGTTTAATTTAATTGTTTTTTAATTTAATTTTACTACAATCGATTCCCCCAAAAGATCGACACATTCTAAATAGACTGAATCGTAAAAAGATCGACACATCGACTTCGATTCGAAAAATCGATTTTTATATGAAAAAGATCGATCTTATCGGAGATGGATTCGGATCGTCAATCGTTACTCACGGCACACCAATGTGCCTGTGGTTTTGTGCGCACGCCGGTTGGGAAACGATATTGAGCCGCGTTCAGACTATACGACCAGTGCAACCGAAGGCGAATGTCACCGCATCCGGTGTTGGCCGTAATCATATTTGGAGAGCGTTGCCAAACTGTCCAAACTCATTCCGAATTTGCCGTTGCACAATGATTTTTTTTTTTTTTTTTTTTTTAATTGCCTAAGAGGCATTTTTATTTAAACGTTAAAAGAATCTTTATAAATATAAATATAAAAACTCCATTTACACAATGATGACGAATTTCTTTTGATGTACCGCTCCCCGGGCGGAGGCCACCACCGTAGGCCCACATTCGCCGTCCACACATCGAACAACACCGCCCAGTATGGTTTTCACATACGTGCCCTTCAGTTGTCTTGGTCGAACAGTCTGGACGGGACTATAAATCCGACGTACGGGCCCCTTGTTTTCTTCGCGAACCCGCCGGGGGCGCGCTCAGACATTACTACGATTATTTTCGTATTATTTTACCACTACTCGTAACAATACATTTACAATATACGATATCAGTCCGATCCGTTTTACAAATATTAATTATTATTTAAATGCCTATACAATTGTAATTTATTAAAAATATTATTGAAACAATAAAAAAACGTGCTCAATACGGACAAAAACCTTCACCGAACACTCCGAATCGTGTCCAAACCGATAGCGGATTTCTTTCGACGTACGGCGGAGGCGGCCCCCCAGGCCCACGTTCGCAATTCTTCGAACAACACCGCCGAATGTGATTTTCACATGTGCCCTCGGCCGGGTCGCCCGGGTCGAACAGTCTAGACGAGTCTTTATATTCGGCGTACGGGCCCCGCGTACTCCACCGGCTACCCCCCTTGTTTTCTTCGGTTCGCGAAAACGTGGGCGCGCGCGCTCAGTCATTATTAAGATTATTTTCGTAGTATTTTACCTCTACCGGTAACAATACATTTACAATATCGCGGAGTTTCAATAGCCCCCGGGCGTGTCTGTGCGCGACAGTCGATATTATGTAATATAATCTAATAAGCTTTCCATATTTTCGCGTATATCAACAACTTTAGAATTAATTTCGTTCGCAATTTCACTCGATACATAAAGTTTATTTTTGTTCAATTTCTACTCAATATGGGTTGGGACCCATAGAACTGGCCTTTTTGATTTAAACCGGCAATACCTCCGCCTCCCGGAAACGCCGTGAGGCACTATTTCGGGAGGCAGGTCGCCATTATTTATTGAAAATAACAAAAAAAATATAAATAAATAATAATAAAATCCCGTATTCCCCTAAGTCGGGGCGGGCTCACATAAATAGTTACATAAATTCTTACCCTACCGTGGGGATGGGCAGCACCCGGGCCGAAGCCCATTTGCTGCCCTCACAGGGTCAGGGGGGACGGTTTTGCAGAGACGGTCGTCGCGGAAAAGGAGTCGGCCGAACGGCAACGCCAAGCCCTCGACGCCGCCGGCGCGCGCCTTCAAGCGCATCGCCGCCGTCGTTGATCTCGGCACTGTAGACGACAGACCGCCGGCCGTGGGGCCGGTAGGAAGTGTCCCCCTCTACTAGTGTAAGGGCAGCAAGTCGGCTTCGGCCTGGCTACTGCCCATTCCCCGGTAGGGTCGCGAAAATTTGTACACTAATAATGTGAGCCCGCCCCGTTGAAGGGGAACACGGGATTTTATTTTTGTGTATAATTTGTACTTGTTCGTTTGTAAATAAATGATAGCGACCCGCCTCCCGTAGTAGAGCCTCACGGTCATTCCGGGAAGCGGGGGTATTGCCGATAGCAAAATTAAAAAAAAAAAAAAAAAAGGGTCAGGGGGGACTCCTCCCGGCCGGCGGTCCAGCGACTACGGGGCCCCGATCAACGTCGGCGGTGGTGCGCCTGTAAGCGGTGCACGCCGGCGAAGTCGACCACGGTATCCCAGTGGTCTGGGGACTTCAGCATGAGCGGCACCAAGTCGCCCGGTTCAAACGGACCGATCCTCTGGACCAGGCGCTCCCTGTCCCCGTCAAACGCCTCGCAGCGCATCAAGGTGTGGAGAGCGTCGTCGTCCACCTCATTCTCCTCACTGGGATATCCGCAGCGAGAACACCCGGGAGACGGAGCTCGCCCGATCCGGTGAAGGAACGAGTTGAAGCATCCGTGCCCCGTGAGAAGTTGAGTGAGGCGGTAGGTCATCCTCCGGCGCTTCCGTAGATCGGATCCGGCGCGCCCAGCTGGTCGCGAGTAGGATCTTCGTATGGAGTGCTGACGGGCGGGGTTCGTCGCTCGCTGCAGCCCCCAAACCGCTGCACCTGCGAGAGGCCAACAGATCGACGGGAGGCAGTCCCGCTACGATTAGCGCCGCCTCGTGCGAGACGGTCCTGTAGGCGCACACGCTCCGAAGAGCTGCACGCCGCTGGACGGCCGCCATAGCAGCGAGGCCCCGGGGGCATAATGGCAGTGAGAAGGCCCACGTGGGAGCGCCGTACAGTAGCACGCTGTGCACGACGCTCGCCAGTAGTCGCCTCCTGCGCTCCCGTGGGCCGCCGATGTCGGGCAGGAGCCGGCCGAGCGACGACATCACGCGCTGGGCCTTGTCGGCCACGGCGCGAAAGTACGCGCCGTACAGAGTCCTCTTGTTTTCCAGCACAAGGCCGAGGTACTTTAGGGACTCGCTGCGCGCGATAAGTTCGCTGTCGAGTCGAACCCATAGTACTGGCCTGTCTCGATGTAAACCCATTAATTCGAAGGCACAGTTTATCAGTCCAATCCGTTTTACAAATATTAATTATTATTTAAATGTCTATACAATTGTAATTTAATAAAAATATTATTGAAATAATAAAAAAAACGTGCTCGATACGGACAATAATAATACCGTTCGGACCGAATGTGTCCGCCGAACAGTCCGAATCGTGTCCAAACCGATTCTTTCGACGTACGGCGGAGGCAAGCCCCCAGGCCCACGTTCGAACAACACCGCCGAATGCGATTTTCACACGTGCCCACGGCCGGGTCGCCCCGGTCGAACAGTCTGGACGGGACTATAAATCCGGCGTACGGGCCCCGCGGTACACCGCCGGCTACCCCCCTGGTTTTCTTCGGTTCGGCGCGCGCCCGCTCAGACATTATTACGGTTATTTTACGTAATATTTTACCTCTACCCGTAACAATACATTTACAATATCGCCCTTCCCCCCGGCGGCGTGTCTGTGCGCGATAGTTGACGTATATCCCGCTACATTGTTATATTTTATATAATAATACGGCGCATAACCTTAATTATTATTATTATTGTAGACGTCAGGGTTGTTGTTTTATCCGTGATTGGAATAAATATTATATATATATATATATATGTTTTACGCGGGCTCGCCGTAATAATATTAATAATAATTGCGCGCGACCGGTGATCGAAAATCGTCCGGAAAAACCGAAAGCGCGCCCCGCCGAACACGGCGATACGTCATAACAACCCGACGACGACGGCGACGGGGTGTAGGTACACTACACGCGAAATCCGTTGTCAAGGCGCCGTCGCCACCGTCGCCGCCGCAGCCGTCGCCACCGTCGCCTCCGTCGCCGCCGCCGCCGACGCCGCCACCGACGCCGACGCCGACGCCACTGACAGAGAGGTACCACACCATTATATATGTTGTTCCAGTCAACGTGTTGAACGTGCCCGAACACAACGTCTACTGGAGAGGACCTGTCCGCATATCCCGCGGAAATCGGCAATCACCTAGACAGTTGCTGCTGCTGCATCTTCGCCATGGTAATATGACTTTATCAATATTACCTTATAATAATAATAATAATAATATATATTAAGACAGAAAAAAAAAATATATATATAAAAAAAAAATATATATAAAAAAAAAATATATATAAAAAAAAAAATATTTTATTATGCCAATTATTGTACCGTTGTCCCGCGCCAATGTTGGCGATATTCGTATTTAAAAAAAAAAAAAAAAAATTTTTTTCCCTTTTTCCAATATCGAAACCCCTTTGGAAATTCGGGAAAAACTATCAATCCGATACGTTTTTTTTTATTTAACGTAAAAACATAACCGGTTATTTATGAAAAGGGTCGTACTCTTTTTGAAAAATGTTTTTTTTTTATTATTAAATATATTTATATTTATAAAAATATATATATGTATATATATTTTTTTAATGGAGTCAAGTATAATAAAATGTGTCAAGTCACAGTACACAATTGAAACATTTTAAAAAAACTGATTAACATATATTGGAACAAGTATGTTGTTTTAGAATAACATTTAATATTTGCGATTTTTTCATTTAAAACTGTGAATAAAAAAAAAAACAGATTTTATTTACAAACTGTGTTTTATTTTAGCGTTTCTGTTACAATGGTCACTGAAAGGTTAAGTCATATTTTCCAAACATATTTTGGATTTTTTTTTTAATTTATTTAATCATTTTTGTGGAAACTCTAGTGAAAGTATTTGACCAAAAAAAAAAAAAAATTGAAATTTTTCAGGTTCCTTGAAAATTCAAGTCAAACATTTTTTGGAAAAAAAATGGTTTTTTAATAAATATATTTGTATATTTTTAATTTTTAATTTTTAATGGAGTCGTTGGTAACAAGACGGAACATGTATTTTTTAAAAGTGTCATGTATAATATGTTGATGACATATACGTAAAGCGTAGGTTTTACGTAGGTAAGTTAGGTTAGGTTGCAATTACACAGTAATTGAAACATTTTCTTAAAAAAAAAAAAAAATGATTATCATATATTTGTCCAAGTATGATTTTTTGTAATTTTTTTCATTTTATAACTGCGAATAAAAAACAAATTTTTTTTTTTTTACAAACTGTGTTTTATTTTAGCTTCTCTGTTACAATTGTCACTGAAGGGTTAAGTCATATTTTCCAACAATATTTTGGATTTTATTATAATCTATAATTTAATTATTTTTGTGAAAACTTTAGCGAAAGTATTGAACAAAAAAAAAAAAAAAATTGAAATTTTGATAACTAAAAGGAAAATATATCAAATGAAAAAAAATATTTTAATTAATATTTTCAAATACATTTATAAATAGTCGCGCGTGAATATTTCTAATATTTATTGTGTAACCGTGAAATAACATTTTACCGAGAAACTGTTTCGCGTGGCCAAGAACACCCGAGCAAAACGCCTAATTATTAATTAAGGAATACAATTTTATCATAAAAAAAAAAAAAAGAAAAAAAATACAATTACATACACTGTGCAAGGTTGGTTTTAGGTTTTCAATATTACCACTGTGGCGAAATAAATCATACGTGTTTAAAGTACTTATAATAATAATTTTGATTTAAGAACAATAACGACAACTCTTTTTTTTTTATTTATGCTTACGGAAAAAAAAAAAAAAATAATAATAATAATAAAAACAACGAACGTTGGGCACAGCGCAAGTTCTCATTTTGTATTTTTTTATGGTGAAAATTTGATTTCTATAGCTCGAGTAGTTTTTGCCCGTGCAAAATCATTTTTACAGTTGAATTGCGGGCGGTAGCGCGACGCCCTCTTGGGACATGACTTGTGTTAGGTTAGGTTATCCTTATTTATTAAGGAGTAAAACATTCGCGATTTACATACTCGTATCTACGTACCTATCTAATGTAAAATATCGTTATTCTGTTTCTTTTGCGCTATTTTTCAGGAGGAAATTCTCCCAGAAATAATTTTCCAACAATATATATATATATATATATATATATATATATATTATATTATATATGTATTTTTTTTTTTTATTTTGTAAAATCAACCCATTTTTTCAGGGCGCTACGATCTCCGAATTGGAAATTGTCTATTCGCATTTATTGCGTAAAAATATGTTGGTTTTATTATCATGTGTATTTTTTCCTGTCTGTAAATACATTTTTTACTTAATATCCCAGCACCAATTTTCAAGTTTAGCACCTCAATCTAAAAACAATTGGGATAAAAGTTGGTGCACTGAACGGGTAATTTTTTTAATTATTTGGAAAAAAACTGGAAATAACATAAAAAAAAAAAAAAAGAAAAAAAAAACGAGAAAATTTACGGCTAGTATCGATTTTTTTGATTTTTCTTGTAACGCCTCGGGTTATAACAATTGTAAAGGCCTGACATTTTCACAGATTATTGATAGAAGTTTTTTCTTAGGGTTGACAAACTTTCAAAATATTCTGGCCATTTTTTTTTTAACGATTTACAGATATAAATTAATATATATATATATATATATATATATATATATATATATATGTTCTTAAGATTCTAAGGTTTAGATGATAAAAAAAAAAAATCGAACTTTTAAATCCGTATCAAAAATTTTTCTGGCAAATCGGTCGTAATGACCGTAATGGTTTTTTTTTTTTTGCAGCGTTATACCCGTCCTCTTTTTATAAAATGAAAATAAAAAACCATATTCTATTAAATAATTTCTAATTCGTTTCGAATAATATCCTATATAACATCAATGTGTTGAACGAATTTTATTCTATATACATATGGGCGACAGCAAATATACGCATACGCAGACTGCACAGAACTCACTTAATTTTGGTTTTATAGTAAAAGCATCTAATAAAAAATTAATAGAGGGCGAAATTCCGGAGGGCGAGACGATGAGTTTATTTTAATACTGATCTGCCTTTAATCTTACAATCGTTGCGGTAAGTACTTATTATAGTTTTCAGGAGAAAATTAATCAAAATACCTTTTCCGGATTATATATTATGGTTTGGGGTACTTTTTTTTAATTTTTATAATTATTATCTTGTAGCTATAGGTATGCGAGAAGCCGTTTACTAAAGTGAGCTGGTTCCCTCGCCCCCTCCCCCCCCATACACCCATCCGATAATAAATTATAATACAGGGATAAGATAATACTAATCCATTGGTTTTAAGACGTTTAAGTGGATTGATCAAATTATACTAAAGGTGTGTGCACCGCACACATTCTTCGTGTTTTTCCCCGTCGGGCCGTATTGTTCGGGATATCAAAGAAATATTTCCACTTCGCGGTCACTTGTAGTTAGGTAAGAACCGCGTTGGTGTTACCAAAAGTATGATTCGAATCCTGTATAATGACACGGCGGGAAACACGAAGGGAGGTACAGCAGTCCGCCGAATTCAACTCGGTAACTTTAATTTTGAATTAATAGGCCAACAGACTGGCATTTGGTGACCGCACCGAATACAGGCAACAGCCGAATTCAATATTAAAAAGAGATTTATTACAATGTTCACAGACTTCGTATAATAATCCGATGTTAATATCATATATTTTATCAACTGATATTTACCGTTGCAAATGGCCGAATCGAGGCATTTTAAATTTTACATTTTCACCGGTGCCTAGGGTATTCAATGGCATACTCCCCCCGTCCCACACCGGTTACGCCTATGCCTATAGCCATTAAAAAATTATACACAAGTACGTTTGTGCGTATTTCGTAGCGGTTAACACCGGCACACGAAGGTATCAATAATTCGAATTGACGAACTCGCGCAATGCGAATATCTGCGGTTGTTTATTACACGGAAGTTATACAGGGAAAAGTTTTTTAATTCTACTGTACTGTCACAAAACAAAAAAAAAAAAAAAAAAAAAAAAAAAAATAATCCTACCGATGCGTCCGTATACGGGAATTCATTCGAAACGATCGTATTGTCATTTTTTTTGCAGCATTCCCTATAGAGTTCATCGCGCGGATCCCGCGTTTTACACATCTAATAATTTTAATTATATTTGTAACTCTCGGAGTGCTGAACTTTTTACAATAAAACAAGCGCTTGCATACGATAATTGCGTAAAAGTTATCATGTGTGTATGATTCGGCACCGTAACGGTAATACGTTAGACAAAACATAAGGTAACAAAACAAATCGTTTTGTAGACGGTATACATGATTAAAGCCGACTGTTTAATAGCTTTCCGTTGTACAGGTAATACGTTTTCTATATTGGCTTTAAACGAAAACGTTAAAACGTCCATACCTAATGCAATATGCGTTATTGTTTTGTTCTTCATTTTTTCCCCCAATGTTTTTATGTAAGTAATAAATACGTAAACACAATAAAGCAAACAGTATAAAGATGTCTAGGTGCACACGAATAATCTAAATATTGTATGCAATACATACTCGTACGTACACAAGTGTAATAATTTTTCTGAGTAAAGTTACTTGTGTTATAAGAGTCAGTCGTAGTAGCGTGGGACTATAATAAATTTAAGATAGCATTTATAATACTTACAAAATACGTTTTATGTTATAATATTGTGATGGGTTTTTTATTTTTTTTTGATTTTAATTTCAGTACCCCTTCTGTATCCGGACCCATTCTTCGACAACCCATCGTTTCCATCACTTACGTTTATTATTATATTTTTTTTAGATTCTGAGCAACGCAAAGAATACGTGTTTCTTTTTTTAAAAAAAACCGGATATTTCTTATTGCGTAAACATTTTTTTTTTTTTTTTACCAGACATCCTGCTCGGATTTTCAAGTATAGCACCTTTTCTGAAAGCATATTAGATATAAGAATTGAGTGCGTTAGGAAGATTGTTTTTTGAACTTTTTAACAATTGGGGGAAAAAAAACTTAGGAAATAACGGGAAACCTTACGGCAATGTTTTCATTATTTGTCGAGTTTTTCTTTTTTTGCTGTAACTCGTTTAAAAATAATCGGAACCGGGAATTTTCACAGAATAATAATATTTGGCCTTTCTAGACGCGGACAAATTTGTTAAATATGTTGGCCATTTTTTTTTTTTTTTTAAAACTATTCACAGATATAAATTAAATTTCCCTCCATATTCCTACCTACCCTTACAACAGTGACTTATTATAACAGAATTGTGTCTGGTTTTTTCTTTTTTTTTTCTTCAGATAACTTTAGTAGGTAATAAATATAATAGGCATAAAACACCATGCTATTATTATTACGATTATTATTATAATTATGTATCATCAATATTATATAACGCGATAAACACGTGTCGTGCCTAATGGTATTCGCATGTTTCCGCCGGGGCCCACGTAGATTACGACGACAGTAAAACTATGAAAACAAATTGACATACAATAATTTATATTATTTAATTCAAATTAAATTCGATATTTTATCGTTAAATAAAAAATAAAATAATCATTATTACCCATACACCAAAATTGTTGGCAATGATGATTCCAGGTTTAATGTCGACCGTGATCGATAAGAAATATCAAGGTTAGACGAAGGACAAAAATAATGATTATGAATTAATAATCCAGGAGGGGTTGTAAACATATTTATATATATATATTTAAAAAAAAAAAAACAACGCAGGTAATAAACCCTTTTAAAAAACTTTGAAAAAAAAAAAAAAAAACGTACCTAGTAATAAAATTGAGGTTAACGTGCACAACACGCAATTGTTAGTATTCACACGCTAACGTGGAAACGTACCTAGATATATTTATTTGTTTTTATCTCGAAAACTTTTTTTTCGCACGATTCGTCAATTTGTCACGTGTAAAACGTAAAAAAGTAAAATTCATACAAATATTTGTATGCTGTTTACCAATAAAATTCGAATAAAATCAAGTCTATATTGGTATTAGAACAGGTTCACGCGAGTAGTCGGCGTCCGCAATTCGGTGTTTTAAAATGTTCATAAAAAAAAAAAAAAAAAAAAAAAAAAAAAAACAATAATAATAAAAAAAAACGAAATTTTCATTCTAGAATTTTTTTAATTTCGAGCTTTCCGGACGTTTCTATTGAATATATTACACACATCGTTTTAATGTTGGCGTTTTATTCTTAAATAATAATAATAATAATAATAATATTGGATGAATACCGGACGATGCCTTTATGATTTTATAGCGATCTTCAATTGATGTCATATATACAATATACTCGAGTGTGCATAATGTATTTTGCGTTTTTTTCTCTTTTTTCTTCCTTTCTTTCTTTCTTTCTTTAATGTTGTTTTCTTCATACACGTTGAAATATTCGAGTATTATTGTTCAGAATTTCAAAGTGGGTTGACCCAAAAACGTCAAAACTCGCGCAAATCGAATTTAATTTTCTGGAATATATCTCAATACATTGTGTACGCGTACCTATCTCAATTATCACTTTAATTAAAACCGCGAATGCATGTTTTACGTCTGTCGCTGACAGGCCGCCGTTGTTGTAGTAGTTGTTAACATTGTTATTTACTTTCGGTATTACGCTGTTTTCGAATAAATCCGATACGAAATTCGCAGCGGGAGCTACCAATAAGATATACATATATATATAAACACAGGGAATGCATTTGGGAGCCACATATTAATACGAGAAAAAAAAAATAATATTTTTTTGTCAAGTTTTGAGAATTGCAGGGCGGAATTTGTCCCAATACGTCCATAAATAGTGTCTGTAAAGTTTGAGCCCGATCGAACATAATTGACACGTGGTGACGTAAAGCTCAAAAAGTTTTATAAAAAAAAAAAAAAAAAAAAAAAAAAAAACGTAAAATTTCACTTTAAGCCGGGGTATGCATAATTAAAGTTTTTATTTCATCGAAAATATTATTATTATTTCCCCCCCCCCCCCAAAAAAAATGTATTTTGATTATGTATACAATAGACTTTTTAATTTTCGTCCGTGTTGATTTGATTATGATTATTCGAAAATCGTCTCGAGTCAAACGCAAATATTTACCCGTATAGGCGGGTATCAATATTTAAAAAAAAAGCAATAATCTGATCAGAATTATTGTAAAGACGATTAAATATATTCTCGAAAGTCAACAGTGACCCAGAAACCTATATTTTTTTTTTGGAAATGTTTGCTTTTTAATTTTATTATGTTTCCTTATGTAAATATATACAAAATAATATTACAATAGTATACGTCATTATGTTTTTCTTATAATTCAAAATGAGACAATCCATTTCCATTAGTATAATAAATGCGTGTGTTTGCATTTAAATAATGTTCGCTTTCTATTCTCTTGTTATTTTATAATTTTACCAAAAAAAAAAAAACCATTCATTTCGTCGAGTTATCTTTAACTATACATTAGATTTAGGTATACCTATTATATTACAACATGATACTATTCGTATATTAGTTGCGCCGATAGATTTTCTCTATGTTTTATTATTTTCTAACACGTGAGCTGCAGCCCAGTGTCCGTGCATTAGCGCCTCTAACCGGCACGGGTAGATTATATTTCTAGAAAAGTTAAAAGTGTATATACAATTAAACATCTATGAAAACGGTTCAGAGCCGGGTAGTATTTGTAGTATAAGTCGCGTTTGATTTTCTCTTATAGCCAAACTAATCCAGAATTCAACGGAAACATAACCCTTGTAGTGACATTTTTCGCCAGTTTTTTTAAATTTCTCTAGAAAGTCTGTTGAGAATTTAGAAATTTTTTCCAAGTAAAACACCACATAGCAGAAATTCCGCATCTTTTGAGCTACTACGTGGGAACATCGGTGCACAATTCGAAATATGTGTTTTTGAAGAATTATTATTGGAAAAGATAAAATGTCGAAAATTGTTTCATATAAATTATCGTCAGGCGAAAATTCCGCATTTTATAAGGTGAACAAAATGGACGCAATTTTGCTAACCGATTTCCGATATTTAAAAACGGTAGAAAATATATCATATACAATAATAAATAGGTTTTATTTATTCGTATTGTAATTCAAATATTATGTAAACAAAAACAAAAAAAAAAAAAAAAAAAAACAAAAAAAAAAATGGATATCCAACTAAAATTTGGCGACCCATACAATTGATATGCCCCGAGGAAGTTGCCTACTTTGCCACCCTTAACACTGCTGTTATAATCAACTGAACCGATTTATTTATAAAAAATTTCGGTTCAACTGTTCTGTATCAATAATAATAGTTTGTTAAATATTATATATTCAATATTGAATAGTGGCGGCGCCGAACTCATAGACGCACTGTAGCGACTGTTTCAGTTCATATATACACTTGGATTATATAGTCCTTATTTTTGAACTTTCAATTTTTTGATGTTTCACCCCTTCATTTTGTTTAATACTATAAGACAGTAATTTCGGGAATATTTGGTTATGGTTGTAGTTTTAAACTACATACAAAAGTATAAAGGACTCGAATTGTAGAACTAAATTTTCTCCATAACAATTGTATTCACCCAATTTATCGCAATTTATTCTTATTTTCTAATAATAATAATAATAATAATAGTCAATAAATATAAATATAAAAAAAAAATCAACGTTTCTTAGCAAATTTGATTAGTTATTTAAATATGTTTGATAATTTGTTGGAGATAAATAGCAAAATGTTTCAAATAAAAATTGTAGTAAATCGAATAAACTAATATTTTTAAAACAATTTAAAATTTAAAAAAAAACAAAAACTACCCTCTTTGACCATTTTTAAACCCTGAATAGGCACAGCAAGGCGGTGAGTAATCATAACCAAATGTTACCTAAATTACTTTCTTATAGTGTTAAACAAAATAAGGGCGTGAGACATCAATAAAATCAAACTTTATTTTCCCTTCGATAACTAAATACCTATAAGAAACTATATATATATATATAGTGGCGGGTGGGTGGAACAAGCACATAATAAGGCAATAAGCAAAAGTAATACCTATTCGGTGTATAAATTATAAGTTTATAACCAACTGTAGAATATTTTACGGTATAATCATCATGTATATCAAGTTTGGTAATTATAGCAGTATCGATTTAATGAAAATAAGCAATTATACAATATCGATAGCGACTTTTTAAACACAGGGCCAATATAATCATACTGTGTGTGCAGATAATTAAAAATTAATTCATTTATATAGCCGTGTACACCTATGTAGGTATATAACAAATTAAACCGTTTATTAAATGCGTATGAATTATAAACTGTGTTCGCATAAACGTGTACTGTGTATTATGTACACAACTCATATTTTATTATATTAACAACCCTAGGCACAAGACGATAAAACGAAAATAAATTTGCAGGGGCGGTGGTGGGGTTCATTTTTTTTTTTCAACAGCCCCGATTCGGTATGACTTTTTTTGGTTGATAAATTTTCGAGCGTTTTTCTACTTTTACGGGCAAATTTTCCGTGCCCGAGCACCACCTGCCTTGGGCGCGCTGGTCCTAGGTGAGCAAAACATATTTTGCCTTGACAATAACTTTATCGTTGTTTAACACTTTATCACTTTTTCGTAATTATATGTTTCAACTTCAACGTTCCATACAATTTGTCCGTGTTCTATAAACGTTAACGTTATAATACGGTCACCATTCTCGCGGCGGTTTCAGAAAAGCATTCAGTTCAAAAGTTTCAGTCGATTCTTCACGTTTTGCGCTGGATTCATTTCAGCAGCTCACACCATTGTTCTCCCCCGTGAAAAGCCCCCGTGAAATTTACGCTTGGCCAAATCGCTTAGCGAGTTAAACAATTTTAATGCAATGAATAAAAACACATAATTGTAGGGACAACGTATAACACTATTGAATGTAAGTGTAGCGTTTTGTCCCCATAATACAGACAAGTAATTAATGTTCACGAAATCCGATTATGTGTTCTAAAAATATATATATTTTTTTTTTTTTACCATACTCCACTTTGCGAGTTAAACATAATACATTTTTCACTCGGCCAATCAAAAAAATCAAAAAAATGTACAAATCGGTACATTTTGTTGGCATTTATTATTTTTCTATACAGCATTTGACCGTCCACGAATTATTAGCAAATTGAGTATAATCGATCCGAGGCAACGTTCTTTATGAATTGTCCCGTATAGTTTTCGAGACTATAGAATAGGCACTTGTACAGACAATCAGTGTCAATGCAAGCAAAATAATAAGCATTCAAACGTGCACTGCACGTGTTAACCACCCCTTTTATGTTCTCCATTTTTAATAAAATGAATCTACATAAGTATTGTAGAAATTTATTGTAAAATATACGAATATTATTAATACCCGACAAACAATAGAAATGCTATGGAAAATATATTATTTTATAATTGAATACGTGAATTTATAATTAAAAGTGTATTGTATATAATAATACTGAAAACAAAAACTCTTGAAATTAATATAATTTTCCGAGCCAGCGGTTGCAATTGTCCAATAAATGCATAACTCGTATACCAGTCGATAGTTAAAATTGTATTTGAAGGTGAATTTGCATATTCATTCAAATTGATAATTTTTCATTTTGTATGTAGTAGTATAGGGGTATACATCTGCTTCTTGACAAAACTCATTAACGGTAAAGTGTGCTATATTTTGTGGTAATTGTGTGCCATCTAGTGTAAAACATTTTTTTTTTTTTTTTTACGATTTACAAGAGACGTCTAATGTGAATTTCCTACTCTACCTACGTTTACTTGGAATTTTCCATTTTCCACTAACAGGCAAGGGACATAAAATACAAAGAGTTAAAAATTATTAGTGGTTTTTAGTTTATAACGGTTGAGCATTGGAAAAGATTGCAAAATGGCGTCCACGACGGTTTACCACTGGTCGGCCACTCTCTTACTATACAGGTTTTCTAGTCCAACACATACGGCTGAAGTTTCAATAATAACATCATGGTATTAGGTTCTATAGGGCCGTCCTTGTTTTTGAACTTTTACATTTTTTTATGTCCTACCCCTTTCATTTTGTTTAATACTATAAGAAAGCAATTTGGGCGAAATTCGGATATGATAACTCATATCCACTTATTTTGCCTATCGAGAGTTGATAAATGGTCAAAGCACGTAGTTTTTTTTTATGTTTTTAAATTTAACTTAAGAAATACACTAACAAAAAAGTATAAAGGAGTTTAATTATAGAACTAAATTTTCTCCATAATAATTGTATTCACCCAATTTATCGTAAGTTCCTTATTTTCTAAGTATAACAATCAAATATAAAAAAAAAAAAATGTAACGTTTTTAGTAAATTTTGATTTTTTTCAGTTATTTAAATATGTCTGATAACTTGTTGAAGATATTGTCAAATGTATAGTATTAAACAAAATAAAAGGGGTGATACATCAATGAAATTTTTTTTTTCTTCGATAACTAAGGTTAACTTCCCTAATGTTCTCATATAAAAATGTATTTATTTATTTTACAAAATTTTAGACGTATCGTTTAAATATGTTATATCGACAAAACCGTATAAAGTTTATCGTTTATAAATAAATATTTCATTAATTAAAAGAAAGAAAAAAAGAAAAGCGCCAGACGCTTTTTTCTTTGCGTATACAGTGAAAGTACTTCTATAAATACGCATTTCTCAATCTATTAATACCGAAAATAATTAAATTTCACAGTGACAATTACTATTCGGCTCATATTACACGCGTAATATTATATTTTTATATAAAATATATTATTATTTTTAACCGGATAGTATTTCTCTCCGGTGTAATCGTATTTCAATTTCATTATTTGAACGAGTTTCGTTTTTACGTTATGTTTTACACTATGAAAAACGATACTTTTATTATTATTGAATATCGTTACGCACGTAATAATCATGTTCACTGTATTGTTGTTATTTGTTATATTTTTAGAACTACGAAGTCTGTGTGTACACAGAAAACCTACCGATCTAAAATTTCCGAATTACAATACAATATAATTCCTTAGAAATTAATTATTATAAAAATGTATTGTTATTCGAAATCCTAATTGAAAAACCTGTTGATAAATATAATTTCCCGAAACCCGTATTGTTAACTGTATAAAATTAAGTGGCATATTAATTCGTATGGATTTTTTGGCCACTCAAATTCTTAGTTTGCGTACAATTTTTTTAAAGAATACGGATTGTTAGATTATAGTTAAACAAAATAATCACCAAACAACGACAACTATCATGAATTGGATCACGGAACCATATTATGTCGTTATTTGTTACTAAATATATCGGTACATATATATTTTTAAATTTCAAAATAATACCTGATGGTTCGTGAAGAGTAAAGTGTCCGTCTAAATCCGGGTCCGACGTTTCAAGTGTTTAAACTGATTTCTACTTTTTATAAGTAACATTATTACTTTTTTTGTTGTTGACGTATTATATTTTGAATTAATTATTATCTTTATTCGTCTATAATATCGCAGTACACAAATTTAAGATATATTTTTGGTATATGAAACGTAGATTTGTTTTCCAATTTAACAGAATTATTTGACAATCTCAATCGAAAATATGTTTAGTTGAAATAAGTAACGAACGGGAACTTTCTTCGGTAGACAAAGATTAACGGTAAGTATTAATTTGAAATGATTATTTTTCATTATGCTTACTTTAAAATTGAAATCTGATTACTAAATCGAAATCGCAATGGAAATCTCACGTCAATTGATATTATGTAACATGGAGGTTTTTTTTTTTTTTTTGAACACCCGAATCGACCCGAATAAATTTACATTTAGCAAGAAATATTCGTTAACCCGAAACCGGAATAAACGATTCGAGCGCAAAACCGTGCTGGGCAATAGTATCTGTTGTGTTTAAATTTCAAATGTTAATAACACCAATCCCAAACCAAATCAGTTTTAGTATATTATCTAAATTCCAAACACGTATTATTCGTAACGAAAATCCAAAAAAAATTCGTTGTTCACGGCGCACGTAGCAGTCCAAATTATATTAATAATCCTACGGGCCCGGGCCGACTTCTCCTATCTATAGGATAGCAGGTGGGCATGTGTACAGTTGCTCTGGAAACCAGAAAACAAAATAATTATCCGTTATTATACAACAATGAAAATATTACACGCGTCTGGCCAGTATAATAATATTAATAATCGTACAAAAAAAAAAACAAAAAAAGAAGCGCAATCGTATTCCAATCTCGTTTGTACGACAAGAACACGGTTATGTAACTGGCAGGCGTGAAAATCAACAAGTATCGAGGACAATATTTGCCGGGGATCATTTATTTGTCTTGCACGTTGCCAGGTATCTAATATATAGTTTGGTGTCCGGATTTTTTCAAATACAGTTCGACATATCTAATTGGACAATTAAAATTATTATTCCTCTTTTCCGCGTTAATTTTTTAAGAGCATTATTCATTTTTTCCCCCCGAAATATGAAGATTCGATTAAAATACGTATAAGATTTGACGCGTAGATACCTATCACCGATCAGCCGTGTTATTTCGCGTTTCGTCAGTGTACATCGTTTTTATTTTTAATACTTTACGAAAATCTCGAAATCTGCAAAATCAATTATAGGCGATTTAATGAAATCTGAAGGGAAACTTAAAAGGAAAAAAAACACTATTTGGGAAAAACTGCCAACTTTCGTTCGTGTAAGTTTTTGATCACATGTATAACAAGTGGAATAATTAGACGCGCGTCGAATGCGCGATCCCGATGAACGGTAGTAGTGGATCCGGACAACCGTTCAAGGGGGGCGGATTTTCAAAAAAACCCATATTGCGATCGTATAAACGACTATAGAATATTAAAATTACGTAAAAAAAAAAAAAAAAACACGGCTCGGGGGGGGGAGGGGCGATCTCCCTGTCGCCCACCTCTCGTACTCGCTACAAGACGAACGAAAAGTCTTTAGATTTGAACAATTATAATTACAGTTACTAATAGTTGCCCTTGCCCTTGTAAATCAAAAAACGTTGGATCGCCCAATATATGAAACGTTTTATTAATCTGTGTTATTTTACAGTCTCGGCGCGTATGTTATATAAATGTTCACTTTTTTTTTGTATCCGGGGATAAACAACGATATTAATTTTGTTATTAATATTTATAGTAAGTATAAGTAGTTGTTTTTTTTTTCCTATTTATTTATCATGTGCGGAAATTTAAGCCGTAATACTTTAATATTATAACAACAACGAAAATAGAAAATAATCAAAAAAAATACAAATTTTAACCGTGGCAGTGTAAGAAAAATGTAATAACATTATATAACGGTATTATTATATTTAAACGGAATAAATAAAACGTTCATATTGTTCATATTTTCAATAAACCATCGACACAATAATATTGTAAATGTCTAGAAAAAAAAAAAAAAAAAAAAAATATATATGTTTACCCGTTAGAAAATTGAAAACAATATTTATTCGATTAAATCTTAAAATTTCGTTTATAAAATAGTAATTTTGTTACGCGCAGATTTTATTGTTGAAATGCTTGTATTTTAATTAAATGCTCCGTTCGTTCGTTTATAATATAGTATGTTATAATATTATGATATATTAAATCAAGAGCGATATAAACTCGAATTATCTGCTAACGAAATTTCACGAATTTACAACGTGCAAAATTCCATTATTGCACAATATTATTAGAATATTTAATACGATGGCGTATTATATATATATTATAATTTATTATACCGTTTGGATACGAGTTTAGTAATAAATGATTAATAATTGCCCAGTGAAATATTTTGAAATTAACACTTAAAACATTTAATTTCCGTATATATTTATATAATTACGAGGGGTTAAATATTTATCCTCGTACCATACATATATATTTATTTTGTACTTAATATGGTTTAGGGGTATTCGAAGTTTGTTAAGTATTAAACACTACGGAATTTTTAATCAACACTTTAGAGTTTGGGCTATTGTAATTTATTTTAAAATTATAAAATATTTTATGGCCTACGCGCTAATATATATATATATATATATATATATTTATATATATTAATATCTTATAAACAGAACAAAATCCAAACTCTACTCCCATTATTTTTTATGGCCCCTTTCCTCATTCCCCCTCAGTCGAAGTAAGTAGCGTATTTACGGGGCACGACAATGGAAATATATTTCCTTCCTTCGCAAAGCTTTGGCTTAAATTACCCCGGGTATCGGGAATTTGTTAGATCTATACGAAACTACGAAACCCAACGAAGGAAGTATTCGTTTGATTGTTTATTATTCGCCGCTGTTTTAAATTTAAGGTTTGCATTTTATAAATTCATCGAAACACACAATTGTGTGCATATGCGCAACTCGAGCCCAAATATTGGGGGTGCTGAAACGGTGTAAAATGCTCACAGACAGCGTTTTATTATATTTAATGTATATTGTTATATCTAGACGGTATCTATATTATGTTATAGATATATATTTGTCAGCCTGTCTATATATAATAATATACATGCTATTGATATCTGTGGTATCTTCTATCGGTTTTTAGAACGGATAGCCGCATAAAGTTACTATATTAAAGCGCGTGTAGGGCTGCAATGGTGTAACTATTAATCTTTTCAACATAAACGTTAGATTAGAAAATAACCAACAGGAAAGAAAGTAACGGGGGGGGGGGTTTAAATTGATTTTAGTGTATTAGGACTTGAGAAACGAGGGTGTTGAACATGGACCGGGGGTGCTGAGTTAGAGTTCGGGGGTGCTTCGGTACCCCAGAACACTCCCCTAGTTAACTAACTACAAATTATTAAACGTTTTGTTAAAAAATATTTTATAAAATTGTAATGTTTCAAGATAGGTTTTGATTGTGAGACAATTGACGAAGGTCATCAAAAATTATATTTGAGTAGGTATTCTCAACAATAAAAACCTGATAATTTGTAAAATATTTTATACAGATAATCAAACTTATATCAGATTCAGTTAACAAGATATAAAATTAATTAAAATTACGGTATTTATCAGCAATTTTCATCGAAAACCGTCAAATATGCGCTTAAAATGTGACTATGCCGGAGGAGATAATAGATGAAATACCGATAACGCCTTAACCAGTGTTTCTTAAGCTGTGTTCCGCGGAGTTTTTTTTTTATTTTCAAAATATTTAAATCTCTACCAACACGTACTACTGGAGTGGAAATATTTAGTCTTCTAAATTCTTTTTTTTAAAGAGAAAAAATACCATGGGGCAACTGCGTTGATATCTGTACCGATGGAGCAAAGGCTACGAGTGGTATAATTAATGGAGCTGTGCAGTGTAATAAAAACATTGCCAAAAACTGTTCTAGTGGCCACTGCATGATATGGGAGGCAGGCACTCACTGTTAAAAAGCTATTTACCAGTTATAAGAATGCTCTTTTTTGAGGTCGTCAAAATCATAAACTTTATCAAACCTCGGCTTCTGAATAATCGTTTATTCAAAATCCTATGTGAGGACATGGGAAGTGTCTTACTTACTTCTCTTCTTTTACATACCGAGGTCATGTGGTTATCTCGAGGAAAGATACTGACTTGTATTTGTCGGAGGTGACGAGGGACGAGGTGCGTTCCTTTTTTTTTTTTTTTTTTGGACAAAATGTTTTCGAGTTAAAATAACGATTTCTTGATCAAATTTGGCTACATAAAATTGCCCGTTTAGACGAAATGTTTACAAAGATCAATGAGCCTAGTTTGAGTTAATTTTTGTTGCAAATAGTCCTTATACAAAATGTCGCGTATAAACTATTGAAACAAAGCGGGGAGGTATTGCACGATAAAAGCGGATAAAAAAAAAAAAAAAAAACCTTAGGAAACGCCGGTCAGTAGTAAAACTGTTCTAAATGCGTAAAATAAATATTTGAAAATACGCGTACGACATAAAACGGAAAATGTCTACGCAATAAGAAATTATTTCGTTGTTTGATGCGAAACGCATGGAAATATATATATATATATACATATGAACGACGGGAAAACATTTTTTTTTTTTTTTTTTTTTTTATCAACTATATCGACCCTGTGTCTAACCCACCCCTAAAAAAAAAAAAAAAATCCTAAAGACGTCACTGATGGGAGTTATACGTAATAATAGTGTGTGTGTAAACCTGTAACGCAACGACCCGCCGTCTCGTCGCTCCGCATTACACTCGAATTCGTCGATTCGTCTTTTCCGCGGCCGTCATTCGCCAATCTATCGCCGTCCTCCCACGCCGCCGCCGCCGCCGCGCGGTCTGTTTCTCGTTTGTTCTCGTCCTCGCGACACGCCCGAAAACCGCCTGTTCCCCCCCGGCGCCCGGAATTCCGACGCATCATTAAATACGGGGGCGACCTTACCCGTATAATGGAAATCGTATTTATAATAATATTACTACGACTACCGGGCGAAATCTACCGATGTTGTAAAACCGTGCCGCAGCATTGTCTACGATAAAAAAAAAAAAAAAAAAAATAATGCAAAGGTTACGCTAAAATGTAATTTATTTGGATATCGACGTGTTGCACACGCGCGCGCACACGGTATACCCGTACCATAATTATATCATGGTAACAATACATTAAAAAACCGAATTGATATTTATACCTCTATATTTCGAAATATTTATTATATTACGTAATAACGTATAAGTTCTATATCGGTATGCACAATAATTGTAAAATATAATAGTTACCGGGGGGGGGGGGGCGAAACACAATTATATTATGCAAGGTGCAAAAAAATTCAAAAAAAAGTACTAAATTAAAATTTCTTTAAAAATAGCCGTTCGGTAACAGAATTATAGGCTGGTCATAGAAATCGACGGATGGTTGCGATTAAAAATTTCCCGAATTCGAAAAAAAAAAAATGTTTTTACCCATTATTTTCATCATTTGATGAATGATGATAATTTTGTATACGTTTCGCAGTTATAATAATAATAATAATAATATTATGGCAATCACTAATTAAAATACCGAAAAAAAAATACGAAGGAATCATTAGTTTTGCCGACTTAATAAAACAAAATTTACATTACATTACCAGTCTAAATTTTTAAGTTTGGCAGGGTATGACGTCCTTTCCCCAAATTCACCCCATATCACCGGCCTTGTTTGGCAATCATAACCTCACTAATTATAGTCTTCTTGTTTCTTTCCGTTTTTACCAGGGGTGAACGCAGCAAAAAAATGTAAAACGTTAAAAAATATCATATATATTATTACTCTCTCGGTACAGATTAATTTATTTGATTTGTAAATCTCATAGAAAATATTGAAATCACTTACGTTTGTAGGTCAAGTAATTTATTTTTCCTAATATTTCTGGGAGATTTAACCTCCCTTCCCTGCGTTTTCTCCCGGTTATAATTTTAGCATAAAATATTGGCAAACGCTGGTGTAGGTAATACCCTACACGTTTTCACATTTTATAGGCACCTAACAATAATATAATTCGGATACACCCGAAAATCTACAATGAGCGTACAATATACATAGAAGTTATTATTTTCATATTCGACGGTTTTTGGAAATTTTTGAAAAAAAATGTAAAATCTTGCGACACCTATACGTTTGCGACTTCGATACGAATGTCAAATTTTACAATATCCAATATTGTTATATGAATTTCGTAACGATGAAAAAAATGATCACGCGTGATATAATTGTACACGCACGTATTAAAAACAAAAACACCACCGACATCATTATTATACGGGTGAAAAAGAAATAGAAAAAGAAAATTATTTGACTATTAAATATCACGAGGATATTAATTTACTTTTCGTTAATGTATAATCGCATTGAGTTTAGTTACGACATTTTGTTCGTGAATTAAATAAACGACGACCGTCGTTGTTTTGTTTTATGTTTTTCGTTTAAAATTAAATTCTAACGAAATAATTTCCATATCCGAACGCCGCGGGGCCGATGTAAAATTAAATACACAATACATAAGTGCGCGTGCGTACAACGCCGGACCGAATAGGCCAACACACACGAATTAAAATCTGAGCGCGTAAATAGTTGGGCACACGTATTTAACGGCTAAGGAAAGTCGCTAATACAATGGCTAAATTCTCAATGTTTTCCGTTTACACGCGTTTGCACGTACACGTATTAATTTATGTACCTACACGATTATTATAACACGTACACCCCTCTTATCTACATAAATTACGCGAAAAACACTCGATATCGTGTATCCGCACGTATGTGTGTGTGTGTGTGTGTGTGTGTGTGTATATATATATGAATATTATAATGCCTACACGTATTTCGTGACTTGATACGTGTACTTTTGATACGCGGATTACGAAAATCCGATAAGGGCTCTCTGTCGAAAATAAAATATGTACCTAATATAATATGGACGATTTATTTGAACGCTGTCATGCATGGAAAGTTTGCGCAACTAGTGGGAGGCGGACGGCTTACTATTTAGTACCTTAACGTTATATAAATATATATATATATATATATATATATATATATAATCTTCTCTAAGACATTATACAAGTACGGGGCGAGGTACCCACGCAAATTTCTCGTTCGAGTCTCCGATTACGTTCGGGGTTCCCAATTATTAAGAAAACGACAACGAAAATAAATAATAAAAAAAAAAAAAATAATAATAAAAACGATCCCTTCCGAGCGTCTGTCTACAAGATCCGAAATGTTTTCAGAAAAGATGATACGTTTGAAAAACGGAGCGGGATTCCCGGTAGAATAGTTGTTTACGGACAAAAGAAGACGAAAAAAAAAAAAAAAAAAAAAACCAACAACAACACATTACAGCGAAACTATGTAATATGTTTTTCGCATTGCTCAGAATCTAAAACAAACGCGGATTAAGTTGTACGTAGGAATATATGACGAGAATACACTAATACCCGAGGGACGAAGACTAAGTCGTACCGTAGAACTGTTTTTTATATTTTTATTCTATATCGTTACAAAACTAATGTCACCAAACATTTGTACGTGTATCTGTGTAATTTTTTCTTCTATTTTTTAGCTTTAGTGCAGTGCAGCCCACTTTGTAATATTTGGACATATTTCCCCTCCTTATATCGCGTAATATTATTGCGGTCAAATTTGAAGTATTTTTCTCACTCAAAATTATTGCTCACAATTCCATTGTATTTTGTTATTTTCTACGTGCGGGTGTATGTATGCTTATTATAATAATTAATGGTTGGGCGGCATACAAAACCGGGGTGCCGCCAAAACTCCAAACGTACGCGAAACCCAAACTTTCCGATCCATCACCCTCCGTATTATAACATGAGCTCCTATACTTACGTTCCCAATCTCACAATTCATTCCTATCCCCGTCGCATTAACTTTATTTCCGATTATGCCTACTTATCGTATAAAAAATTTAGTAAACTTTTCGTTTCCCGTCAAAATCCTGCCATTGCCAAAACCTCGACTCTGACTCTATACCGGAAATCCTCCCCGTCGTCTCGGAACTTTATGCGTTAAAAAAAAAAAACAACATAATGTGCAATTTATCGAATAAAAACTTAAACGTTTGACATAAAAATTGAAAAAATTGAATTATATAAGGAAAATAAAGGTTATCTTCTATCAAGTTATCAGTAACATAGATATTACACTATTATTAAGTGTATTGACAGCAATAAACGAAATTGCCGTTGATAAATTAATTTTGTAAAACAATATAAAATTTAGAATTTTAGTTGGCATATATCTATTTTTTTTATATAAATTTGTAATAAAATAAAATATTTTTTCGTCAAATTTGCATTTATAAGTTTTGAAATATGCGAATTCGTACAAAAAATAACGAAAATTGTAAAATTACGCAATACATAATTTTGTATTTGAAATATAAATACTGCGGATCGAATTTGCATCGAACCAGAAGTTAAATATGCTCTTTCTAAATAAATATGCAAACGTCTAAAGTTTCGAGCCTTAATAATTACTGAAAAATAAAACAAGCTTGCCTAAATAGTGCTACTGCCGGTGGCTTCTCCCTTGTAAATGTTTTATTTTCAGATTATATATTCTCTTTATAAAATTAAAAAAATAAAAAATTGTTCGGCGTTAGTTTTACATCTTTAAATGAAAATTAAATAGGGCATAAACAAAAACGCTTAAAACGTACTTAAAGTATAGTAAGTTAAAATTCCGTGTGTATTTAAGTATATTATAATTTGATTTTGAAACAAGTTTTGTATTATATTTCTTTTATTTCCTTTTTAGGCTTTTAGTACAATTATAACTTCAATAATTATTTCGTAGTCATAATACGTACAATATTCTTGTCGTAACTTTTTTTTTTTTTTTTTTAATAAAAGCTTTCATTTAATCTCGTTATTCAATGTTAAATTTAAAACTATTACTTTTTAAAATGTCTCTTGGTCGTAAAAAACAAAGTTTATATTCAATTTGTTAGCTACACAGAGTTGATACTTAATACCATGCTATAAAAAACCGGAAAATATTAGATTAATAAAAATATAGACCTACTTATTTGAGATAAAACTCGTATTTTTTTTTTCCATTTTACAATAATTTAATTTGTAAGTGATGCTGCGTATAGGTATTTAAAATGGGTTAATTAATTTATCACCAAACTCGATAGAAAATATTTATTACTCGATATTATTATTGATTTTTTCCAAAATAATCATAATAATCATTTGTTCTTTTTATCGTTACCTCACATATATGTATTTGTGCATGCAGTAGTGATGTGACATAAATCCGGATTATTCGAAAATACAATAAATCCGAAAATTTATGTTTCGAATTCCAAAATCCGAAATTTTGTATTTCCAATTTTAAAATCTAAAATTTGGGATTGACCGTAGAAATTTCTGATTTTTTTTTTTTAAAAAAATCTTAAAATCAAATACTTAAGTAATGTTTTTTACATTATACAATGAGTTAAATACAATTATTTAATTTTATTAATATGTACTACCATAAACAATTTATATGAGTAATGCAACGTTTTCCGGGTCCTATTATAAAAATTAAAGTGTAATATGTATGATTCTTTTTTGTTGTACTTGTTTTTTAAAATTAAATTTCTATTTGTGAAATTTTTTGAATTGTAAAAACGTATTTAATGAAATCAACAATACGATAGTAATAAAAGTTTTATGGGAAACGAATTAAAGAATTAAAAAAAATCACAATTTTAAAAACCGAAATCCGGAATTACACTTAATGTCCAAAACACCCGGATTCCCGAACTTCAGTAAAACCAGATTTTTCCTAACATTAATATGCAGTAGAGACGCGTCCATTTCACGTTTTCGTTTCGCATATTTTAACGATTGAGTAAAATGTATCGAAAAACATGTATCTTACAATACCGCACACAAAAATAAGGACGGCCATTTTAAATAAATATATACCTATGCGATAATATAACATCATAAACAAATAAACGTTTTAAATATTACGTTATAAAATAATTGAACTATTTAACACCGACAGAAACAATGAATTAGAATTAACTGCAAATGGGAATCCGGGTTCACTCACTGCTCACTAATATAATCATACCTACGTGAAATCGCCATCTTATGTACCACAGCAAAATAGAAATGAATTTATACAAATAATATCAGACACCGATAAATATATAAAATATTAGTTGTACAGGTCCGGAAATAGGATGTTAGCATACAATTGGTAATGGACGTTTAGTTTATAATAATGATATGTATAGTAGGTTGAAAATGAGTTTGAAAATCTGTGAAATAATCAATGACAGAGGTTCTGAAAAATATATTGGGAAAAATTACCAACGAATTTATTTCCGTCGGCGGTTTCAATTGAAACGTATGTTAAAATTCGTTTGAACACGGACAATATTGTATTTTATTTCGTAATTGCAAATAAATACAATTTTCAATTTAAATTAATCAATACGTGTTTGACCGGACTTCGTTCAGAATCGTTTTCCGTTTGCAATTATTTATCGTCACGCCCATATTTAATCTTACCTTTCCAAATTTCCATCTACAACGGTGGACTACCCGCGGTGCGGAATATATTTTGGATTTTTACTTCTTAAAAATACCGATTAAATTATACTAGTGTACACATTAAAATGGAATGCAGACTGTTTCACTAGGCCACACACTGAACGACTCGACGACATTCGTAAACCCCGTTTAAATAATGTAATTGTTTTAACGAAGACTTTGATAATATATAACAAAACGTACAATACAATTTAATACAATTTATATGGCTATAGTTTAAATATATTAAACACGCAGTGTTGTTGTTACGACAATAGAATCTAAATATTCATAAGTTAATAGAAAAAAATAAAATAATTAAAACCTTTTGAACTTGGCAAAATATACACGGAAATGTACAACAAGCACGTGTATTAATCTACAGGAGAGACCACAGACCGACCACATAACATTTTTTTTTTTTTTTTTTTTTTTTTTTTTCATCTTTCACGTGTATTAATATTTTTCAACGGAAATATAATCAGAATTTCGCCCACGAAACAGCGGCGCCGAAGTCAATTTTTACAGGTGTGGCGACCGTACGTTTAGTGTCGTGCAACCCCCATCACCGTCAAAAATCCATTTATTTTTTTAAAATTAATTTATATCAACGTGTTCGGTTTACATAACACATAGTTTTATTTCAAGGAGTAAACCAGAATTAGTTGTAGATCTATAATTGTGGCGGATGATTTATCGTGGTTGTGATGTTTTAAACGTTAAACCTATTTTTATTCCGAATTTTCGGTACAAATGACCATGCGTGTGAAGGTGTAAATGGTGGACACATACATTTTTAACTAGGGTTCGGGACTTGTTGCATTTGCATATTCTTTAATTATGACTGTAGAATAATCTAAATTGAATTTAAATTTGTTTTAAGACATGACGAGCTGAAATACAAAAATTTTAATAGCATATTTTCGCAAATTTTGCTGTTTTTTTTTTTTTAGGTAAAACGCATATTTGAACAATTATGGCAATTTAGTTGTTATTGTTAGCATATTTACCCATTTTTAAGTGCTATGGTAAATTTATTTTAAATTTTAAATCATTATATGACATGCGTTAGTTTATTTGTAAATTAATATTAATGTTAATACTATCGTAGATAGAACACAAAAAAGATATATAATATTTTATTCTATAATAATAACAAATTTGATTTATTGAACTTAAAATTTAGACAATTGTTTTATTTAGTGATTTTTTGACAACAATAACACTATAAACATAATATTACTCTGTATGGTCGATTTCGTTTTTTTGTTGTCTTTTTCTCATACAATGAAAAAATGTTCAAAAAAATGTAATGCGATTGTTTGGTGAGCATATTTTTGTACATTGAAAAAGGAACGTTCTACGTCTATTGACGTTATCGGCGCCTGTTATCTTTTCCTGTATATTTTAATAAAAATTCGCTGAATTTAGGATTGTTAAATTTATTAAAAAGGAATATTTGCGGAGAGCAAGGTGTCACAAAACGCACGGTTAAAAGAACTTTTTTTTTTTATAGCAGTAGAAACTAGTCGTTGTGACTTTATGTTTCATTTGATTTTGCTTACGATTTTCAGTTGATTTATGTTTTTCCGTGTTCAAATGTTGAGCTACCAAATATCGCCTATCTGTACTTATTTTTGTTTCACAAAATGTTTCCATCACTTGAAAAAAAAAAACATTTTCCCCAAACCCGGTTATATATTGTTTAATACGCGTATTGTTCGTTATTTTCTGAATATTCAACCTAGGAGAATAACGGACGTAAAAAAGCGACGGCGCACGAAAACAAACAGAATACTTATTTAAAATTGTTTATTTTACTTGCTCAAAACGATTTTCGATAATAAACGATAGTAATAATTTATATATATATATAAAAAAAAATAAAAAAAAAAATAGAGCTTTACAGTATACGCAGAAACAAAAAGGTATTTCCCTAGTTGCCACGTCCAACTAAACGAATTGTGTTTCCCCCCCCCTTTAATATTCAACGCGTTTTCGTTATAGTCTAAATACACAATATATTATATTATATTTATTGAACGTTATTTAACAAAACGTTCCGAAAATGTTCGGTACCTACCTAACTTTATATTTGGAAATATAAAATTTACATAATTCGCCCTCGCTTATCCGCTCGTCGAACTAATCAGTAGAGTTTCTGTCTAGTTATAAAATGTAAGAAAATGCGCAATTCAATTTACACGCCATTTTCGCTATCAAGTTTACTATCTATTGGTTGCTATAGGGGATTAGATGAGAAATAATACGCATTAGAGTTATTGTCAACACGTTCGGATTGTACGTGAATGGTATTGATTTTTCTTGAATTTAATAATAACACGAATTATTATTATTTTATTAAATTCAATTGAAACTTGTGAAATGTGTCAATTCATCAGTACGGGCGAATGATTGGAAATCGATTTGGATATGAAAAATGTGAAAATAAAAAGAACAACTTGTGTATCGCAATAATGAATTATAATATTATTCGTATATTACGAAACATTACGAAAATAGTTCTTTTGAATAAAAAACTAATTGAAAAAAAAAAAAAAATGAAAAATCGTATATTACACAATTATTTCGAAAATAACTGTAAGGTTTAGGTTGTAAACCGAAGAAGAGATTCTGGGACGACCCGGTAGAATTTGTATGCGTGTAGTGCTGTAAAATAAAATAAAATAACTTTCAGCAACGGTTAATTTTAATACTAATAGAGAGAGAATATTATCTAGGTTTTTAATATGGACTTGGTAACGAACACATAATTTTATGTAAAATATATTATCGTGATTTGGTTTTTTTTTTTTTTTTTTTTGTTACATTTTTCCTCAGCACTATGACAACGCACACAATTGTATTATACTTAAAAAAAAAAAAAAAAAAAACAAATTAAATAATACAATCCTATGAGTCGTGTGTATCATTACACATTTAAAGTTCAAAAATAAAAAAAAAATGTAACGAATGATATTAAACACAATGATAATTACCGTTTAACATTTATTTATAAAACAATAAAGTATGATAGTTGAAAATAAAATCAATTCGTGCCGTGTGTTTACCGTTATCATACGTAAATATTAAAAAAATAAATTAAATTATAATATATTGTAATGCTGCATTGGTAAAAAAAAAATATATGTTACGACTATAGGCCCCAACAGTTTGTTACATTACATTCCGACTTCACATCGCAATTACTCAAAATAAAACGACCGTTGTTGCAATCAAATCATCACATCATTTGCGTTCGAGTACGACTGAAATTCGTTATTAAGTTTTAAAACCGTCGTAACTGATAAGGTTAGAATAGTTTAATAACAAAACGTTTTCATTGTTCAGTGATTAAAATCAGTTTTACGATTGTAATCGCCTTAAAATCATTCTGTTTTCGACGTACACTTGTTCAAATCCCATAGGTATGGTACGGTCGTGTAGTGTAAAAAATCAAAATAAAAATACAATTCTATGTATTTATATGCAAATGTATTACATAGTACGGATTAAAAATGTATAAATATTTTTTTTTTTTTTTTTTTTTTTCGTTTCACTGAAAATTACTCCGGGATTGGTTATAC
Organism: Tuberolachnus salignus; assembly: GCA_956483605.1. NCBI lineage: Eukaryota > Metazoa > Arthropoda > Insecta > Hemiptera > Aphididae > Tuberolachnus > Tuberolachnus salignus. The sequence continues at coordinate 35,157,390 of OY101435.1, read as the reverse complement.
CTATACTTACGCACGGTTCATATTTATACGCCACTTAAAACAGTTTATATAATAAGCGTAAGAATTTTTTTTTTTTTTTTTTTTTAATAAGCTTTTATAAATTGTTATTTTCTCATGTTTATACGCGTACATATCCAACCCTAACCTAACCTACCTATATATAGGTAGACGCTATAAACTTCCAGACCGCAGACTGCATTTGGAATTTGTGTCAATTATTCTTAGACACGCGACTTCATGATTCTTAAATATAAAACGTATAAAACAGTCGTTGGAGTCAGATTTAAAATTGATTTGTTTGGCCTAGGTCAAAGAAATTATGTTAATTTCGAAAAAAAAAATAAAAAATACTGTTGTAATTAGACAAGTCGTCTAGAACGTATAGAAAACACGTATACAGGACGATTATACTATCACGAACCCGGGAATTATCTATACGAAAACTATCAGCGTTATAATAATAGCGTTTAAACTCAACAGACATATCGTTTTTTACACGCGGAAAAAAAAAAAAAAACACAATAATTTTACCTAATTTTTGATTCTGAACGTAACGAGAAATCTATCGGTTTTACAATAACGTAAGCGTTTTTCGTGGGGGTTTTTTTTTATTATTATTATTTTCCGCGTCTGTGTGGATAACAATTTTGTAATTAGTTTTTATCGGCGTTGAATAATTACACGAACGGTTGTAATTTATTCCGTAGTTGAAATTAAATACAGTTTTCGATATTTTAATTTATCAAAAGACGTTTAACCAAACTCCGATCGGAACCGTTTTTCGTTCGTTACCGGTACAGATACGAAATAAATTACCTTATTATGTAGTAATTTTTTTTTTGTTGGGGAAAAAAAAAAAAAAGTCAATTTAACTTCTGGGAACTTTTTCAATTACAGTTTCGGAAAGAAAAAAAAAAAAAAGAAAAAAGAAAAAATCACCCCGATTACCTATACTCTGTAAGGCGCCTATTTAGTTAATTATTCAAATTATCGTTACGTGTTCCCCGGTCAGTAATAATATAACACCGTAATAACCCGCCCCGTAAGTTTATTCATAAAATATTATCGCCGCCGGTGACTTGTACGGGTGTATATACACGTATTGCAATACGGTACGTAGTTTTAACGCAAAGACAATAATAATTAGATTAAATTCTTGACGAATCGTGACCGTAACCGACCCCAGGGAAATTATTATTGTATTCATAATTTCATATATTACAACCGAACCCGATCGTGGAATGTATAATGTAACGATATTTATTATCTAATCAGAAATCCAACGCGACCGATCGTTAAAATATTGTTTTTTTTTTTAATTTTTTTATTATTATTCCTTCGGACGGTAACATTTTTTCTTTTAACACGAGACACGTTATTATTTAATATTTTAACGCCTTAGTTACCGTTGTTATTAGTTTGCGGCGGAAGAAATAATTGGCGAATTCGCTATTGCTCGACGCTCAAATAGGCGTCGGCGCTCGCGTTTTCGAGTGCGAAAACGTTGTGCCGGAAAAATCGTTTTGCTCGTAGGCCGTAATCGGTATAATCGGTCGTAATAAGCCATGGTAACAAGGCTGGGGGGGGGAGGTGGTTGATAAAATATAAATTTAGTTTATAAAAATAAAAAATTACGGCGTTTTTTTGTTTGCAAAATAGACCACTTGATGATATACCCCGGATTATGTTGCTGTATTTTTATAGCTATCACAACGAGTAAACATTTTGAAACCGCTTTTTTTTTTTTTTGGTTTCACGTGAACGTGTTTTTGAACAAATTTCACGATTACACAATAAATACTTGGGCTAAGGACCCGGGGCCATAATACATTTTATACCAAAGTATGTTTGAACATTTTTCAGTTGATAATTGTTGATTTTCTCAAAGATTTCGCTAAAATTTCCAATACCTTGTATAATGGTAATTTTACCTCCACAAAGTTAGTCGCACGGCCTAGTGTGGTTAAGTAAAACCCATCTAGTTAACGACAAAAGATAATTGATCCAAATTCATCTAGATAAAAAAGGTAATTTTTTTTTTTTTTTTAATTGTCAAAACTACATACCGGGGATATGAAAATTTAAACGGATAAAATAATTCTGTACGCGCATTGGGCGTAAATCACCCGTAGGTAACTTTTCATAAGCTAGAGTTTTATTTAATAATTTCTATTATAAGCAATACCTTTTTTTTACTTTAAGTATAATTTTATCTAGATAATCACTACATAAAGGGTGCAATTCACACGGCGTGTGCCGGTATTGGCGAAGGCATTTCACTCGTTGGACAGGTTACTTTTGGTGGATGTATTGAATTTGAAAGAAATTATCAATCAGTACAATAAAACGATTCTGAGCGGAGCTTCAGTGTAATATATAGGACTATTATCGTCAATTGCATATAGAGTGTGTAGTATACGATGAAATTATGGATACATGTGATATTATTTATTCTAATATGATTATGACGTACAATTTCGACAATGTTGTTAAACTAGACATTTTTAACGGTTATAAAAAACAAATTGTGACTACTGATTTTGGAGATTATTTGAAAATATTTAGAATAATATAAATTAAACCTTAGAAATGTTATGGTCTCAAAATCCAAAATGTCCCATTTTATGTACTTAAAACCTTGAAAAAATCAAAATGTCTATAAAAAGCCCAAAATTGAAATAAATTTGTTGAAATTTTTTTCACGTCATTTTATTTCAAATTTACATTTTATATGTTAATTTCAGGTCCCTAGAAAAATTATTTTCGGAATTACAAATGATTAATAAAACTTGAGTTTGACGAAATTGTGTTTTTGCCTTTTTTTCGTCATTTTTTGGTAGATTTTTCTGCCGCGTTAAAAAACTAATAAGTATATCGAAAAATTACCTGTTTAAACTACCAACTAGATAACATTTTCTACCGGAAAAAGTAACGGAGTGTATAGATCGAATGAAGGCTTCTAGTAGAAAAAGTGTTTACAGAAAAAAATCAAAAATAAACATCATTGTAAAACCACTAGACCCCTCGCTCCGCTCTGAATCTAAAACATGATTAATTTCTTTTATTTTACATAACCCTTAGAACGATGTAAATATTTCCATCTAAGATGAGACTCGAAATTAACACATTGCAGGTCGTGTCTACGATGGTTAATATCATATTAAACTTTGTTTTAAACATACTAGACAAGTATGAAAACGAAACCTTCGTAATTTAGGTAAATACGAATGCTATTAATATTATAAACGCAAATGTACGTTTGAATATTTGTCACTCTGTCACGCCGAAACTACTGAACAGATTGAGCTGAAATTATGCACAAGTGTAGTTCTAGACCGAGAATTACAGATAGACTACTTCCCGCCGCCCCAATATTCAATTCCTGTGGGACGAAAACGAGGTGTCAAAGTTTGACCATTATTTTTTTTCTTAATTTCCTGTACGCGCGTACCAAAGTGTTCAACGGATATCCAGTACGGTTTTCACTAACGGATTGGCCACCGAGTTTCGGGGTGAGGTTTTAATGTAAAAATAATAGGTTCTAAAAAACAAAAAAAATTGAATAGGACGGCCGATAATAATGAAAACCGCATTAACATGTTAGGAACTAGCGTCCTGTCGTTACGATAATTTTTTCTATTGGCGCGAACAACGCCGCCGGGCGGGACAGCCGGCACGTAGGTAAAAATTACGATTAAAACGAGTGCGACGTCCGTCGCGTTCACGAGTAATAATTATTAAATCGCCGTCGTCAATATTTCCCTAATATTATGTGACTCGGGTGTTACACGCGCGGACAATAATATTCAACGTATCGTTATTATTATTCCAGACGTTGATGTAAATCGGGTGGTGCAAACTGTAGCGCTCGCATCATCAGATAATCATAAAAAAAAAAAAAAATGTTTAGGTATACCTATAATTTCTGTTTTCAAATGACAACATTTGTTTGTTAAACAAGTATCTATAAAATTGTAAATAATTGTAAATATCTGACAAATTAGAAGCAAAAATAGAATGTATAAGACATAAATGACATTCAAAAAGGTTTTCCATAAATACGGAGTTATTGAAAAATTATTCTTAACCGTACCAACCAACGCAGCAAGTTGTGAAAGATCGGTTTCCCGTCTAAAGAAATCGAAAACATATCATAGAACGACGACGGGACAAGAACGGCTAAGTAATTTAGCTAATTTACAACTTGGAAAAAGGTTTAGCGTTAATTTCGATCGAATAATATTGATGAGTTCGGTGCGACATTTTCTCATAGAGGACGTTTAAAATAATACAATTGTGAATTGATTTTTTTTTTTTTTTACTAATAAAGTCTTTACTATCAAATTAATTTTATACTAGTTTATTGTTTTTTACAAAAACAATTTCGATAGGGGGAAACAAATTGTTTATCAGTCGGGGATTTACAAAAGGAAGTTGTAGTGTACTGGTGGGTTAGAAATTAAAATATTTCTCTGCACCACCAGAAATTTAGCCCGATTTACGCGACCACTGATTCCAGACTATTTATTACCACTGTACGGGCGTCTATATATTTATAGAATAACGGACATTAATTTTCCATACCCTTATATATATATATAATACCGAACCGGTGAACAAGACGTTTTTGTTTTGAAACTCCAGCTATTATATATATATATATATATATATATATATAGGTATATTGCGTTTTAATTTAAACTTCCGAGTGAACCGCGTAAAGTATATTATAGAGGAAGATATTAAAATATATTCATGTAATCGGTATTCGGATAAAGTTTCCCGTACATCGTAAAACAAAGATATTGCGCTAATATTATAATATTGTTGGTTATAATACGATCGCTAATGGTCCAGTGCCTATGCTTCAAACCATACGCTTCGTACAGATTATGAAATAAAAAAAAAAAAAAAAAAAAACCCATTCCTTCGGTAATCCCGTTCGCAGACCGAAGTTGAAACGGCGGAAGACAAACCCCGATTAATCTAAATTCATAATCAACCCAATCAAAGGCCCCTTCTTTCACGCGCGTCCAATTCTTAAAGTAAATCCGCATGCATATCCTTCTTGTAATGCTTATAATTACAGATCGGTATGTTTTATAAATAAAAAAAGGTTTGTTAAAATATATATTTTTTTTTAAATTTTTATAATTATTACGTACACAATCTGTAAATAAATAATTCGGAAATACGACAAAAAAAAAAAATGCCACCCGGTGGCGACGCTTTTACGGCATAATCTTAATTGTGAATTGGGTTTGTGAGATCTCTGCGCCAGTGGGGCGAGCAGAACAGTACCCCGAATTGGATTCCCGGGCATATTGTCCGAGCCAAGATCTCTGACGAAGTGGTTCGAACGGTGGTTGGCTACGCGGTACCGGAAACGTTTGCAGAAGGCGGATGCAATTTTTCTCGTCGGTTACGAGGTCATAATGCGAAGGTCATAATGCTAAGTATGATTGGACATGCGATAAGGTACACCCGATCATCAGGCGGAATTCGGTGGTTGGCCGAAACGATTGGGTTTTCTGTAAGTTAGATGGTTTGTCGGCTACCCACAATCGGAAGCCGTGAGATTAGCGAATTGGTTGACAATTAATTTATGTTGAAAAAACGTTATAATATTTTCGACGACTGGCTGTTTTCAAAAAAAAAAAAAACAACAACGTCAAAAACGTTATTAATCTACTATATAAAATAGATATGAATACGCTAATCGCACGGTGCACATATTCGATTCGGCGGGTACCGTTGTAATCCCACGAGGATATTCCCATGTAAAAAAAAAAAAAAACGTTCTATAAAAGCGGTTTAAAGTTTTTTTTTTTTTTTTTTTTTATGTATATAATAATAATTCAAAATAGTACATCTGTATAACGTTTTGTACGGTTAAAAGTACATACGCGGACGAGACTAAATAATCCGGCGTAGGTACCATTAATGTCCAGTGTATATACGAACAACTGTTTTGTACTTGTAATTGGGTTTATTAAATCGCGTTTTATATTATATATATATATATATAAATATATATAGTATATTCGTTTTACTCTGTTAAAAAAAAAAAAAAAAAAAAAAAAAAACCGTTGATTTATACGAATGCGGATCGTTGTTGGTAAAATGCTGGGGGAAAAAAAACACTGTAGGTATTGATGCGCATACATCGGTATTGTAAATTATTCGTCCAAACCGATAATTACTTAATATTAACAACCCAACTATTATTTCCCGGATTATTTTTCTTTTTTTTTTTTTTTTTTAGTGAATATTTGAAATCATATATATTAAAAACGCTCTTCAATAATAATACAACTTTTATTTATTATTAATATTGTTCAAAAAGTAAAGTAAACTTTTGTTTGTGTTAAATCATTTGTCCGTATTGTTTATAAATTTACAATGCCAACGATTGTTTGCACGTTTCGCGTTTTGTTTTAATGTTCAACATAAAAATCGTGGGGGTAACGTCTGATACCAATATATTTTAGCGGTGGTGGTCTTAGCCCCCGGATAATATTTTCCCGTGGAGGCCAACGTGGTTGAAAATAAAATAAAATTACATTTTATAATAACTGTACAAAAAAAAAAAAAAAATATCCACAATGTTTCAGCTTATTTACGGTATATAATTTGGTTGGGTGCCCTCCTAAATATGTATAAAAATATATTTAGAACCATTTTGCTTGGACAATAATGACATTTGTTCACGTGTCTATATATTTCACTAACACTGTTGCGGTAGTTAATAATCGACCTGATAATTGCAACTGTCACGTTACTTCAATTAAATTATTATTATATAAAAAAAAAAATACCTAGTGTTTAAAGTCTGCAATTTTGTTCCCGCGAAATTGTGAAACACTAATTTTTACAATTACTAATTTTCACCTCGTTGCAATGTATTGTATTAGGTTGGTACGGACAAGAAAACCGGCATAGATATCGAATTAGTGTCTATTATTATTAAATTTACATTTCGATTAATTGAAACGAATATTTGCAATATAGTTAAGTTCGGGCTAGATAACAATGTAACTATACATTAAAATACTAATATATTTACTATACGTATTATGTATTGAAAAATAAAAAAACCATTATTTTATATATTGTTTAAAATAGAAAACTATTCACGATATAAAATATGCGTACAATATTAAAAAAAAAAAAAAAAGAAAAAAAAAAGGGGGTAAATGAAATTATGTAATACACGAGTTTCCCGGGCAATAAATTTCATAAAAGAATAAATTCGTATCGAAAAATGTGCAAATACGCAGACACAGTTGAAAAGCGAGTATTCATACCCATAATCCTTTGGGATAGTTTCCTATGTACAATCCTTAAACGAAATAAAAAAAAATGTTCAAAGTAGTGAAACATTTTATTTTTCCAATTATATTTTATTATTAAATATCGTTTTTTTTCATCTATAATAAATTGAAATATTTAAAAATTTTTATTTCAAGAAATTTTCAAACAGTCATTTTAATATAGGTTAAGGATGACCATGGTTCGGGGTTTTGTCAGCATCGCGACGAACTCCCCGCGGAACCGTTTACAAAGCCGGGCTCGTTTTTTATTCCAATATATATATAAAAAAAAATTATTTGTCGGTAAATTATTATTTGATGTTGGCCATGTTTTTTTCGTAAATGCTTACGGGCTTTTTAGAAAGGCCTACATTCGCCGTATGTGTATTACGAAACATCGTAAAAAGCTATTCGTTTTACGACGGTGGGGGGTTTTATTTTTTTTGGAAAACACATTTTGGCCCATACAAATGTCCAACAAGTTCAATCGAGCAACATTTTATAGACAGGTACATAAAACTATTTAGTATAAACTTGTAATATTTATTTTAGACACGACACCTATAACTTCCGCACAAACACAAATTCCACAAAGGTCTCGGGAAAAGGTCTAGAAGTTATGGGAATATACTGCAAAGTAAAAATTGTTATTTATATAGTTCCGATGGTTCTATTTTAGTGTTTTACGGGCAAAACGTATTGATATACGTATTTTAATTGCATTGAACCATTCAAAACCTACGTTGATAGAATTGTTTTATAATTTATTAACTTTTAAGAATCGCTTTTCTCTATTTGAATTATTATTTGCCTGTTAATCGTACAAAAAAAAAAAAAAAAAAAGCACAATTATTGAAATCTGATCATTTTAATCGTTGAAATATACAAATAAATAAATATGGTAGCTCCGATGATATAATTTAGAGCCGTAAATGGTGTTTAGTCGAATTAGTTAGGTCAGTAGTTTTATCCTATATCATTTTCTAAATTCTATTAAAAATTAAACGAAAACGACTGAAATTGAAATACATTTCAAATGAAATCTGTATTCGTATCGTAGCCGACACTGTGTATACTATTACAATCTAAATCTAAACGGTATTATAATACGTTCATATTTTCCCCTTTTTTTTTTTTTTACCTTATGTACCGTCGAAAATAGAAAATCTAAACCGAATCGTTTATTCCAATAGATATGAATGTATTTGTATTTGTATTTGCATCATGGTCGTTTATCTACGATTATAATGATCGTCGGGTCTCGTTGGTGTATTAATACCGGGCGTTTTTGTCGAATCCTCAGATTCCGTTAATGGAAAGCAAAATGAAATGGGACAGACCGAAGAAGAAGAAGAAGTTCGTGCCGAGCAACGATATCGAGATGGCCGACATGGACTACGCCAATGTGGCCTGTGCGACCGAAGAGGACACGTCACCGCCGATAGTTCAAACGTGGTACGGCCACCACAATGGCAATCTGCCGTCGCCGAGCCGTCGCGGAATCTGCAAAGAACCGAACATTTACTTGCACAGCGGCGATTCCGGAATTGAATCTGTACAGGTGCGTGTAGTTTTACTATTTAAAACGGTTGTGTTCGCAAAGACACAAACCCTAAAAATTATAATGCTGTACAGTGACACCTCTGAATAGCGGACACTCTCGGTCGCCGAAATTTCGTCCGGTACGCGGAAATGTCCGGTTTGTAAAAGAAACGCGCGCATTTTAGTTGAAATTAAATAATGTGTATGTATTGCGTTATTATTTATTGCGAATTGTTATATTTTTACAAATTATTTTTGCGGAGAAAAAAAAAAAAAATAATAAAAAATCGGTGACCGTTGTCTATGAATAATTACACCGTCTCCGTGCAATCGCATTAGTAATATCATTCGCTAATGTCACGGTAGAAGTGAAAATATTACTACTGTGTTTTGCCTCTATTGATGATATAAAACGACCAAAAAGTACGTTATCGATCACACTGCCATCGCATTTTCCTAATTCCGTTAATTTACGTTTAGTCATTTCCATTTTCAACCCATGCTTTATACATTTCTTTTTTGTCGGACACGATATCCGCTGTCTGTATTTTTTTCCGAACCGGAAACGTTTCTGCGAGTGCGCGAATTTCCCTGCGTTTCCGTTGTTTTTACAATTATTTAAAATATTGACGTTGTCATCGCGTCGCAAACCGGCACTGACCTGACATAGACCGAACGACATATTTTTTGTGATAACACTCATATTACGAAACCGTTACACCGAAAATCGAATTTGCCGTAATCGTATCGTCGCACAACGAGTTAGTTTTTAATAATTACATTATTACGAGAGTACTTGCGAACGTACCATACCGTAATTTTGGTATTATTTTCGAGCGAAGACGATAAAACAGTGTCCGCCATTGCGAGGTGTCCGTCAGAGGAGGTTTATAATTGTCCGGTAAATTCGGAATTGCATTATAATTGCACAGTGCGGCCGTACTTACGTAACACACATTTACTATCGATGTCGATTTATTTATTTTATCCAAGTTCACGTGTGTGTGTGTGTTTTTTATTATTATTATTATTATTATTTCAGGCGAGCCCCGCGCAAAAGGAAACCAAAAACCGTCCGTCTACAGTGGCTATCGACATGTACGACATGCCGGGCCCGTCGACGTCCAGAGATTACGGGTCCGTTTATCTGCATCCCGACCGCGCGCTGTACCATCATTCCTCCACGCCCGTAGCCGGTTGTTCACGAGACCGCAATTCGATCGGAGTAAGTAAACGCGACAATTGACACAGTGTGTCGTCCCCCCCGGCGTCATTTGAAACGATTTGCCGACGGTATTCGGGAATCGTGCACGACGCGGCACCACACCGCCGACCGACACTGCCCCCCCCGGAGACGGTTGAAATAACGTGTTACGGAAATTTCAATTCTAAATTTTTGCCGCGTAAACGGCACTTAACGTCTCTGCTCGAATATCGGCGATAAAACGACTCTATAGCGCAATTGTCTTGGTTCGCAATAATATTGTCACCGTCATTTATCATTGGCGATCGAATCTCGTCCGAATTCGCCAAACCGGAAATTTAAGTTACTAGGCACACCGCTAATTATAATATATTATCCTATACAAGTGAATATTCTAGTCCAATTTTGTTTGCCACTAGACCGTTTTACATTGTCCTCAATCGTTTTTCCGCGTTTTCTAATATTTTTTTTTTTTTTTTGTAGAACAGTTGTCTGTCTAAAGCACGAGATTCATCAGTGTGTTTTCAAGTTATTTCCACCATGTTTTAATTAAATTTTATCATTTTTTTTTTTTTTATAAAAATAATTATTAATAGGAGAATAAGTGCAGTAGACGGGAAAAAAATATGCCATGACGGCCAAAATTATTAAACAAATGTACTCAAACGCGTAAATAATAATCAAAAATATATATTTTTATTAATGACGTACAAACAAAAACGAAAAAAAAACACTATTCCAACTAAAAAAAAAAAAAAAAAAAATGGTAATTGCTGACCTAAAAATAGGAATAGGTAAAGATAATTCAGAATTCTGTTGCGAGGGTGTTTGGGTGATTTTTTTTTTAAAGGATTGTGACATCGGGTGTAGTAATTTGCAGCCGTTTTTCGGCTATTGTTTTCGTTTGTAGATCCGAGACGCGGACCGTTCTTTTGGGCTATTTGTATTTTGTTCGGGTTGGATTTTCGGTGCGGATCCGCAGGTTTGTATACCGTACGTCCCAGGTTGGCTTCAGTAATTTTATAGATGTAATTTCGCGCCGAGCGTACGTTTCGACGGCGGGCGGTGGGTACGGTCCGGGCGGGCGCGCCATTGGTTTTTGTACGGCGGACGTGGCCGTGGCCCAGCTCGGGTTTTCGTCCTCCGCGTGCTCCGCGAGGCGTTTCGCCGCGTTCGGCGGCGGTATTATATATATAAAAAAAGAAAAAAACTAAAAAGTTTAATATTAACGGCGGGCATATTAACCGCGTTGGCGCGTAATGCTCCCGAAAACCGAACGAATTAAACGTCGCCCCGGACTAATTTGGTTCGTGTCACCGTCGATACACAACGGACGCGAATAATATTATATTGTACGTGTTTTCGTACCGCCGTTAAAGGGCAACTAACGCAAAGTGAACGTAACGACCGCACACCGTGATTAACAAACGGCCATATAATTAAACGAATAAATTTGCTCGACGATGACCTTAGTTGAAGATTTCGAATAAATAGCTGGGCGAAATATGCCGGGGCCCATACACGCATAACCCCCCTAGTAATTTATAGAAAAGCGAATATCGTTGAAATTCACTCGTATAACGGTAATAGGAATATGAATTGCCGACGCCGTCGTAAAAGCCGTACCGTACCGTTGCCCGATTCGCCCGATTCGCGGTAATATTCAATAATATCGCGCAGACGTCGTTTGCAACTGGAGAAAAGAAAAAAAAAAAAAAAAAAAGAAACAATAATTTATCATTAAAAAAAAATAATAAATTCAAAACGACTCGTCTAATATTATATGCGCGCGTAAAATTTATCGTATTATGTAAACCGACCTACAACGCCTACACTATAGAAAATAATTATTTCGATATTACCCCCGGGGAAATGATTGCAAACTTTTACAGTCCTTGGGATTTGTTGGTTAATTTTTTTTTTTTTTTTCTTACTTTCTTTTTCTTAACGGAACTCCAATACATTATTATAATATACTTTATACAGTCTACTACTACAATATACCTGAGCTTTACAACGGTTCGTCGTCGTGAATATTAATTATCGAACCGTTGAATTATTTATGCGCGTTTTCTACATGACCAAAACAAAAAAATTATAGTCCAACACTGGTTGATATAAAATTAAACGAAACACAACTCGGTAAGTACCAAGCCTAGGTAAATATATATATATATATATTTATTAGTTTCTAATATTTCGGCGAAAATATTATAGACACTATGTCAAAAGTTCTGGGGTGAGGGGGACGAACGCGGAAAAAAATTTCGGGGGGGAGGGGAGTTTTTGATAGAAATATAAAACGTTCATAAATATCGTACTTTATTACTAGGTACTGTTATAGCCGCCATCTTGGAGTTATAATTTTCAAAAAACTATTTTTATAAAAATAGGATTAAATACTGATTTAAATTAAAAAAAAAAACCTTTTCTCTAAGTTTTACTGTTCGTTATTTATAGCCCATCAAAACTCATCAGTCGGCTCTGCTGAACCCTGTATTATATTTACTTTTTAATATATAAAACTCTCCGGGAATACAATGATTTATTTCATCTCCTGCGTGTAGATATTTAAATTTATGTATATAGATATATATTTAATAACAATATTAATTATGCGAACTTCAATGAAAATATATCTAATATGAACAGTGGAATATTCTATCGGTATAACAATGATATAGATAATATTTTAATAAATATGTATACAGTAGATTCATATTATGTCGAACGTCGATATTTTGAATTTTTCGAAATTATCTCGAACTACATTGAAATCCCCTTGAAACTACACACAATAGCGTTTTGCTCTCGATAACTCGATACAAAATTAATCGCTTTTCGTTATCTCGGAATTTTTTCACATTATGTGGAAATGGACAACATGGTATGTGCGTGTAGAACATGAACGGATAACGAAATTTTATCAGACACCATTGAAAATCCTAGTGAGAGCGAAGACGAACCACAAAATGAGGAAGAAATCATTGCAGTTATGATTCAACAAGCTAAAACAAGCTGTAAAAACATCGCGATATTTTGTTGAGACTACTAACAGGTATGGAAGATGGCGATTCTCCTGCATTGTTTAATTTGGAAGACATCGTTGAAAATAAAAGTAATATAATACAAACTTTAATGACAAATTTTATTAAAAAAAAAAAAAAAATAGATATTTAATTAAACATTTTATTAAAACTCGAGCTTTTATCCCGTTCCCTTGAGATATCTGAGACGCGCTTCGGCTTCGCGGGGCAAATTTGTTTAGAGAGTGATAGAGAGGTAACGAAATAAATGATAAATAAGAATTATTTTATTTAACTATAATTCTACAAAGGAAAAAATTGTTTTATTGCAAAAATAGTTACTGTTACTGAATGAGAAGTTTTGAATTGCTTGTCGTTTTAAATTTCGTGGTGGTTTGCATCAAACACGGTCGTTCCAATTATCAATGTCGCTCGTAAATGTTCGTCACTTAAGTTGGTTCTATCCCTTGATTAGACGTATTTCATTTTTGAAAAAGTTCGCTCACATGGGCGTGTAGAACTAAATATTGGAATCATTTCACGTGCACGTTATCCAAGATTTGGAATGGCGTAGAATTGTTGCAGTCTGGTTATCTTTGAAACCGTTTTTGAGCCGGTTGTTTGATGTGAGCTCGATAACTACAAGCTGAAGCTCCATTGGTAATGTTTCAGATTGTACGGTGAATTGATTTTCGAAAATTCGAATGCGCTCAAAACAAATTATCAAAACTTAACTTAACTTGGCAGGTCGGTTCGAAAATCTCGAGGGTCGTAGGTTGGATACCCATGATGTAAATTATATTTGTTTACTGTGTATGCTAATCGTTTAGAGAATCAATTAAAATAGTCACTATATATTTTATTATGACCGTATGTTTTTTTTTTTATATCAACGTTATTAAGTTCATTCGCGATATTTTACGATTATTTCGAAACGGACGAAATCATTAAAACATTTTAGATGACATACAGTAATGATAAATAATTGTCAACGGTTACAAAAATAATAGCTATGATCAGGCTCAAGGAATTTCGGTGTCCCTTTGGGTTTGTTGTCGTTGGTTTTTCATGGGATTGTGATCAGTCAAAAACTAATATCCCCCGCCCTTTCAATAAATGTAAGCACGTCACCGGTGAGTATAGCTTTTTTATTGCTTTGAGATACTCGTAAAATATAAATGACGTAGGAATAATTCGGTTTCTTTATATTTGCCGAGTGAATTGTCGTAATGCAGACTCGAGACGAGTCTAATGCCCGTATGCCTTATACGAAACGGAGAGTCGAAGGAGTAAACGTTTTACCTTAAATATCGCGAACCGTTTGTCGAACGGATAGTGTAAATAGTCTAAAATATACGTGATTAAAAATGCTTTGTTGATAAATTCGATTACGCGTATATTTCTCGCCGACGGTCGTTAAAAGTTATTATTATTATTTTTTTTTTTTAATTTTTATTACGGGCAACTTACGTTAATGCACATTAATCGTCGAGCGCGATCCGTACCCGACAATACCAACAAATGGAAATTATTATTAAAATATATATATATATATGGGTAATAAATTAATAAACGCGCACTATGCGCGGTAGAACGGTAAATAGTTTCCAGCGATATATTTGCCCACGGGGTCAATATTAGACGAGTATCGAATTCCGTCTAGGGGCCGGGAATTAATACGCCCGGGTTAAGAATATAATCGAGCGCGTAAACGCCAAACAGTGGCAGCGCAGCGAAATAAACGAATCCGCCGCACGCCCCGTTGTTCGCGAATCACGGCCGTTCTCGTACGATTAATTCTCGTATTTAATATTTAAATTTATCACCGGTAACTTCTAATCAAATATTTGTTTTCCCGCGTGTATCGTTATATTATTACCGGATGCGTAGCCGACACCGCCGCATTGTGCACAAGTTTTAATAGCGTGTAGGTATAATGAAAGAGTCGAAAGGTTCTTCAAATATTTAATACCTGACCTAGTTCCTTAAAATAGCAAACGCGTATTACGAGTACACTGCTATTATTGTTCTTCCGGTCGTCTAGATGGACGCGCACACGATCTTTGGACATAAAAAAAAAAAAGCCAAAAATAAATAAAAAAAATCCTCGTATAATCCTTGGAATAATAACGACCGTTCGCTGAACCAATACAACGGCGAAATGTCTATAAATATAAAAAAAAAAAAAAAAAAAAAAAAAAATACGTTACATATTTTACCGTCGGCGCTGTTTGTTAAATGAAAATAAACGGAAACGAATACCTCGATTCGGAAACATTATCACGGCGGCTAGTTTTATCCGGTTGTTTTCGCCCGTGGACAATAATCGCTGCGTCAACCTTAGTCATCTGGGGTTCCTACTCACTTTCGTGCACTATTATTTTTTAGTAAGGAATTGCGTATTACGCCACGCACGAGTTCGATTAATCATCAACGTTCTATCATTTAGTATTTGGCAAACGAAATATTGTTATGTACGGGCAATGGAATGCTAACGAGGTCCGAAAGAGAAACGTTTTGGATTGCCATCCCACGCGTCTTCCGCAGAGAACTTTTACTTTGTAACGTTGGCGGCGGTCGCGCCCTCGAGTTGTAATACACTCGTATATACACGAGTATATACTATAGGTTCCTACGCAAAAGCATATTTTATCTTGACTTTGGCAATCAGCGTTAGACCGTGGTTTTCTACCTTAAATCTGTACGATTCACTGGACGAATGAATGAGTCGCGATTGAATAAACTATTACGGTAAAACTCGCTGAAGACGATCTGTAAGGGACCAGCTCTCTAGAGGAGCGGGAAAGCGTCTTATGCGAGAATTGGAAAAAAATTGATCACCCTGTTTCACATCAGACGCAGCTTTCTGAATACAGTTTCTTAATACATCTGGTTTAATTTTATCCCGAACTGCACTGATCTAACCAATGGAATGGATTCCAAAACATTAATTTTGATTGGTACTCTCCGTATATCTTAAGTATCGCTGGACTAATTTTTGTTCGGTATATTTATTTTAATATTTTAATAATACCCGGGTCTAGGGCATGCAACTTAGATGTAGTATTTGAGTATTTAGTGGCAAGAGAACAAGTTTTATATTGGTAATATCGATAATGTCTTATACGATATGTACACGTAAACGAGTATAATTTCAATTTTTATTACTGCACAATTATTAAAATTGATCGTCATTTACCAAACAAAAGAACGTCTTATCCAATTATACATAGAAAAACCGAGCATCTTATCGAGTGGTTTTTACATTGACCAGTATAGGATATATCTAGCCAAACAGCGTCTTAAGCGAGTTTTACTGTATTAGTATAATTTAATAAGTGTTATTTTATATTTACTGAACCTTTGAAGAGTCCGTCAAACTCCAGTGATTTCGTCGTTGTACGGTCTTGAATTAAGGTACTACACGATTCCGGCTCACTACAGTGCTTGCACGTCGATATAATTGATTTATTGGTTGGTTGGTTTTTTTTTAAGAAGACAAAAACATTAAACGAGCATTAAGCATTTTACTTTTCAAAATGAAGATGGGAAAACAAACAAAAAAAAAAAAAAGAAAAAAGCAAGAGACTTTGCCGAAGTGATCGATATTTTTGAAATAACTATAACGAGTAGGACGGGATAAAATGATCAAAGTACAATCGCGGTAAAAACATAAACCACGCGTAGGGTATAACAAAAAACAAAAAAAAAAAAAAAAACTATATTTTTGTTTGTGACTATTGATGTGTATAAACTTAAAAATAACAATCGTAAGCCTATACTAATTGTGACAATACGACACCGTCGTATTCTATTCAAGGAAAAAACAAAAATAACCGTGGAAAACGTTCTCGGGTGACAGAACAACGCAACTGTTTAAAGTGGATTTTAAATTTACCGACGCTTTATCGATGAGAAAAATTCCGACAAACTTTCGGTTCGGTATTAACGAAATGGGTTTATTTTGTCAGTGACACGAAACAAAAGCTTAAACTTTCCGAAGACAAAGGTGCTCTGTAAAAATTAAAAAAAAAAAAAAAAATCAATAGATACTCGTTGAGACCAAAAGAAAAAAAAATTACTGCTGATATCCAGGCCCATATATACGAGGCCTGTTTAAAAAGTTCCCGAATTTTTAAATTTTTTATTTATATTGCTTACGTACAAGCTATTGAGACTTATCACCCTTCGAAGTATTCTCCCTCTTGGTTTATACACTTTTGCCAACGACGTTTCCATTGTTGAAAGCAATCCTGGAAAGCAGTTTCTGGAATTGCTCGTAGCTCCGTTTTCATTTATTTCGTCTATCGTAGAAAATCTTTGTCCTTTTAACGGAGATTTTAGTTTTGGAAATAAAAAAAAAATAATGCCGGTGCTAAGTCGGGAGAATATGGTCGATGAGGAACGAGGAACGTCCTGAACACTGATTATCATAAGCATGTTTCGCAACATTTAATGAATCGCAGTAAAAGATTTACAGAGTTTAACACAACATTTAATATTAATACGTTGTTCGTGAATGTTATTCATCCTAAAAATCGCACAATACCCACGACCCGTCTACTTTGAACGCGCACAGTTAATGGTTAGATATCAATAAGCATTTGAGATTTAATTAAAAAGATAGCTGCTTATCTCTGTTTTATTTTAATTTAATAACATTTACGATACTATAAATTTCCTGTTTTTAGGAATTATAGTTCGGGAACTATTTGAATAGACCTCGTATATATACTGGTATTATACCGAAGAATTTAATTCGTTTACGATTAAAAAGTCAACGGAGCCCGGCAGATAATTTACAAATGACAATGAAATAATTGCGGTTGGTAAATCGTGTATTTTAAAAAATTAAACCGTTTGATATGACTGACGGACTAATCGCGTGTTATACGACCGACGTTCGTGACAAAATAAAAACACGAAAAATTATTATATTCTGTATTTTTCTGTAACTGTTATTGTGTGCCGGGAAATCCGATAATTAATAAGATTCCAATACAATAGATGGGTGGTATTTGTAAACTATATAAATTCGACTATCGGTAATGCGATTGTTTCCGCACTCGTACGGATACGTATCGTATCGTGTCCAACGGTACAAATGTTTTGCTATTTTTGAATCGCATCGATTACATTTCGGTATGTGTGTTTAGCTGTACGTTTGTTATTGCGGGTGCTCTGTAAAATTATTCTTACACGGTATTACGTCGGTTTTAGTATTTTTAACGCAATCGTGGACAAACACAAGAGTACACCCCTACGAAATATCAGGACAATTTTTTAAAATAAATTACGCCCGGTCAACAAATCGAATAGTTATTTTAAAGTTTCCCGTGAGATTTACAAATAAAATGAATTAACATACAGTAAAACTTCTATAAAAATAATTTCGGTTTAACGAATTTTTTTTTTTTTTTTTGACAACCATTACATTGTTAATCGTGCGTACATTTATCTCTGTATAACGAATCTGATGTTTCTATATGAACTATTCGATAACAAATCGGTTTTTGTCAACTTTGTCACCGTCGAATATTAAATATTGTTCTAAAATACCTACGATTTTATTGTTTCCAATAAAGATAAGACATTGATAGGCAAGCCGGTTAATTCGACCGCAGCAGTTCCAATACTGACGTAAACTTAATCGTATAAAATGTGATGAAATCGAAGGAGATCAATTGCGCAGAAGAACTACCTAAATTCACTGAAAAACGGATACTAAACGCCTTCACTGTTATGAGAAATGGCTGTAGACAACAAACAAATGTTTCTGATGAAATTTTCATTTTAAACTCAATGAAATCGATACATTTTACGAAAACAGTACAATATACATATAGAAATAACAAACAAACGAAACTCACTGATTATTTCTTTTAAATTAAGATTAAAAAATAATAATGTAATATTTTATGTTTATTTGATAATATAAAATATAGAATATGAAATTGAAAAATTGATACATATGAAAAAAAAGAAACCATGTAATTCTATTTAACGAATTTCTCTGTATTACGAATTTTTTTGTTCCCCGTATGACTCCGTTATATGCAAGTTTTTCTGTATTATAAATGTATATATATATATATGAGTACCTAAAAAGTGATAAAGTATGATATTTATAAACATTTTAAATTTTTTTCACCCCCATCCCACCTGAAATTTTTTTTCCTGCGATCACACTAGAGTTTCGTATTATATTGGAAAAATTAAATTTTTATAGGGTACATATAGGCTATTTGTTGACCACGACAAAGCCAAAGTATGTAACTTCCTGACCAGTAACCGTATGATATTGTGTCGACCGGAGTCGAGTCCCGGGCCCCTAGTGGTTTTGGCACAGATAGTATTATTGAATCTTTATTTTTATTGAAAATATTACGTTCCACGATTTAATTTTTATACGTTTTTTCGTTAATTGCTATCAAATTTCTTTAGTTACGTTCAAAAGCCAACGAAACCGCTCTCATTGGCCAATTTTCAACGCGAAAAGGAGGTGAGTGGACACAACCGAATTTAACCAAAATTACTTTCTTACAACAATGAAAAAGGCGAGACGGTCCGATATCAAAAATTGAAAAGATATTATATAATAATTATATAAGATATTTTATAGAAATAAAATTATGGAAAATATAGACGTTATGCAGTTGGGTCCCCCGAGTTAGTCCAGATAGTAACATTATTAACATTTTATTACGTAGTAAGTCCACAATAACACGACGAATTAGCATAGTAAAATTAACAGACGATTTTTTTTTTTTTTTGTATATTATTTGAGTTAGGAGTACTTAACCAAAATACCTTATTGTTGATTTATCGTTGGGTGTATCGTTAGATATATTTCACCGTGATATTTCCGTGATATTGCGGAATTCTCTGGTACGAATGAATAAGAGGAATCGCGTCTGTTCGACGCAGTGTTAGCCCGCAGTGTTATTTTCCCCGTAGACATCTACAAAAGTAAAAAATTAATTTTGTTTCCTAATTGAATGGAGTGTTTGGCAGCCATCTCTCTTTTTCGACAGCATACAGACGCTATTCTTTAATAATCTTTTCGTCCCACTGTGTTCTTTATATATTATATTCTTTAAGGCCTTCCCGCACACTCCTCGCCACCCCGCACACATTTCATTATTGGAATTGACTTTCTGGCATAGCCCAGCAGTGGTTCTAAAAAGTTGGTTCACGTTTCGTCGTCGCGGATAACATGTCTAAAAGAGTCAAAGAAATATCATTCCTTTTTTTTATTAAACAAGTAACACATTCAACGGTCGAACCGAATGCAGTCTTGTAAAAGGCACTTTGAAACGTTTTTCGGATACAAATACAGATATTGTTTGAAAAGGTATTTGAGTACGAGTACAGAATACATAAATAATTTTGTTCTTACGTGCCTATCCCATCATAGGTAGAGTCGCAAATAATTGGGTTTTTTGATTTTTTATTTTAATAATATTATTTATAATTTTGTTTAATACCCTAGTAAAAGTTGAACATTTTGAATCTATTTAACTTTCAACGTAACGAAATGCTTTGCAATTGAATATATGGAAAATTGTATTAAAAATGATTTCAAACGAGTATTGGATTTAAATTATACATATACATTTTAAAAATATTTAAAATACGAAATTGAATAGTTTTATTTAAATACTATACAAATCTGATCGAACCCGAGTAAATGTTGTGTATTTTTGGCATTTATAATCCGAGGGTTATAACACCGATGAACATCGCGTACGCCGGATTCCAGAATGCCATTCCAGGTTACAAAGATTTCCTATAAGAGAGAAAAGGTTAGGTTAGACCATATAAATAGTATACAAATACGGGACATTTTAGTTACCTAACTAAATATAATAATAATGTCCGTCGACATCGACATATGACAAAAGTCAATGAAATTATGCGGTTTTTTTTGACAACCTGGGAGTTATTCATCACGAATTTCTACCTGCAGGACAAACTATTAACCGATGATACTATCTAGAAGTATTAAAACGTCTTCGAGAAAAAGTGCGGAGGAAAAGGCCTGAAGTGTGGAAGAAAAACTTATGGTTTCTCCATCACGACAATGCTCCGGCACACACTGCCCTGTTAATTCGAGATTTTTGCGTGAAAAATCACATGACCGTGCTTCCTCATCCACCATATTATTCCGAATTCTCCATTAGCACCGGCAGAATTTTTTTTTTTTTTTTCCACAACTAAAATCTTCGTTAAAAGGACAAAGATTCTGTACGATAGACGAAATAAAAGAAAATTTGCTAACGGAGCTACAAGCAATTCCAGAAACGGTTTTCCAGGATTGCTTTCAACAATGGAAAAGTCGCTGGCAAAAGTGTATAAACCAAGAGGGAGAATACTTCGAGGGTGATAAGTCTCAATAGCTTGTACGTAAGCACTATAAATAAAAAATTAAAAAATCTGGGATCATTTTGAACAGGCCTCGAATTTTTACTATAAAATACCCGCGATACGACGGTACCCGATTAGTGAAGCGGTAGATAAAATACAATATGAAAACTGCCCTGAATATTATATTATATTGTCAGGTGGCATCGGTGGTGCCCACTGGGCGCCTGTAATTTTCGAATTTGAACATTTTAGTGAGTGCCAACCTTGAAATTCGTTCCAATATATCTAAAAAAAAAAAAAAAAGTACGATCAAATTTGAACTCGATTGGACCTAATGAACAGGGCTCAATGTTTTATGAAAAAGCGAACATTTTTTTTTTTTTTTTGTACTTCGTATACTTCCTTAAATCTCAATATTACGAACAAATGTACTGAATCTTTGTTGTAGTAAAACTGATTATTTTCTAAAAAAAAAAAAAGAAGAAAATTACTTTTTTTAAACCTTTTCATTACCGACATCGATATAAATCGATCATTTCTTATGATTTATGAAAATTTCTCGGTGTTTTTGTTCTTTGCGATTACTTTGCGACACGCCACTGGCGTATTTACGATTTCCTTCTGGGGGCGGGGTAGGGTTGATAATTGAAAATAATTTCTTTCACAATTTGTCGGTTTTGTGTTGAATACTTAAAAATATATTTTAATTAATATTAAGTCGTTTAAACGTGACAATACATAAATGTTTCCGTTTAATTAATTATTTATTATTCAACAAGCGAAAAAAAAAAAAAAAAAAAAAAAAAAAAAGGGCCAACAAAGTCGCCGCTGACACGCAGGGCAAATGAAATCGAATCGAAAATAATTTTTATTCGACACGCGGCCGGATACAAAATGATTAGATTTAGTAGTATATTGCTCGTGTCGGCGTATTAAATGATTACGTTTATGATCGCAAGTCCCTGTTTTACTACTGATTACACGCTGATTACAATTACCGGTAGGTCGAGTTTAAAAAAAACGGAAATTGATTATAGCAAAAGAAAGAATAAAATATGCTCAGGAGGGAAGATGGGGAGGGAAAGGAATGCGTTTTTTTCGTAGGGACTAAGCCGTTTTTGTTAACAAGGTTTATAATATGATAATTTTAATATAAACCACTGTTAGGAGGTATACTTGTTTAACCGCGTTTCGGCGATAAAAAACAATATTGTTACTAAGGCCCGGATTTTCATAGAAATGCATAATCTACCGCATAAATCCCCTAGAATAATTTCGATTAAAAATTCTACACAATCAAATAGTTGATTTTTTTTCCGCATATTTTTTGTAATATTTCAATGAAAATGCACATCGTAAATTGTACGTTTCTGGATGGTCGTACAAATGTTGCATGTTTTCCAATTATTTATTTGAAAATCCGGGGTATTCTCAAATGAAAAAAAAAAAAAAAAATAGTCTTGTTTGAAATATTGGCGCATATTGTGCCTTGCGACGCAGACAGAAGTTTTTCCAAGTTTAAGTCTATGCTACGCGACAATCGCAAAAGTTTTCAATTTTGAATATCGAAAAACCCATTTCGTAACTTCGTGTTGGTTCGCATTCCAAAATTAATAATATTAATTTAGGTTAGGTTAGGTAACCTAACTAAAATAGTTAATATTTAATCGAATAATCATTATTTGATATTTTTTTTTTTTTTTTTTTTTATACTTTTACAACATATTTAGATAAAATAAATCATTTTATTTTTACATATATTCGAACATGTGCATATTCTACAAGGTTTTTTTCCATACAAACACGGGCCTTGATCATAACATATCGTAACTACTTTAAGCGGACTCGATTAATTGAAATCGATCGATTGGTGTTTTCTTAAAAAAAAAAAAAACCACATTGGCCTATTATTTCTGGTTTGAAAAGCTGTCCACGTTAAAAAAAAAAAAAAAAAAAAAAAAACCCATCATTGATAACCGCTCAGATTGTAAAAATACATTTAAACGGAACGAGAACGCGTTCGTTTTAAAAATGGATCTTTTCCGACACTGCCGTAAATACGCCACTGATGTTAGCCAGTAACGTGAGTTTTTTAATCTATAGAAAGTATATATATAAAACAATTTGAAAAATTATTGAAAACATTATGTGTCGGCGGCATGTAAAAGTTTTAATTGTTTACGATATTTATACCTTGTGCATAAAAAAAAAAAAAAAAACTATACAGTATCTGAAATATTATTCATATAAACGCGGCGTACGATTGAAAATGTTATCCGGTACACAATAATTGTACGAATAACGGTATTTTTTATTTTTTTTTCTATTATTTTCGCAAAAAAAATCCAGCGGTTCTGCCATCGCGTCGTTAGGTTAGGCCTTTTTTTCTTATTTTTTTTTTTTTTCTATATAGATTCCCCGAGCGTAGCCATCAGAAATAGGATTGATTTTTCACTATATTTTTATATTATTATTATTATTATTATTATTTTTTTTGCGTCTTTGTAAACAACTTCTCGACCTTATAGAAAACTTCGTACTGACTTTTTTCTACTGCGTTCCCGGGAATATTTACGCAATAACGGTTTACGTTATGTCGAGATTCGATTGTAATTGCGTAAAAAAAATATCATCTGAAATTTTCGAGTTTAAATTCACTTTTACGCGCATTAAGTTTGTTGGGCGTCTAAAAAATGTACGAAATATTGATCCGAAAATCCGTAATCACGATGATTTTTTTTTTTTTTTTTTTCGCTTTAAGCGTTTAAAGTCCCTTAAAATCGTAAAAACCGCTTATGTATTTCCCATAGTATATCACGTTGTACGATTTATGCGGATAAAATATTTTCGGCTCGAAGAAAACACAAAAACATTACGGTTGTGAATATTGTTTATTTCATAGTTGTTCCGTTTTTCAATTTATCAAAACGCGTTCAACCGAATTACGCTCAGAACCGGGGCCGCACACAGCTTTGTCCGACCCCCTTGTTTCCCGGGGGCTTGATTTTCAAAGTGAATAATTCGTCTAATTATACACGAAAACTGATAATTGGCAATGGTTTTGACATCAAATATTATTGCAACCGTGCTGTTATGTTTCATCTTGTTGTTTTCATAAATACATTCATTTTACCGTATTATTATATTTTGTTGTTGAAGCATTTCGGAGAGAAAATTGCACACTTCAGGACATAATTGTAATAAATAACTACGTTTATAGTGTATAACGTGAAATTAACAATTCATACGATTAATTGCCTTAAATTGAAAACGGACGGGGCTAAATTGCGTTGTTGCCTTCTATTAACACAGAGAAATCATATCTGATGGTCGGATATAATCATAGTGTATTTCTTCTTGCCTTTCTCGCTGCGTAATCACCATAATGCCTCATCCGCGTCAATCGTCTTTGCCGGTCGATTGCCTCCACTGCTAGAACGCCTATGCCCGAGGTCCCTGTCCTCCTCCCGCTGTTAACCGTAGCGCATTATTCACTCTATTCAAAGTTGAGAAATATCTTTCCGCACTCGGAACAGTTGCAGGGATAGTCAAAAACTACACAACGCATCCGGTGTAAACAGTCAGACCGACTATGAGACAGGGTCTCTAATGAGACCCGTTGCGATAATACGCTGATACAGTGTTAATAAATTAATATAAAAAACGATTGGGGCTTGTCACCTGATTTCCGGATGGGATTCGTCGGGATTTTAATCATTTTTTGTAGGCCCAAATGACCCGAGAATGAGTACAAGACTGAGTACAGCCTTTCTCAGAATCGTTTTTCGTTTGCAATGATATACCAGTATGGGTATAAACTAAATTTTACCCGATTGTTCTGCCTACCCAACTTCTCACCTATATAACAGTGGTTCTCCTACGGTACGAAATATGTCAGGTTTTTGTTTTTTTCTGTTGTAAATTTTATAATTTTATTTCATTTACAAGTACGTAAATGTCGATAGTACATGATTAATACGCTATACGAGCCCAAATTAAACGTACGTTGAATTTATAATAATTAGGGTTCGAGACTTATTGCACGAAAATTGTTGGAAATATGCATGCACGAATGCACCTAAATGTTTTATATTTTTTATAAAGCCATTCAAATAGTAAAAAACAACTTTATATAAATATTTTTCATTTGTACACTTTCTTTAAGAAATTTACAATATTTTACTTACTCATTTGTATTATTATTATTATTTTTTTTTTTTCCGGGGTATAAAACAATAACGTAAATCTTCAAAATGTATTTACCAACACTATAACGTGAAAAAAAAAAACTTATGGCGTTGGCAAAATGTGTGAAATATTCAAAAATATGCAAAATTTACATTATTGGTCATAAATAAATGTATATTTCACTTTGAGCCGTCATTAAAGAATAATATGGAAATGTAACATGTCCCGAACCATAATTAAAATCATGTTATCTAATAAAATATTAAAATTATGGTTTTATGTAGCTGTTTTAATTGTGCTTATATAAATAGGAAATAGGAGATGGTGGCGACCACACATTTGCAATGTCATTCGAGGCGTCCTCATTATCGAGCATACCGGACGCATCTATTCACAGTTATCGGGATGACTATCAGTGGGACCGCAGGCGCCGGAGTTCTACATGGACGGGCCGATACTCAGACAAAAATTCAGACCCGGAATTCGATAACCTGCGCATGCACCGGGGCAGCGTAGGCATGCACAGCCTGTCGGACTCATTGAACAAGCTGACGTTCACGCAGAGTCTGGCGTTCCCAGAGCTGGCCCGCAAGTTAGCGTCACGCCGCAGACAGGAGCAACTACGCTCGGCCATCAACGATACCAGTCAAGAGGACTTTGAGGCATGCTCTAAGTTCATCGCCGTGGCCGGCGTATTCCTGCTCAGCCTTATGGTCTACGGCGTAGTGAACAAGTACTCTGGGTCTGGTACCCCTGCATAAGGGTGGCCGCCCCGGGTAAATTCGGGGCTCAATAATGCTGACAACCAGACCACGGTGTACAGCATCACAGCGTTTGACGAAAGAATAACTCCGACCGCCGCCGCCGCCGCTCTGAACATTACCGAGGGTAATCACTGGACGATCTCAAAAGATGTACTTGACATTCAAAAACCGGGGATGACCGTCCACGACAACGTCTTCGGCAACCAGACCAACCGATCGTTTTTGGGTCGCCTGTTTCGTTCAAAAAGCGAAAAGGGAACATTACCGGTTGTCTCGGGTGACGCCGTCCCTGACGTTATTAAGAACGGTAAAGGCGGCGTTGGCGATGCAGGTAGCGTTGGCGGCGCAGGCGGCGTTGATAGTGGCGGTGTCGGCACCGTCAATAGTAGCGGAGTCGGTACAGTCAATGGCAGCGGAGTCGGTACCAGCAGCGGCGGTGGCGTTGGCCGTGCACGCGGCGGTGGTGTTGGCCGTCCACGCGGCGGTGGCGTTGGCCGTGCACGCGACAGTGGTAGTGGCCGTCCACGCGGCGGTGGCGCTGGCGGTGCACGCGGCGGTGGCGCTGGCGGTGCACGCGGCGGTGGCGTTGGTGGTGGACGCGGCGGTGGCGTTGGCCGTGCACGCGACAGTGGCGGTGGCGGTGCACGCGACAGTGGCGTTGGTGGTGGACGCGGCGGTGGCGTTGGCCGTGCACGCGACAGTGGCGTTGGCCGTCCACGCGACAGTGGCGCTGGCCGTGCACGCGACAGTGGCGCTGGCGGTGAACGTGGTAGTGGCGTTGGCCGTGTACATCGGAGTAGCGTTGGCCGTGCACACCGCAGTGGCGCTGGCGTTAAACGCGGCAGTGGCGGTGGCGGTGCATGCGGCAGTGGCGGTGGCGGTGCACGGGGCAGTGGCGTTGGTGGTACACGCGGCAGTGGCGTTGGCGGTGCACGCGGCAGCGGCGACAAAGGCGGTGGTGGCGTCGGCGGTGCAGGCAACAATGACTGTGGCGGCGTCGGCGACAGCGGCCACGTGTAAAGCGCTTGCCGTACCGCACCCGCTCTCTTAGTACGTGAATTGTAAGAATATAGTTGTACATTTGTAATATATCCGTAGATTATTAACATAAAACAATACATAATATTATATACACAGATCTATAAACCGTAAGACAAACCTGACGACGCAAAAAAAAAAAAAAAAAAAAATTTAAATTCGACGTATACGAATTAGTGATGTGACATAAATCCGGATTGTTCAATAAATCCGAAATTCGGATTTTCGGATTTTTAAATCCGACATTTATTGTAAGTCCGTATATCGGATTTGATTATCCGGATTTTTCCCATCGCTAATAACTAATACGATTAATATTAAGTAATTATATAAGTAATTTACAAACTACTGTAGCTACGTAATACAAAATATTTGTCTTCGTTAAAAACCGGCCCGTGCTTTTTCAAATATTTTTTAATAATTATTTTCTTGCGGTGTTATCTTTGCTAAAAAAAAAAAAAAAAAAAAAATATAAATATAAATAAAATAATAATAATTAACGCGCTTAAAACTATCGTTTTATCATTATGTATTTTTTTTTTTTTCGCTGTTTAAATGCGATCGATTGCCGGACATTTTGGTTACACGATCGAAAATCAACGTTCAACGCGCGCCCGCGGGACTCATCCGCAGGATCGAAATCGGTTTGCCGTATCGATACGAGCGCGTGTGAAAAAGTGGTAAAAAAAAAAAAAAATAAAAAAAAAATATATATATATATATATATATTAAAAATGAACACAATTTTACGCAACGTTATTCGTTTTCGACAATTGCGAATTCGGCAATATAATTTTTACGTAAAATAACGTAGTGTACCACGGGCGGTACGGTAAAATCGTCGTTCGTTTTCGCGTGTGCGCCAGTGTTATAATATAATAATCGCGTCACAGGCATAATAATCCCGGCCGTCACTGGCGACAAATAACAATTAATAATTGTGCGTGTATCGGAATCGTGATTATTGCGCGGGCGTCGCGATTTAAATATTTTTACTTAAAAACGAAATACTATTCCACGTGCGTTCGTGCGGTTTTTTGTTTCCAAACGATCGTTTTCGGTTATATATATATATATATATATATATATATATATATATCGTTAATCCCCAGACGGATGTAACACGGATTGCGGAAAAAAAAAAAAAAAACATATAATTAGAAATTAAATTTAAAAACGAAAAAAAAAAATAATAATAATAATTTTAAATAATGCACGTTTTCGACTTATATTAACCCGCACCAGTTATAATAATAATAAAATTAATAATAATAATAAAATTAATAAAAATAATAGTAATAATAACAATAATAATAATAATAATAATAATAATAATTGTTAATCGATCCGTGTTATTGTCTTAACCTTAAGACCGGTGATGCGACCAAATTATGACGTTTTGGATGTCTGGACACCTTCCACCCCCCCCTCGAACCGTATTTATGGAATATTTAATATGGTGTATTTTTTTGTCGTTTCGAGAGTATTTTATACGGTATTTTACCATGTCTGTTGAGATTATTATCTAATAATTCGTGTCCGTACTACACTAGTGGCGTGTTGGAAAAAAAAGCGAACGGATTAGAGGGGGCGGTGGGATGGTCGTACCAGGCGGGCTCCCACGTCAAAAAAAATAATTCGAGTTGCATCGCCGTCTGAGGCTTTTTCAATAATATGCTATTGATATAAAACAATTCGCTTTAACATTAAAAACAATTACAATATTTAAAAATGCGTCGTACGAACGTTTTATTACCGTGTAACTATTACTTACTTACTTACTTACTTACTTACTTACTTACTTATAATAGTTACTATATTACTATATTTAATATATATATATACATTAATTATATTATCGTCTAGTTACGATCCTACTATTTTATTGGAATGACGTCTAAGGGTATGAATCGCGTACGTGATTATTTGCAATTGATTTGCTCGTTTTCTGTGTTGTTATTACGATATGAGAATTGGGTACGCCGGAGCGGGGGCCGGATCCGAGGTACCTAAGGGGTGAAAACCCGTTGCGAAAATGCGGTCGCGGAGATGAAATTTTACAAAAAAAAAAAAAAAATGGAAAAACGGAAAAGTTAAAAAAAAAAAAAAAAAAAAAATGAATTGAGGGCGTTATAAGTAGCGTTTGAAATAAATCGCTGGATTCCCCGGGGCCGTTTAAAATACGGCGACGATCGCGATCCCACACACCCGGGGCGCCCGCCTATTTTAGGAGGACTAAATAATATTAGTCGGAACAGTTAAGTTTGTGGAAATTTTTATACGTGTTGTACGAGGATCGAGATGTTTACGGAAAAATGTTTTGTTTGTTATGGAAAATTGTCGTCGATATAATTATTTACGTTGACGGTGGCCAAATAATATTAATAATTCTATTACCATAATTATATAAGTGTTTTGCATAGATATTATATATATAAATAGTTATTTATTAAGATATTTTAATGGAATGTTATACTATATTTAATATTA
Source organism: Tuberolachnus salignus (assembly GCA_956483605.1). Lineage (NCBI taxonomy): Eukaryota > Metazoa > Arthropoda > Insecta > Hemiptera > Aphididae > Tuberolachnus > Tuberolachnus salignus. Next base: position 35,127,458 of record OY101435.1, on the reverse strand, counting down.
TATTATATTTATATCGTGAAAAAAAAAAAGAAAAGAAAACGCGATTTTTCTTTCGTTTCGATAGCGTGCGGATACGACGCGCTACTATACTATTATACGCATAATGAAATATTATTATTATTATTATTGTAACGTTTGAGTTCGTAATTATTGTACGCGATTGTCGCGGTGGAAACGGTGGCGGAATGGTCTGGAAACGGAAATTTCCCGGACGATTTTCTTGTAGAACACAAAATCGGTGGTAATCGCTATAACGAGACCATTATAAAACGGCAACGCGCCACACACCCGGAAACCGCGTTGTTCGACACGCGGATTTTCGCGGTAGAAATTCTACCGGAAAACCTTACGGGAAAAACGAGTGGGGAAATTGCCATAATCGGCGACGGGATATCCCCGGGGTGGAGGAAATAATACTGCGTCGGGCAGACCGAACCGTCGGGTCGGTCGCCCGCCTGCGGTCGTGCGTTTGGCGCCCGTTCCGCCACCCGCGGGCACGGTAATGATTACAATAATAATATAAACTAACCGGTACAACCTCAAAATAGTATTTCGTCGACGTTACGGACGTTTTTACTTAAATAATCGAAATTAGAGCGTAACTGCGCTATAGACAAATAATATTATAATCGATTCTATGTTATATTATATACATAACGCGCTATAGTAGAATAGTTGAAAAAAAAAATGTTAAAAAATGGTTTGAATTTCTATCGTTTCGAAACGTTATTACATATTATTATAATAATTTTACAGTATTCATAATATTACAATTATTTATATTACGCGTTATGGTGTTTACCGTGAGCGTACCGTATACACTACATTAGAATATAATAATTTCACACTGTACACTTTTAACAAACCAACAACAATATGATCAATAATCCATTTTTTTGTTTTTTTTTTTTTGTTTTAAATACAATATACGTTAATACCGGTGGTGCGACCAGGTAACCAACAAAACCTTTTTTTTTTTTTTTTTTTTGGACCGTGTGCCGTACCTTTCTACGATAATCGTTTTTCGACAGGAATTCGATTTGATTACGTGGCTCAGGACAAAGACAAACGCCAGATAAGAAAATTATAATTATAATAATTATAATTATTAACACGCGTGCTCGGCCCGAGGAGTCGTCGTTGTCGGGGTACACGCACAAATTAAAATTATTTACATTCATTTTTACAATACAAATAAACTTGAGTTTTCGAAATTATTATCTTTTTAAACCTGGTTGCGCCAACGAATAACACTATAAATTTATTACACGATACACGATGTATATTATATTACATGATATTATATTGCATTATATTGTATTACCTACATTTTATTCGAAATTATACGATTTGAAAACCACAAGTGCGTTGTTTTTTTTTATTTTTATTATTGTCTTCATAGCCCGTGTACCTACAGAGTTACCACAATAACCGTATCTTGTGCGATTGATGAACAAAACGATCTCTCAACAGATAATTCCGTACAAGTCACCACTAAAATCGACGACATTCCGTTGAACGAGATAACATTTGGGTGTTGGTGGTGTCCTCCATTTTCCGTAGCGTTAAACATGAGTACGATTGATAGGAGGGAAAAAAGGAATAGGGAGTTTTTTTTTTTTATTTTCACGAGGACCACGTGTACTCGTCAAACGAGACGGGACTTGTTGTCTGCGGCCCGACGGGCAAGACAAATGCGGTGCTAATCGTCGGCCAGTAGTCGTACGGGAGTTACGAGGCGGAGGGCAATGGATTTTATGGGTTCGGAAATACTTCGTGTACGGGCAGAACGAGTACAAGTATTCAACTTTCTATATTAGAATAATATTAGTCGGGTGGGTTAGCTACTGGCGGGTATCGGTGGACAAGAATGGTCGGTCCGGTTAGGTCAGGGCGCGTTTTTACGGACGACAAGCGATTTGTTATTTTTAGGGGTCCCGGCAGTAGGAGACAAGCGAAGAAAGTACGGACGACGCGTGCGAACGGCGAACACTAGCCGTGCGCAAAAACCATCGATGTTTTTGTTTAAATACTCCGAATAAAACGTCGAGGTTTTATTTCGATGTAATTTTTTTTTTTTCAAATTATTTATATAATAATTTTATAAATTTATATATTTATTGTGCCGGAAATGGGCAGGCGATTTAATAAACCTATGCCTTGAATTAAATTGTTTTTTTTTTCTCTTCAAAAAACGCTTATAAAAACGGGTAATAATATTGCCCGGAAATATTTTATATTAAAACGTGTAATGTGACATCGATGTTTTCCACGAAAATCCGACGTATCGACACGATCGATGGTTAAAAACGTCGACGTTGAAAACGTTTTGCCGGACTCAAGCGAACACGGCCGAGAAGACCAAATAATATCCGGACAGGACGAGTGACGCGGCGTATTTTTCCGCCCGGATATCCGGGGCGTTTGTTTTACCGGGAGATTTCGGTTTCACCGGAGACGCCGTCGCGGTGTACGGGTTTAACAACCGCACACACATCATACACCCGGCCCGATAACCGACATATTTTATTCAGTCCCATTGGTTATTTATGGCGACCCGGTCTGACCTTTAGAAAGCGGTTTTTTTTTCTTTACGCCCAATTTTTTACTGCCCGCCGCCGACCGAACGTTCCGGTGGCGCGCCGCCAGATCCCCGGCAAGTCGCGGACACCGGCGCGGCCGCTGGATTCGCCGCCTACGTCGCGGACGACCCGTACCATCGGGCCGTTCCTGACCATTAGTTATTTTTTTTCGTCGAGACGACAATGGACTAGGTGTTTGTATCGTTACCGCAATACCGACGATTCGATATAATTTTTTTTTTTTCTTTTCGTTTTCGACAATCGACATAAAACACCGGCATAAAATATATTTGCTGCGCGCGGAGACCCCGGCGTTATCTACGATTACGAATATTCTCATAAAATTTTTTAGAAATAATTACGTACCATTTAACATTAACCCGAATGTTTAAATAAAAACGATATTTACACATCCGATTAATTCGGATTAAAATAAATAATTATAATATTAATAACTAAAATAAATTACGATTTTTTTTTTATTTCAATTAGGTATTTAAACTAGTGGTGTGACATAAATTCGGATTATTGGATTTTCTGATTATTCAAAATCCGACATTTATTGTAAATCCGGATTTTTAATCGAATCCAAGTTTTGGTTTTTCAAATTGTGATTTTACATTCTTTGAATTCATTTCTCATAAACTATTATTATTATTATTATCATCTTATTGTTAATAGCATTAAATGTTTAAAATATTAAATACGTTTTTACAATCCGAATAATATCACAAATAGAAATTTATTTAAAAAGACAAGTACAACAAGAAAAAAAAAATCGTACATATTACACTATAATTAGTCTAATTTATATAATAAATTACAAGCTGCCCCGGCCAACGTCGGTTGACTCATAAATGTTGTCTATGATTAACACACCTTGAAATTAATAAAATTATTTAACTCATTTTATAACGTAAAACAATTTACTGAAGGGTTTTATTTGAAGATTTTTAAAAATAGAAATTTGTACGGTCAAACCCAAATTTTGGATTTTAAAATCGGAAATACCAAATATAGGATTTCGGAATTCGAAACACGATATTTCGGATTTTTCCCATCGCATGTGTATTTAAACATAGTATACTATATAACTGGCTGGTGTTCGAATTGGAAAAGTTAAAATAAGTGGCGGGACTATGAGACTTAAATAAAATTATTAATTGCGATTATCGAACTAAACGTAGGAGAGTAGGGTGGGGGGGTCCCTCGACCACTTTTCAAACATTCAATAATTAATTATTTACAATAAAAAATACAACCAATAATACTCCTGCAAGCTGAGGTGTTTTGCTTGCATATTTATATATATATATATATATTTTATTTGTTTAATCGGCCGTGTTTTATTACTACTTACATAATTACCGCACAAGACAAATGTGCAGTACACAACACCAATGACATTTATTACTAATCATCAACAACAGTCATCTATAATAATTGCTATAACAATTCATGACTGAATTATAAATATTAAATTCTAATGAGAAATAATTAGTAAAGGGACGTTAATAAAAAATATATTAAAATATTAGCGGATCTCTGCGTTCCTCTGCGTCTCGTCGCCGGTTGGAGCTCTGTGTATAATTGGAAAAGATAACTCGTTAACGCCGCATCATAATTTACACAAAAACCCAACAAGAAATATGTATTTTTCAAATTAATGTAAAGGCATATTGGCTAAATTACTGGACGTTTAGTTGTATATCTGCGTCTCTAAATAAATTAAATACCTTCGGCAGCCAGGTTTTTTTTGTTTTTTTTTTTTTTTTTCACTAGTCTACGGAAAAATTGTTTAGCGCAGAGCTTGAGCGGAGCTTATTTTGATGACGCGTTCGTCGCGTCAAGAGAGGAATTATAAAAATCGTCTAAAAACTGGCCATCTAACGACTCAAGAAGAAAAAAAAAAAAATGTTAAATAACAAAACGCTCGTAATTACAACGTCAGTTCCAAAATATATAAAAAATAAATTCGTAAACTAGTTAAGTCTCGGTGGATGTTTTTCCGCGAACAATAATGCAATTTGATAGTTATTGTTCTAATCGAGTATAATAATCTCGAGATTCACCTAATTGAATTTCATATCAAAACGCGGCTATATATTTAAATACGTTTTTTTTTTTTTTTTTTTTAACAATTTTCTGAACGGAGATCATTTTTGAATATATCTATTAGGTATTTAATGCAGCAGAAAAAATTATAAAAACTGACGAAAAAACAGCAAAATCACGATTTTGTCAAATTCGAGTTTTATTGTTTCTTCGTAATTCCGAAAATAATTGTTCTAGAAATTGGACATTTTCACATATAAAATGTTCATTTGTAATAAAACGACTTGAAAAAAAAAAAAATATAATAATAATTTCAATTTTAGGCTGTTTATAGATTTTTTGATTTTTTTTAACAATTTTCTGAACAGTGATCATTTTTGAATATTATTCAAATAATATTTGATAATAATAGATATATTAGGTATTTAATGCAGCAGAAAAAATTACCAAAAAATGATGAAAAAACAGCAAAATCACGATTTTGTCAAATTCGAGTTTTATTATTTCTTCGTAATTCCGAAAATAATTGTTCTAGAAATTGGACATTTTCACATATAAAATGTTCATTTGTAATAAAACGACTTGAAAAAAAAAATATAATAATAATTTAAATTTTAGGCTGTTTATAGATTTTTTGATTTTTTTTAACAATTTTCTGAACAGTGATCATTTTTGAATATATCTATTAGGTATTTAATGCAGCAGAAAAAATTACCAATAAATGACGAAAAAACAGCAAAATCACGATTTTGAAACCGACATTCGCCGCCGTGCGAAATGAACTCTTGCTTTCTTTTTTTTCTTTTTGTTTTCTCAGTTTCTTTCGCCGAGACGTGAAAATATATAAGTAATACGTATAAAATACTAGGTTTTTTTTTTTTTTTTTTGAATGGAAAATATAAATAAATAAGATACAGAAACATGTCAACGAAAATGTAGCTATTATAGCCCGCCGTCGGTCGTTGTATAAAAACGGCTCTAGACGAAATACGATATTGGTGTCTAATGGAAATACGACGGCTTCTGAAAACGAGAACAAATATCGCCAATAAAAGATTTTACGAGGAAAACAACGGGACGTAAGTAAGGAGGAGGAGGAGCGGGACGAGCGGCTTGGCGGCGTGGGGCGGCGGTAGCGCGAGGTAGACGGCAAATATAACGAAAGAGAAAAGGAATATCGAGCGTACGGCGAAGGTGTACCCGCCACCTACCCCCGGCCAATTATTGCGGGCCGCCGTGCCTGTTCGGGAAAGCCGTGCAGAAACGGAAAAAACGACACGTCGGGTTTTCCAAGGGGATAACGTCGTGTCGGGCGCAGCAGAGATTATAATGCGCCCGCGACGGCGGAGGAACGAGGGAATATCGTTTTGGACGGTCCCGCCGGGAGGGACGACGGCCGTGACACAACACCTTTGCGTCCGGAACGCCGACGACAGTCTACAGTTATCCCGGTATCTGCGATCGTACGTTATTACGATCGACGAACACGGTGGAAATCAATAAAGCGCAGTTACACTGTCGTCGACGGAACGTCCGTGGGGGGGTAGATTGACTTTTCTTAATCGCCGCCGTGGGCGATTCCAGTATTCGGCGAGTTACGAAAAAGAATATAAAAAAAAAAAAAAACAAAAAAAAAAAAAGGTTTCCGAATCCACTCGGCTGGTCCGTAAACACGACAGCATTACAGTGACGGTTATAATAGACGAGGCGAGGGGAATTGACGGGCTGCTATTCCTCCTACCGTATATACAGAGTTACGATTTTTAAATAATCGTCTTAATAAATCCGTCGGTTCAATAGTATATTTTATTTCGAACGTATCTGGATACAGAGACGCCTTTTCACTAGTTCGGGAGTGATAAAACAGAAGATAAACAAAAAAATTATTTTATTTAACTATAATTCTACTAAGGAAAAAAAATCGTTTTATTGCAATAATAGTTACTGTTACTGAATGAGAAGTTTTGAATTGCTTGTCGTTTTAAATTTCGCGGTGGTTTGCATCAAACTCGGTCGTTCCAATTATCAGTGTCGCTCGTAAATGTTCGTCACTTAAGTTGGTTCTATCCCTTGATTAGACGTATTTCAGTTTTGAAAAAGTTCGCTCACATGGGCGTGTAGAACTAAATATTGGAATCATTTCACGTGCACATTATCCGAGATTTGGAATGACGTAAAATTGTTGCAGTCTGGTTTCTTTGAAACCGTTTTTGAGCCGGTTGTTTGATGTGAGCTCGATAACTACAAGCTGAAGCTCCATTGGTAATGTTTCAGATTGTACGGTGAATTGATTTTCGAAAATTCGAATGAGCTCAAAACGAATTATCAAAACTTAACAACTTAACTTGGCAGGCCGGTTCAAAAATCTCGAGGGTCATGGGTTGGATACCCATGATGTAAATTATATTTGTTTACTGTGTATGCTAATCGTTTAGAGAATCAATTAATATAGTCACTATATATTTTATTATGCCCGTATTTTTTTTTTTATATTACCGTTATTAAGTTTATTCGCGATATTTTACGATTATTTCGATTACGATTATTTCGAAACGGACGAAATCATTAAAACATTTTATATGACGTAAAATATTGTAATAATTGTCAACGGTTACAGAAATAATAGCTATGAACAGGTTCAAGGAATTACGGTTTAAAATTCCTGCAGTCTTATTTTCTTGAAACAGTTTTTGTTTGATGTCAGCTCGATGACTTCAAGATGAAATTTCGTTGGTAAAATTCCATATCCTATGGTGAACGGATTTTTGATAATTTGAATGCGCTCAAAATTAATTATCAAAACATCAGTGAACTTTGGCTGGCCGGTTCATAAAGTTTGACGGGCTATAGGTTGGAGACTCCTGCTCTACAGTACTTTATATACGAATACAATTGATTTATTGATTAGAAAAAAACATCTGTATGGTCAATAGGTACACTGTTTGGGACAAAGATTAGACTTTTTTCATGGTGTAAAATTGTATAAACGGGATTAAAAACTGTTTGCAATGTTTTCATACTGGTAAACGAGCGGTATGGCATTGCCTAACGAGACCATACATCTCATTTGAGCGGAACAGTTCCATTTTCCAATTACGTGCCCAGCTATCCCAAAAGGAAATGATTTGCATGACCTTTTTTTTTTTTTCTTTTTAGTTATGCACTTATACAATAAAATCATGCAAATTATTCACATATATATATATATATATATATATATATATATATACATTAAAATTCTAAAAAATATGCACTTGACAAATACACAAAAAAAAAAAAGTTCAGTTTATTGAAAAATTAGTTCTTAAAAATTGTATTTCCAATTATGTTTAATTTTATTTTATTTTATTTTTATTTTAAGTATATTTATTCTACTTGTCGTCAGAGCTTTCTCATCTTTACCAATCTTGATTTTTTTTTTTTTTTTTTTTTTTGGCAAGCATATAAAACCTATAGTCATACAAGAATAAAATAAAACCGAACAAAATACTAAGATTATGCAAACGTTTTCGAGAAAGTAAATGAGAAATAATAATTTCCTCAATTTTATTCGATATACGCGCTAACGACTCCAAATAATCGACTAAATGTCACAAAATGCCAAATATACCAAAATACCCAAAATATGTAAAAAAAAAAAAAAAAAAACGTGCACAATTAAACTTTGTATTTTCATTAGTATTGTTATGAAACGTATTTGTACATCACTTGACGTGTTTTGCCGTGTAGCAAAATAAACATGCAAATGCGTGAACATACGAGCCCTGCTCATAATTATACAAGTTGCCCTACCTGAATTTATCGGCTTCTCTCAAACGTAAATTATAACGATAGGGGAAAATTAAAACTTTTTCCTAATTTTTTTTTTCCCCCGTCAAATCCAATATTGGTGGGTACCCGTCTGCGGTCGTGCCATACGCATTTCCCAAAGTTCCGATTGGGCGACGACGGCGGGTCAATTGTCTACAATTTTATTTTTCCTTTTAGTTTTACGGTTTTCGCACACGGGCGACGGGTACGGAAACTGTTTACACGGGAGCCCCCGGCCACTTTTTAATCACGGCGACACATTTCGCGACTCCCCTTCCCCCCCCCCGTTGTATGGCTAAATGATATTTTGAATTATTACCACTATAATTTTTATCGTGTATAACAATATGATTTATTATTGTTGGCGATTGATTTTCGTTGGGTCGGCAACGGGCAAATTGCGTTATGCGCACGGCGTTTGCATCATCCGTGTTCAAGACAGCTACTGACGTCACCGGACGCTCCGGACACACAACGGGCGAGGCCATAACGACAATATTGGAGGCGGCGAAGGGGTTTTATGCGAGACTACAAATTTCACCCTAACAACAGTAGACGTAATGTTTAATCATATTTCGAGTCGTCTTGCGTCACGCGTTTAATAATAATTGACGGTTTCCCTCCCCCCCCCCTCATCCACCCATTCCCTTCCACTCGTCTAATTGTATAACAATATAGTTTATATATATATATTATAACACGATCGTTTCCAGACTTTATGCGCTCCAAAGATTCCGGACGGAATATATCTCAGATTATATAATAATAATAATACGTTAACGTGAAGTTTTTCCCGCACGTGGGTTTCGTACACGCGCGTACCGTTAAATTCCACTGCGTACAATAATAATTATATTTACTTTGAACAAATATGGGGGAGACGACACGAGGGGGCAAAACTGCGGGCGAAAATCCATTTCAAACACGCCCGTCGACGGCTACGGGCGAATAATATTCCTCTCCCGTTTCTTTATAAAAATACCGTCTGTTCGTATGCACATGGTTCGTAGTAATTATTGATCTGATAATTACCATGAATTTACGGCAAAGGATTTTATGTTACCCGACTAACATATTATATACGGTGGAACTTGTGCGGGATTCCAAACCAAGTTTTTTTTTTTTTTTTTTTTTGGCGATAAAACCACTCTGCTATCATCAAATCCCGCCGAGATATACTCGATCCAATAATCGGCAGGAGGATTGCTTTTTTAATATTTAATACCCGTAACATTCCCACATATACTGGTTAAGGTTCCCATTCCATTCGCGTACGTTAAACAACACCCGAGTTACCGCCTATTGTTACAATTTCTTAAAAAGGTTTAAAATTTTAAGGAATATTTGAGCATTTAATACCAGCAGCTGACGTCGATCGGTCGCGCTCGGGAGGACACCTGTCGTGGACACCTGTTGCTACGCAGACGGCCGTCGGCCGGTGGAACGATTGTGCTAGGATAAATATACCCCCTAAATTCTAATGCCGGGGGTATAATTATAATAGGATTATTTTACTCGGCAGTACCAAGATTCCAGGATTTATATAACTTCATAGTGGGAAAACCATACCCGCCGGCAGGTTCGAAATTCCTATTCCATTAATCATATATATATATTTGTAGACCAGAGTTTCGACCGGATGGTCGACGGCGCAGCGCCCTTGTAAAAATACCGCGGCGCTTAGAGGATATCTACGAGATGTCACTTCTGCAAATATGTCAATAGCTTTCTGTAGATCGGCTTGTAACGTTCCAAACAGGATAGAGTACTCGGTTTTCGAAAAACATCCCTCTTCTTGTACGTTGCCGTATCAGTATTTCACGGCGTTCCATCAGCCGGTGACCAAAGACCATTGCCTCGCGAGTGTGCGTTAGACGGTTATTCCAACTGGATAAGAACAATATTGCAATTATACCGACCAGAACCCGTTCCGCCTCATCATTTCTTTCTTTTTTTTTTATTCTCTCTTTGCCCAGCCGTCGGCCGACTGTTTTTTTCCCCATTTTTCCACGATGGAGTAGATCCCGGGAGCTGATTTTCGCACCGGCGGCGACCCGCGGGTCGGACGAATAAAAATCCGAGTACGTAAGTTGTTTTTTTTTCATTATCTATGTACAGTGGCTTCCGCTTAATGTGGACACGTTGAGACCAAAACCATTTGCCCACATTAGGCGGTTGGCCATATAAACCGAAATTAGTTCAAAAACACAAAAATGTTTAACTACGAAAGTTTTTATTTTGCTTACGTGAGCCATCAAATTTAAAAAAATGTTAATTTAATACATAAATGAAAATACGAAATAATAATGAATAATATTACATACCCAATAAAATACTATTTAGATGTGGAACGTGTACCCATACGTTGTAATTACTCGTTTTCTAAGCAGTTCAGTGTGGATCTGGTTGACAAAATGGACCACATGCTTCAAGCTTATCAGACAGACTAATTTCGTTATTCTCTTACATAAAAAACTTCCGCAACAAATCAATGCATTTTTTAGCCTATCTAGCTATAACTGGTGGGTCAGCATCCAGGCCATTGCCATCTTATTCTTCATCGGAATCCAACTTCCTATTTTTAACAACATTTTGTACTACAAGTTCACAAACGTCTTCATTATCATCAAAGCAAGGAGCATTTTCGTCAATATTTTATGTTCTCTATTTTTTTGTTCTGCCTATAAACAACTACTCTACCAGAAATTATACTACGGTCATCCATTTTGGGGGTGATTTCTGGTAGAAAATTTTGTCTCGTTGCTAAATTGAGAAAGTTATAAAATAATAATTTTATTTTCCTTGTAGCTTTCTTAACGATGGGGAAAAATCGTGAAAAAACGCTAATACTTACGCAATAACGGTATTTTTTATTTTTGATTCTATTTTATCGTTGTTGTTCATTTTAAAATAACCATAGAGACCTCTCGACAAAAACTTATATTAGTATATTCTACACGTGGTACAATTTGTATAACATTTTCGTGTTTTTTTTTTTTTTTTTTTTGAGTTACTTATAGCTTATTTGAAATTTTCGGTTTTTTTGTTGTTTTATGTAATTTATTTTAATCACCGTTTTAAGTTCAAATGGATGTTAAAATTCGGTAAAACCATGAATAATTGTAATTTATTTTGTCATTACAAATTAATACGTTGTCCAATTTAAATTTATCGAAACATGTTTAATTCAAAATATTTATTAATACTTTTCACGTATGACTTTCTGACAGATAATTTATTTATCTATTAATATACTAAATTTAATTTTTTATCATATTTAAACTATAGTTTAATGTATTTTTTTTCTTTTAACAGTTTACAGTTCAAATCATTTCAGCCTGTTGACCGATAATCGTTTAATAGGTTTTTTTCGATATAGCTACACAGTCATGGACGGCGGCTTCCGGACGGCAGCAGCTGGAAACCGGCGGTGCTGTGGGTGCAAGGCCCTCCCGGGTCACTATTAAGTCTGAACGGTGGTCCGAATGGTATTTAATATACTTGGTTATTACTGAATGGTTAACGGTATTTTCCGAGGCTTTTTGTTTAGTGGGTCCGCATAAAAATGATTTGCGCCCCGACCCACACATACCTAGTTACGGCTCTGCTGGAAACATATTTCCATATTTATATATATGTATATATTCGTATGTCCAACAGCAGAAAAAGCGTTGAACACACACGTCAATGAATGTACGAACAACGGGCTCTGTAAAATAAAAAATGTGCTGCTTCCATAAGTTTACCGAAGAAAACCGACAGCGACGAGTAGAAACGTTAAAACGGTGTTTCGGACTCAGCCACATCGCCAAAAAGCCGAATATTACAGGAGGTAAGTGATCAAAATATATTTTCAACGGACAGAATAATAACATGCCCGTCCAGTTTAATTAATGTAACCCAGTGTGCACATTTTTATTTAAATACAATTTTTGTATTATTATTATTATTATATTTTCTTACTATATTTGGTCGGTTTCGTAATTTCGGTGACAATGAAATCACGCGTAATGGCAGGCTACTGTCGGCTACTGATTGCTGTTGGCTACAGCAATTATGATTATTGCTCTTCATTGTAGAAAGCTTCTATAAAAATAAACGGGGGAGAAAAAAAAAAAAAAAAAAAAAAAAAAAAAAAACATTTTTAGAAATACTGTGCTTGGCACATCCATTAATAATATTGTTTACGGTTCTCGAAATACCTGCTGCGGATAATGCAATTTGTTGCCATTTCATTATCATCATATTGTAGTTATATCTTTCATTTTTTTTTTTTTTTTTAAGCCGAGAAAAAGGCTCAAAGAATATAATATTGTTAACATAGGCGTACGCTTGTTGGACTAAAGCCATATGCGGAATTTGTTTTATACGTAGGCAGCTCTCAAAAAACGGGCCAAAAAAATACTTTCCCTTGAGAAAATAATAAAATAATTTGTTATATTTCACATAATTTTTGTTTTTTTTTTTTGGCGTGTTAAAATACATTTCTTTTTAATACGAATTCTTCGCCTCTACGTCCCGTGCAAAATGGCGTTCCACATACCTCCGCATCACCACATCCTTGCTATTAATATTTTATAATTTTCTTACTGTGAAATTGATTAGTGAATTTACTCTTCGAGTAGGGTGTTACTGTATAACAGTTGTCTGCTAGGTCCTCGTTTTATTTTTCAATTATATTGTAGTAAAACGTGCGAGATAATATTGTACACGTGGCGTAAAAGGAAATAATTAATTGAAAGTATAATTATTACTTTAACTGGCTCTTTTGTATAATATTAATTTAAAAAGAGAAGAACAAATAATAACAATAAGTGCAGTTTAATTATAATATTATAATATCTCCCGGTGAAAATGATAATAGTACGACTAAAATTACATTTTTCTATTCATTGTTTGTAAGGAATAATAATTGCTGCGGTTATTATTCAATCAATTTTGCACGTGCCGTTTGGAAATAATAATTTTTTTTTTTTTTGTCTCGGTTACACGCGTTTTACAGTGGCGCCGATCCCTATGGTCTCTCTATCCTTTGCGGCCGCAACACAATATATTTATGAGGGCGGGTCGTCGGTGTGTTTATTGGGTCGGCTTGGCTGGGAAATAATTACTGAATAAGGTGTCAAATGTTATACAGTGATATGAATAATATATTCTACAAAATAATTTAATGGTACCAAGCTAGGCTACACGGTTGTACAGTGGTACGCCAATAGCTAATAACATACACAGTGATAAATATTTCACCGATTACTGTAAATTAGAATTTTATAACGGTGATGAGACTACAGATTTCAGCTGGTAAATGAATATCGACAGTTTTACGTATTAAATTCCTCAGAGTTAAAACAAATCTATATTACTGCCCGAATATTTCCACGTTATTGAGTCGTCTGAATGCGTTGAATGTGAATATGTAGAATATTTTGATAACACTTTAGAAGATGAGAACATTGCTTAAACTATTTTGGGTAGCACGGTTAAAAAATGTTTTCCCAAACTTATACACATTATTGCAAATTGCAGTAACACTACGAGTTTCAAGTTGTTCAGTAGAAAGGACATTTTCAAAGTTGAAACTTGTGATAATTAAATTACGAACTACAATGAAATAAGAACGTTTAGAGGGCCTTTTGAAGAATGCATGTGAGCAGGATTGTCAGCCAGATGTAGAAAGAGTGTTGAATAATTTTACATCGAAAAGTTCAGATTTCGAGTTTAAAAAATTCAAATCTGCAAATCCGTTTATTTCGTACTCCGTTCAAACATATATAATAGTGTATGTAAATATATTTTACAGAAAATACGCCGGACGCAATTCGACGCCTTAAATATTTATTCTGGAACTCAGTTCAATGTTGACCGAGATTACTGCTACAGTCGTTGTACGAGATTATAAAATTCGGACTGAAAGTTTGTTAATCTCTCTTAAAAAAAAAAAAAAATAAAAAATAAAAAATATATTATTATACTTTTTTACGTTACAATTTCGTTGATTCGATGTGTACGGGCGTCGTTCATATATACTGCGGCTACAATGCTGTTCTAATAATTATTCAGACGTGTGGCAATAATTTATTTATTATTTTTTTTTTTTATAATAGTTTATATATCGAAATACGTACACAATTATTAAAACAAAAAGAAAAAAAAAAAAATACTACAATCGTGTCATAAATATGTATACGCACACTTGTCGAATTTGTTTGCTTTGCACACATACGTTTCATTCGTCCATGAAATTAATTATAAGGTAAAAATCCACAACAATGACGGTCGTCGTACGTGTTTCCTGTCTTTGTCCTACCGGAAAATTATGTATTTTTAATTTTTATATATTTAATACTGAATAAGCCGATACGCAATTTCGGCGTGGAAATTCCATCGTTCGAACAAATAAAATTTGTGTTATTTCAAACACTGAACAAAAAATGTATGCGTTTCAAAAATGTGAAATATTTAAAGATGTTAAAAAAAAAAAAAAAAAAAAATATTTATTTGTTATATTAATTTATTTTGATAACAAATTTATAGCTATCGAAGAACCCCAAAGACATTTTCGCCTCGATTAAAATGGATTTTTGTAAAATAACAAATCGCTCGTTTCTGGCCCGCTGTTCGTTTTACTTTAAAATAAAACATTGTTTAGATGTAATGATTTTTTTTTTTTTTTACATCACAGATAATTATGTTTGTGTATTATATTTTACGTACACCTAAAACTGGTAATATTTGTAATTTTCCAACATATCCGTTATTTTATTAGTACGTTAATAAGACGTAAAAAAAAAAAAAAAATGTTAGCATGGTGAACATTTAACATGTATAAAATCGTTATAAGTCCATCAGATTTCTAAAATATCTAGAAACAATTATGGTATTAGAATACAGTTAATACAAAATACTCATTAATTATTCCTGCAAATTAATGTATAGTGTTTTAACAGTTGATAATAATTTAAAAAAAAAAGAAAAAAAAAATGATAAAAAAAGTTATTAACAGGCGATTTGTCTAATAATTGTATTATTTATCCTATGTATTTTAAAAATATTTAAAACTCCTCAAAGTCTATATCAAATATAATTGATCGAAATACTGCCCGTATTTGAGGCACAGTATTTTAATAGTATTAATTAACGTTAATAATTATAATATACGATAACTGCTCGATAAATAATAGAACTATCGAGTAGAGGGCAAACGGACTGACGAATCGCAATTTCAATAGTCGCTAACAGGCCTTACAAAGGTTAATAACCGCGGAAAATTTACAGCTAAAATTGAACAATAATCTACGTATGTAAACTTAGGTAGGTAGGAATTATTGCGAAAAAAAAAAAAAAAAAAAAATGTTCGATTGTGAAATATAAAATGTTATGATTAGGTATGTGTCTACGTGATAGTTCTGCAGTACACAAAACGTTACGTGCGGATTACAATCGATTATCAAATAATTTTACCCTTTCGCCGATACGATTATTATTTTACGAGATTAAATAAATGTTATTGTAGATTATTTTTAAACGAGGAAAGGAAAACGCATTTTATATGATGATATAAAAATAATAGTATTGTCTATAATGCTATTATATTTTTTTTTTTTCTACATAGGTCACCGCAACTACGCGAAACTCAATAACGTACGCACATAATTAATACATAAATAAATATCGAATGGATTCTGTTTTAGGGGGTCCCTGTCCGTGGCGTTTTACCAGTGGCGTACACGGGATTTTTCAGTGGCGAGGGGGTGGGAGTGGGTTAAACATTACATATGCAAATCATATATAATAACGCAAGCAAAATATATCTACATCTATTATAATATAAACTTTGGACATTTTTCTCGAGGTCGTTTTGCGAATTTGTACGATTATTTGTACTTGGTTGAGTGTGCAGTGCACATGTGCAACGATTACCATTATTATTATTAAGCTAGTTTTCAATGCCGATGATCAAATTATGGTAATTGATTTTCTGTAGGAATGAGGAAAACGTCCTACGATGGACTTGGATTTTTGATTATGCTATCAAAAACCACATAAAAAAAAAAAATGACTTAAACAAATGATGAAAATTCGAAATCCAAGATCAATTGGCCATGTATAAAGTTTTCCTAAAGAGAAAATCCAACGGTTGCACAAAATTCGAAAACCAAAAACTAAAAAAATGATCGGAATCTGACCGCTTTACGAGATCTGAGAGTTATGTAAAGCGTGTTTTTGAGCAAAAAAAAAAAAAAAAACAGGTCACGTGCAGTCCTGTCGAACAAAACATGTACGAATATCAGAACAAATTTGTTATACGCTACGATTTTGAATTTTGCATTTTTTCGTCATAAATATAAAACGCGACTAGTACCCTATATGACGTATGTATTATTTTACTATTGACCGAGAGTAAGTATTACGAATGCCGGCCATTGGCGTGCCCGGCAATTTCCAACGGGATGGGATGCAGTACCCGGATTTGTGAATAAATCGCAGAATCGTTTCCTATCCTAATGTCCCGAAGACAATGCGAATTTTAAAACCGAATCCAAAAATGTCATTTTGTATTTATCGAATCAATCTTTTCCACATAACAGTTATACCTTGGCTGAAATATATATATATATATATAAATAATACTAATGACTAAATAAATGTGCATAAAAAATTTGATGTTTTTTTTTTAAGCCAATTGCAGAGGGAGGAGGGGTAATGCATAAGCTCCCCCAATGGGTTGATAACACCAATGCGACTGATGCCAGAAGAGCGCCCGACTGTAATATTCGATTTTCGGATTTTCTCGTAAACGTCCCTTTAATATTATTTACATTTTATACCAGCTCGCCGTTAATGTACGAAAAACAATACGAATTTCACTTAAGACATAATAATATTTCGTTGGGCGCATAATTAAATTTGTGTACAGTGTAATACGTTAAAATATAATGTGGTCCCGACATGTTCAATTTCTATCAAAACGTCGAACCCGACGAGTACGCACACGAACGGCGGGTTCGTGCAATGTGCATGACTCCCTTTTTAAAGTTGTATTCGGAGTAGAAGGTAAACTCGTTCGTATTTATTTTGTATCACTTTCGTTTACGTCAAAAATTAATATTCTCACATAATGCCGTTGAATATTTAATTTAATAACTATAACGTTTAAACGGCAGTGTCTCTAGGGCGGTTTTTAAGAATATAAAAAATAACAATAGTAATAATGTACAAGTCAAAGATGCTTGAAAAATAACAAGACTATTCGAAATTGGTGTTGAAGAGATTATATAGATATATATAATAATAATAATAAAAAAAAAACACAAATTTGTTGCATTATGCTCAACGTGGTTTCCTTTTCGCCGACTTTTGATGAACCTTGGGTCAAAATGTTCGTGAATTTTTTAGTAGAAAAATTGTTTACAGACACCCCAGGGAAAAAATAATAATAATTGTAAAAAAAAAAAAAAAACAGTAACGAAAATCTTTGCACGTCGTCGGGGTGGGTGGGTGGGTGGGAGGTGGTCAGTAAGATATGTGGTTTTTGCCGTGTCGTAAAGCTAAATAAATGTTATATTAATTTATTACCTAACCTCTACGCGTGTTTTATATGTACCCGCCACCAGTTTAATCCATATATTAACATACTGCGGGACTGTAAGGTAACAAAAAATGATCTTTGAACTGAAACCGAAAAAAAAAAAAAAAAAAAACATTTTTTTATATATATATATTTTACTTGTATTATACCCGTTCGTTTTTATTATCAATTCGACATAATGACCTTAATTACAATAACGGATACGATTTTACCGAACCATTGATGTATTGTTATCGACTTGTGCACACTATGTACGGCATTTGATTATGAACATAAGACGGAGAAACATCGTCACGTATATTATTATTATAATAAAACCGATAAAACTGCTTCAGTATTAATATATTTAACTTAAACTCGCGATAATAGTAATTTTCTGTATCGATTTCCATAATTCTATTTGATTTTAAAGACAATATATATATATATATATACGAGTATATTATTGTAATCTCGAAATGAGTAAGTAATAAACGAAATAAATGTTTTTAAAAAAAAAAAAAAAAAAACATTATGTTTTTAATTTTTAATTTTTTTTTTTTTTATAATTTATTTATGTAATACAGTAATTTTTTATTTGTACGAAAGTTATTATTTTATGAACGAAAAAAAATTATTGTTTAAGTAAAATAATATTTCGTATACAATAGGCCAAAGTTATTGTGCCTACGTATTTACAACATAACATAATTATTAATTACGTGTTATTACCAGTCTTGGGGCAGTAAAATAACGGGAGTTACAATTACAATTCGGATACTTTTCGGTATAATTTATAATAAATGTAAATCCGTCACTGTTAACTGTAATATACGTTTCTGGAAAAATTACGAATTATTTTTACTTAGTCGGTTTCAATAACGATACGACAAGTATAAATGGTTACACGTTTACTCATTATATATTTTGTAATTTTACTGACATAACGATTAATTCAAAATGTGAAACCTTTACCTTGGCCTATAAATTACATTTTTGTTGTGTTTCCGAATGAAGATAGTGACAAAAAATATAATCTCTAATGAACTTCACTTTCTAGATTCAGAATTAAAGTAACATAATAATTTCACACACATTTGAGGTACTTCTATTACATTTTAGACAGCTAATACGTAATTGTGATTTTATTCGTTATTGATAAGTAACATGCCCAAGACTGGTTAACTGGTTCGAGCTAACAAATATAATAACACTAACATAATTTATAATAACATATTGTTTAAGATCCTTTTAGACGAACTAAGAAAATTATTTTTACGTAGTTATGTTTTTCGGTAAAAATCCGTTATGTATATTCAGTGTACCTATATACGTGGTAAATAATTTAATAGCCAAACTAACGAAACGCTCTAGACAAGTCGTCTAACAAAATTGTTTAATTATATTAATTTTTTTTTTTTTTTTTTTACCTAACTTTGAAATCAATCCTTACGCGAAATCATGGTCTACATTGGATGTTATAATTATATTTAAACGCACGTTTTCCGTTACTCAAATTTCCTTTAAAAAATCTATGCCAAAATGATATCACATCCGTTTCGCAATAGTGATGAAATACTATCATAGTTTTTATAAGTTTTTTTATTTTCGCTGATCCTACTGTTTTTGCTACTACATTGCCGCGTAGTATGATTTAATGCAATAATTTTTATTTTTTTTTTATTTTCGGCCGTTTTTAACTCGTCGCTACGACCAATATTGTTTTTGCTCGACTATTTGCTCTTCGTTGATTCGATAGCTCGGTGTAATTGTTATAATTTCTTCGTCTCAAGTAATCTTCTTTTTTATTCTGTTGTGTTACTAATTTTCTATTAACACTTTGATAATTAATAATTCACAAATTTTAATATATTATGGTTTGTGCTATACAAATTGATATTTCGTATTCAGACAGACGAAGACACGTAAACATACCCGCTGGTGTACACATATAATTTTTTTTTTTGTTTTACTATTTAATAATATATTCTGAATTTGAATTATCTACCTAGGACGAATACGAATCTCTAATGTAGCTATAAATACTTTTAAAAGACACGAGATTTCAGAGTACCGCGCATCTTTTGACGTTTTGAGTGTAAGATTTAAAAATAATTCATATTATATAATATTACATATTGGAAATACTTATGAAAAAAAAAAAAAAATAAAAAAATACTCGGACGATTAATATTGCCGAGGTGCGCACGCTTATTGATTTGCAGTTGTTGTTTCATTGGACAGTATAAAACTATTAATATTGGAATTACGTATTAACTCTGTTTTACGCTTCACCGTTTAAACTATATTATTATATACGCCGAAATTTCCACGGCGAGTCGGGCGATACGATTTAGACGATTTCCTCTCGGCTATACGGTCGCCGTTGTAAATCGCATTCTTGTGTTTGTCGACGGCTGTAAAGTTATTCCATTAGACCTTTATATCCCGATTAATAATCAAAGGGGCAATATTGTGTTGGTGTAGAACGTTAATTGAAATTTTGAAATTATCTCATTGCGAAAGCTATTTACAAATAATGTATACGATTAATCAAAGATCCCGTACCAGAGCCCGGCAAATGAAAGCGGGTGTATGCACAGAGGTAATCAAAGTCTTGACCAAATAGACGAAATCGTATAGTTGGGGAACAAAATCATTTCGTCTGACGGTAAGAGCATCCGAAATATCAAACGGCGCGCGAAATTACCAAAAGCCACTATTATTTAAACAAATAACCTCATAGGAGATAATATACCTGAATGTTTAAATGATACGAAAATTTGATATGAAACTATTAAAATATTTAATACGGTTTGGAGTGTAGCAACATATGATTAATATGAAACGTCGTGAATGATACTGGAAAGAAAGCTTGAAGATTTTGAGATGACGCGTTGTTGGAGGAATGGAAGTGAATGGCAATAATTGTGAAAGAGAGGAAAACGAATGAAGAGATCCTTGGTAAGAATTTCTATACAAAAACGTACCTACCTACATTTATGATTTTATAAATAGATAAAGACGTGTGGAATTCGATAAACATGCCCGGAGACACTCGGTAGAGTTGAAAGGAAAATAATTTCGGGGCGACTTCGTAACTTCTTACGATAAGAGTCAAAACTTTTAAAAGAAATAGTACAAAAAATCGGTTAGAATGGAGAGGAATTGAGACGAACACCAATGTCGAAAAATAAAACAAAATTAATTATACGACTCGATTGTAAAACTGTCGAGGTTTTTATTAAGTGACTCACAAAATATGAAATATGCATATTACAATAAAATACCTAATTATAATTATTATTGTTAAGTAAAAAAACGTTAAGTGCTCAGTTGCGATGTACATGACAGTTGTATAAATATTATACAGCAAATACCGTTCAAATAATAATTACTTTTATTCAAATCAAGTTTTACTTTTCAATTTCAGATTCTCAACTATCTGCATAATATTATAACGATACGGTTTTTTGTTTTTACCTCTGTGGAAATATTCATAATTAATTTCGATCCTGATTGTCTTTGCACAACGGACACGTTTAATTATTATTGTCGAGCACTTTCAATGAACAGTGAAATTGTCTAGCTCGGGAACGCCGTGGAGCAACAACCGAATAATTCGGAATAATTTAATTTTTATTTTCTTTAAACCATTCGTGAGCAATAAAAAACGTTTTCATTTTTTCGGATTTATATGACTATCTCGTCAAAATTTGTTTTAGGAGCAAATCTAATCGTATTTGTGTCTCATTGCAGAATTTTGTTCTAAAATTCTAAAACAAGTTAACTCCAATTTCCATTAAAAACTACAAATGTTTAAAAATATTATATCGGACAAATAAAGATAATTTTTCATTTTAACGATGACGTCAATAAGTGAATGTTCAATAGAAGTGAAGTTACCCGGCTGTTGCTCCTACAAGGTCTTGGTTTTTCGAAATTCATAAAGATTTTCACGAAAATTCGGGACACATTCCGTAAGAGATGTAAATCGAAATCACATTTCGAACGTAATGGTATAGGTATTGAATATATTTATTTGTGATCATCGTATACGATCACTGATTTTATTTTCGAAACAGTCAAATCGGTTCTAACCGAACAAACAAATCGCTTGTTATAGATATTTGAAAATATGAAAAATCAAAATGTATATATTTTTTTTTTTTATTAATATATTTTTCAACTTTCTCGATCGTTCCTCGTTGGATACTCACTTTTCTAGATTGCAATACGGTATTTGTTACGATACACGCTACCGGTTTCGTATAACCGGCAATCATTTATTCAAGTTAAATGAGAAGTGCGCCGTGGGATACGGATACCCTCTCGTATATATTATTTTTGGTTTTTTTATTTTATTTTTTTTGATACGGTTGTGTAGCCGTTTTCGGTTATTTACTGGTAACCCGTAGTACGGGTAGGAAATAAAACCCTGCAGCAATACAGGAATACTTACCATACGCACGTATACTTAATATGTATTGCGCACATTTTACATAAATAAAGAATTTTTTTTTTTTTTTATTACATTGAGTAACGGCGACTAGACTGCAGCATACTGTATTGCGTGCATTTTAATTATTTTTTTTCAGACTTATCGAACACTTACGACGTTTACATAATGCGTCCACGATATTCTTTTTCAATTGTATTACTGTTTTCATACGTTTATGCGAATTTATATTACCCAATATGCGTATAATACATTAAGTTTTACGAGTCGAACGGCGAATCGTATTATAATTAATAAGCTCAGGAGGTCATCAAATCATTGCCGATTTATTTTTTTATTTGTTCCTTTTTTTTTTCACCCGTTGTTATTTCGGCCGAGTGTAATATGGGCAAATACGTACTGCGACCGATGATTAAATAATACAACGCGTTTGAGGATAAAAAAAAAAAAAAAATAATAATAATAACAATAATCACCTATCGCCAGGATAATATAATAATTTGTGCCTGTAACTCGGCGGCTACAGTTGAGATATGGTTTTATACTATGTAAGTGGCAAAACAGCGTATTTATTAAAATAGTATGCAAAATATAATATTTTTTTGTTTTTTTTTTTTTTTTTTGATTACGTATCCTGTTGATCCTGATTTGACTGATATAGTAACTGATCATATTTTATGCAGAATATTTAAGTTGTCGTAAAAATTAAACATGCTCGACTATAATATTTGAATGATGTTAAAATATTTCTATTTTATTAAAAAAAAAGAAAAAAGTATTTTATTAAATTAAAAAAAATATGAAGACAGAGAACAAAACAAAGCCTGGAGTATCATATAGGGTGTGTTGAAATACGACCGGTTTCGATTTAAAATAATCATCATCGGGTATAATAGAACTAACACGATTTTTTACATAATATATTAGAAACCAATCCAAAAAAAAAAAAAAAAAAAAACGACAAGAGAGCTGTTGTGTTACATTGTGACTGTAATCTTTTCGCATTTGCTGTTCTATTTACACACAGCCTATACGAATACTCCAGGCTTTATTTCGTTATTTTTATATATATATATATATATTTTTTTTTATCCATTTGTATTGAATTTATGTATTTTTTTTTTTTTCAAATTTTTAAGTAACGCACCGGTGTATCCCGTTGGTCGTGAGCTGCTTGCTGGTGACCATGGCGCAGAGCAGCACCGCCGGAATACCGAACCCCGAAGACGTTTACAGAAGTTTGGCTTTCGTTTTTGACACGACCGGCTCCATGGTGGACGATTATTTACAGTTGCAGTCGCACGCCGAGCAAATCATGACGTACGTCCAAAAACGGAACGATACCGACATAAAACATTTCGTTTTTGTGCCGTTCAACGACCCAGGTATATTATAATATACGTAGATCGACAATTTTTTTTTTTTTTTTTTTTTAAAACCCTAATTTTACACGTATTTTAAAATTGTGTAAAACAAAAACCGGCCGGCATGGACATTTTTTTAATTTCCCCAGGAGTTTTAGACGGGTTTCAAATGCAATAGATATGCCGATATAAGAAATTCGATTCCCCGTTCCGTATGGTCAAGTTCCATTTTCAACATTTTCGTTAACTACACACTTTTAAAAATCGAAATTGACTGGGAACAAAAAAGACACGTTAACGTAAACCTCTCATCAGCAACGTAAATTGGAGGAGACTTTCGTTTGGGCGAGAATATATATATATATATTTTTTTTTATTAAAAAGTTTTGTTTAGGAGTTTGTTTTCAAACGGACATTAATAGTTGTGAACGGCTTAAAGCGACGTGCTACCTTCCATATTTAAGGGGTTACGCATGGACAATTTACTCGAAATGTTCGAAAAAATAAAAATCGATCATCTTAAATTTATTCAAATTTACTTACAAAAACATTTTTAAGTTATCGCGTGTCATTATTTCTAGTATTTACCTATTGTGTAATCGTGAGATAAATACGCGAGCAAAAAATACTCGATCTATAAGCATGGGCGTAGCTAGGATTTAATAGTTACAAGGCCTAGAGTCTTAGAAAACCAAAGACAACCCATATGGTTTTTTTTTACAAGGATTTTGATTTTAAATTTTAACCAGGAGGGAATAAAAAACAAAAACTTATAGGGGAATCTAAAAACTTTTATCAGGGGATAAGCCCTTAGGCCCCTAGATACGCCAATGTGTATTAGCATATTTAAGGAACCAAATTCAAACCACAAAAAAAAAAAAAAAATGAAAAATTTCGATATCACTACTGCGAAATAAGTAAATTATTAGAGTTTAAAAAACCTTTAATTATTTCGTTTTAGAACAATAATAACTATTTTTATATTTGAGCTATTGAACAAATAAAACCCACGTTGCACTGTGGAAGTTCTCTATTTGTATAAGATGGAAATTTTGTTTCTCAATATTGGATCTATACAGCTCGAACAGTTTTTGCCCGCAAAAAACTACTTTGACAGTAGAAATTACGAGTGATAGTGCACCTTATTAATGATCATCAAAGGCGGCGTTTCTACGTCGGAATATTATTATGTTTCCTTTGCGAAATTCACCTTTATATCTGGGCGGTCATAGACGAAATTCAAACGAAACCCTCGAGAATACCTCTTGTCGATTATCTTGGAAAATTGAATTTGTTTGTAATACGCATACTAATATAGTTACTGCGTTGTTACTAATTATTCCGACCAGGATTTCAATGGACTTTTCGACGTGTGCGTAATATAATAAAGCCCTGAAGAAACGAACTGAAATATCGTTCTTATAAAACGTATAATTATAAACTCCGTATCAAAATGTCTTATCCCGATATTTTGAACCTGTATGGTTCAAGGATTTATTTTGTCTAATGCTTTTCCGCTGTCTATCCTACTGCCCGAAAGCAAAAAGCTCCACCTCTCTCTCTCTCTCTCTCTCACTCTCTAAAAAATGTCAAGAGTATCATGAAAACTTCTCCGATTTCAAAAATTCACAAACAATACAACGAAACACGTGTGTAATAGGCAGGCGGCTCAACGCCATGAGCACTTTTGACATTTCCTACAGCCCCACTGCCCGTTAAAATAAAGCCTGCTGTATAGTTTCTTGATAATAATTTCGACGCGCCATTTTCAAATTTATTTCGATTTATTCGATGCGCACTGCAATCATGCAATTATAATGTATTTTTAAACATAAAACATTATTGCCGGTTTCTCTTAGATGTTTTTAAAATTTTTTATCGTTAAATAAATACGCTCTATAATATCATAGTACATTTTTAATATACTGTAATTGTATACTGTTATATTGTTCTTCTATACGTTCGGTTTTCATTTGAAATATTTTATTGTTTGAACTCTGTGCACATTAGATATATTGTAGAATCTAAATTTAAAAATATGTTATCTCAAACACCGCAATTAATATAATTATTTACCTTTGCCAACGGCCGACTACGGTGATTTGCGTATTACACGAATTAGCGGTACGTCATCGTCATCGAGATTGTCTTAAAATAATAATATTATAACATTATTTGTGGGTCAAATGTTGGTACGTGATTAGGCTCCGCTGTAAGCCGTATATGCGAAATGCCTGCAAGGCTGCAACGGTATTGCATACTTACGATAAAATTATATAAATACAGGGTGATTGTCGCTAACCAGCGTTTGTCAATACACATGCGGGTACGGAGGTTTTGAGAAAATTTTCATTTTAGTTCATTTTTATTAACGGTGATTGTAGAATCGTATAGTTGTTTTATTTTCAATATAGGATATTATACGTCGTACCTACCAACCTCGTATTGACTTGATGAAAACATTGTAAATACAGTATACATGTTAGTATATCGTTTTAACCAGTGGCGTAGCCGGGAATTTCGTATAGGGACGTGGGGGACCAGTGGCGGTTTTGACAATAGTTTTCTGAGGTAGCGATAAATGGAGATTAATATTTAATTAAAAATATTCCTTTTTTTTTTTTTTACATTGTACATTTTCAAAATGTATAATTAATAACGACTAATTTTTAGTTTAAATTAATACTAGATAGATTTATTATATTAATCAAACGTAACACAAGAATTATTTACTATTCTTTTCTATTCTCCGTTTGTTTCAACGGTGACGGTGACTTCATTGCCTCTCCGGAGGAAAACCGCCACCGGTTGGCGCCGCTATGTACCACTATTTTTATTTTATTTTTTTTTTTTTTTTGTAACGTTTATTGGAAAATATACAATCTGCAATAACGGTTACAATGAGTATATGCGCATAACAAAAATATATGTATAAATATATATAAATATATACAAGAGATGAAAGCTCGAGGAGAGTAACTAATCTCCTCAAGCTTATATTTTTTTTGAATTTTTTTTTTTTTTGCTACCCAGCAGTCACACTCAGAACTATGTCCCACTGAAAACAAAAAAGTGAGTAACGACTAACGCGTACCTACTACCCACGTGTACTAATAACCTTCTCTTCCTTATTACGTCTAATACGTATGCAGTTAGTGGCCTACGCAGGATATTTCAGTGGTGAGGAGGAGGGTGACTTGAAAATAAATAATTGGTTGTCATTAATCAGTTGTTACGTGTTTGAAAAATAAAGTAGATCAGTAGGTGCATTCTTAGTTCTGACTAATAATAAACATAAAATATACTCTAAAAAAAAAAATAAAAAAAAATGGGCAATAAAATACAATTGTTTTTGTTTTGTCCAACCTGACAATTGCAGATTATTCCACGATATCTTTGAACATATTGTTAAAGTTTACATTTGCATTTTCTCAAAGTTCGTCTAACGCACCTAATCGAACTATCATTATATCAGATAATGCCTTTGACGAATCTTGCTGCTTGCTTTGCAACGATATACTAATTTTCAGTGTATATGCGAAACCAGTTACTGGTAATAACAACGAAACCAGTATTTAAAACGTGTGTAACCACAGTTGGATAAAAATAATAATCTAAACAACATAATAAAGTAATATAGTAAGGTTATTGATGGACAACGGTGGTAAATTAAATTGTCTGCTTGCGAATATAGTGTAATTTAACAAAAACGCGTCTATGCTTACTGGTCAGTTACAGTTGAAAATCATATATAAAAACGGCCAATGAGGTGCTTCAGCCCCTTAGTCCAACCACCTGCGGTTCTCCCGACTTTTCCGCTCTACACTATTTTCGTTCTTGTACGGCCCGAAAATTTGTCCGCCAGTACTTGTACACGTATTTTAGACAATAATTCAATATTTTTGTTATTATTATTTATTTTGTTGTTGTTGTTGTTGTTCTGTTGAAACAGACGTGGGTCCTGTGTCTGAGACCTCCGACCCCAACGTAATTTTAGAGAAAATCAATCAAGTGGTGATTAGTGGAGGCGATGATTGTCCGGAAATGGGCATAACTGCCGTGATACAAGCGCTGAAAGTCGTAAAACCGAATTCGTACATCTACGTGTTCACCGACGCGTCAGTCAAAGATTGGAATTTGGTCGACAAAGCACTGGAACTAATCCAAAGGAAACAATCTCAAGTAATTAAACGCGGAAAATAATACCAACAGTTATAATAATAATTACTATTTTGACCGTCTCGAGAATTCCATCAAAGGTTAGGTTAGGTTTAAACCGACATTTTGGTGCGCGGTCTCGTAATGAAAAATAAATAAATTATAAACGAAATGGATGTATTTTAATTCTGTGCGTAATACATAATAATATTCATCTGTATAAAATTGCAGATGGCTTACACGGCTTACAAATTGTTTTTAATTTATTTTAGTTATTGTTGTATGCCAACGGTATTTAGAGGAAATAATGTTGAACAATTCGAATTTCGACCGCTTGTTAATCATTTCAATGTTTCCTTGACGCGATAAAATTATCTTAAATAATTAGCAAAAAATAATCTAAAAAATCGTTGGTTTTCTTTGTCCCGCCCCCCACCCACGCCCTACAAATTTGAAGTTTGAATTTTAGAAAATACTATCACGAAAATAATATTACTGTAACAGATTGAAACGTACAACCGTATAGGTACGTGTAATTTAATTCAAATAACCTTGGGTCTCACCCAAGTACAAAATTACATAATATTATCAGATCATCGCGAACGGTTTTTTGAAAAAAAAAAAAAAAAATTGTGATTACGAAGTTCGCGGAAATTTCGCGTATTTTGCTCTTGTATGGAAATAAAAATGTATATTTTTTTTAAAAATTTTTAGCATTTAAAAAATGCTGTAATATTAAACCGAGTTTTAGTTTATCGCAAATTTATAGATTATTAGAATCGTAAAACTATAGCAGTAGACGTGCCTACACCATGATGATGATAAAATTGATGATTTTTTTTACTAAAAACATTATTATATGTTCCTCGTTGTTCCGCCCACCTATGCCGTTTTAACATCGCATATTAGAATATATTAGGGTGCCACTTATTTTTGAAGTTGTTAATTTTTAAGAATGCAGGCCGAGAATTTGTTCAAATACATCTATAAATAGTATCTGTAAAGTTCAAGCTCGATCGAACATAAATAACACGTGGCGATGTAAGTTCAAAGTTTTTTTAAAAAAAAACATACAATTTCACGTTAAGCCTAGCTAGTATAACTACATTAGTTTTTATGTATTTCGATATTTTTTTTAAAAAGTTAACCTATTCTTGCGAAACCAAGAAAAACACACCAATGCTCATACATTATGATAATAATTAATTTTTATTTGTAGCGAATTTTCTGTATTTTATAGATACATACGAAAAAAACTGTAAATAACTATTATTGTGTATCTAATAGTTTTCTAAAAAAAAAAAAAGAAAATTACTCGTTTTTGTAAAATAAACCCCATCGTAGGAAATAAGGAACAATTATGAAAATACAGTAAATTCCCCTTAACAATACGTTATTTTAATGTGATTGAATAACATTACGTGGTTTTTTTTTTTTTTTTTTTTTTTTTTTTTTTTTTTTTTTTTTTTATAATTCTTCGAACTTACGTCGCCACGTGTTAATTATGCTCAATTGAGCTCAAACTTTACGGGCACTGCCTGTGTATGTATTGGAAACAAATATGCGGCTTGCATTTCTCAAAATTTGACAAAAAAATGTTTTCCTTGTATAAATAAATGGAGCCCTAATATATATATATATACATATTACGACCCGATTAACGATTTGTCGGATAAATAAATTTTTCGCGTACTGGTTACTGGATAATTTAATACAGTTTGGCCGGAATTGAATCCACGGTGTATGGGGTTACGTTAGGTATAACGAAGTTTTTCGCCGAGCGCGAAACACATTTTGGTTTATCAATCACGAGGGCCCGGGGCGTTATTAAATTATTAAATTATTGTCTACGTCACGATCAATTTTATAAAAAACCCGATCCGTCGTTAACATGGTACGTGAAAACAGAGCGCGTGTTAGTAATCAACTCCGCGGAGTGTATTCTATCAAAACAGATTACAAACGATATAATTTGCAAACCGGCAACAGTTGTCGGCGAAACGATTTGTTTGTTTTTTTTTTTTCTGTTTTCTATAAAATTTCTATCGTATTTAATTTGTGATCTTGTAGAGGAAATGATAAAAAAAATTGTACTTAGGTCGTCGTCTTGCGGACGGGAAACTGCGGGTGGCCCGACATGAGCTACGAACGTATTGCCTCGCTCGGGTCGGGCAACGTGTTCGACGTGAGGAAAAACGATTTATCGACCGTGTTGAATTTTATCAAAACGTCGATGGACACAAATAGAGTGAATTTGCTGTCTGTGGACGTACCGAAACGTCAACTGAACCCGACGCCGAAAAACTTGTACATCGACGAGAGCATCAAAAGTTTCTTGGTGTCCGTGTCCGGCGTTAAACCCAACATAGATTTGGTGGATCCCACGGGGAAAACAATCGACAAAGAGTTGATGACCGATTTGGACTTGAAAAATGTGAAAATCGTGAAGATTTTGGTGAGTTTTGGCGGCAAATTAAATATACTGTTTCTTGTGAATTTATATAGGCAAACGAAAACGGTATTATGCACATAAATAACTCGAATAACTGTCGAATTACTCGTTTAATGGTATAGGTTAAGTTCCTTGTTTTTTTTTTTTTTTTTAATTTTTTTATATAGGACCCCGTGTCCGGCGAATGGCAGTTGTACGTCACCAGTGAATCCCCTCACACTATTCGCGTCGCCGGTGTCAGCACGAACAATTTCGATTTCGGATTCGCTATATCCGAACCAAAAAATATGACGCAAACGAGTCATAGGCCACTCAAAGGTAATAGGAACACATAAATATAATATTTTTTTTTTTATTAACGTTTTCATAGGTCGGCCTATATTGTTCGAACAGTGTTGTAGTAAAAAAACTAGTGAAATAAATTCTGAATTCTCACATTACACAAAAAAACCATTCGAAATTAACCAAAATTATTAATGTATTTATCCGTTTTTTTCTAATAATAATAACGGTTTAGTTTTATAAAACTGTTTAACGTTTCTTTGACAACATTTTTCATGGTTGGCTTCTTTGTACTTCTTAAATTAGTATTTAAATTATAAAATAACATATTCGAAATAAAATAATTACGTAGAATGTGGACAAATTGAAAAATAATAAAAGTAAAAATAGCTTTTGAAATACACAATATTAACAACATACTCACATTATTGCGATCAAATTTAAAAACACGCCAAAATATATGGCACTGTAAAAAATAATTTCATTTTAACACGTCATTGGTACTTCTGAAAATGAAAACTTACTTAGGGATAATTGAAATCTGTGTACGAGTATAAATAACGCCAAAAAAAAAAAAATAATAAAAAAATCCTATACGAGCCATATTGTTACCTATTATATTTACGAGGAAGTCTTAGAAATATTTTATTTTCAAACTGACTGGAATAATGTGTGTTCCGGATTATTAACCTACCTAGGTATTGCTATTTTTTTTTTATATACGTTTTGATATATTAGTTTTACAAAGATGTGTTGTCTTTTTTCTAGTAAAAAACTTTTTTGGTTAGTAAAAGTGCTTCGATATTTCCATGCCATACCTGTAAAGATGCGGATTTTTTACCTGGTGGCACTTCATTTGTAAATGTCTTCGACATACGCAATAGTTTTTCTAAAAAAAAATGGTTTTTATTATCACTTTTTTTTTTTTTTGTTTAACACTATTTTGACGGGAAATGTCGAGCTCAATTATGTCGTACCTGTTTTTTTTTTTTTTTTTTCTGTATCGATATTAAAACGATTATCTTAATTTACATAGGCACCAACAATTACGTATTGATCGATTGTCCGGACGTTCAGAAATTCGTGTCTTGTAGTATACAAGAGTTGAACAGCGGCGAAAACAAAACGGAATCGTTGCCGATTTTCCAATTTCGAAACAATACGAGTATGTTACTGTGCGGACCATTTTTGCCCGGCGACAAACCGTTTTACGTTCAGGTACTTACATTAAAAAATTTATATTTATATTAAAAAAAAAAAAAAATGTTAAAAACTCGTAATGTACTACGTATAATTGCCAATGTTTATAATACCCTCCCAACGTTTCACTGTCGTATGCATATAGTCGAAAAGGGATGACGATTAACATAAATAACACGTGGCGATGTAAGCTCAAAGTTTTTTTTAAAAAAAAACATACAATTTCACGTTAAGCCTAGTATAACTACATTTGTTTTTATGTATTTCGATATTATTTTTAAAAGGTTAACCTATTCTTGCGAAACCAATGCTCATGCATTATGACAATAATTAATTTTTAATTGTAGCGAATTTTCTGTATTTTATAAATACATACGAAAAAAACTGTAAATAACTATTATTGTGTATCTAATAGTTTTCTAAAAAAAAAAAGAAAATTACTCGTTTTTGTAAAACTAACCCTATCGTAGGAAATAAGGAACAATTATGAAAATACAGTAAATTCCCCTTAACAATACGTTATTTTAATGTGATTGAATAACATTACGTGATTTTTTTTTTTATTTTATAATACTTTGAACTTACGTCGCCACGATGACGATGTGTTGTTGATTATTACCGTAATAATCATTTGTCGGTTGGAGAAATCGACAAATCCAATAAAAGTACAAAATATTCGTGTAATAACGTGCACGTTATCAACCGTGCGAGTATTCCGGTAATCGTTTGGATTCGTTAATAATTCGATTTTTTTTTTTTTTTTTTTTTTTGTGATAATTATTTATAGATATTCGGCAAGAACAACAACGGAAATTACTTCAGACGGATCACCAAAACGAGCATAATCCCCGACGAACCGGGTAAATATCGTTCGCCGCGCTTTACTCAATAGAAATTAAATAAATAAATAAATGAAAATAAAATGATTTCACTTTAAAAATTCCCATCTCGCGTGTGTATACAGACGTGCCGTACATAACAACGCCGAAAAATATTATCGTCGAACTAGGGGACGAACTGATCATCGACTGTCACGTCGAGTCGCTGGTACCGTTTACAGTGACGTGGAAGTCGTCGTTTAACAATCACACGAAACCTCCTTTGAATTTCAAGTAAGCGCATTTTACACGCCTAATAAGGTCTTTAGATTCTGGGTTTACTGACGAATATATTTGGTTTTATTACGACGTGTGTGTTTTTATTTGATCTGTCTGTAAACAACGACTTTCCTACTAGAAGTATTGCTCCAATCATCGACGTGATCAGATTTGGGTTTTCGATTTTCTTGATTTTCCATGTGGTTTTCATAATAAATGAAGTAAACCGGGAACACGTACGCGATAACGAATTCTGTTATTTTCGATTACAGTTTATAGCTCATTGGTTAGCCCCTGTATTGACGTGATAAAATTTTCAAGTTTTTTTTCTTTAAGGTTTTATTTGGTTTTACGTGAATAAACTTTGACACAAGGTTTGCCAAAATGTCTATTTAGTAGTACAAAAAAAGGTGAGCGTAATGTGATTGTTTTATTTTATTCATTTTTTGTACAAGCGTTTATAAAGTGCAAATTTTAATGAAAATCGTAAAAAAAACCAAAAAAACTGCTAAAAATTTTGAGACGAAAACACGCGGACAATCAATTTTGTCACTACACAAATTAATATAATCCATGTATCATGTATTTATCAAAACATGTTTAACCGAATAGCGTCCCAAAATCGTTTTTTTTTTTTTTTTGTTGCCAATCGTTTTATCGTTGCGTACAGACCATAAACCAAATTACTGAATATTATGTCTTACCGAACTTCCCAACTTGCCGTCTACAACGGTGGCCCGACCCCGTTGCAAAGTGTGTCGGCTTTTTTAAAAATAAATCCATATAATATATCGATGATTTTTATTTGAAATTTATTTCAGCCAAAGTTCGGTGGTCAAGTTCTACGTGCAAAACGCAACGCTACAACACCGGGGCACTTACACTTGTGTCGCTCAGAATACCGCGGGCCTTTCAAAATCGACGATCGACGTTGACGTTATATGTACAAATGAATAAGTATAATAATATAATTAATCCGATTTTAGATTCTGAACGTAGCGAGGAATATATATATATATATAGGTAATATAATGATGTATGTTTTTTTGCCGAAAATCTCGCTCCGATATCAAAAGATGATAAGAATACTTTGTTGTTGTGTTTTGGATCAGGTTAATACATTAAGACAATAATTTTTTTTTTATATTTCTCGTAGTTTCCTTAATAAAATAGGAAGAAACTGAAATGTTTAAGCAACGACGGTTTTATGTTACATTCGATTTTGTTTTCTCGTTAGTTAGAAATAATCGTACAGACCTTAATACTCATATTACCCCTTTCTAGACGTGCTATTAATGTCAAATGTTTTGTAATTTTTTTTATAGCCATTTGAAATTATCGAGTATTTTTATTTGGTTTTATGTACATTTTTTGGCCCGGCGAAATTTCACGAAAATTTTACTCGAGATTCACCATAAGTCGTACTTATTTTTCGATTTCATATTTGTATGGTTGTTCGCATTCGAAATGTGCGAGGTACAATAGCCTGTGATACACGGCTAGACGGGCATGACGAAATTATTAAGATTCCGTTTATGCAATTTTGGCTGAGGACCTCTAAATACCTAAACGGCAAATACGCTATATAGAAAAAAACGTCGAGAAGAGATACAACAATTTAAAATTAAAACTGTGTACAATATTATAATATTGAATATTTTATTTATTTTATTCGATATTCTATTTTGTATACGGGTTTTAATTATTTTGTTTTGAGATAATAACTCCCAATTGCGACATTTCGTTTACAATTTGTATGTAAATTATATACGTATTGAATTTGAATAATCTATAAAAAAATAAAGTTATTAATAATTAACTTAACGGAAGTATACGTATTTTTTTTAAATTTTTTTTTTTTTATATCGGATTCGTTTTGAAAAAAAAATGCAATTTTCGTATTTTCTAGACCAGAACCGCGTACGATTGGTAAAATGTTTAAGTATTCCATTTTATTGCACGTCTATTACAGAACCTCTGTGCTAAACTTCAAGTTTCTAAACCCAGCCGTTCTTGAATACTGTATTCGCCTTTTATATATTATATATATTATAATATATAATATATTCCTTTTGATGTGCGGTATGCTCATTTTAGAGATGGTTAACAATCATAATTCGTTTATTTCGTTTGTACATCGATGAACTATAAATTATATATTGCGATCGACGTTTGAATAATGATAATATAAGACCCTTCAATGCTGTATAATATATTATGTATATTATTAATTTCGTCCGTCTTCGAAAAACGAGACACGGTACAACGAATCGTAAAATCAAACACTAATAATAATATTACATACACGAGATAATATAAATATATTTGATAGAAAAAAAAAATGGTTAACATATATGATACCCGTGTCGTTTTAATTCTGAAACTATCTAACTATACGCAATGTGTTATGTTTATCATTTATTTTACCATCCGTCGTGTTGCGTGATTATTTATATAGATTTCTATCTTATCCAAATAAATGGGAAATAATTTATCCGAGACGAGTATAATCAAATCAAATAATTAAATCTAAATAAATATATTGTATTAGAAATAATATGTAAAATGTTTAATTCATATTGATATAGTCGATAAATTAAGTTACAACAATCGCGCAAACATTTTAAAATCTAGATAACAAGTTACTGAACAATTGATTGACTAGATATTTTAAAATGTATCTTTATACAACGCTGTTACCCTATACACAAATGTTTTGTATTTATTATTCGTTTTTACCCAACCCGATTCTAGGAAATATTTAGAAAAACGATGTCTTTGGATGAGATCTATTATAATAGTTGGTCACCCTGTATTTTTTTAAATCGTTAAATTATACGTCGGCTTCATTACTATTATCGGGAACATTTTTTCTGCGATTATTATAGAAAATTATGTCAATTGTAAAATATAGTGGCCTTGTCTCAAATCGGACGACAGTTCACTATAAGTATTTACTCGTACAGTGTTATATTACGAGTAGAGTTCGAACCCCAATGGCGATAATACAATTAATCTTTACCCTGCCTTGACTGCAACATTTTAATAGGGTTTTTTCTTTTATTTTTGTTGCTGTTGTTAGCAAAACCCACGATCAACGAAGGGAACGATAACGTAACTGTCATTCTGTACGAAGGCGAAGATTATTCGATGACGTGTATGGGCGACGGAACTCCTTCACCCCGAATGGAATGGAGTTTCAATGATTCGAGTACATTTTTTCGTATATATACATTATACATATTAATATTTGATTATTTCGAATTACATATTGTACTTATAATTTTTTTTTTTTTTTTTTAGAAAACATTTTCATCTACGACGTTCTGAGACTTATTATTTTCGACGCGACGCCGAGCGATTCGAACGTGTATACGTGTAGGGCTTCGAACAAGGACGGAGTCACCGAAAAACATTATAACGTTATTGTTCAAGGTACGGGCATTGTTATTTTTTTTACCGTAATCGCGATAAATTTATTTTTATAATATTTTTTTTTTTAATTTGCACATGCCTGTAGTCAATTCGACCAAATCGCTGGCCAACGAAATGCTGATCATCAACGAGTTCGACGACGTTTACATGCGGTGCCCGTTACAATACGCGAACGGTCAATGGTCCAAGGTGAGAAACGAACATTCCGAACGGTACTGACCTTATCAGACTAAATCGGTTATGCTCGTCGAAAAAAACAACCGATTTAAATTGATTTGCACTTCTTGAAATTTACAATTATATATATATATATATATATATATATATATATATTATAAAAATTATAAAACGCCTTGCTCGTTTTAAAAATGCAATGAATATTCGAAAAAATATCGTATTCAACTCGAATTGAATTATTTCAAATAAACGATTCGAACGTGTGTATGCCAAAGTTTAGTGTCCTGCACGACAAAATCCTGGAAGATTTTTTTTTTTATTGCGTTCCCCACTTGTTGTCATTTTCTAAATCCCCTTATAAAACTTGCCGCGAAATCCAACTCGCAGATTCATCACAATCATCTCTTTATACTGTTTTCGGATCGACTGTGTTTGTATTCGTTGCATTCTCCGTGTGACTATACAACACCGAATACAGAGTATGATCGAAATTATTAATTGCTGACCGATAACCGTGTATAGTAGTTTACTTTTTCCGGTTTTAATAAAAACATTATTATTACAATTATCATGTGTGTAAGAGTTTAACAATGAAACATACTCTGCCCTTTGTTATCGGTCCTCACATTGGTTAACAGTCCATTATTTGTAGTCCGTTTTTCTTTGATCATGATTCATGATCTGCTATGTTATATATTCCAGTGTGAGCCTTCGTGGTCCATCCCTTCAACGCTCCCCTCGATAAACAATGAAAACAGACCCTCACGTCTAAATAATTGATTATATAACCTCAATATACATTCATTTTATCTTCTTATCAAACTTTTCCGTAGTGTTCTTCTTTCCTACGGGTAAGGTACTCTATTTAACACTTGTTCATCTGTTACTCGTAACTATTATCGGTTTACACGAAAAATATTACAAAAAACATGTTACGTTTTTTGTTGGGTTTACGCACGTACGCACTTAAGAAAACCGATTCCTTCCGACTCTTTTCTTGAAATGTAGTTACACACAAACCAAACTATAATTGTACGCAGAGTATAATAATATACGACCGCTGCAGTTTATATCGCGTTGATCGCGTTATATCGTCTTATATTATATGACGGTAGAATGAAAAAAAATTTCGAACTTACGTTTTTATGCGACACGCTCGATTATTTAGTTTGTACAACTTGTGACGGGATTAATATTTTACGCGCACGTTTCAGGACGGTTTCAATATTAACGACGTATTCAACAAACGAGCCGACGAACAACATTACAAGACCAACGGTCGGGCGTTGAAAATCTTCGATATCGAAACATCGGACAGCGCCGTATACACCTGCGCGAACTCGAGTAGTATTTATTCGTTCGACGTGAAAGTGGCGTTCCCGCCGTATTTCTTGAAAAATCAAGTGGAAACGATGATGCTGAAACGAAACGAAACGGTTTTATTCGACTGTACGTCCAACGGATATCCAACACCGATAGTAAGCAAATTAGCGAAACCGAGATCGGATTAATACTACGAACACACCATAATAATATACCTATAAGTATCATTTTGAATGCTATTGTACATTGTACGTACAACTAATTTCAAATTCGTAACTGAACACGTCATTATATTCTGTAAATATTGCGTTATTTTATTTACTATTTACAATTAAATCGTAGATATTCGAATGCAATATGCAAGTGCACTGACAGGCGAACAATAAATACATAATATTTAAATATTCAACGGGGGGGGGGGTCGAGGTTAGCAGATCGATGAAAACGGTACTTGTCATAAGGGGACATTTATAAGGAAGTTAGATGGAAGATGTGGGATACTAAAGAGAACAAAGGAAAGTGTATGACGAGAAAGAACTCTATAATTATTATTTAAGAGTAGAGAATGTAATAATGTGGAAACGAAGATTTGTTAAATGGCAACGGGGGACACAAGTGAATAATCATGGGGTGGGCAGAAAATGTTGTGCCTGAATCCCGAAAGCGGCCATCGTGAGGAACTTCCTCTGCACGCGCTCAATCATAACGCCGGCAGTTGAAGTATTCGGGTCCCAGAGGATTGAACCGTTCTCAATAATGAGTTGAATGAGGTCACAGATTTTTTCGGGAGATATGAAGCCGATGAACTTTAGGGATACAAAGACTCTTTGGTGTACAACAATAAGGGACATGGGTTCCTGGTGAGTATGAATCCAGTGTCACGTACGGATAGTTGCCAGCGATATTAATGGAATGTATTACTGGCTATCAGCTGCAGCTACCTATATAATTTTTTTCGATAATCCGCCGGTGAAAAATGTATACGGTTTTCGGATCATTTATTGGACGTATATTATAAAGTAGGACGATATATGTAAACGAATCAATATGTAAAATGCCGACAATTTTAATACGTCAATTATTACAGGGCTCGTAAGTTCATTAACTGTAATAACTTCAAAAAATCTACTTTACGCCAAATATGCCAAAAATACCCAAAATACCCAAAAACATACACAATTGAACATTGTATTTTTATTACTATTGCCATGAAACAGAATTGTACATCAATTAACATGTTTTACTATGTAGCAAAAAAAAAACCACGCAAATGCATAAAGCTCTATTTATTATAATGTCGTTTTTTTTTTAAGGTGAGGTGGAGAAAAAAAGAATCGGCGCTGCCCGTAACTCAATGGACTCTCAGCGGGGTGGAATTCTCGGAAAACAAACAAAAACTCAAAATCCATTCAATCGATTGGATCCACAACGGGACTTATAGTTGCATCGTCAGAAACAAATTGGGCCACGAAAAACGCGATTTTGAATTATTAGTATTTTAAATGTGCTGACAGAACATAAGTCATGAAGCTTATATATATATGTATATTATTTTTTTTCGGTAACTTCAATATTTTTAATACATTTATATAATCGCGACTAAAATAGATATACCTCCGTTGGTAAATTATAGTCTGTTTAAAATATGGAGGGATACTTGAAAACGTTCCGATTTGTTAATATTGACATAACCGTGATCGTTGCAATATGTTTTTTTTAAATAAAAAAATATGGTAAATCGTTTGTAATTTTATACCTCCTAAGTGTTTTGTGTATTCTGTTTGCTGTATACTTATATAATAAATACCTATAAATGTAGAGACTGGATTTTTATTGCACTTAAGTATTTTAACTCCGGAACTATAATTTCGGGAATTTAGGGTTCGAAGTGATGGCCACTGGATTTGAATGAGTTGGACCCAAGAATTAAACCCGGCGAAAAACCCACTGGACAAAAACATATAATGTAATATTAATGATAATTGAACATATTTTGCTGTATGAGTATAGTATAATTTACTATACGATATGATATTAATAGAATGCAATTTTATGTCGTCTTGACATAACCAATGTGTAAGACTGCGGGTAAAATTTGAATTTAAATGTAACTTGTAAGTAATTAAAACTTATATTGATGTACGTATTAACTATTGTATTTACCTAGTTTGTAACTTGTGTACATATATTTTAAAAGAAAACACTTTACATCACAGAAACTGATATTAGTTTACAATGTGACCAGTATAAACATAATACCGAAAAATAGGTGTTAAAAATTAAATGTTAAATGTTAAAAATTGTCAAACATTAAAACCCGACCGGGCTCGGTGTTTTGAACCCTGCAGGGAGTGAACTCCTAATTATTCTTTTCATGCCAGTGTTCTGTTCTAAATTATATTCCTTTTCTTCCCAATAGGTGGCGATATATATCGCGTTGTCTGAGACATTTGTTGTCGTCGTAAAATTATTATTTTTTTTTTACATTTAATCACTAATAGTGGACATTTAAAAAGATGATCTGGTGTTCAGCTCCTCGCCACATTCACAATTTCCGACATATGTTGTTCCCCATTTTACAATATTATTACTAGTCAACTAGTTAACTGATAACATACAAATCTGATTATATTTTATACAAAAGTGTACATATTTCAAGATTAAAGAATATTTCGTATACGCAATATGATTTAATTTGAGGCCACCAAAAAAAAAAAAAAAAAAAAAAAAAAAAATTGAAAATAGTAGGGAAAATGAAGGATATAGTGAACAAATAGTCTGTTATCGTAAATACAATTTTACCAATTAATAACTTATCAACAGATAAAAAACACCTAATAATAATATATAACAAACCCCGTATACGGGAACAGAAATCGTTCAGTTACTATAACATAACGCTGCTCTTAACAATTTACTATTTTGAACAACTTTTACATTTTAAACTCGGGGACATTTTATTATTGTGTTTATTTCCATTTGATAAGTACAAAACGTCTAAACTTATATAATTAATGGATATATTTTTATTATTATTATTATTTATCTCGATCAAATCGTATGCATGGCGTTGAAAATTACACGATAGCCGCTCACCGGTCCGAGTTATGGCCGGTTGCGATACAAGTTTGAATTGTCGTTCGACCAAATTACCGTCAACAGTATAAAAAAAAAAAAAAAAAATTAGAACGCTACTCCTTCAATTACGTCACCCGCTACGCAAACGTCGCTCGAAAATTAAAATATCGAGAAAAAAAATGTCCGGTTCGCGATCTCGTGTTTGTAGAACATAATATATATATACAGTAGAAGGCGCTTATTAGAAACACTTTGGGACCAAGGTGAAATGTGTCAATTAACCGATTGTTTCTAATAAGCGATTGGTATGATTTGTACTAAAAAAAAAAAAAAAAAAAATGAAAAATACGTGAAAAATATATTTATGTTAACATGTATATGTATTTAAAAAAGTATATGTACAAATGTATATTATTAAATGGATTTAAAATATGTATGTATCGAAGTTTACTTTTTTGCGTCGAGTAACTCCATAACCATATTTTCGTACGAGTAATGCTGCTCAAAACCTATTTCATCCGCACGGTACTGGACTTCCCCTTGCTCTCCATGTGTTTTAATGAAGCTGATGTTCTCCCTTTTCTTCCAACGTTGAAACCATCCTTCTGTCGCATCAAATTTATATATATTTTTTTTTTTTATCAGGTACAGGCCTTATACAAAAGATTATTATTAGTTTAGAGGAATAGATTATATACAAATTGAAAATAAAATAAAATACATTAAGGGTAAATCTCATAAATTATAATGTACCTAAACAAAAACCAAGCTCGGTTATAGTTTTTTCCCTCCCCCAAGCCTATGAGTTTAAAAAAACTCGAATCCCAGCATAATAATATTATATTACGCGTATTATTATTATATTATTTATCTCGTTGTCGCAATACGGGCGTACGTATATTACGAAAATAATTATACTATTGCGAGTATATATAATAGTATTATATACCAATTCAATAATATTGAACGATAACACGAAAATTGCATCAGTTTAATATTATCATTTTTTTCCCGTCTAGTGTCGAACATACGCGGTACTCGTGCACAATAGCCGTTATAATAAATTGCACGTGATCGATTATTAATATTTGTATTTTTTTTTTTATTTCTGTTCAAAGCACAAAAACTAAGATAATAACTGTGTTCTTGACACAAATAAACAATATTATAACGACGAGCGGAATGATGAATGTATTTTATTGAAGCTCTACGAACATGATGATTGTATAGTCGTATTTTTGAAAAAAATGAAAAAAAAACAACCGACATACCTAACACCGAGTTAGGGGTAACCCACCCACCCCTCAATTGGCTTAAAAATATAACGTATACGAATATTATTTATTTCGTAATTCAATCTCGAAACGTAATATATATATATATATATATACGTATATAGGTACAATACAAATTGCCATTTTTGGATTAGGTTTTTAAATTCCTACTGTCGGGTTGGTATATACGTAATCACAGTGGCGGCGCCAGGAGTGGGCCAGGGTGGGCCGCGGCCCACCATAAAATCTCGCCGGACCGCGACAGGCCCACCCAGTATGATTACATAGTATTTTTGCTTTGTATAACATCGTATTTTAAAATATACAGAAATACATACACATGTAGAAATTATAGTTTTATTATGGTTTTGATTTAATTTAAAACCAAGCGGAATTTTAAATTTTTTTTCAAAATTACGAGCATTTTTTTGTTCACCTGTAATTGTAACCATCCGATAGGCGATAAAGGTAAGGCGACTTTCGTTACGCCACTGGCCCTCCCTACAAATCAGTGGCCCCAGCCTGGCGTGCCCAGATAAAGAATCCGCCACTGCTTAATCATAATAAGATACTCGATCTATTCGTGATTATTAATGATTATAATTACATATCACTGATCCCACCCCCTGAAAATTCCTTGCACGCCACTGCATGTGGATCACAGTTGTAGGCTGTCAAGATTTAAATAACTAATGTAAAGAACTATTAAATATTAAATAAATTTGTTCGTGTTTTTCGTTCCAGATTTTTTAAACATTTTTCCAAAGCATTAATAAGGTTTTTATTCACACAAGTCGGGAAATAATACGCAAAATGATTTTTAAGATTTTCATCAAAGTTTAAAATTTAAACACTTTTAAAGAAATAATAATAATAATAAAATTGGTGTATCGGATTATTTTAAGTGTTTCTTTTTTTTCCATTATTAAAGTTTATATAATAATCATTGTTAGATTAGTGGTCCGCGGTATAACGTAAAACGTATTGAGTATTATTTTATTAAAAAATACAGACTGTTTCCACTACCGTGCGATAGCAACTGATAACAACAAAACGATAAGCAGACGGTACTCTCTTCGACACCGGGTATCAAGTGATACCCGTTATCAATAAATATTCATATCACCGATAATATTATGTAATAATTACTGAATAATGTTCATTATACGCGATATAGGTGCATAACTTAACTACGGTCAATCGGCTAAGGTCACGTATAAAAAATTACAATAACGAGTGGTTCGGACGGTATTATCCGATATTTATTATGCGACGTCCACAAACACGGACACCGACTATATTGCGAACCGCGAGTGTCAAACCCCGGAAATCACACACGTTCGTTGGGTCT
Source organism: Tuberolachnus salignus (assembly GCA_956483605.1). Classification (NCBI taxonomy): domain Eukaryota; kingdom Metazoa; phylum Arthropoda; class Insecta; order Hemiptera; family Aphididae; genus Tuberolachnus; species Tuberolachnus salignus. The sequence goes on along the minus strand of OY101435.1, from coordinate 35,083,793 downwards.
TTCGTTTCCTCGTTATGTAAGTTTTAAAATAAATATCAGACATATTATGTAACTGCATGTATATAGTAATAATAGTCGGTTTATGCGACAACGAGTTTTCGAAAAATAATTATACCCGCCTATATCGTATACGCTTCCGATTCGATTGCATAACGGTTATATAAATAATTATTACACTGTCGTAAATAACATTCGACCGCGTATGGTCGTATATTGTAAACGCGTTCCGCGGCGATTTACTGCGAGAATGAAACATTTTTTTTTTTAACTAATTAATATCGTTTTTGTTAAGGGTAATCGTGCGCGGTGCTATTAGTAAAAGAGTACCCCGTTGTTTCCAAACGATTTACGGTTTTTCATTGCATAAGAACAACAATCGGTTTTCCACGTCGGCCGCTTCTGTCAGTATGAACTCGACCGCGAATAAAATGGATAAATTCAAGTTGCCTACACGTCACGAATCCGGCGCATATAGTGTTTGGTGAGTAAATAATAATAGTTATTTATTTATGTCCACAGATATGTATATTTTATATTATATAATAAACTAACAAATCCGTGTGATTTCGGTTGGAGTGGACAGCGGCAATTTAATTCTACGCCTAATCTAATTTAACATGTGAACAGACTTTGTTCGCAGTGTATGCGGCTAATAAAATGTGCCCCCCCCTCCTAGATATAAATGCCCCTATAATTCTTTGTCAAGCACAGTGTAATATCTATAAGACTGTTAATCCTTCTATTAATCATTCGCTGTTCCTCCCTTTTTGAAAGTTCTGCTTCTTTCGATTTATTTAATACTTTATTGATCAAATCAGAATTTAAAAAATTTGTCATAGATTCACTTTTCATATGTGATTTATAAAGCGAGTAATTGCTATATGCCAGTTATAAAATCCTGTTTTAGAAAAAGTTGGGTTTTGATGACCAACATTTAAATTAGAGTGCATAAATATCCGACATGAGAAACACAATGCTCTGTCTAAGTTAATACTGCATTCTAACCATTTGTCTTGAAAAGTTCTGTAATAATTACCAATTTTAGTTCTTGAAAATAATTTGAGACGGGGTTGAAATGGACCATTTAAAACTTTGTTTAATTTCAAGTAGCAGTAGAGCACGAGAATGATCATCGGGGTATTTTAATGAAATAGCGTTTTCTGTTGAGAAATGAAATGAAACAGATTTTAACAACCATTAATATAGATATTAGGTAGGTAAACTAAATATGAAAGATTATGTTAATAAATTATTATTAAATTACTATTAAATTTATAAATTATTAATAGGAACCCATTCCAACAAATCATACAAACTACAAACACCTAAAACACATAACATATAAATAATTAGTTTTGTTTGCGGAATATTCATAAAACAAAATTAGCATTAGTATTAATTATTGAATTGCAAAACATATATATATATATATATATATATATATATATATATATATATATATATATATATATATAAAATATAGAAAATTAAAACAATAATTTAAGTCTAAAACATAATATATAGACATTATATACATTAGTAATATGTATTATTTATTCAAATCTAATTTTTTGTTATATCAAATATGATACACAAATAAAATACATATTATAATATCAATTAGTAACTACCAATATTTAAATAAACATTTGGAAAACATATTTGAAAGAGAATCTATAAAAATCCATCCAAGAAAATGAGAAATACAAATCACCTATACAATATACATTATACAAATGTGTATTAAAATAATATTATTACCCGTTAGATCACATCTCTAGAAACATACAATATGTCATATTGATTAGTAAACATAATATTATTACTAATTATATATTGAATTCAAATTTAGTAATTCTAGTAACATATAAAACATATTTATTAAAACACAAAATATAATCATTAGAAAAATAAATTACTAAATTGAATAAGCTATATTTCAACATTTTAAATTTAATAAATACCTTCAAAAATATTAACTAACCATCCATTAGATTTATCACCATCATAAATTTTGTCAATAATTTTGGACTTGGATATTGATTTTTGAATACTCAATAACATATCACCTCCTCCTAAGTAAAATATAAATTTTCATAATAGTATGATTATGTAAGATTTATGTTTGTTTTTTTTCTTTGTAATCCTATTAATCCAGTAGTATCATCCAAACCTTCACTTTCTATTATAAATATGAATTACACAATTAATCATACATCATAATTTAACTCTTTAATGTTTTAATATTATTGTTAATAATATAAAAACTTTCAAAACCATCGATAGAAGATCCATGAGATTTATTGCCATCATTAATGTTATCAATAATTTTGGATTTGCATATTGATTTTTGAACATTCACTAAGACATCGCCTTCACCTAAGTAAAATATTTAATTTTCTTAATAGTATAAATAATAATTATAATTAGTAATTAATAATTATATATTTAGGTGTGTAAGATTTTTACCATATATTATTATTATACTTTAACCAATATCATTCAAATCTGCTCCTGCAAGCGTAGTCCAAACTTTCATTATCTAAAATAGTATAATATAAATCACAAATTATTTTTAAGTCTATTATGTTTCTTTAATATTGTAAATACCGTCAAAGCCATTGACAAGATTTTTTATTGAGATCACCATATATATACATTTTCTAATTGTTATGATACAAAAATTTAATATAAGTAAAATAAATTAATCACTACTTACCGTTGATTCAATTACATTTCAATACAAATTTATCTCATGTTTGACGATTGTAGCTCTTTTGCGTTTTGCTCTTGCTCTTTAAGTAGAATAATTACTAAGTACTACACTACTACTGTCGGTATCATATTCATATAAATATAAATTATAATTTATAAATGCAATTTTATGTCTATGCCTATTCTATGAAATACTCATAGAAAAAAAAAATTTAATATATTTATCTGTTTATCACTGTTAATATTTTGATTAGACGATTAGAAATAGCGCCATCAGTATTAGACATTTAGACATCGTATTATCGTAAGCATCATCATTTCTGGGGAAATAAAAATAGTAAATATTTACACAAAAAATAACACCAATTCAAATAATATTTTCTTCGATCATTGAAAACTACCGCTCAGCGCTCATAGTGAATTTCAATGCAAGTCTATATCATGTCATCATCGCCATTATGAAATGAGATTTTACTCATGTGCCCCCTAATACGAGAGTCTGCTCGCAAGGTACAGGCGCCTATAAACATGTGTATGCATAATTTCATAAGACTTATGAAGGCTTAGTCCTGATTTATATGTTTTTACATATCGTTATCGGCAAATCAAATATGTAAAACAAAAAAAAAAAACATTGATATCCATCTGAAATTTGGCGCCCCATGAAATCGAGACGCCATAGAGCAGTTATCCCCTTTGCCCCCCTCCCCCCCTTAGCACGGCCCTGGTTAAATAACCTGTCCAATGAATTATTTTTCGGCTAAATATTTTTAACTAACTTACACTAACGAAAAAAAAAACATATTTTTTTCACATTATAAAAGTTTACTATAGTAAGGCCAAGTACCGCGGGCCTCGGAATTAAATGGTGGATTATATAACTTTTTATTGCCAGTTATAAATCTATATAGTTAATGGTATTATAAACTAATATGTTAATTTTATATCGGTGTTTAATACAGACTATAGCTGATATTTTCCTAAGACGCGCAATAATATCATAAACACAATCGTTGCTGTTGATTTTTTTCCCCCTACATTGTGTATACTACAATAACTTGATCAATTATTTGAGAAATATTGCGTTTCATATTCATATCTAAAACCTACCCGTTGATTATTTTTTTTTCCCGATTCTGAATGTATTAGTTTTACTACTATGTCTTTTTTTCTCGGAAAACACTTATTGATGGGGATTTTCTGTCTGATAGTACTTTATATGAAACATTTTTCTAGATTCCCAACAGTTTTTCTACACTATTTGAAAAAAAAACTGACAACAAATGATAATACATCAGTTTTGTTTTGGTTTATTTCTGAGTTGCGTTTGGCTACGAAAGGAAAAACAAACACGACTAATACTATAAACTTATTACCAGTTTACCAAGTCAAACTCTTATCTAAGAATCGTTTTTTGATTGCAGTGATTTATCTTTGCTTTCGGTGTATAAACAAAATTATTCTGTAGCCTATACTTTCCCAACTTCCCATCTAATGCAATATAAGTTAGATATTTTAAGGAGGCGTGGGGACAAAGCTCCCCACCGACCGACCCCCATGGCTGTGATTCATAATACACTTTTGCACCCTCGTGATTATTTACCATGTGCCGTTTATGATTTAGCTTAACGATACGAAATTTATTAAAAAAAAAAAAACGTATTCGCATATTATTAACTTTTATTTATATTGTTATAATAAAGGATCGAATTCACTCAATTGGCCGTCACTACGAAGAGTTTGAATTTGGGGCAAGGATTTCCAGATTACGATCCACCGTCGCGATTTTCGGATTTCTTAGCGCAAGTGGCCACCGAAAAGAATTCGTTTTTCAATCAATATACGCGAGGATTTGTAATATAAATTATAATATATTTTATAAAAAAAAAAAAAATATGATGAATTTGTTTTGCATTAATATATAGGGTCACGCGCGTCTGGTGAAAGCGCTGTCCGAATTGTATTCGAAACTGATCAACCGGAAAATCGATCCCATGAACGAAATAATGGTATCGGTCGGCGCGTACGAAGCCCTCTATTGCGCCATCCAGGGAAACATAGAAGTCGGCGACGAAGCTATTATTATCGAACCGTTTTATGATTGTTACGAACCGATGGTACGGACGGCCGGCGGCATCCCTAGGTTCATACCGCTCAGAAATGTAAGAATCTACAACCAGCTAGGTTACTATAACGCAGTAGAAAACATCGGTGGCGCATACCAGAACTATTTCAATTAGTGGGTCCATACATAAAATATAGACAATTCAACTGAAGAAAAACATCTGGTATGTTTACGAACTTAATACGAGGCCTGTTCAAAAAGTTCCCGAATTATTCAATTTTTTTTTATTTATAGTGCTTACCTACCTAAGCTATTGAGACTTCTCACCCTCGAAGTATTCTCCCTCTTGGTTTATACACTTTTGCCAACGATGTTTCCACTGTTGGAAGCAATCCTGAAAAGCAGTTTCTGGAATTGCTCGTAGCTCCGTTAGCGAATTTTCTTTTATTTCGTCTATCGTAAAAAATCGTTGTCCTTTTAACGGAGATTTTAGTTTTGGAAATAAAAAAAAGGCTGCTGGTGCCAAGTCGGGAGGATGTGGTGGATGAGGAAGAACGGTCATGTGATTTTTCACGCAAAAATCTCGAATTAACAAGGTAGTGTGTGCCGTAGCATTGTCGTGATGGAGAAACCATCAGTTTTTCTTCCACACTTCAGGCCTTTTCTTCCGCACTTTTTCTCGAAGACGTTTTAATACTCCTAAATAGTACCATCGGTTAATAGTTTGTCCTGCAGGTAGAAATTCGTGATGAATAACTCTCAGGTTGTCAAAAAAAAAAATCGTTAGCAGGACTTTGACGTTTGATCTGACCTGACGAGCTTTTTTTGGTCTTGGAGAAAATTTACCAATCCACTGTGACTTGTCTCAATATCATAGCCATAGACCCACGTCTCATCACCCGTTATAATTTACTCCATGAACATACTCGTATCATCATTTGCGCGATCTAACAATTCTTGTCAGATGGTTACGCGGTTGTCTTTCTGATCTTGCGACAATCAACCGAGGGACAAATTTTGCTGCAACGCGGTGTATTCCAAGTTTTTCTACCAGGATTTCATGACATGAACCAACCGATATGTTACAATCTTCCGCAATTTCTCGAACAGTTAAACGTCTATTAGACCGCACGATTTCATTGACTATTGTAACATGAGCATCGTCTGTCGATGTCGACGGACGTCCTGAACGTGGGTCGTCATTAACTGATTCCCGACCGTCTTTAAAACGTTTAAACCAGTCGTAACACTGAGTACGTGCTAAACACTGATCACTATAAGCATTTTGCAACATTTTATGAGTCTCAGTAAAAGATTTACAAAGTTTAACACAAAATTTAATATTAATACGTGAATGTTATTCATCTTAAAAATCGCACAAAACACACGACCCGTCCACTTTGAACGTGCACAGTTAACGGTTAGATAGCAATAAACATTTGAGATTTAATTGAAAAGATAGCTGCTTATCTCTATCTTGTTTTGATCTAATAACATTTACGATACTATAAATTTTCTATTTTTAGGAATTATAGTTCGGGAACTTTTTGATCAGACCTCGTATATAAAATCGTACCTCCCTCTGGTTGCGCCACTGGAAAACATAGATAAGTGTCTCCTCTGTAAATAAGCAATTCGATGATAATAAATTGTCATACCGTGTTCAGCGCTCCGCGTGATTTGGGCGCATGAACGCTGTAGGTCGAACGCGAACTCGGTATACTCGTCTATTGTCATTTTTCTATGCTCGTATACTTGTTTATTTGTATATGATTTCAATTCGAAAATGATGATAAATTTTTTTTTTTTTTTTTCTGTACATAGTCTTTGGTTTGTCTCGTAATCTCGACATATTATAATTGTAACATTTTTGGCATAATTATTTTATTTTTCTAATATTGATCGTTATATTTTCAATTTTGTTTAAAAGACTGTGCAAATTTATAATTTTATAATTATAATGTTAGAATATTATTATATTTATATGAATATTTAGTTTTTTCTTCTTTTTTTGTATTTAATAATAACGATGCAAAATAAAGACACGCAGTACGTGTGTTGGTTATGTATAAATGAACAAATTAACTACCGATAACTATGTCAATATTGTCGGTAGTTAATTTACAAAAATACGAAAAAAAAACCTAACTATTCAAGTATACCGAGTTCGCGTTTAACGTCATATGGCGTAACTAATGGTTGGCCAAAGAAGTAATAATATTTTATCAAATGCCGCTGATGGATTACAGCCTCCTGGTAGAAGTAAAAAAAAAATCCCCGGTTTATATTACTACGCAAAATAGACGATTGTTATCGGTATCATGTGACGTGGTTTTACATCGTAATAAATCGGGGATTATCGTTATTCTCAATTAAGATTCTAGACGAGATCGAGCGAGTTATTTTTTTCCCGCGTAAAACAGTTTCTGAAATCGAATTACGGCCGTATCCACTTAGCCTTCTTAATGGTAATATTTATTACTCGTGTGTCAATTTTTAATTTTTTTTTTATTGTTTTTTTCCAAGACAAAGCCTAACGCGTCGACGTCGCATTCGAGCGATTGGAAACTCGATCCGGACGAATTGGCGTCGCTGTTCAATTCGAAAACCAAACTCATCATTTTGAATACGCCGCACAATCCATTGGGGAAAATATTCGATTACGACGAGTTGACGGTGATCGCGGACCTGGCGAAAAAACACAACGTTCTCGTTATTTCCGACGAAGTGTACGAATGGTTAGCGTACAAACCCACTCAACACGTTAGAATCGGTAATTTTAATAGATCGAAATGAACATTTCGGCCAGAAGAGTTTTTAACTCCGAGCAAATTTTCTTAAGTTGATTTATTGATATTTTTAATAATATGGTGGAAAACCAAAATAATTGTCAGAAAACTGTTGGGGGGTATTTATACGCAACAACGGGTTCTGTGTTAAAATGTCGACTTTCAATAAAAATTTGCAATTTTAACTGAAAACTCTTATAAAATAGTCAAATTTTCAACAAAAAACTGTGGCCTTTTTTGAGCTATTTGTAACTATTTGAAACTTTCTAGTTTTTTCTGAAGGTTTTATGTGGTGACAATTATTAAACATTTTAGATATATCTGTCAAATATAAATAAAAAAATATATTGTTTTAGATTCTGAGCATAGCGAGGAATGTTGTGGTTTTACTTATGATTTGTGTTTTTTTTTATCTGTAAACAACTTTTCTACCAGAAATCTCGCACCGATTTTCAAGTGTAGTATCTTTTCTGAAAGAATTTTTCTGGTAAGTCATATTTTGATTTTCTTTGTAGTTTTCCTAAAAATGAAGAAAAACCGGGAATATTTACATAACAACACATCTGTTATTTTCGGTTTTGGTTTTTATTCAGTTAAAAATGACCGTAGACACTTAGAATTTTCAAAACCTTCTGGTCATTTCTGAACAATTTATGAAATATTTCGAGTATTTTTAGTTTTTATTTTGTTATATGTATATTCAATTGTTTTTGCTTCTCAAAAATGCTTGAAAATTTGATACAAGATCCATTATTGGTTGTTTTTTTTTTTTTTTTTTTTTTTTTTTGGTTTATCGTTGCGTACAGATATAAATTAAATTCCCCTCAATATCCCCAAAATCTTGCCAACTTTTATTGTTATTTTTTTATCTATTTGTATTCTATATATTATATTTTTTGTATTTACTTTATTGGTGCTTTTTTGTAAAAGATGAATCAATTTTTACAGCCACACTTCCGGACATGTGGGAAAGGACCATTACCATTGGATCGGCCGGCAAAACGTTTAGCATGACGGGATGGAAACTCGGATGGGCTTACGGGCCGTCGAATCTTATAAAAAACCTCTGTGTCGTGCACCAAACAGCGATTTACACGTGCGCGACAACGGCCCAGGAAGCTGTGGCTAGAGGTTTCGAACACGAAATCGCTTTGCTCGGTACGCCAGACAGTTATTTCGAAACGTTGTCCGACGAATTACAGCCGAAAATGAATTATTTATTTAAAGTACTACAAGACAATGGCTTCAAGCCAATAAAGCCCGAAGGGGGATATTTCATGATAGCCGACTGGACAAACTTTGGTTTGTATATATCTGTAATTAAAATTGCTACGGGACCAGGAGAACGGACTGACAAATAAATATACAAATAAATAGGGGCCTGGTGATTGTGCACAGATAGATGGTTCATAATATTATGGTGGTCCTTAATTTTGAACCTTATATTTTGGATACAGGTCCTCCCCTTCACCCCTCCATTTTTTGTTAAATACCTTTTGAAAGTAATTTTTGTTAAATTTGATAATGATGACCCCTCCACCGCTTCTGGTGCCACATGAGTGTAGTTTTATGGTTATTCAAATTTAAGTCAAAAACGTATGCACTGGGCATACAAATCTATATTATCATTTTTGTAGAACATATAATCGTCTAAAAGAAAGGTTATTGGAATGTTTCCCAAAAATGAAAAAAAAAAAAATAAAACATTTTATTTATTTAGCAAAATTAATATTTTACAGTTATTTTAATATATTTAATGATAATGTTAAATTTAATTTAAATTAATTATATGGCATTTAATTCCCAACAAAAAGGTTTTATAAAAAAAATGTCAAATCAACCGTTCAAATGCATTATTTAGTTATATATATATATATATATATATATTAATATTCATAAATCTAAACTCAAAATGGCAGCCCGCTCCTGGTTTCAAATAATATTATTAACCGATTGCAGTAAATTTTATTAACTCGTTTGGCTGTACTATTATAGAAGATAAATACGATCCGAATTCGGAAACCGACAAATACAAGGACTTTAGGTTTGTGAAATGGATGTCGAAAAACGTCAAACTCCAGGGAATACCGTATTCGGCTTTTTATTCGGAAGGAAACAAACGGTTGGCCGAAAATTATCTTCGATTTTGTTTTTTCAAAGTAATTCTTAACAATATTATGATGTACCTAATAATTATTGTTTTAATTTATATTCGTTTTGTTCGGTTGCTAGAAAGACGAAACACTGGAGAAAGCCGAAAATATATTAACAACGTGGACAAGCAGTTTCCCGAAAACGAAATAATTAAAAATCTAATACCGTTGTTTATTTCATTATAATTATTATAATTAATATCACAATTTGAATCGACGTATTTTAATTTTTTTTTTTTTATTCTTGGGATCTCGACAAAACGAAAAAGTACTTTCGATTTATCTCCAAACACTTCTTAGGACTAAAATCATGTCTATTTTTCTCCAAATATTGCAATATCAATTTGATTAATAACAATATGCTAAATGTAAATTTAATCTGGCACTGACTGTCATAACCATCGTGTACTGCATGATCGTAAACACGTGAGGGGATATGGATATATGTATCCCTCCCTCCCGGTCAAATTGTTTAATATATTTTATATAAAATATAAAAAATTAAAATTACCTATATTATTATTATTTGTATTATTAACCCGACGGATATAAGAGAAAAAAAGATTATCTAATTTAATACAATAACATGATCTGGAACGATTTTTTTTTATAATTGATAAGAACTGGGATGCTACATTGCTAACCTGTTAGCTAACGTCCTTTAATAGTTTGTCTCAGTACTCACTAGTCACTATCATAGACCTAGCTGGTAGTACAAGGTTTATGGTCACTACAGCCGGCCTAGGAAGGAAACTAGACATTATTTTGTAGAATAAATGAAATAAAATATTAATAATAATTTTTATTGTATTAAAATCAGATCATTTCTCAGTGTGTGGGGCCACTACACTGCGGCTTATCTTAGAAATAATTCATAAATATATATATCCTATCCCCCCCCCCAATGAAAATTCCTGTCTACACCGCTGGTGTACTGCAATGAAGCATTCAATGTTAGCATTTAGTTAGCTGCTAAACAAATATCCGTTTTGTTCATTTGTATCGACGCATCATAATATTGAACGCATACAAATTGTGTTTATGTACGTAAAATGTGCTACGAATGGAAATATCATTTGCAAGTGTAACTGTACATAATTAATTAATTAATTGGCGAAAAACTATCGGGGTATTTTTGAAAGTTGAATTTTATCCAAAAGTAAATGATATAAGCGATCATACTGTATGGTATGTGTTTCAAACCCGAATCATGCTAAATTAGTGAATAAATGAAAAACGTTCGGTAATTTTTATTATAATTCCAATTGTTTCTATTTTAGTTAATGAAAAATGGACCTGATGTATATGTGTCCGTAATGGTGTTCATCAATGTTATAATATCTCTGACGAAATAATTAAAAATGCAATCGATAAACCTAACCACCACTACTATGTTAGTGAAAACAAAAAATACATTTTTATAAACAAGAAAAAACAAAAAAACGTATTCGTCACGACAGCAAAATCGGACGGACCGAATTGCCCGAACGCGATTTCCATGGCACAGACGGTGGACAGTCATAATTATTAACGGTGTCGTAGTTATCAATCGAAGTCTGCCGATTCAACGTAATCATTAGTGCCTAGATATACGCTAGATTTATAAGTAAATCTAGAAATAATTTTCAACGAAATAACCGTCCGGCGATTGATTACCACAAACCAATATTACGCACTATTGGATAATTAATACGATATGTTAGATAACATAATAATAAAATTCGGAGAAAAAAAAATACATTCATCATTCATTGTAATACTATATTTGTGACAATATGCTATTAACAATGTATAATTTTATGTTAAACATATTTTTGTTTTGGCGGTGGCTTCGGCCTCAAAGTCCTTAACAAAATGTGTAATCCGCATAACTGTAAAAATAATTGGAAAAAAGGTGAAAAAATAGTATTATTTTTGATAATAACATCAGACGGAATTTTCTTATTCGGTAAGCTACGGTTTCATAACTTATAAATTGGTCAAACTCAATACCGCGGTACTTATAAATACAACGGAAATAGTTTACTTTGCACTAAATCAATCTAATTTTCAATATGGTCTATTTGTGTGGGGTGGCCTTCCAGATAATATATTGAAAATGCACTAATAGTTAATCAAAATAATATTGTAAGAATTTGTTTAAATAAATATACTCGTCAAGGTTCTCCGAGTGAAAATTATAAAAAAAAAAAAAAAACAAATTGTTATTAAGTATTTAGTTAAGTAATATAAATTAGAATAAATTTGTTCATAAGAAATAGAGAAATGTGAAATTATGATTCTACCGTTAACAAATATGCCAATAAATCTTTTCGGCAGTCTCTTTTGGATTATTTGGGACCAACCTTTATCAATTCTATGCCTTTTTAATTTAAACAGAAAATACTTGGGGGTGGAGGGAATTGTTAATATTCAATATGTATTTTTTAGAATTAGAGAACGATGTGCGTTTATTTATATTGACCATTATGATTAAATTGTGTTTTATTACTTATAGCCCGTGTTTTATTTAATTTATTTATCGTTAACATTGTTCTTTAGAAAATGTTATTTTTTTTTTTTAATATTTATTGTAATCTTTAAATTTCATTTATTTATTTTTTATTTCAATTTAGAAATTATACAATCTGTACGTAAAAAATACAAATAGTTAATAAGCATAATGGATGTTTTTTTTTTTTTTTTTTAAATTAAATTTATTTCAATTTATTTGATTTGTAATATTCCATATTACCATTTCATTAGTATTATTTCGTAATAATTATAACTCCCTATGTCCAACACGAGCTGCACAAGCTTACAGGCGGTAGATTAATCAAATCTGTGACTTATTATAATATCTAATCTGAAATATATGTTTGATTTCCAAAAAAAAAAAAACAAAAAAAACTTAGTCATTCGACTTACTAACTGATTAATATGTCCTGGTGTTATTATAAACATGTTCGAAATAGAATACGAAATTAAATGTATAGGTACGCGAAATTACGTGATGTAAAACGGGCAGATACTCAGAAATCGATCTCGGAGAGGAATTCGGTGCCAGATGGTGTCTCCCCCTATTAGGCTAGCAACTAGGTATTTTTTTCAAGAGTCGCGACGTGAAATTTATAAGTAACAAAATTAAAAATGAAATAAATACTTTCTAAAGTTCTCGACGATATCCGTTTTGTTGTGTGGTAAAAAGGTAACTGTAATTTTTGGTGGTTCTCCCCGGAGGTGCAAAACGTTAGGAACCTTACGAACCCGTTTTTAGAACTATTATTCACCGATAAAAATAAAAAACATTCAACTTACTTTTTTTCAAATTAATTCGATTGTCAAACGTATCGTTTTATCGGAAAGCATTTTTAATCCAATCTAGGTCGGGTGCATTACAGAGGTAAATTGTATTTTTGTAGTTTTCATAATAATTGCGAAAATGTACGACAATAATGGCAGATAATATTATACAGCGCAAAACTCGAGTCAGTAATGTACTAAAAAAAAAAAAAAAAAATTGTAAAACACGAATCGAGATGCTTATTAATCTCAATCCGCGCCATAAGTTACCCAACAAACACATTTCCCAATACATTGTCGATTGTCCGATATTGTAATTTTTTATTTGATGAGAGGGAGCAAAGCCGGGCACGGTTTTTGTCTGGTGGCCGCAGTGGCGGCTCGTGTGTAGGGGCGACCGACCTCCTTGCTAAAATTCTACCGAATTTCTCATTTAATAAATTAGATGATTTTCGTATTTTATGGGAATTTGGCCGTCGACTAATCGCCCGGTATATTTCTACTGTTGTACGATAAAAGTACAAAAACAAATGAGAAGGAATTCGGTAAATAATACGGCTGTCCGGGCTACGACACAAATAATCGCTCGAGACGGTCGTGGAACAATACGGAAAAGTTAATGTTTTAGTACTAGCAATATTACAGTGATCTTGGTGCGCGTACATTACGATAATATTTTTATTATTGGATAATTATTAATTATTATATACTATTAAATTTAATCAACAACGGATGAAAAATTCTGATGCGTATTTGATTGCAAGCCGTTTTTGTTCGTTTTACATATGAACAAAATATCGAAATTTTGATTTAATTTAATTATCTTTTGAATCGATACATAATTTTATTCTATCAAAAATGAGTATTATTTAATCGCCCACTGCTGGTGGGGCGCATTCATGTTTGGCTACTCGCCACCCCGTTGATGTTTGTTCGTAAAATATTTTCAGGAAAGTATCGGTGAAAATATTTGTGCGTAGGTGTTAGCTTAGATGCGACGTAAATCCGGATTTTCGGATTTTGAAACTATTATTATTATCATATTATTTTTAATTGCATTAAACGTGTAAAACATTAAATACGTTTTTACAATTAAACGATTATCACAAATAGAAATTTATTTTGATAAACAAGTACGAGAAAAAAGAAAAAAAAAAATCATATATATGATATTCTTATTTATATAATATATATTATTAGCCGACCCGGTTAACGTTGTTTTTTACTCGTGCAAATTGTTTTATGGGTAACACGCCGCGGAACGAATAAAATTATTTAACTTGTTTTATTCCAATCAATTTGCCTACGCCAAATAACTTCTGCTCCTCGGTTCGTCAGCAACCACTCTCTTCATAAACACCTTAATATCGAGACAGTCGATCACATTTACCAAAGCATACACCAAAAAAAATTCCACTCCAGATTATTTCTCCATTCCAACCCACTCGTTTCAAATCAATACGCTCTCTTAGGCTTCCGAACGACCCTCCACGTCGACTCAAAAGACGCTGGTGCCGTGATCTTCTGATCTAGGCACTCAATCCTAAAAAAAAAAAAAAAAAATTAAAAAAATTGTACTTATTAAAGGGTCCTATCACTGGATGGCCTCCCTTATCACTGTTTTCATGTTTATATTTATGTTATTTTTGCAAATTTGCTTAATGTGTTAATATTGTACAGATTGTAAATGTTATTTACCTAATAAAAAAAAAAAAAAAATTACCTAAGGATTTGATTTCAAGACTTTCAAGATTTAAAATATAGAAATCCGTACGGTCATACCGAAATGTTCGATTTCGGTATTCCAAACATAATGTACAGGTAATATTGTACAGATTGTAAATGTTATTTTCCTAATAAAAAAAAAAAAAAAACTTATTTTATCATGTGGGGAAAAACAATTTACCTAAGGATTTGATTTCAAAATTTAAAAATTCGAAATCCGTACGGTCATGTTCGAACATTTCGGTATTCCAAACATAAATGTTCGATTTTCGAAATCCGAATTCACGGACTCTGGCCAATCCCGATTTTTCCCGTCGTTATTAGTTTACACGTATGGTTATTTTACCAAATAAACATTATACAATATGATTTATTTATATATATATATATTGATTTTTAGTTATATAACAGAAACAATTGTCTCAAAACCCGAAAACAATCAACGGGCGAGTGGAATACCGCGGAATTCAATAATGTGATAACTCGGTAATGTAACCAGCGCCGAGGTTTAATTCGTGGTAACCCAAGGCCGGTAGTTTGTCGTTATCGCCGCCGTCGGCGTTCAACAAATATTTAAACATTCTTTAATTGTTTAGTAATTTTTTTTTTTTTGTTTTCTGTTGACACCGAACCGTTTTCATTGTCCGCGTACGTACGGTCAACCGGGTCAACCGGGATTGGGTACGTTTCGCGTTATATATTTATTTATCAATACGCAATAAAAAAAAACTAAAAAAAAAAAAACCGTCATTTCGTCGTCGGACTATCGGGCGGACCATTACGGTTTATCGTAATTTTAATTGTAATTTTCCCCGGCCCAGAACGTACAATATAATATCGGGCGTATGCGCGCGACGACCGTTTACCCGTCGTCTCCGATGATTTCTTTTCGTTGTGTTTTATCTCGCGTTTTTTTTTTTTTTTTTTTTTGTAATGTAGGTCGGCCGTGTAACCGCAAAACGATTACCGAACGGGATGACGGGTTTTTAATTGGATAATTCGTAATTTCGTATTATCGATAATTACCGTAATAGCAAACGGCACGGCGTAATTTTGTGTCCGCTTGCAGCACAGCGCCCGCCGGCCGCCGCCGCCGCTAAAAAACACAATACGCAAAACGCCGTTCCACCGCGCCAGCGAAGTGTCTGACGTTATTCGACCGATTATCAACAGGTACACACGACGTATTTGTTTAGATATCGAACCGTGGTCTGTCATAAAACAATTTAATGTATTAAATTTTGTTTTGCGTGTGTGTTAATTTGCCAGTAAAAAAAAAAAAAGATAACTCGTTCTGAGTGCAGGCCGAGTTTAATTTCCGCAGATCTTTATTTTTTTACGCGGCGGTCACACGTCAACGGCAAATCGATCAGACGACTTCCAGTGTCGAAGTTTTAATAAAAAAATATGGACAAGTTCAAGTTGTCGGCACGATTCGAATCCGGCGCATACAACGCTTGGTAAGTTTCACGGGTTTTTACATTACATTATATCGGAATTTCGATTATGGTTTTTTTTTTTTTTTTTTTACACATATAAGAAACGTTAGAAAATCCATTTATTTTAGCCCCGTCGTAATAATATTTTTTTATTTTATTTTACGAATTATCGATGAACCCTTTCGTATTTATTGCCTTATACTTGTGATGATTTAAAATCATGAGTGCAATTCTTCCCGGCGAATTTGATAATACCGATCGCGATCAAAATATATTGTTTTACAATTGTCGTTCATTTCTGTGTGCCACAGGATTGAATATAACAAACTGGCGGCCATTACCAAACCTTTGAATTTGGGCCAAGGGTTTCCAGATTACGAGCCGCCCGCGCGGATTACCAATTTTCTGACAGAAGTGGCGTCCGAAAAGAACCCGTTGTTCTACCAGTACACACGAGGAATGGTAATGCATATACCACCGTTGGACGTGTTAAATATTTTTTTTTATTCTTAAAAATGGTGGATATTATTCAATTATTCGAGTTTTATTATTGTTTGTACAATCATATAAAAAAAAAAAAAAAAATTAAAAAATAATAAAATTTCGTCGGGGGTGGGGGGTAGATTCGAACATAGTATAAACGGGAGTACTTTTAAACGTAAAATAATTCCTATGGAAAATACATTATTCGTTTTCATAATGAAACAACAAAAACTTAGTAAAAATATTTAGACATTTTAAAAATAAAAATTACGTTGAAGTTAAAAATCAAACTATCTACTGTTTGTAGATGTTTTTTGAAAAATTGTTTTGTTATCATTTAAAATAAGACATTTATTAAAATTTGAAAAGAGTATTGGTTTTGTTATAACTTAAAACTAATAGGTATATTAGTTGATAGAGTATTTGTAAAAAAAAAAAAATCAGATTTTATTCGTTTTCGACTTGATGTTAATACCCGGGGGGGGGGGTATAAGTTGCAAAAAATTAGCGCGCAGTGTTTCTACCGGATGCGATAGAAGACATGCTGCGTCGCAAGACGATAGGGCCGCTGAGCCCGAGGCCCGAGCCAACCGTCAGCGAGGAGCTTCCCGGACAAGACTTCGAGAACGAGTGCGGTGCGTCGCCGGGCCTACAGAGGATCAGGACGTGCCAGTTGTCTAGACCACCGGCTGGTTCCGTGGACCTGGTCGCGAAGATCACGAACAACAGCGTCAGTTAAGATCACGACGTAATGTAAGGGGCGCAGCAGTACGAGGTTCCTCGCCTGGATTTTTGTAGTTTATTTTTTTTCTTCTTAAATAAACGATGGCAGTTTGTAGTGGGTTGGTAATGTCGTCGGTTACAAATTGGAGAAAAAAAAAAAAAAAATAGTCGCGAAAAACTTACTCGTTTTCAGCCTTATACGAATAGTGACGATTTTTTTTTTTTAATTTCATTTATTAGAGAGCACACAATCTGCAATTTAGTTTACAATAAGCGTATATATGAGGTATAAGGTATAACAAATACTCGAGTGTTGCGATTTAAGGAGCCACTTAAAAACGGGATTTTAATAAGTTAAGAATAGAAAAAGAGTATTAACAAGATAAAAAAAAGTATAAGATAATGGTTTTAATTTAATAATACCACCGAGTTCGTTTATATAAAGAACGTATTTTTTTAATTATTATTTTAAAGCAGACGACACACAATCTGTACATTTGAGCACAAAATATATACGTGATATACGTAATAAGATATGCATTTTTTTGTTAATAAGAATACAGCCCCGTTAGTGACATTTGACTGTGTATTAAACGTCTAGTCCTACGTTTTTTTTTTTTTTTTCAACAAATCACGGCGCCAAATCAATTTGCGATAATTTGGAGTGTAGAGATTCATTATCGGGAGATTATGGGTGGGTTTAAAGACGATTATAAAAATTCGTTTGTAGAAGTGTGCAGCAATTTCCGGGTACAGTTTTCGTTGAAAGGTCTTCAATGTAAAATGTAATTAGAAACAACCGGACGGAGCGTTAGTAATTTGTCTGAAAGCAATATTTTACAGAATTTTTTTATAGTAAATAAATAAGTAAAAAAAAACCGTTTTCGTTTTTATTACGCTACAGGGACACCCACGTCTGGTGAACGTGTTGGCCAAATTATATTCGCGATTAATCGACCGGGAAATCGACCCGATGCAAGAAGTAATGGTGACGGTGGGCGGGTACGAGGCATTGTATTGCGCGGTTCAGAGTAACATTGACGAAGGAGACGAAGCGATCATAATCGAACCGTTTTTCGATTGTTACGAACCGTTGGTGCGCATCGCGGGCGGCACTCCTAGATTTATACCGTTGAGGAACGTAAGGGCATTGGCAACGTACACATATTTTGACCGTATCGCTTAAGTCCCGATCGATTTCTTTCTTTCTTTCATTCCCGTGTAGACCAAACCCAACTCAATCGTTTCGCGTTCGAGCGATTGGAAACTCGATCCGGACGAATTGGCGTCGCTGTTCAATGCCAAAACCAAGCTCATCATTCTGAACACGCCGCACAATCCGCTGGGCAAAATATTCGATTACGACGAGCTAACGATGATCGGCGACCTGGCCAAAAAGCACAACGTTCTCGTCATATCTGACGAAGTGTACGAATGGTTGGTGTACGAACCGTCCAAACATATTCGAATCGGTAAATTTTTTTGTTTTGTTTTTTCCCCCGTGCAACCACCAACACGACGACGCCGTTGTGGTCGTGTTAATTGTAAACGCAGATTTAATATTTCTTTTGGATATATTGTAATCGAAATCGAATTTAATATATCCTTCTGAAACGTGTTCTACTCAATTTTTTTTTTGTCATGCCCTTATTCTCGTCCACGCGTAGCAATTAACGGAATCTATTTGAATTGACATTAATCAACGCACGTTACAAACATGTTAATTTAGCTTCGCTGCCCGACATGTGGGAAAGAACCATTACAATCGGGTCTGCTGGAAAGACGTTCAGTATGACGGGGTGGAAACTCGGATGGGCCTACGGTCCAGCGAATATTATGCGAAATCTAGCTGTCGTGCACCAAACTGCCATCCATACGTGCGCCACAGCGGTACAGGAAGCGGTGGCCAGAGGTTTCGAACGGGAATTCAATCTCCTGTATACACCGGACTGCTATTTCCAAAATCTGCCGTCCGAACTTAAACCAAAAATGGAATACCTCTGGGATATATTACAAACAAACGGTTTCAAACCGATTATACCGGAAGGCGGATATTTTATGGTGGCCGACTGGTCACAACTAGGTTGGTGTTCGAACGTCTTAGTAATGACGTTATTTTTCTAATACTAATTCTGTTCGTTTAGAAAACAAATTAGATTTAAGTTCAGAACCAGACAAATACAAAGATATGAAATTTACAAAGTGGATGTCCAAAAATATCAAATTTCAATGTATGCCATTTTCAATATTTTTCTCTGAAAACAGTAAACCGACTGCTGTAAATTATACACGGTTTTGTTTCTTCAAGGTGATTTATTTTATTTACAATAATAGATTCTTTGTTAATACATAATTATTTTGATTTATAGAAAGATGAAACTCTGAACAAAGCCCAGAGTATTTTATCAACATGGACAAGAAACTTATAATCAAAAAAAAAAAAAAAATAAAAATAAAATACTGAATAATATTTCAGTATATAACATTGTATAATATTATGATACTCTATATTTCAAATGTCAACATTTTATTTGTTAAAACTATATTTAGATTTAATACTTTTGTTTTTTTTAATCAACTCACATACCCAAATTAATCAATAATTGATTTATACAATTGTTAAAAAGAAAAGAAAACCAATAATAATGAGTTAAAAAATAAACTAAATGAAACAATTATTGAGCATTATTAAAATACCATTATTACTAAAAAAAAGACTAGTTTAAGATTTTAATTTAAAATAGGAAATGCAACTAATAAAAATAATAATATTTGTCAATAAATATCATTAGCTTTCATCTTCACTCCACCATATATCATTTTCATCAGTGAGGTTGTATGTGACATTGGTTTTGTTAACTGTTATTGGAGGCGCTGTTTCTACGTCACAAGATATTAATTGTTTTGTAAACAATTTCTGACAGCCAGTGTCCAGTTGATCTTTTTGTAGTACCTTCAAGGGTTGTTTTATGAACTCAAATTTTCGCGATTCAACAGAAAAATTATTTTGTTTGCAATGAGTGTCTTCACTTTTTTTAGTAATATTAGGCTCTGAAGAAGATGAAATAATCGCTTCTGGTGTATCATCAGTAGTATTTAATGCGTCTTCCCTTTTTTTATTAATATTAGACTCTGTAGAAGAATATGAAATAATCGCTTCTAGTTTATCAATAGTATTCAATGAGTCTTCCATTTTTTTGGTAATATTATGCACTGGAGAAGAAGATAAAACAGTACATTGATTTCTAGTGTAACATGTATTTTGCGATGCATCATAATTGGTTAAGGGTTTTTTAATTGACGCAAATGAATTTTGTTTTTTATTTTTAGCAAATTCTTCAATGTCCGAAGTTTTAGTGACACAAGCGGTGTCGTTCAAATTCGTCCATTGTTCCCAGTTGATAGAGGAATACAAATCGTTTAAAACTAGGTCATTCAGTTCTACAGAACTGGAATAAATATCGATGTCGTCCAAATCTATATTGTCCAAAATTCTCGGAGCGAAAATACTTTTCTGGAAAAAAAAAAAAAAAAAAAAAAGGGCAAAAATTAAAGCATATAAATAATTTGTTAAATAATTTGTTTTGAAACTTACCAAATGTTTAAAGTTTAACGGATCGAAAATGTACAACATATTTTTTTCATTTTTCTTGCGTGCTTCGTCATTTCCTATAATGAATATCAATATATTTTTTTAAATGCATTTTTCTTAGAATTAGATGGAGTATTATAATTGAGGAGTACCCGACAAATGAAAAAAAAATAAAAATAAAAAATAAACCATAATTGCCTTCAGTGTATTATTATTATTAACCAAGTTAAAACGGTGATATTTTGTAATTCAAAAAAATATAAATTATTATCTTATGTCACACATTTGAATTGTTTTTAGTGCTATAAAACGCATGATCTATGGCGTTCTACAAGGATTTAACAATAATAGCACATATTTTATTATTCAAATCAATTCATTTTTATCGATTTTAACCTATATCAATTGTTATAGAATTATACATGATCATTTCTAGAGTGAAAAATATATATGCAGTGGCGTTTTCTCTGGGTGTGCAAGTTGTTTGTTACCGCCCTATAAAATCGATGTGCGCAATACCCTAATGCATCATTATTTTATCAACAAAATATTCAAATAATTGTCTTGTTGGTACTATTATCTATAAATAATAATAATAATAATAAAAAAAAAAATAATAAACTATTTTAACTCGAAACTCGTCCGCAGCTAGGACGGCGGCCAACAATAAGAATAACGGAATATGTATTAAATAAAAAAATGTCGTGTAGGCCGGTAATGTTTTGAACAACGACTCCGTGATATCGAAAATCCCATAATCGTAATTTGCTGTGATATTGTCGACTAACTCCGGCGTAATGTTAATACTAGACCAAGGCGTTAAAAATGGAGGAATCAACAGTTTTTATTGCATTAAAATCAATTGTACAATATGTATAATCGCATTGAACAAGTTGTAAATCAATTATTACAAAAAAATGCTTTTCGAGACTTTCACATTTGCTGGGAAAAAAAGTTTCAGTTGAAAATGGTCGACTTTGTCTAGACCTAGGACATTTCAACAAAAGTACAAATTAAAAAGACTGTCGATAGATAACACACGTTATACACTCGACATTTTCGTAAACTACTTTATAATATATCTTATCGGTTATGCGGTTGTGAATTAATGAATAAATTTTATTTGATGGTCTTGTTTACTATTTTCTGCAGATTGATTGTTTTATTTTTGTCTATGAAAGTGGCGATATTGATAATGTTACTGGAATGTCAGCAAAAGGATTTGCAAACTTTCTTCAAAAAAATAAAAATATCAAATCTTCTTAATTTTACCGACGTATTGTTCAATATTTTACAATTTGGATATTTTATTTTGTAGTCAAAAAATATTTTATTTTATAAACCAATTACACCAATAAAGGAGAAATTTTGATACTATATGAGCATCATTTACTAAAAAATCTAATGAGCTTTTTGTAAGCAATCGCAAAGTTAGACAAACAGAAATCAGCAAAAAATGATTATTATAGCCATATTTATTTTGAAATTATCGATAATAAACAAACTAAAATTAATATCTGTTTCAAATTGGTTGAAAAATTGCAATATTTTAATTTACTTAAAAATGTACAAGACATTTATGGCGATTTTTTCAACTATGGTAAACTAGAAAATGAACTTCACGTATGGCACACTGTAAACGAATCGGCCGATAAAAGTCCCATTGAAATTATGAATTATCTCTCTGAAATGAGCTTAAATAGTGGATTTGCTGAAGTGTATAAATTGACACAATTAATATCTACCAACAACAACCACTTCAGTGGAGAGATCATTTTTATCTTTAAAAAGAATCCATACATATTGTCGTTCAACTCAAACACAAGAAAGGATGAACAACTTAAGTACAATTTCGATCAAAAAAGAATTGGTTTTCAAAGCAAGAGCAAACTGAAATACATTTTATGAAGAAATTGTAAACAAATTTATTTAGAAAGAGAGAAGAATAGAATTTGCATTCAAGTAAAAATCAGTTTAGAATAGATTATATTTGCACCAAAAAGTTAAATATTATATTTCATTTTTAGAATTTGTAAACAGTTTACATAGATATTTTAAAAAATTTAAAAAGTATGTAAAATAAATAATTTTAATAATATGTTGATAGTTGATAAGAATTTGTTTTCCACAAAGGGGATTTTCCTAATCAATTTACCCATCATATTAACGCTTAACACCGAAAGTCAAGAACCTCCACTGCATATATTTAATAATCCATTAATTTTTCGAATAACTTGTTAATTATTCGAAAACAAATTTTTAATAACAATAATATTAAATGGGCATTAAAATTATTAAATACTATGTGTATATAAAAT
This sequence comes from Tuberolachnus salignus, assembly GCA_956483605.1. Lineage (NCBI taxonomy): Eukaryota > Metazoa > Arthropoda > Insecta > Hemiptera > Aphididae > Tuberolachnus > Tuberolachnus salignus. Next base: position 35,060,509 of record OY101435.1, on the reverse strand, counting down.
ATTACAAACCATATAAAAAATTGTTTATGTAGGGAGATTTCAACAGCTCCTTTATCGGGAAGGATTTATTATTACACGTATTGTTTATAGACAGTGTACCGAAATAAACATTATTTTGAATTGATTGAGGTGTAAATTTAAAATATATTTGACTCATTTGATTTTTGTAAATTAACATTTGAACTTTTCTATTATCATCGCTGTTCAGACATAAACCGGTATCAATATTATAAGTTGGAAGTATTAACTGTAGAAATTTGAGCGGGCATGGTTTCAACGCAGACACTTTATCATCTGGGCAAAATTTCTATACAAAATTGTTAAAATAGTAAAATAAATAAATGATGATACAATGTAGGTATTACTGTGTTTCCCAACCGTGTGAGGGGTGGTGGACGAGACCCTACAGACATAATAATTTTATTCCTAAACAATTGTAATATGCTTTTATTTTAATCACAAATCCAGTCTTATGGCAATCGCTTAGTTGAATTTTTTAAATTATGTTTTGTAATCATCATTACATTTAAATACTTTTAGTATTTCGAGGGAAACAAAGTGTGTATTAGTTTTACTATAATGTGCTTTTATTTTAATTTTTCAATCTGTAAACAAGTTTTAAATCCGTAAATCTTATACTTTTCTTAATAATAGAGGAAACCAAGAAAAAAAAAAATGGAATATTTACAGAGCGGAAACCTATAGATTGATTATGTTCTTTTATTCTAAAAAGATTTAAACAATTATCGAGTTGTTGATAGCTATTTAAATTTTTTTTTGGGTTGTACGTGTATAAAAATGCAAATTGTGTTTTTGTATAAATATATACTGGAAAAATGTATAAACGGTTTTTCATAATTTGTTCCTAAGGGGAGGTATGATAATTGGATTTTTTATAACGTTTTTAATTTCAAATGTATAATACTTATTGAATGTGTTTAAAACGAGAACGACTGCAATTTGTTTTGTAGTTAAAAAATTGATTGAAAATATAAATATTGTTTTGAGTTTTAAAAATAATCGTGCTTGTACAACAATAATAAATCGGTTTGTCGTTTTTTTTTTTTGTAACTCGTCGGAAGATTCCCCCCCTCCCCCCACCGATCACGACATTATTTGTATAGGGGTTGTTTATTTCGACTTGGGGGGGGGTGTGTTCTATGGACCCAAAAAATCCCCCTAGTTGCGCCGATGTAGTACAAGTATCCAATTATTAAAATAAAAATAAAAAATTATTAGCGATAGAGACGAGATTTTTAGGGGGGACAAATTCGGGATTCAACAGGTTGGAAAACACCGATTTGGGCGTAAGACGCGAGGGCCGCCCTTACCTGATAGTCGATTAGATAATATTTCGGCGAGGTTTCACGCGTAACGATTGCGCGGGCCCACAGGTTTCGCCGGACGTCCGTCTGAACAATAATGACCTGAAAGCCGGAAAAATAATTCAAAAAGACCGCGCGAGTGCCCGGGGCCGACGATTGGCCACAACCGCGCCGGTACTCACGTTGCCGACGTCGATATCGGGAAAATCGAGTTTGTCGTACCAGTCGCCGCAGCCGCTGTAGGTTTTTAGATTTTTGAAATACATGCCGAAATACGGGGTACAGCCCAAACTGAACATCTCGACGGCCAGGAACGCCGCGCGGCCAACCGCCGTCTGGCTAATGACGTTGACGGTGTAACTTTTGCCCAGTTCCATCGTGACGGGCGAACGCGGAACAGGAACGAACGGCCGACGGGAGAGGGGTCGACACGTGCTAATCGCGCGGCCGCGGGGGCGGTCGGACGACGGGAAACCCGGGACGCGCGTATAGCCGGCGGACTGCCCGTGTACGGCGTCGCCGCGTCGTTATCGGATTCCGGTCGATCCGTACGCTGTCGGCCGTGTGAGCGTGTTGGATTTCTGTCGTGGCGTTTTCGGTTCGACGGACAAACATACAAATATCGAACATACCGTAAATCATCGACGGCACGGAAATCGCGTTCGGCAAAACGGGTTTAAATTGTCGTGCCGGTCGCGGTGGACAAACGGTCGGCGTTATCGAACGCAAAACACCGTGCGCGGGGGTGTTCGTCAAATCGAGTACTCCGTTAGTACGTAGACCAATGGGAGCGCGCGTTCGGTTTACCCCCATGACACACACACGCAAAGACACACAAACACACATAGATAATACCTGATATAATGTGAATATATGTAGAAATGTAAATAATGTTATTTTGTTGTTGAAGGTCCCGGCGTCCATTGCGTTTGTTCTCGTCACCGTCGCACAGTTCGAGTAAACGTTACCCGGTTTATTCATTTATTGACAACAATCGCGAGTTTTGATAAGTCCCGAGACTTTAACTGATTGCACGTTAATAACAATAATTTACGTTTAATCGTCACTAAATTATTGTCGATATTGACCGCACGAGACCGTATTATCGCTCATCGGAGAGTACACCGTAGACCGCTGACCAGTCAAATATCCCAGGAGGGCGTACTATTTGTCAACATTAAGGTAGCTATATATTTGTATACATTTCATTTAGTTCATTCCTTTTAAAATCAATTTTATAACATAAAAATAATCAAACGTAAAATTGTTTTCTATTGTTTTTAACATTATATGAGAAAATAAAAAAATTTAATTATCTTTCAGTGATTAAGCCTTAGTCCATCTCCAGAGAGATGAAAATTGAAAAAAAAATTATACAATTTTAAATACATTAACCGGAGTTAGTTTACATTCGAAGGACACCCCGTATATGTGTTTTATTTATTTTATTAGTATTTCAAATTATACTATCCGCACCGCAGGCAGAAGGTCGACCAATCCTTATAATAAAATTTCACAGCTCTTTAGCTCTTACTAATTGTTTCTAATAAGATGGAGGGCAGTGGCGCATTTAAGCGGTTCGAATATAGTTGGGAAATCCATACAAAATCAATCGGTAACTTACACTGCCTGAAATGATAGTACGATTTGCGATAAAAAATGTATTTTTTTTCTTTTTAATTTGTTGTAAAAATTGAAAAAAATTAACTATTTATAATTCAGATTAGTACACAATTTAGGAATCCACTACTCTGAACAGGGGGTTTTTTTTTTGGCAAATAATGATATTTTCAATAAAAAACAATGTATTATCAACTGAGATATATTATAAATATTTTTTTCTATTTTAGAATTTAATAATATTACGGTTCGGTTATAAATTATTATTATATTATTATCTGTAGGTATTTTTTGTTTTATTGATAAATCCAAAACATTATATTACACCATACTCTATGAAAATATTGAAATTTAAATTGATACTCTATTTTTGTTTCATAAGTACGTTTAATTTTTAGATTTCCATGAAATTTGTATTGTGCTGTGCAAATAGAAAACAAAAGTGAAAATTGAATTTTGTTTCACAAAGAAAAATAATAATATTTTAATGTTGTAGTTTACATATGAATTTTATATTAAGAGATTTATAAGAAAATAATTTCTTTAAACGTATGTTTTACTACTTATCTATTGTTATTATTATTTTTTAGCTTTCCATCTTCAGTAATTGTCAATAGTCCAACACCGCAGCAAACTAAAACAATTGATTGCAACCCACCCACTACTCAAAAGTTTTTTCGCATTGAATAATGTCTAAGATACAGAAGAAAAAAAATATGTAATTTAATTATAAAAACTATTTATTGTTTCCTAAAACTTGAATAGAACCCGTCTTATCCATTATCATTCCAAAACTATTATTTCTATTGACAAACTATATTTTATATCGTTTTTAGATTTAAACTTCTAACAAAAACTACTGGAACAACTGGTCCAGTTAAACATAAAGATGTCAACGGATTTCTCATCCCGGAACACAGACTGCGTAACGTAGAATCGGCTCCAGTTCAAGACAATTCGCAGCGATCAGTGTCTTTATCGGATGGTAAAAAAAATACAGATTCGCAAGGAGCAGGACAAGTGGGATGGCGAAGCCAGGGATAAGCGTCCCAACATGTTCAGTAGGGACCAATAGACACAGTGCGACACCTGGTCAAGAAAAATCCACCACAGATGAATCCCGCCCGTACCGTATAAACAATTTGTTTTTTTTTTTTTTTTAAATTTAATTTCTTCCAAAAAACAATTTTTTTTTACACAGAAACTTGTATTTTCTATACTCATATTTCCATGTAAAATAATTAATATTATCAGTATTTTAGTATCATATGTAAAATCTTTTTTTTTTTTTTTTATTAACGCGGCCCTCGACGAATAGTTGAATAAAAATATGGCCCACATGGTAAAAAGATTACCTACCGCTCCCCCCATCGTAATTGTATCCAAATTATGTATCAAATACCTTATATGTCAAATAATTCACATTACGACGTATTTTCGAATTTTTTTCTTTTTAATTTTGACGACTCACCCACCACATACTAAATGACCACATTTTTATTGACAATATTTATACCTCATCATTATATTCATGTGTCAAAAATAAATATATTTATATCGTATACAATTACTGTATTTTTTATTTTTAATATAATAAGAAATTACTGTCTGGTTTTCTTCTGTAAAAAAAAAAAAAAAATATTTCAAAATTATACACGGCCCACCGAAAGTTTAATAGCGACCCACAGTTTGGGAACTTCCTGTATAAAGTGGTCATATTATGAATAAACGGTGTAGTAATTAGAGGTCTGTATTTTACGTGTTCTTAACAGACTGGTGTTAAAGTTCATGTAAATAAAATACACGAGTATATGAAGGTTAAAACCTCATACCTATGTATTTGTTTCAGACCGTGTGTACCCTTAGGATTGCTTTGATAATCCTATACAGTACTCATATTATGTCTCTTTGGTTTTTGGAATTTCAAAATATCTTAAAATATCCCCTCTTCCATCAGTCCATTCTAAATTCTAATTCTAAAAAATTCATTCTCCTATGTATTCTCCTTCATTCTTGAGAAAGTTTTTCCTATTTAAATCAAACTGTTATCTCGGTACTAATTATATATATATATATATATATTGTACTTGTATTAACCTTTTATAGGCCACACTATTTTAGAAATTTTAATTTTAATTTTAGAAATAAATTACTGTGTAAAATTTCAAAAAAAAAATTTGTTTATACGCGTTGGTTGACATTGGGTAAAAATCTCTACCTATGGTAGTAAACAGACTGTTTCTCTTTTATCACTGCTGTTGGTTATAATAAAAGAAAAAAAAAATGTCACATACAGATTATCAACTCTTTTTATTTATCCCTCAAAAACAATTGTATTTACTAACTAATTAGTTGTATGTTCTATTATAATCCAAATATATTTATATACGAAATTCACATAATTCAATGTGAATTTATTTAATGTCATAAAAAAAAAAAAAAAAAAAAAAAAAAAATTTACATTCTTTTTATATGTTTGCGGTGAGCCAATACCCGTGCCTTTTGCGTAACTCTGTTCGAAATTTGATGAGAACGAATCTTAGCATGCCACAAATGTAATTTGCATATCGCTTGTGCATAATTGCATCTTTTCCTACTTTATAAAAATGTATAATACATTCATTAGTGATAATTTGTTCAATATGTTTTTATCTATCTCTACACAAGTGCTCCTGGTTTAAGATCCGACCTAAAAGCAGGGGACATTATCGACACGTTTTTGTATTTATATATTTATTTGTTCTTATTTTTCAGAATCCTCAGTGGGATCTACAAGCACAAGACGGGTGCCGAGCACAGGACGAGAAGAGCCAGTAGCAGTTAATCACTTTTCTACTGAAAATACTATCAACATATTTGGAGCAGCCACTATGATGATATCAAACACCGAAACCGTGTTCAATATTTATTGACATTTTCAAAAAGTATGCTTATACATTATATACTGCTGAACAAAAAGTGAAAGTGGATATCTGAAGTCACGGATTTAAATTATTTTATGATAGAATCAGTTTTACAACATTAATAATGTACAATTTGTTTGATTTTTATACGAATAACAATTGTAAACAAACCGCATACAATGACTCATGTAAGAATATAGTTAATACTAGAAACAAATCTTAAATTTACTATTGAAATTAAAAAAACCAACTAGTTTCTGAATTTACAAATATTACGTATACGTACATACCTATAGGTACAGTATTTATGACGTACAATTTATAAATCGTTATCGTGCATTAACGTAGTCAAAATAAATTAAACATTTATGAAAATTTCACTGTCATTGTCTTGACATAGTCAAAATAAAGTCCTAAATCGGTTAATAATTTAGTATTCACTTCTGGTTATACTTTGCCAGATGCACCGGTAAATTTGAAAACTGCATAAGTAATTAATTATTATAATTCAAAATACCACAATTAATATTAAGTTTTAAACTTTAAACTAACGACTTGTAAACGATTCTGTAGAATACATATTTATGTTTATATATATATATTTTTTTTTTAAGATATTGATAATCAACCTAACTCTCTATGTATTGAAAATGTACTCTTATCACCATTTTCTGTGATACGAAATTGTTCAGTGACTTGATCTGTCATTATTTTTGCTGGTATATCATAAACAGTCATAGAAGTTTATTCGCCAATTTCTAGTAGACAATTTCTCTGTAAATAATAAAATAAAATAAATATTTTATGTAATTATTTTCTTTTATAAAAAAAAAAAATCAATTATTTACCGATCATCTTTCATGAACACTATTAAGATCTTACTAGGGTTTAAATTTTAAGTCTTCCAAGTCGAAAACTGTTTCAAATGGTTTTTTAAGCGGAGCATAAGTTATATTTTCATTTTTAAAATATTATTTCCATTCAAAAGCTTGTGGTTGTTCAATTTGGTTTTCTATATCAGCAATATGTTTATTTTATTTCATTTAATGTGTTTTATACCGATCTGTACTGAACTGGAACTAATTCATTGTGACTATAGATAAAAGAATTAAACAAATATGATGCCTATGAATCAAAACGTTTATTTAAACGACCTGTTTTTACAACCATCATTTAGTACACTTAATCTGCGCCTGTATAAATTTCAAACAAATTTTATGTCAACAGCTCTACAGTTAAGGGGGAAAAAAAAAAGAACATTTAAATTATAAAGCGTCTCAGTAAATTATTATATTTTATTATTACTTATTCATAGTTTATTACAAATACATAGGTGGCAATGTAAAACAGTCAACGTGATTGTAGTTTTAGTTTTTGGTCCGACTATCTGTAGATCGTTAAATTGGGGTTTTCGTTTAGTTTTATCCACAAATGTTTCATCAGAAGTATAAATGAGAACAGTATTTTATTTTATAATAATATAATTGGGCCATCTTTATGCCTTTATGTATTTTCTAGGAACATTATTTTTGTTATACAGTTTATATCAAACTTCATATCATATACATGGCATTTATTTATATTATCTTAAATTATTATTATCGAATTAACACTTGTTTTATGAATTCAATGAATGCTAAATAATCTATATTAGAATCAAACTAATGTTAGTTATGTTTTTAAGTTTGTTACATGTTCCAATAGTGAAGTTCCAGTTTTATGGTTCGGCAAAACGGTTTAAATTATCCCGCCGGTCGCGGTGGACAAACGGTTGGCGTTATCAAACGCAAAACTCCGTGCGTGGGGGTGTTCGTCAAATCGAGTACTCCGTTAGTACGTAGACCAATGGGAGCGCGCGTTCGGTTTACCCCCATGATACACACACGCAAACACACAAAAAAACACACATAGATAATACCTGATATAATGTGAATATATGTAGAAATGTAAATAATGTTATTTTGTTGTTGAAGGTCCTGGCGTCCATTGTGTTTGTTCTCGTCACCGTCACACTGTTCGAGTAAACGTTACCCGGTTTATTCATTTATTGACAACAATCACGAGTTTTGATAAGTCCCGAGACTTTAACTGATTGCACGTTAATAACAATTATTTACATTTAATCGTCACAATATTATTGTTGATATTGACCGCACGAGACCGTATTATCGCCCATCGGAGAGTACACCGTAGACCGCTGACCAGTCAAATATCCCGGGAGGCATACTATTTGTCAACATTAAGGTAGCTATATATTTGTATACATTTCATTTAGTTCGAAACTTTTAAAATCCAAACAAATCAATTTTATAACATAAAAATAATCAAACGTAAAATTGTTTTCTATTGTTTTTAACATTATATGAGAAAATAAAATATTTAATTATCTTTCAGTGATTAAGCCTTAGTCCATCTCCAGAGAGATGAAAATTGAAAAAAAAATTATACAATTTTAAATACATTAACCGGAGTTAGTTTATATTCGTAGGACACCCCGTATATGTGTTTTATTTATTTTATTAGTATTTCAAATTATACTATCCGCACCGCAGGCAGTCGGTCGACCAATCCTTATAATAAAATTTCACAGCTCTTTAGCTCTTACTAATTGTTTCTAATTAGATGGAGGTCAGTGGCGCATTTAAGCGGTTCGAATATAGTTGGGAAATCCATACAAAATCAATCGGTAACTTACACTGCCTGAAATGATAGTGCGGTTTGCTATATAAAATGTATTTTTTCTTTTTTATTTGTTGTAAAAATTGAAAAAAATTCACTATTTATAATTCAGATTAGTACACAATTTAGGAATCCGCTACACTGAACATGGGGTTTTTTTTTTTGGCAAATAATGATATTCTCAACAAAAAACAATGTATTATCAACTGAGATATTTTATAAATATTTTTTTCTTTTTTAGAATTTAATAATATTACGGTTTGTTTATAAATTTTTATAATATTATTATCTGTAGGTATTTTTCGTTTTATTGATAAATCCAAAACATATTACACCATACTCTATGAAAATATTAAAATTTAAATTGATACTCTATTTTTGTTTCATAAGTACGTTTAATTTTTAGATTTCCATGGAATTTGCATTGTGCTGTGCAAATAGAAAACAAAAGTGAAAATTGATTTTTGTGTCACAAAGAAAAATAATAATATTTTAATGTTGTAGTTTACATATGAATTTTATATTAAAAGATTTATAAGAACATAATTTCTTTAAACGTATGTTTTACTACTTATTTATTATTGTTATTATTATTTTTTAGCTTTCTAATCTTCAGTAATTGTCAATAGTCCAACACCGCAGCAAACTAAAACAATTGATTGCAGCCCACCCCCTACTCAACAGTTTTTTCACATTGAATAATGTCTAAGATACAGAAGAAAAAAAATATGTAATTTAATTATAATAACTATTTATTGTTTCCTAAAACTTGAATAGTACCCGTCTTATCCATTATCATTCCAAAACTATTATTTCTATTGACAAACTATATTTTATATTGTTTTTAGATTTAAACTTCTAACAAAAACTACTGGAACAACTGGTCCAGTTAAACATAAAGATGTCAACGGATTTCTCATCCCGGAACACAGACTGCGTAACGTAGAATCGGCTCCAGTTCAAGACAATTCGCAGCGATCAGTGTCTTTATCGGATGGTAAAAAAAATACAGATTCGCAAGGAGCAGGACAAGTGGGATGGCGAAGCCAGGGTTAACCGTCCCAACATGTTCAGTAGGGACCAATAGACACAGTGCGACACCTGGTCAAGAAAAATCCACCACAGATGATTCCCGCCTGTACCGTATAAACAATTTGTTTTTTTTTTTTTTAAATTTAATTTCTTCCAAAAAACAATTTTTTTCTACGCAGAAACTTGTATTTTCTATACTCATATTTCCATGTTGAATAATTAATATTATCAGTATTTTAGTATCATATGTAAAATCTTTTTTTTTTTTTTTTTATTAACGCGGCCCTCGACGAATAGTTGAATAAAAATATGGCCAACACGGTAAAAAGATTACCTACCGCTCCCCCCATCGTAATTGTATCCAAATTATGTATCAAATATCTTATGTTTCAAATTATTCACATTACGACGTATTTTCGAATTTTTTTCTTTTTAATTTTGACTACTCACCCACCACATACTAAATGACCTGCATTTTTATTGACAATATTTATACCTCATCTTTATATTCATGTGTCAAAAATAAATATATTTATATCGTATAAAATTACTGTATTTTTTATATTTAATATAATAAGAAATTACTGTCTGGTTATCTTCTGTAAAAAAAAAAAAAAAAACATTTCAAAATTATACACGGCCCACCGAAAGTTTAATAGCGACCCACAGTTTGGGAACTTCCTGTATAAAGTGGTCATATTATGAATAAACGGTGTAGTAATTAGAGGTCTCTATTTTACATGTTCTTAACAGACTGGTGTTAAAGTTCATGTAAATAAAATACACGAGTAAATGAATGTTAAAATCTCATACCTGTGTATTTGTTTCAGACTGTGTGTACCCTTAGGATTGCTTTGATAATCGTATACAGTACTCATATTATGTCTCTTTGGTTTTTGGAATTTCAAAATATCTTAAAATATCCCCTCTTCCATCAGTCCATTCTAAATTCTAATTCTAAAAAATTCATTCTCTTTCATTCTTGAGAAAGTTTTTCCTTTTTAAATCAAACTGTTATCTCGGTACTAATTATATATATATATATATATTGTACTTGTATTAACCCTTTTATAGGCCACACTATTTTAGAAATTTTAATTTTAATTTTAGAAATATATTACTGTGTAAAATTTCGATAAAAAAATTTGTTTATACGCGTTGGTTAACATTGGGTAAAAATCTCTACCTGCGGTAGTAAACAGACTAGTTCACTTTTAACACTGCTGTTGGTTATAATAAATGAAAAAAAAAATGTCACATACAGATTATCAACTCTTTTTATTTATCCCTCAAAAACAAATGTATTTACTAACTAATTAGTTGTATGTTCTATTATAATCCAAATATATTTATATACGAAATTCACATAATTCAATGTGAATTTATTTAATGTCATAAAAAAAAAAAAAAAAAAAAAAAAAAAAAATTACATTCTTTATATATGTTTGCGGTGAGCCAATACCCGTGCCTTTTGCGTAACTCTGTTCGAAATTTGATGACAACGAATCTTAGCATGCCACAAAAGTAATTTGCATATCGCTTGTGCATAATTGCATCTTTTCCTACTTTATAAAAATGTATATTATTTATTAATTATATTCCTATGTATAAAATAGTTTTATTTATAAATGTATAATAATAATCATTAGTGATAATTTGTTCGATGTGTTTTTATCTATCTCTACACAAGTGCTGCTGGTTTAAGACCCGACCTATAAGCAGGGGACATGTTTATATATATATATATATAAATTTTTTTTTTTTTTAATATATTGATGAGCAACCTAACTCTCTATGTATTGAAAATGTTCTCTTGTCACCATTTTCTGTGATACGAAATTGTTGGGTGACTTGATCTGTCATTATTTTTGTCGGTATATCATAAACAGTCATAGAAGTTTGTTCGCCAATTTCGAGTAGACAATTTCTCTGTAAATAATATATAATAATAAAATAAATATTTTATGTTATTATTATCTTTTATAAAAAAAAAAAATCAATTATTTACTGATCGTCTTTCATGTACACTATTAAGATCTTACTAGGGTTTAAATTTTAAGTCTTCCAAGTCGAAAACTGTTTCAAATTGTTTTATAAGCGGAGCATTAGTTATATTTTCATTTTTACGATATTATTTCCATTCTAAAGTTTGTGGTTGTTCAAATTGGTTTTGTATATCAGCAATATGTTTACTTTATTTCATTTAATGTGTTTTGTACCGATCTGTTCTGAACTGGAACTAATTCATTGTGACTATTGGTAAAAGAATTAAATAAATATGATGCCTATGAATCCAAACGTTTATTTAAACGACCTGTTTTTACAACCATCATTTAGTACACTTAATCTGCGCTTGTATAAATTTCAAACAAATTTTATGTCAGCAGCTCTACAGATAAAGTAAAAAAAAAAAATAAATAACATTTTAATAATATAGCGTCACAGTAATTTATTATATTATATTATTACTTACTAATAGTTTGTTACAACGTAAAACAGTCTACGTGATTATAGTTTTAGTTCCGACTATCTGTAGATCTTTAAATTGGGGTTTTCGTTTAGTTTTATCCTCAAATGTTAATGTCATTCGATAGCACACATATTATAAATTTAACATCAAAATGTATTTTAGTATCAACGAAATATTCAGCTAAACCGAAATTCTGGAATAAAATACATACTGTGCCAATCAAATTGAACCCTGGACTTAAAAAAGAATGTTTACGGGAGACAGGTACCTATAAATAATAAATATTATTCTATCCAAAGAAATTATTATTATTATTATAGTCATTTTTTAATGTAGTTTATATTCATTAATATTTTGTTAATCACTGTATTAGTCACTTAATAAAATATAGTTAAAATTTTTTTTTAGAAGAAAACATGAAAAGTTGGTTCCTTGAAGAGGAAGACCAAATGTCCACGAAAGAACGTAACACTAATATGACCACTGGAGTTTCAGAAATCTAACTTGACAAGACCACCCACTCACCTTTCTTCTCTGCGTAACATTTCATCTGTAATTGCTCGTCGAAATCTTAAAGTTAATGTCAGATTTGAGTAAAACACTATAAAACTAGTATTTAATCTACTAAGCCTTTAATGAATCAATATGAACTCCAAATCAATATGAGAAAAATTATATAATATTATAAATAAATTTATATTATATATATATTGGGTATTTAATGAAATTTGTATTACAAAACTATAATAATTAATGTTATGGGAGGACTCTGCTAATTTTAATTACATATCTATATATCAACAATTTTATATTTATGTATACATTATAAGTCTTCAACTTATTTGTATTATTTTATTATTTTAATTTATTAATTTTTAAATAATTATTTGATTATTTACTCAAATTTTTATTTTTTATTTTTGCTGCTATTGAAACCAAAAAAATGTATGATTATTATTATTATGAATAAGTGTATTCTAAATGTAATTCCATTGTATTTAAACTGATTAATTATCTATACTTTGATTAAGCAACAGGATTTTTGAATACAAATTTAATAAGAATAACAGATATTTATTTGTCTATGTTTTTGTAATTTTATAACGTATGTATTTTTATTCTTATAATGTATGTATATATTTTTTTTAAATTTTATTTTGCATACAAATACCCTCTGAATAAAATAATGGTACTTAAGATGTATTAATACCCAACACCCATGTTACATCTTAAATCTAGAGGACAAACATGTTTGAATTTAATAATGCCTAACATTTTTAATTTAATACAATTTAATATTCAATTTGTATCCTGTTATTTACTATAAATTTTTTTGGAAACCTACTAAACAAAATTTAATCACTGTTCTTTTGCCCTTCTTCATTTTTCGTTTCTTTTGCATTATTTCTGTATGTTTATTGTAATATTATGATTTTCACTTCAGTGTATTTTTGTAATTATGTACAAATAATATAATTATTTTATGTGAATATATAAACACAGTTAATGAGTAAAATATAAGTTTTAATATGTAAACATACATGTATTTTTATCGTATTACAAATTTAAAATATACATTTTTGCAGTTATAGTTAAACACCTTTGAGTATGTAAACCACTTTAGCTGCGCTCAAAACACCAAACACAATATGTTAATAACTATTATACATACAAACGAAATTGCAAAGCGATTTTTGCAAGTTTATGCAAGTTTTGGTGGTAACGAATATGGTTTGAAATGCACAACAAATTTATAGGGAAAGAAAATAAAAATTGACCATGATGTTTATGACGCGACAACGTGTTACAATTGTGTAATTGGCTCGATACAAGAACATGGCAACGGATTACAATTATAGCACGGCAGTGAGTATTTTTTATTTTTTTAACAGTATCTATAATAATCTTTGTTATTTTTACTGTAATAACAATTTATGGAATAACATTTGTTTTTTATTTGCGTTATTTCGATAAAATTGAAAAACGAGTACTAAACGTCCGGCCCTCGGCGGCTCATTAAGAAAAACTAGAAGCGGTACGGTAAAATATTTTTAAAAAAGAAGTGGGGTACTCCATCCCCGACGACCCCCTCAATTCAAGAACCGATTATAGGGTACCCCGACAGTGAGCGAAATGGTTAATCTCCCTCGGGCGCGCACCCAGGATATTTGTCTGGGGGGGTAGACTGGGCTTAAGTATTTTCCTATTTTCTTTTCATACAAATAAATAATTACCACTAATTTTTAAATAATCATTTTTTTTTTTTTTTATTATTACCACATAATGTGTTATATTATGTATTTAATATTATAACATCATGACAAATCTATTTAAAATGTATATATTCTGGGTCCCTTTTCGAAAAGACCGGTATGATACTTCGGATTCTTTAATTTGTTTTTCTCGATGTATGTGAAGGTTTGCAAGACATTGTGTTTCGGAGGTAGGTTTTAGTTGGCCGTAGTGTGGAAAACGATCTCTCAACCGTACTTGTACTTACTGGTAACGTTGTAAATATTTAAAAAAAAATATAAACACTGATTCAAATATTTTTAAATCACATAAATTTAGACTATCAATTGCGTTTACTGGTAAAGTATAATAACAGTCTTTGCGTTTTTCATACCGCAATTCGAATTCGGCCTTTGCGACAGAACAACTATTATGTTGCATATCTTTTTCATTTTTTAAGATTTTTAAAACTTAATATTTGTTCATCTATTGGACTATGTCCGGTAGGTAAATGACATTTAAAACTGAATTGTCTAAACGTGATTTTCATGCCACAGGCAGTCGACAGTTATAATTATATTATTGTTATTGTGGTTATTTTGAAAAAAATTATTATATTATCAATATTAGTTCTGAGCTTCTCTTTTAAAGGAATGGTCTTGTGATCTTTCCAAAGCTGTCCCCCCCATTCCTTATATCCGAAATAGTTATTAAATTACTTAAAACTTTCGAAAACTTGTTGTCACGAGTATAATTGCTGCGCCATTGATTTAAGACTCTTTTTACACGGACCACATTTTGGCGACCGACCACGCAACGCTACAATTTCGTGGCGCCACATCGTATAAAACCGTCATTGCAATACAATGTGTTTTTAATCAGTCTCGCCATAAATAGTGGTCCGTGTGAGACGAGCTTAAGGTGCATGTTCAACCTCTACGACGCCATAAAAAACGGGACGACATGTCTACGACCGTGATAACAAGTCCCGAGTTTTTATCTCGCCATGTTTGATCAAGGTAGGTATACACTGTTTTACAGTGTGATATGCACTGGACAAGGACCGCCGTAGTTCCATAACTACTGGAGGACGATTGGCAACACTGTAGAAGATCCTTTAAGGAAAAAAAAAATCCTGTAGAGCAATTAGATTCTGCGACGCCATGATTCTGTGACCCTGAACATAACAAAGACAGCAATTACTCTATAATAACGTGTATACGCCATTTTTTTCTTTTCTTTTATTGTATTCTACAAGTGCTTAGAAGTAAAAAGTCAATACTATTTTGAAGAATGAACACGTACGACGTAATAAATTTTCAGCGGAGAAGAGAAATTGGTATTTTCTCAGGTTTCTCAAGTAAAGTATATTTTGAAATACAACATAGTATAACACTACCGTACTTAACCAATACTAATATTATTTTACATTTTAAGAGTTATTTTTAACATATATATATTTATGCGCGTATCTTAATTTTGGTTTTTTCGAACGCGTCTGTTTACTTTTATGTTCTACAAAAATATTTCCGGTTAAATTATTTTTCCATGTTCGATAACGTGGACGCCAGTGATTGTAACGATACATAGATATCGGTAAAAAAAAAATCAATATTTTCCTTTTGGTAAGCATATAGGTGAATTTCGGAATTTTTCCTTTTAACAGCAGTTCTTCCGTTCATAACCGCGCTAACAATGGACGGAAAGGATAAAAAACGATGTTGAACCTATTCAAAAAAAAAACTTATAGTGCTATTTCCTTGCGGCGCCATTGGAATTTTGACAATGTCACGTTATTATATTCGTTGGTAGATAACATCCCTCCACCATTGCTCCGATATGTGTGTAACCACGACAGTTCGTTGTACATTGTACGTATTATATTCTTTTTCGTTTTGCGTCACAATGCCACACGGCTATCCGAATAATATCCTATGCTATCTCCAAAAGAAGACTAAAAATTAACAGTATTTAAACGTTGACGTCAATTTTAACGCAAGACACGAATTTTATATATATATATATATATTTTTCTTTTATAAAAAGGATTCGGATATAATGTTGAAGACCATGGAGGGTCTGTATTGACAGCCAATTTTTCGGCTACGGAAAATTGACTTTTGGAAATTCAATATTAGAATTACTTGTTTTATCGTTACACTGTTATATATATGTCAATATAAATTATATTATTGTTATCTTGATAAAATTTCGAACAATTTTCATAGATTTTAGAACCATAAAAACAATTGTTTGTACTTTAACAAATTGCGTTGTTTATATTTTTTTTTTTTTTTTTTTTTTTTTTTTTTTTTTTTTTTTTTTTTTTTTTTTTTGTTATAATAGAATTTAAACGAGATGTAAATGTTAATTTGATTACAAATATGAGCCGAAAAACAGATCAAATGATATGGGAAGGGCTACAGGTCTTCAGCTGCAAATTCAGTAAAAATAAGAACAACATGGATGTTTTTGGATGGTCAACAGGACACGGTGATATTTATGTTCAAACCACGGGAGATAGTTCAAAGAAGGCCATTATTAATAGACGTAAGGCTAAAAATTAATATCTTATAACTTATTTGTTTAATTATCTTATAAACCAATTTGAATTTCATTTTTGTTTTAGCATCCATTTGCTATTCTATAATTTAATTTACCATGTTTATTTTGATATTTTAATTTAGATTCTCCGCATCGGGCACTTACTAGGATTCATGATTTAGCATGGGCCGAACCACAAATGAAATTAGTTACAGCGTCCACTGATAATACTTCTAAAATATGTAGTGTAACACCAAGCGGCTCACTGGAAATAGAGAATATATTCGATTTCACTTCTCAAGTTAAAAGTGTCATGTTTTGTCCTGGATCGTCTGGTATATGCTAATATAATTTAATTAATAATATTCAAATTGAAAAATTAATTATGTATTCGGTGTATTGGTTGTATAAATTATACAAACAATACAGTTTTATTATCTATAATTTGTTTCGATATGTATGAATGTGTTTATATAGATGTATTTTGTGGAGGTTCTACTAATGAAACTATACAAATATGGGATGCTCGTGATAAGACCAACCATTATGCTAATAGTTTTAGACATCGCAAAATAAGGGGTAAAAATATATAATGTTATATATTATAATTAATCATAGTACAGCTATGTTAAACGGCTAAATACAGTTACACCTCATAATTAGATTCACATGTTTTTCGTTTACATATTGATCAATGTTATTGTCGATTAATTGTTTGAACATTTTAGATTTTAACATGTGTATATATCCTTCCTCTTACATCTTTTCAAATTATGGCGTATCTTCTGTGATATTTAAAGACGACAGAACTGTGTTATCCTGTTCATATGACAGTCCGTATGTATACATATCGTGTATTTTATTAATATCAATTTAATGTTAAATTCAATTAAATTTAAAAATGATGTACAACATATCATTATGAATTTTTTATTTTAGTTATATTTATGAATGGGATTTACGTAAAACGCACGGAATTAATTCACTACGAACTATGCCTTCGCCAGTCATGACATATGCTGTCGGGGAAGAAAGTACTCGTGGAGTGTTTGGTTTTACAGATATGATAATGAATCAACAATCAACTCATATATATGCAAGTAGATTGGATCCAGCGGCACCACCTGCTATATTTTGTTTTTCATTGGATTCTGCAGAGACAAGTATTTATGCCAATATTTTTGATCTCCCGGTTTGATTTCAAGCCATTAGTGCTTCTATATTTTTAATTCTAACAATCCAGCGTTTAAGTTAGTTCGGTATCATAAAATTACCTCTTTATTCTGGTTGATATGAAATTTAACAAGTTTTGACTATAATTAAACTGTTTTAATAATACATTTATCAAAACTCAAAAAATTATCTTGTCATAAAGCATTGAGTAATTGTTTCCCCTAATATTTGCCTATTCCTTTTTAAGCTTTAATGGTTTTTGTACTCGATTTACTAAACATTTTTTTTTCCGTTTTTTTAAATTTAAATTTTATGATTTTCACTTCATGTCCATGTCAAAACTCGATTTAAAAACTTAGTTTTAGGTAATTCTATAAATCTCTATAATTTATAATGTACTATAATAGTAGTTTTAATTTTATAAAATCAATATATTTGTTATATTTTTTTTCAGGTCCAGTTCGTAAATATGACGGTCACAAGTATTCTAGTCCTTTTGTAAAAATTAGTATTAGTTATGATGGCCAATATTTGCTTTCTGGATCTGGTTGTGAACCTGGTGTTATATGGTCGACAAATAACCCATACATAAAATATCCTGTATTTATATCGCGCACTCTTGAGGGTTATATCTCTAGTCCATATATGTGTTCAGCCTGGTGTATAGATCCTTCCATAGTGAGTATTCGCATTCGTTACTGAGTAATATAAGTAAAATACTTAATTTAGAATTATAAACGATAATAACTATATTTGAGTACGTAAATATTATTTTCAAAATAAAAATGCATTTTATGATCAATGCCAAATACCACAGTTATGATCAATTGATTATCGTTCCCAACTCCATTAGTCTAAATAAATTATAAACTGTTATTACTCATAAACAGTAAATTTTTGTTATGCATAATAAAAATAGTTAGTACGCTACACGCTACCCAGTGGATAAATTTGAATATTTCATTCATAATTATTATGGCAAATAGGTATTTGAAAGGAAAAACTATATCGATACACGATGCCACAATAATTTTGTTAATAATTGCAATAAATTGATTACATTGTGTGTTAAATGATAAAGTACAATTGCAGTTTAATGGTCCAATGAGGAATTCCTACCACTTAATTTTCAGAGGAACTTTTGGGTTCAAGGTGAACATTAAAAATAACTTTGCAACGTTTTGAAAATAGTGGGCAAATGATGAAATGAATTCAAATCCATTTTAATTAAAAAAACAGAAATTTACCTAAAATCATCCCAGGTGATCATGATTCACTTTATATATGACTAAATCTAGAAAAAAAATTGATACGATATATGCATACGTAGAGAAACACTTTGAGATGATGTTATAGTTATTATTTTTCAATCAGGATTTAATTTATAAACATTACAATTTGATACACAAAAAACAAAATGGTTTATTCTATAGGTTTTTTTTTTTTTTTTAAATAGTTTTATTTATGTTTCATATCATGAATAAATATATGACATGTATAATATCTTAAATTATTATTATCGTATTAACACTTGCATTGTGAGTTATTTGAATGTTAAATAATCGTTTTAGAAACATACTAATGTTAATTTTTTCTTTAAAGTTGGTTACATGTTCCAAATACGAAATTCCAGTTGTATGGACAATCGATAAGGAAAACAATGTAAAAGTAATATCAAGATTTAGTGCAGTACCGACATATGCTAGTAAACAAACAGTTTGGAATAAAATACATACTTTGCCAATCAGATTGAACCCTGAACTTAAAAAAGAATGTTTACGGGAGACAGGTACCTATAAATAATAAATATTATTCTATCCAAAGAAATTATTATTATTATTATTATTATTATAGTCATTTTTTAATGTAGTTTATATTCATTAATATTTTGCTAATCACTGTATTAGTCACTTAATAAAATATAGTTAAAATTTTTTTTTAGAAGAAAACATGAAAAGTTGGTTCCTTGAAGAGGAAGACCAAATGTCCACGAAAGAACGTAACACTAATATGACCACTGGAGTTTCAGAAATCTAACTTGACAAGACCACCCACTCACCTTTCTTCTCAGCGTAACATTTCATTTGTAATTGCTCGTCGAAATCTTAAAGTTAATGTCGGATTTGAGTAAAACCCTATAAAACTAGTATTTAATCTACTTAGCCTGTAGCCAATCAATGTGAACTCTAAATCAATAAGAGAATAACATTGAATATTTAATGAAATTTCTATTACAATACTATAATAATTAATATTATTAAACTCTTCTAATTTTAATTATATATCTATATATCAACAATTTTATATTTATGTATACATTATAAGTCTTAAACTTATTTGTATTATTTTATTAATTTTTAAATAATTATTTGATTATTTACTAAATTTTTTTTCTTTTTTTTTTCTTTCCACTATTGCAACAAAAAATGTATAATTATTATTAGAATGAATAGGTGTATTTTAATTTTAATTTCTACTCGTTGTATTTAAACTGATCAATTTTTATACATTGATTCAGCTACGAGATTTTGGAATATGTGTTTATGAAGAATAACCGATATTCTTTGTTCTATGTATTTATTTTTTTTATAATCCATGTATTTGTATTCTTATAACGTATGTATATATTATTTTTTGCATACAAATGCTCTGTTTGTAAAACAGTGGTACTTATGATGTATTAATACCCAATACCTATGGTACATTTTAAATCTAGAATTAGATGTTTTAATATAAGAATGTAAATTATATTTAATTCTTATCCTCTTGTAGACAATACAATTGTTGGAAGCCTAAATGCAATTACTGTTTACCGTCTTCCCGTCCTTTTTCATTATTTGTATCTATTTTATTACTACTGTATTTTATTTCAACATTAAGAGTTTCACTTAATTTCATCATTGTAATTTTTAATATTGAATATCTTCTGTTTCTGATGATAATAAAAATTTAAAAAAAAAAAAAAATGATCATTTTTAAAATCATTTATTTTTGTAGTTTTAGTCATTACCGAATTGAAATATTGACATTTGGTATGATATGCATAGTTAGTTTAAACGGCAATACACTTATAAACTAATATTTAGGTTGGCGTAAAAACAAATAATAATATTAAAAAAAAAAAAAAATTGAAGACATTTCGGAGGGGTTTCGGATCGCACGGACCTCTCCTTTGGATTCGGTCTTGTTAGCTGCACCGTCTAATTTATTAAAACTATATTATTATACGTATATTAAATTTCGTAAGGGTTGTGACGGGCTGGGCTCTCAATTTCCGCTTTAGATACCTTGGTAACATTATATATATATATATATATATATATATATATATATACAGTCAAGTCGTGATAACTCGAAGTTGATAAAGGTTATTCTCGAGATATGTCCTCGAAGGGATAAAAATTCACCTCGAGATATGTATTATTCGAGATACCTAACTCGAATTTATCAAAATAAAATAAATACTTCGAGTTACCTATGTAATGAAATATAATTTTAAAAGTTTACGATAAAAACGTTATGACAAATATAATACATTTATGTTTATACATAAATGCTATACAAAATCTAAATATGTATTATTTATGAGATACAGTAGAAAAATAATTTGTTATTAATTTTTGGTTTTTTGGCTGTTTATTGACAAAATCTTCTAATTTGCCAATGGATTCGAAAATAGAAGTATCCATGCCTTCGACAGATTCAACAAATTGCCTAACAGTTTGTAATGCTTCCGTTCCTTGCTTTGTTTGCCACCTGAACAAGTTTCCCCTTTCAAATTAAAAGTGCGGTCGTGTAGACATTTAAAAAACAATGCTGTCTCATCCACATTAAATACATCATCGGGAGACTATTCTTTTATGATGTTTGATAACTTTCCTAACCATTCATTATATAAAGAGTCATTTACAGAAGCACTTTCACCACATATTTTACGAAAAATTATGTTATGACGATTTTTCCAATTTCCTAACCAGCCTTGACTTGCTTTAAAATTAGAATAACCAAATTGAGTTGCGAAATATATATATATATATATATATATATTCACTATGCAGTCTTAAGCGGTCACGTTAGATTTGCATTGCAGGAAGAATAGAATAACAAAGTGGCATTTCG
Organism: Tuberolachnus salignus; assembly: GCA_956483605.1. Classification (NCBI taxonomy): domain Eukaryota; kingdom Metazoa; phylum Arthropoda; class Insecta; order Hemiptera; family Aphididae; genus Tuberolachnus; species Tuberolachnus salignus. The sequence continues at coordinate 35,038,412 of OY101435.1, read as the reverse complement.
TTAAACTATAATTTTTTTTATTATGTTTAAAAAAAAAAAAAATTAAACAACAAAATAGGTATAGGTACGTTGGCTCTATTAGTAGTATAATTATAGATTTTCTACACCGAGAATCTCGGAATCGTTGTCTAAAATGCGTTTGTCTTATACAATGAGAATACAATAATAATAATAATAATAATAATAATAATAATAATAATAATAATAATAATAATAATAATAATAATAATAATATTTATAATAATATTTATAATAATAATAATAATAATATTTATAATAATAATAATAATAATAATAATAATAATAATAATAATATTTGTAAGGTAACATCAAAACCGTCTTAATTACCGTAAGTATAAGTAAGTGGGCATGTAGGTATATAACCGCCCGCGCGTTCCTATATGAAGCTTTTGATTTATTTTTATTTCATTAAACGATGTGGAGTAGTGGTGTTCACACTGCTGCCGTTTAAATCGGTGTAAGAGGAGATAAAAAGAGACTTAATAGTATTCGATTTTAGTTTAGGTACCTATTTATGAATCGTTCAAAATACTGACGATAAAAAAAAAAAAAAAAAAAAAAAAAAAAAAAAAAAAAAAAAAAAAAAAAAAATCGGTATTCCAACAATAATATTATGCAGGCACCCGGAATAGACGATACCAAAATGGTAAAACACGATTTTTATTTTAATTTCAACGCCTACTCATTTGTCGTTAAGATTTTAAGAGCTACACACTGCCGGGCTATAAAATGTTCGTTTGTTCTGACAATATACCTATACGAAGTAAAATAATATTACAATGTAAGACTCGTCATGTAGACGCATGTAAAACTTACGCACGGCTATAGGTAGGGCAGATTGTTCATTTTTTTAGCTTAAACTCTTGACTAATAAGTTTGTTGGACCAAGTAGGGCGTTCATAGTCCTTTCTTTGCTCTCGCTGTACTCGTACATATCACCTCGTCTATACGTCTAGGTACCGTTTTCACGTCTCGCAAAATGGTTTCGTTTCCGATTTTCAAAGTGGCGACCCTACGCCCGTCATACGGCTAACACAACATAACTTATACCTACAAATTATACTTGTGATCGTTATCGTGGTGTATTTAGTGTAATCGGCAACAACTTATTCGTATGGAACAACCGGAGAGATCTCGCATATTTCGCACCGCGGGGACGGACCACCGTTGCAGGCATCTAATAGGGAAGTTATGGTACCCGATCCGATTTATATCTGTGCGCGACCATATAGATCATTGCAAACGAAAAACGATTGATAAATTCTCGATTATATCGAAAACTGTATTAATTTGTAACTGTAGGTACAAATAGGTGTACCGCGGGCGTTTGTTCGTATACGAAAACGCGATAGAATCCATTCGTAATATTATTTGAAAACCGTAAAATTCTACATTAAATTCATAAAAGCCGACCTCTTCGGAAACCTATATAAATATATTAAAAAAAAAAAAAAAAATAAAAAATATATCCCGTAGGAATTAATTTCACTAGGAAATCTCGGAAACCCTCTCCCGGCGGTGTCTATCATTGTTTTTGCAGACGATTTACCACGCGAAAATATATTAATATTCCGGGGTGGTGAACGTGCACACTCTCGTCATAAACAACCCACGTCTCTACGTCACAAACCTGACCCTAACTATTCCTTGTCCGTATACTGTAAATAATTATTAGAAAAAAAAAATGAAAAAAAAAAAAACCCGGGCAAATTTTTAATTAAAATATTAAGTAAAAATCAGTTCGGGTCGCCTATGTGTACAACGCATAGAAGTGTTAAAGACGAAAATCGAAAACAGTAAGAGGGCGGCTATTATTTTTTATTTTTTTATTATTATTATTATTATTATTATTTATTTATTTTTTTTTTTTTTGCACATATACAATAAACAGCGAGTTTCGTCGGTTTGGAATATATTTTTTAAAACTTTACTAAGTAGCGAGTAGGTATGTATTTCAATAACAGGCAAGTACATTTACACCGAATAAAGCTATAATCTTAACTTATTATTATTATTTTTTTTTTCTCTTCACGAACAATCGGGTCGGACAACGGTACGTTTAATACATAACATATAACTATAAAATTATTACACCTATAACAATAATATTAATTACGATAGTGAAATATTACTTACGATACACACACACAAACACACATACACACATACACACATAAACACACACACACACACATATATATATATTACTTAGTTTTTTTTTATAATTTAATCTAGGCGATTGGCGGCGGAAGTATAAAGTAAAAAACCGTTATGTAGGCATTTTAATATTGCACATCGAACGACTATTGGAAATGAAACCAACTCGATAAACTGGATAAATTATTTTATCCAGGCCCCGAAGTACCCGGACCCGATGCGCCGGACACCGTTCTAAAAGACGTGGTCGACTCTGGAGGAGAACAACACGCAAGGTCATCTAGCCACCGTTGTTTTTCACCTTAGATACCGTTCACAATGTTATCGCAAAACTACGATCTATATAAGATAAAATATTATCCGGACGCGTATCGACACCGGGTAATAATGATCGGCCGGAGTCGGGAAACGTTTGAAAAAATTGTAAACCAACCAACGGGTTGAATACAGAAATCGATCTTCGTACCGATATTTGATTTTATATTCAATTTTTTTTGTTTTTGTTTTTTTTTTTAACTAAATTTACTTGAACATTTTTAATTATCTATAACGCAATGGCAACAATGAAACAATAAAACGCACGGTAGATGACATGTGTAGCTCTGAATAAAACCCAAACGCATATACAATCGTATAGAATTTTGTTTTTTTTTTTTTTTTTTTTTTTCAACAGTTATTGTTAATGTTAAATTACGAGATTTTTTTTCTAATACTTAAATTAATTCCGATAAAACGTAGATATAATTAAAATAATAATAATAATAAAACAATTATGCCGACTATACTATTTTTAAGCGGATTCTTCTTCTTTTTCGTCTACGACACCAAAATCAAACATATCATAAGGATTTTTTAGTTCGAAATTCGATTTAACATTTATTTTTTTTTTTTTTTTTTTTTTTTTTTTATTTATTTTTTTTTTTAAATTAGATAATAATCCATAAAAAAAAAAAAAAGCCCAAACTATGATGAAAAATAAAACGATATACATATAAACATGTAAACATATATACACATATATTTAACGTGTTTTTTTTTTTTTTTGTTTTTTACTTAGTTATTTTTTTGTGACATCAAAATTAAATACAAATGAGTCCTTTACCCCATACCTATAATTGATAATTATACAGACGATTTAAGTCGAGTTCAATATTAATGTAAATTACGTATCTGGTTCGTATGGGCGTACTCATTTACGTGTAAACTCGTATGAAAATAACCTTTTCGAAATCGTTTAAATATAAGACCAGTTTGTCCTGTAAACACCTGCGTAACAATGTTAGCAAATATAAAATAATCGTCGTTTTTATTGACAAGTGTACTTGTTAAACTGCAAACGGGCAAAACAAACACGGTACTAATTACACGTTTAGACGATTATGTAAAAGTCATTAGTTTAAACTCAATTATTCGGTAATTTTTTTTGTTCGTTTTTACGTTGTACGAATACAATAATTGGTTAGCGATCGACTCAGATATTATTGTACCTAACTAATTTCAACGCAAACAAATCTATGGAGTGTTATCATCACGTAAACTGCGCATTGCCGCTGGGGCCATCACGGAAATCGGACGGAAGAAATCTGTAGAGGAAGTGGTTTTGATAGAAAGGCATTGGAAATAATTGTCGTCCGAACAAGACAGAAATAGCGGAGAATTTGAACTGAGAAAAAACAGGGAATTAGAAAACCTCGGTAGGTATATGGCAAAGTATTATCGGAAACTTGTTTATAGAACAGTAGAACAAGTTGGGCGGGGACTTGTGTGGATGCCAGAAGGGGCTAGTTGGGCGGATAACTAGACGGTGACCAAATACTATGAGACCCAGAAGACGGTAAAAACAAAGTGGGTACGGGTAGAGGACAAGAAGATTCAATTGATTGGTAGAGAAAGTTTGGGCTGTTGCTGTATTGGGTCTTAAGGTTCTGCAACAAAGCTAACAACAACAATAACAACAATACATAGGCTGCTATACAATCTCTTTGTTGCAGTTTACAAATTTAAAATATTTCGAAAAGGTAATTTACGTAGGAGTTTATTTATCGGTTGAGACAGTATTTTTTTTTTTTTTTATTATTATTATTTATTAATGTCTACATAGTCCAATATAAAAGTCAATTTTGATTTTAACCCTTGCGATTCTACCCCAATGGAATAGCTATTCCCATTACTCGGCCCGTAACATAATTTTATAATTATATCGGGTTAAAATGCGCGCTTTTATTCCGTTGATTAGATTTGCATAAAAAAAAAAAAAAAAAAAAAATACAGTCGTTTAAACTTAAAAATACATAATATTATATTAATCGTAGATATAATATTAATATTATTATATTGTTCAATATACGAGCGTGCAGTTTAAAATGACATCAAATGCAAAAGACTAATATATGAATATTAAGCAGTTCAATTATTCTCCGTTACTATAAAATAATAGTGAATACATATACCAATCTACTATAATATAGCGAAGACAGAAAAAAAATAAATACAAACACGAATATTATATCATATTGTGATACGAGATGCTGGACATGTTAACGAATAATATTTACTCAGTTAAGCCAAGTCGACGATGAGTAAACAAGTTAAAAGTTATTTCGAAAATGTAATCGTTATTGTTATCGTCGTCGTAGTGAACAAAATGCTAAAAACCTATAGAGTTTGTGATTTTGTTTTTTTTTTTATTTTTGGAATATTAACGACGATCGATATTAAAAACATCGGAGCTAATTTCGGTATTATCAAATTATATTTATTTTCAACTCGGAACTCCGCACGCACAGTGCATAGATTGTAGATTTTAATATTGTATTAAAATCGAAAGTCTTCGAAGCGCCTATTAACTTAACGTGCTTATGATATTCGAAATTAGCCCGTTTCGCAGTTAAGTCAACGTAAAAGAAAAACAAATGAATTCAATAACGGAAGAAAAAAAAACAAACAACTAAGTTCTAATTAATTTAACGTTAAACGTTTCAACTCGTTTACACCCAGCCTCGGCTATACGATTATAACAATAAGTCTGTTAAAAATAAATAAATATTGAACAAAATATGTACATACGCAATGCAATATAATAATTATTAATAATATTTAGTGGCGGTAACAATGAATTATGATTATTATTAATAAGATCGTAATCGTATTATTATCTACTACATACACAGATATAACAACTATATGGTAAGAATTCACAATAAACCTATATAAAACGACAATATTATTTACAAAAAAAAAAAAAAAAAAAAAAAAGAAAAAGGAAAAAAGTAGGCAATAATATAAGTTCGTACGGCAGTATTATCTGTCCGTGTTCAATATGAACGAATAAATTAAACAGGCGGGTAGGTACGTCGAAAGGAAGACGAAGAGTCCATCCCTCCGCCCCCTTTATAAGGGTTACGTCTCGTCGGCGATAGCGGTGGATTAGAGAGAGAAAGAAAGAGAAAAAAAAAAACAAACAAAAACGAGAATCGAATAGCGAATATTATTAAAAATATAATGCCGGGAGCGGGAGAAAGGGTGTCAAAAATAACGATAAAACAACAATATATATATATATATATAATATTTATAAGTTTATACGTACATATAATACGCATCATATGCGGGTCGCGAAAAACGGCAAGTAAAATATAAGACGTGGTTTTTTTTTTTTTTTTTTTTTACTACACATCTACTAGAATTATTATAATAGATCATGGACATATAAATATAAACGGACTGCGCGTCTCCCGTAGATCCTTAGATTAGGCTTAATAGTACCGGCACCAGGGCGAACGCAGGAAAAAATTTAGGGGAGTTTGACGAAAAACAAAAAAAAAAATTAAAAATAAAATCTACATAAATATCATAATTTATTACTCTTTAGGCGATAAAGTGCATAAATATTAATCTGTTTTGTTTGCGAATCTCGCGGGAAACTCTGATATAACTGTTTGGCTTGTAGATTTTCCCGATATGCCGGCGGTGGGCAGAGTTGATCACCCAAAATCTCATCCTGCGTTCGCCCCCGACCAACATTGTTTGTTAAACTTTTTTTTTTTTTTTAATATATAAATTGCAATAAACTGTACGAGAAGGTAAAAGACCACCGGACGGACCGGGGACGGGGAACCGGATAATCGGACTCGATGACTCGGCCGATAGACAGAGTAAAAAAAAAAAAACTCGAGTGTCAAACATTATTAGAGAAGACGGCTGTGATGGCGGTGCCTTTAACGACATCCGATATCTATACTTGCCTGATGTATACGGACGATTACGTTATACGGAATCTTTTTCTACCAATGTTGGTCCCGGATCTCCTAACACCATCTCTTTCTCGGTCCGTTTGTCTACAATAGTCTACGGTATAGAGATATAAGCGATAAAAAAAAAAAAAAAAAAAAAAAACATTCAGCGATTACTGGAACCGCGCGACACCTATACACCGTTCCGGGGCGCCACAATCACGGGGGAAGGGTATTTTTTTTTTATTCTCTCCTCCTCCCCTCCCCGCCCCCTGTAAATTTGTGTGTAACGTGCGAATAAAGACAAACGCCCGGACGGCGACGCAGGCCGGCGCGGTGCAGGGAGTTCATAAAAATGCAATAAATTAAAATGTACGGGCGCGTGGACGCGGAACAACGACGGCCGGAACCGGCTCGGCCGAACAGGAACCGAACCGGCGACTACCGGCGCCGCCGGCGTCCCGATCGATCAACCGGAGGTGGCGAAGCCGTTTTGAAGTCCGGGCCGTGGCAGCAGCGCCTGTCTGACCACCAGACGTTCGTCCGCGTCGTCCACTTCGTCCGCGTCCGGTACCGTGTCCATGATCGGCAGCATCGACGGCGGTGCCGGCGAAAACGGCGAAGTCAGCGGTTCCTTGCCCACCAGGTAGTAGGTCATCAGCTGTCCTTTGCCCTTGACCGCCACCAGGCCGCGCTGTTCGAACTTGAATCCGAAATGTTGCAAGATGTTGCACGTTTCTTCCGTCACCTATGCAAACGCAAATACGCAATCACGTGCCGCGTACCGGCCGACAAAAATCGCAACGATTAATATTAGCCACTCAACAATGCCGTCGTTATATTATTATTGGGCGAATTCGGGAACTAGACGTTTTCACGTCCGGGGACAGTGGCGGACTTAACGGCCGTACAGTCGACAAACGCCGAAGGGAAATGCCCATCTCCTATGTGTAATTGTAATAATTGTACCACCTAAGAGACGCGCTCATCCTCCAGAGGAAACTATCAACGGTGTTCCAATTCCATCCTCTCTAACAGTCAAACACAATAGATAAACGTCTAACACGGTCCCCGTCACAAGTAGAGATAAAACATTATCTCCGAACAATCGTTTACATACCCTCAAACCGCTCATTTCTAATAAACACACCTCCCTTAATACCAACAAATTCCGCATCTACAAAACATCACTGAAACATTGATGAACATATGGACTCCAGCTATGGGGAAGTGCAAAAAAGTCACGCTTAAATGCAATTCAATCATTCCAAAAAAATTGCTCTAAAAAGATTAATAAATACTCTCCACGCAGACCGGAAATTTTAAACAGTCCGAGAAGAAGCCAATTGCTTCTATAAAAGATTCCACGACCGCCTTTCCTCTCACTCGAAACCTTTAATTAAAAACGTCTTCTCCCTCTCGATTCCAGGTAGCCCTCCTAGACTTTTGAAACGTAAATGGTGCAAAGATATTTTACAATAATTAACAAATATACTCATTAATAAACACACTTTACAACTTTTAAAAATCAACAATTAAAGTGTCATCATTTGGGTGGGTTCTTTACTCAATATATATATATATTTTTTTTTTCATGTTATCTACTCATATATCACATATAATTATTATGCCTACTGATATAGATTGTATATTTTCACTCAATATATATATATATATATAAAAAAAATGTTTTCAATTTTTACTACAACAACAAGTTACCGATACATTTTGTATGGATTTGCCGACTTTATTCGAACCCTTAAATCCGCCACTGCCCAGGGGTAACCCCATTTATTTTATTTTTATATAGTTTATCACTACGCTACAATGTCTCTCCTGGTCCCCTGAGATTACTGAAAAATTAAATTAAAGACGCATCTATCACTTCTATTAGTGAATATTTATAACACCCCTGGACATTTTACGCCCGGTGATAAATCGCTTCGCGCCCAGTACCGGTCATGATTATAGGCACACATACATTGAGGACCGTTGTTATAAATGTTTCGCTAAATTTTAACTGAATTGTCGGTTATTAAACTAGCGTACAGTTTAAGGCAGCGAAAACTTTCGCGGCGAGTTTAAAACAAATCGCTGTTACAGTGTACTGCCGTAGGTTAACTAATAAAACAAAGTACAAACGATTATCGTTGGCTAATAATAATGTAATCGGCTGTTAAAATCTGTCCGCAAAATGTTATTCGCCAAACTGGCCAGAGGGTTTAGCGTGGACATTGTGACGACGGCTCTCGGCGTTTGACCAATACAACGGGGGTTTTTTTTTTTTTTTTTTTTGAGGAGAGATGCTGGGAGGTTTGAAAAAAAAAAAAAATTAAAATTCTATACCCGGGTCGTACCTATATATGACAATAATTATTCGACATAAGCGCGGGTGCGTTTCAAAAAAAAAAAAAAAAACATACGTTTTCCGTGGAAATTTAAACTGATATTTTCATAAATATTTATAGAGATAGTTTCGAATTGGGAGGAAAACCAATATTTTATCTTTAGGACATAACCGAGATTAACTACTAAAGTTTAATAAAGTCGGGCGGTGGTCGACGGGCTCCCTAGAAATATGCGTAAGGCGGAGGGTCATTGTTTTTTTTTTTTTATTTTATTTTTTTTTATTATTATCTAGGGTTTGAAATATGTTTATGACGCCGTGGGGCACGTCGGTTTTAGAGAATCTAATATATTATATCGCATAGATTATAATTATTAATGGTTATAATATATATTATACACCTAGTCGAACTATTAACTTAGATATCGTGCGAATAGTTATTGTAATAAACCGGTACGGTAATTCGAAAATCGCATCCCGGTATGTACGAGAAAATTCGACATTTCGAATACCGGGGCTGTCGTTTTAAATTATTCGGTTTTCATCGAGTATATCGTCGGAACCGTTCGATTTACACAATTATTATGTAATCATCATTTAATTGGATTTATCGAACGCGAGCTGGCGAAATTATTTTCATAATAACGTTTTACAAGGTAGACAAAAATCGATTTGTCGCTGGCGGGCGAGTGGCGAATGGGGTGGGAGGGGGGTGGGTATGATTAAAAATTTGCCGAATTAAAAAATTATACGGCGGCAATCGTAATTACACGTATTAAAATACAAGAAAAAAAAAAACGAAGAAACTATTAGTTAGGCAAAGTCGGTAATTTTAAATTTAAATTATCGTTGAATTTCCGGCCGGGCAGTTTCAATTTCAAAAAAAAAAAAAAAAAATCCCCCGTCGCCGGCCCCGTTTTCTCGGAGGGAAAAACAAAATATATACGAACGGACGATTTTTCAAAGGAATATTGAAAAACGGACGAGATCGCCGGGGATCACTGCATATCGTCCGAAGGAGAGTATTCCGAAAAGGATATCTTTAAATAATATGCGATTTCGTTTTTGTAATTATTAAAAATACGGTACTTTTTGAACAGACCTTGTATATATATACATATATTACGTACTTGTATGCATCCGGCTTTTCCGGTGCTCTCCATTCTGGACGCTACGTTTACGGAATTTCCCCAAATATCGTAATGAGGTTTTCTAGCGCCTATAACTCCTGCTGTGATCGGTCCGTGATTGATTCCTATAAAAAAAAAAAAAAAAAAAATAAATAAATAACATGTTTCATAGTACTGGTTTTTTCCTTTCTTTTTTGTGTAAATATTCGATAACCGTTATATGAACATAAGATTTAATAGGCCTGTTAATTTTATTAATACAATTGATGTATATTGTATTTTTTACTACGTCTATGGTAAAAAGGATGTAAATTTTACGTTAAAACTTATAGTCAAACCGTCCAATAGCGGTTTGAAACTCCGGTGGTTTGATAGATACGGCGGTATTCTGTTTATCCATGTAAGAATCCCGCGATTTTGGGGGGGAAGGGTGCAGAAAAGTGACCAATGTTCCGCATAATGAAATTCGAGAACAATTTTTATGCAAAAAATATGTTAAAAAATTATCAGGTGTCGATGAAACTCATACTATACTCGAGAGAGAGAAAGAGAGAACAAGAGAGAGAGAGAGAGAGAGAGAGAGAGAGAGAGAGAGTAATCAAAATACACGTACAAATGATTTTCCTGACCGTTTAAGCCTCGAATTATTAATTTGGCTTTGCCCCGAAGTTGTATACAACAAACGAGTGGAGGTACCCACCAAATAAGGAGCATTATTAGCAAAATAGCAACCACCATAAAAGAATCCTTGATCCGCCACTGCGTATAGGTAGGAAACGGTGAACTCGGTGTGCCGGTGCCCTAGTGTATAACTATAACTATGCCTGGACATTTTTATCACCGTTTTTGACTTGTGACAGAGAGAAATCCTTGCTTATAGGAGAAGAAAATTAGCTATAATATTTTTAATGCAGGACCCCCCTCTCCTTTATTTTTTCATTATTATATAATAGCAATTTGTTTCAAATTTTATGATGATCCCGAGAGAGGGTTAAAAATAATGATAAAAGAGGGTAGTTTTATTGTTTTTCGTACTTAATTAAACAACTACAGAATAAAATGTTCATAAAATCTTATAAGACTTTTTGGTAGCTTTGTTTAATGACTATAAAATGTATTATTACGCAGTTTACTGTAAAACCTTTGCCTCCCAAACAAAATAATTATAAAATACAATTTTGTCCATTGATGTTGCAAAATCGATTTTCTATTCGGTTATTTAATTATATTTGCCAATCGGTTGAAGATACGAACAAATAATAATACTATATGTGACACATTAATCCGTAGTAAATACGGTTTTTATTAATTTTTTTTTTTTTTTGTTAACGGGGATGGTACTCGTTCCCAGTGCTCCTCCTCATATATGGATCCGCCCTTGTGGAATTGGAGTATATTATATTTTCGTATTCGCGTCATATCGTTTCTATTTGCGTTAGTCGAAATATAAATAGTACGGAAATACCCGTTGTCATTGTACGTACCCATTTTCAATACAAAGTGATTAAAACTCTGTTCGTTTATTCCTTGGAGGGCTTTTTTCAAATCGAAAGCAAAATCCACGAGCAGAGCTAGATGCGCCCATCTAACTTCGATCGAGTCTTCGGGCTGTTGTTGTACATAGCGATAATAGTAATAATAATTATAAAATACGATTAGTGTAATAAATAATATTTACGATGACCGTTAAATGGTTAAAAAAGAAAAAAAAAAAGAAAAATACCCATACCCTGACGACGCGAGTAGGGTTTAGTCCGCTGGCAGCCATGTAAGTAGAACCGATTGTCTTGATCTTTATGATGTCTTGATAGCGCGGTTGTTCCAGAAGCTGTAAAACAAATACATGCGTTTTTAATATCAATGGTTCATAAAAATCGTCATAATAATAATTTCGGTTTATTCACCGCGTCGAAATCGGATATCACTTCGTTGAGGAATCTCAAACATTCCAGCCCTTGATTGTTGACCGTCTCCTCTGAATAGAAATCTATAAGTAAACCGTTTCGTATAGAATATATATATATATATATTTTATAAAGGTTATTTTTTTAATTTTTTTATCACCATTAAAATTATTTACCGAAGATATCGAGTAAAATTGGTTTTTTTTTTTCCTAACAATTTTAGACTCGTTTAATAATTTATAAATAAATGCTTTTCAATGTTTACGTTATTGTTAACTTATATAAAATCCCATATCAATATTTGATTTTAAACCTCCCGCATTTTCAATACAGGTTCGAATAGAGAATATTATCTTAAACATTTTGTTACGAATTAGTTATGGCACAATACCATAATTTTGGTTAATATATACCATTATTTATGGCATAGGCCGGCTCCGAGCAGGAAAGGGTTATCGTCTAAAAGGGTTTTAGCAATGCAATTTATTACCCTCCCAAATCGGTACCAGTGTCGAGACTTATCTAGTTGACCTATTTTATTTTATCTTAAAAAATAACTGTCTAGATAAAATGTTAAAAAAAAAAAAAATGATTAATATTTTTTTTATCGTTCTGCAGGCAACACGCCGTAGGCAGTAAGTGTTGACGAATGTCGATCTTTTTTCGGGGGAAAACAATAAACGTCCAGTTTGAAAAATAGAATTAAATTAAGAAAGGGCAACTACTTCACTCTGACGTAGGCGAACAAAACCGTAATTATTGGGAAGACGGTCCCAATTCTCTGCGTTGCCGGCAATCAATTATTATCAATTTTTGATAACGATTTTGATTTTCGGTCGGTTTGCAATGGTTGACGGTGTAAGATAATAGTAATCGTTATTTAGAATAACTATAAACTACAATCATTGGTAAATTAAACACGTCGTGTTTTAATACGGTAGAGAATATTAAGTAACAACATAGCCGTGTAGGGTAATACGTTTAGTTGAAAATCAAAAAAAAAAATAATTATAGTTAGTAAATCGACAGACGGCATTGCGTATACAGGATTATTTTTAACCGTTTAATTATCCGTATATGATGTGTTATATATTTGGATAATGTTCTCGACAAAAGCAATGCGCAGGGAAAAAAAAAAATTGTATATATTTTTTTATCTAGATCCTTATCCTTTCGTTATCTTAGATAAAACAATTTAAATATTTGTCGTTTTTATCGGTATTTATCGGACGGTCTTAGAGAAATACATTATCTTGTATCTCTATCTAGATCAGTGGTTCCCAAACCTCTTCTATTCTACGCCACACTTGTAGATTTTCGAAAATCTCGCGCCCCCCTTCCTATAAATCGAAAAAAATCGATCGCCTTTTTTTTTTTGTGTACTTAACAAACAAACTATACAATATTCGGAATGTCTACTTTTTGTATTGATGATAATAATTATAAAATATAAAATGTAACAATCGATTAAGATGAAATATTTTATGTAGTAATAAATTAGTATAAAATATTAATAATAAAAGTAATCAAAAAATGATTAAGTTACTGATACCCGATAATGGATAAAGAGGACTGGTTAATTGATTTTTTTTTTCTCTGCGTTTGAAAATAAAAATAATGTAATCAATAAAAATTGTATTTCGTAATAACCGCTTGCGCCTTCCCAGCAATGCGTTCACGTTAACGCCCCCCCCCCAGTTTGGGAACCAATGGTCTAGATAAATCTCAATTGACCGTGTCCCGGCATTGTTCTGGTGTCCTACCTGAAAAATTCGGCATCGACGCGAACAATACACCGACTTCCGCGTAACTCTGACTGTACAGTTCTTCGTGCTGACGTTTGTAACTCCCCAGGAAATGTTTGGCGACGTGCGGCGGTAAAATGTTGTACACCAAAGCCTCGTTCCGCATCCGGAGGTCCGAAGCTCTCTCCCGTTGTTCTTCTACTTCCGTCCGCCACAGATAAAGAACCCTGGACGATTTGTCCATCTGGATAATAATAATAGAAAAAAAAAAAACACCGACAATATTGTCAACGTTAAAAATATCGCTATTACAAAAAAAAAAAAAAAAAAAGTAATGTATAAACGAAAAACGTTACGTTTCTAGCCAAAAACACGAGCGCCATTGTGACGGCTATCAGCAGAAACGATAGAGCGTATTTCGACGGCAACACTCTGAAAATGATTAATTACACACCGTTATAATATTATCGTTATATCCATTAACTCGCGTGTTTTCGATATTATAATTACTATTTATCGCTAATAGGAATAATAACTATCCGGTAAAGTAATATATGTTACGCCCCAAACGCGAAAGTGCCATGAAATGTGCAGGCACAATGTGCACAATTCACGGATTGAGCAAATTTTACACATTTTTTTTTTTCTCACTTGTTTCGTGAACGAACTGGGTAAATTCGATGTATTCTTTTAGCGATAAATTAGAAAAAAATTGAGCGCAATGTGTAGTTGTCATTGTCATTTTGTATTTTGTATTTTTTTTCTTGTTGGAAATCGTAAAAATCACAGGGTTTCACACGATCAACCGACATTTTGCTCAGAATCGTTTGCCGTTAGCAACGCTATTTTATCGTTGCGTACGGATGCAAACCGAATTCCTCTCCGCGCGTTCAATACCGTACCGAATATACTATACCTACTACAACAGTGTCTTTAAATTCAATTTTGTGTTACCTGTGCGGTTTATAGGCGATGGAGTCTTCGCAGTCTATGGCCGCGTCCACGGTAATCAAGTTGACGGCGCAGTGCGCCAGTGTGATGACCACCAGTATGGCGGCTTTGGTGAAGTGCGACAAATGCGTCAACATGGACGTGGCGATCAGGGCCAACACCATGAAGTAAGTGAAGTACGACGGGTACACGTAATACTCCGACGGATCGTTCTGGCCGTTCGTGCAGTTGGTCAATAGGTTTTGTTCGTCGGACCAGCACGATACCTGCGCAAACGCAGCAATATTTAATAATAATAATAAAAAAAAAAAAAAAAAAACAAAAGAAAAAAAGAAAAAATGGCAAATAACGCGTATCACGAGCACGGTCTTAGACGATAAGGTTTGCGACACTCCAATGGCGGATCTAGGGAATCCAGCCCGGGAATCCAAGATGTATTTGTTTGACCGTCACGTTTCGTACAATCAAAATAGGAATGTTATCCGGTGTTTTCAACAACAATAATTATTACAAATAATAATTATTTAAATGTAGACAATTCTACTTTATAGCTCTAAAAAGCGGCCTTACGAAAATAGCCGACTTATAGATCCCCAATTCTGGACGCGTCACTGACTCTTGTCAGCTATGTGATCATTTCCTCGTTTGTCACACTTTTCAGAGAGTGCGTCAAACGGAACTATTTATCGAAGCCGTGTCGAAAATGACGAAAATGTACGGGGGGGGGGGGTTCTTTCTTTTTTTTAAATTTAATAATTTTTTACATTGTACGTTTGGAAACAAACAATAGAATAAATTATAATAGAACTGTTGTGTATTTTAATTAATTTGCAATTATGATTTCTCTAATCGACCGCGTTGATAGCACAGTGTCCCGACATTTTCGTTTTTAGACGGTGAGATCACCAGTGTTACAGCAGGTGAAAACGGAACACGCGCTAAGGACCGCCAAGAAACCGTCTAAGAAACGATTTTATAGCTCACGGGGTGTGAAATTAAATTTCGGGGCGGCTTTCGGTGTTGGACGGCCCGTACACTTTTTTCTTCTGTTTTTTTTTTTTGTTTTTGTTTTTAATTGTTTAAAACCACTTACCAGTCCTACGATATTGGTGGAGGCCAACAGCAGTGCGGCGATAATGCCCAGTATGCGGCGCGTCCACAACGAGCTGTTGATCATCTCGCTGAACGATACGATTTTCGACGGCATATACTAATGTCATGTGTTACAGAAATCGTATTAATTCGTGTGTTTTGTGTTAACCGGACTCGAAATGCGTATAGCACTCAATAATAATAGTTAATTGATTACTCACTCTTGGGAAAATGTCTGCGACCGATACGATTACGATTGTCATCAATATGAACAACGCGACAATGTTGGACGTGTAGCTCACCGTGTCTCTGTGAGAAAAATTTAAACGATTGTCAACGTCGAGAGAATACTACACTGGCAACATGCGCAACGCGTGTCGTTAATCAGTGGCGCACACTCAAAATGAAAACCGGGGTTAGGTAACCCTTCTACGAAAACAGAATTAGCTCGGCTATTATATTCGGCTATAATTATTGATTTTTTTTTTATTAATCGATTCCATTATGATTTCGCCGACGTGCAGTGCACAACGGTATTTCTAAGCCACCGCCACAAACGCAACCCCGTTTGAAGTTGTGTGGTGGCAGCTGTCGACCCGGACGCGTCTCCAGTGTGCGCCGCTGTCACGTTCGCAAAAGCGGACAATTAAAAATAATCGAAAACGGACCTGGGCAAAATGATGATCTGCGCGGAAGACGTCAAAAACAATACCAACGGGCAACCCAAAAGTGACACGCTCGACGCCGCTTCTTTGTGGTTTTTGTATTCTTTTTCTTTATCCTCGTCGTTGAATCCCAGCGAGAAGAACTTTGTGTGTTTGTTCAGGTCTCTGTGCGAAAGCGTAGTTTTACATCAGTGGCGTATGTGGGATTTTATCTTGCGGTGGGTGTGGGTGCAGGTGTTGGAACATATTATGAATTTTATCTATTTTGTCACTAACACGATGGGGGTGCTCTGCCTCATCGCTCCCCTCCTCTGATTTTTTTCCCAAATTATAATTACTTATTACTATTGACGTCGTAAATACAAAATACGTTTGCTGCACAGATGGGTTATTTTTATAAGCACACCTCCCGCCCACAGCTGAATCCGTGAACATAATAGTATAGAATTTTTGTACGTTGGGTTGCGAAATAGTTAAAAAGAAAATAAATAAAAATCCCAGAAGAAGATCTATCCTCTACATACGCCGCTGAAGGTTAACATAATAATAGTGATATAACTTTTTTTTTTTAAAAAAATAATTATTTTAATTATAAACTAACGGGGTGAAATTAATAATAATAATAACAAAAAAAAAAAAAAAAAAATCAATATTTCACAGGGTGAACAACAGTGAAAATATTTCAGACTTCAAACGCTATACCTGACCACACGCCAGACTGCACTCACATGGGCCGCGGGTACGTGAAAAATTGATTATTATTTTAGAACCGTATGATATTCGCCCAACCATAATTACGGTGATAAAACACCGGGCCGCAATATTTCGAACGCAGTGCGGCGGCGCACACGCGGCACCAGGGCGCGGGCGGCCGTACGGGTTAGGCATATTAATAATAATAGTAATAATATTTGTAATTGTAATCGGCCGAACGAGGGAATTGTATGGGTCCCGGGGCCGTTTTGTGCCGATTCCGGGGACATCAGCGGCCGAGCAATCAATTTTCGGTCGGTATAGCGCGTTCGTCGATGTAGCGCACGGAGCGGTTATTGTAACGGGACAATACGCGGCTTATAATAATGTATCCCGCGGACGCGGGCGGACGAACCTGGGGGGGGGGGGTGTCCCGCGGGGGACCGCCGGCGGGACAACGCCATTCGCCGGGCCGCGGTGCGGTTAAATTAAATTAATTTGGGCCGATGGCACCCGCGGAAACACCGGAATCGTACGCGACGGCGGAATCCAGACGCGGCGGCGCACGTTCCCGGGTTTTGGCCGGACTACCGGATTTAGAAATCCCGAAAAACCGCGCCCGGGGTGTTTGACATAGACGGACGCCGATGATTGATGATTTCCGAACTCTCGGGGGCCGTGTAAGGCGACCGGACGAACGAGAAGAACACCGAGAGTTGTTGGTTTATTACGGAAAAAGTCGACGAGTTGACGCGAGTTAACTGTAGTCAATAGTTTTGTTATATTAACAAAGTTAATATTGAAGAATTAAAGAACCGGTGGATAATGCCGTCAATGTTCTGTTCCGGGGCCAATATTGAAATACACTTGTTTCGAAATTCGGAACCGAGGCGTTAATCGGTAAATAAAGAAATTGTTGTTTATATTCTGCACGACCGGTGTCATCGACCGCGGATCGTCGAATTTAATACCCATTGAACGGAATAATTAAAATTATCTAATATAATTCATTATTTCGTAAAGTTAACGCAACCAACAAAGTATGTTGAGAGTTCATAAACAAAACAAAACAAAAACAAAATCAACGAGTTAAAATGCACATAACTTTTGAGTTTTTTTTAACCCGTTTACGGGTATAATGACTCTTTGCCCCGGGGGGGGGGGGGTCATAATTACCTGTGACCGTCTCTGTTCATCAGATCCTTTCTCAATCGTTTTTTGAAGTTTTCCGAGTCCTCTTTGGCCTGAGCTATAAAGTCGGCGTCGTCGATCGGTGTCGCGCACTATAAAATCGGTGTTTACGCAAAATTTAATTTATTAAAATCAATTCAAATGTTATAGTCGTGCAATATAGGTAATCAAACTAGGGTACCGACCACGGATTCTTTGCTGGCACTGTGTTGGCCGTTCATCGATGATCCGTTTCGAGTGTCCAATTTGAACTGTACAATCCGGACAACAATTAATGTACACATTGAACAAAACAACATCGTATATGATTTTATCGGGCGGGCAAATGTACTATGTGTTACTATTAACTTTTCAATAAAAAAAATAATAATAATTACCGGTTTGATGGCTTTGATAATGAAAAACGTTTTTATGCTGGCCATTTTCAGGGCTTCTTCGCGCCGTTCACCGTAACCGGGCTCCACCTCGAATTCCCCGTTTAAAAAGCTCAACGTTTTCTCAGATATATGTACACGCCTGCGTGTAGTCGAATAATAATATAACGATTCACGTGTTTATTTGAAAACGAGCCGGGTCGGTATGACCGGTAAAAACAAAAAAACACAAAAACAATATAAAACGTACCCCGGCATTCCGCTGCTTTCCATTTTGTTGGCCAACTCCACGTCCTTGGAGTAAACGTCAAACTGCCATTGTCTTTGACCCAAAACACCGGCTAAAACGGCTCCCGTATGTATGCCCACCCTCATGTCCACCGGCGAATTCGTAGTTTGCTGTACGTATCTACACGGTAAATTAATTGCGACGGGAATGGGGGAAAAAAAAAAAAAAACGAATCCGTGAGTTTGTGTCCGTACCATTGGACTTTCGGACGTTAACTCACTTGATAGCTTTGACCATGGAGAGTCCCATGTGTACGCTGAGCACGGCGTGATCGGGTCGTTCCATAGGAGCGCCGCTAATGCAATAGTAACAATCGCCCAAAATCTTAATTCTTAGTTGCTGGTATTTCTGTAAAAAAAAAAAAACAGATTTGTTAAATAAGTGACTGTAAATCAGTGTATTTTTTAAGCTAGTGAACTGGTGGACGGCGTAAATGTCCCGCAGTGGAAATATTTTGTCACCCAGTTGTGACAGTATTTTCAATGACACACGGTTTTTAAAAGAAGAATTTTTTTTTTATGTATAAAAAAAAAAAAAAAAATAAAATAAAATAATTAGGTAATGAATACAATACATGTAATAACATGGTCGTATATTATCGATATTAAAAACGAAATGCATTTATTTATTGTGGAATATGAGAACATTTGTTTGTGGCCCAGCGCGAATTTCATAAAAAAAAAAAAAAAAAAAAAAATGCACCGTTGGACGCGGTAAAAATTGAAAATTGCACCGTAGCTGCAAACCGATATCATAATCGTAATTAAACGTCAGTGGGCAATGTTGACGATAGCGAAAATGAAAACGCAATAAAATTCAAATCGGCGCCGACGAGAAATCGTAGACGAAATATGCATTTTTTTAGTAGAACTAATCCTATTTATTCGCTATGTTCGCATGTTTCCGCATATTGGTAAAAGTTTGTTAAATCACGCCGCTCTGACAGTCGCCCTTGACGAATAATACACGCCGGTATATGTATTTTTACAAAAAAAAAAAAAATATTATAAAAAAAAAAAAAAATAAATCCGTAGTAGATTCTATAATCTAGGTACTACATACTCACCTCGGATAGTCGATCGAATCTGGCGAACAACTCGTTAAGGATTTTCACCAAATCCGACGCCGAGTACGTTGACGATATGGCCGTAAACCCGACGATGTCGGCGTATAAAATACTGCGTACAGAAAAATATATTATAAAAAAAAAAACTCATCAAAACGCATAATAATAACATAAGGTAAAGAATTTAAATCGAATACATTTTTGAAAAAAAAAAAAAAAAAAAATATATATATATATACTCGTATATCTTTTTGTACGAGAGAGCGAAATAAAATTTAAAAAAACGGCGTAACGGCGGAATATTCAATTTCGACGCCATCGCGACGTTCTATGGTAATAGGGTTTTTTTTTTCACTTTTTTAGATTGTGAGCGTATCGAGTAATTTATTGGTTTCTCTATAATGTGTTTTTTTTTTTGCTGTCCTAACCTAACCGACTTTTTAACCAAAAAATAATGCTCCGACCATCATCTTCAGGGGTGGTTACTGGTAGAAAATTTTGTCCAGCTGCTGAGATGAACCGGATATTCCCTAAACTTGTCTTGATAATTGGAATAAATCGGGAATTAACGTCCCGGGAAAACGGGAATGTTTACGAAATAACGGTTTTTGTTATTTTTGATTTTGCTATTTCGTTGTAATTCCGATAAAAATAATTGTAGAAATCTGAAATTATCACTAAATACCTACATTAGACCTTTTTCGACGTGGTACAATTTTTAAACCAGTTTGGCTTTTTTTTTTTTTTTTTTTATGAAATACAAAAAGCTTTTAAAAATTTAAAATGAATAAACCCAGTGAATTGTAATCGATTTTATATTTTAAACCACCAACTACAACAGTGGTCTCAATTCGTGAGTCGTATTTTATCTAAAACAATATTGTTGACACTATGGAATCTGGTATTTTACTTATCTTTTATTGTTAACTGCGCGAAGAAGCACGAGAAAATAAGAGTATTAAAAAAAAAAAAAAAAAAAAACCACCGACTTAATATAATAAAACAATAGGTTTTAATCATCAGCAGAAGCAGCAGCTGATTATATCCAATTAAGAAATCATTATTCACGTGCGGTGAAATGAACGTGAGTGATAATCGTACTATTCATCCGAACACCATTCCGGGGTCTTCGAGACGCGCAACCACAGCAATAATAATAACTACGACTAGATTAAATTTCTACTCAAATAAACATCGGTTATTATGTGAAAACAATAATATAACATTGCGGTTAATATGCGATTTGTTCACTTTAAATCATTCTGCCGTTTCACTTAATACAGTATTAAATATACAGCGGGTAAATGACAAGTAAAACACAAATGCGCGATGAATAATCGTATATATTTAAACGTAGACAATTATAAGGTTGAACGGTCAACTCATTTCCAGTATTCGTTGGGGTCGAGCTGAATGGAAACGTTAAAGTCATGGAGAGATAAAACAACGGCTCGTCGCAGTGAACAGGTGCTGTTGTCAGTTTATTATGTCAAATCCAAGTTGTCCAATCTCCTTGATTTACTATCAAGGAGATAGGACTGGATCAGGGGGGACTGTGAACCCAGGCCGAAATTCGAAATGATCTATTAATGTTTCGCCTCGTGTTTTTTTTTTTTTTAAATTTTTTTTTAGAAGTTCTTTAGAAGTCTTGCCGCGTTCAATGGTAACGTAGGGGTGACTTATATTATTAGAAACCACTTGTTCCTATAAAAATAGATCGTTTTGAAACTTCAAGTATCCACCCGTTATGGATACAACGATTTATACGAAAGTGCGAGACAAGTTTAGACCCAATTCATTTTTTTTTTTTAATAATTATTGATAGTAAATTGCAATCCGAGTTATAAATACGAAGCTCTGGTTATGACAATATATTAATTGTCTTTGGTATTTTGTCACGATTGGACGCTATTGATGACGATGATTTATTGAAACAAGATTGTAAATAATTTAGTCGAAATTCACTCTCGTGTCCTGGAAAAAGGTTTGTAGGACGCATTGAAACAATTCATAAGCTATGGTTCGAGGAAAAAAAATTCATAAAAAAAAAAAAAAAAAAAAACCATCTCGACATAATAAAATGGATTGTTGAATATAATCTCTCGGGCGTTTTTCCAAATATTTATGTGGCTAACATTTCCTAATTTGTTTTCAGTATAACAGTTATTAAATGTGAATGCGAACTCTTCTCTGCACTCTCTATAATTAAAAATAAATATCTTTGTACGATGGATGAATTCAAGACTATCTGTAGAGTGTTGATTTGATAACCAATGTTTCGTTTACAGTATTTATTGGAAAATTTGCGGCAGGCAAAATGATAAATAATTGGTTATTAACGTTCACTTAACAAATTAAAATTACTACGACCCGTAATTTGGCCCGGCTAGTACTAAGAACATTATATAAAGTTTTAATCGGAATAGTGGCGGTTTATGCATGTATGATGCTTGGAACACAAGAAAATTGGACGAAAGAAAGATATCGAGAACATTGTTTCAGTCCAACAATTAGAAATAACGGTGAAGAATACGAAACAAGAAGAGGCAAATAATTAGAAGACCTACGCTCATTATAGTTAGACCCTTTAAGAGCAGTATGATAAGTTGGGCGGGATATGTGTGGACATCAGGATATATGTATAGTATGGACAAGGATTACACGTTGGGTAGAGTCCAAACACAAAGAGACCCCCCCAGAGGACGGAGTACAAGGAGACTCGAGGTTGCTGGGAGTCAGAGATGTGGAACAGATGCGGACAAATGATAGGGAATAGTGGAGGCGGTGGGTGTTCCGGCGTTAGGCCTGTAACTAACCTAAAAACCGACTGAAAAACCAAATCTCTATGTGGCGATTCACAAGTAGGTTTAAGTCTTGGTAACCTTATACCAGGTCCGGTATAGCCAGAGTAGTAATGGGAATCCGGTTCGGCCCGAGGTAATATTATAAAATCGGCCCTTTTTATTCAGTTCAACGCGTATTTATGTATTGTCTGTAAACACAACAAAAACAAAGAAGATTGAGGGCTTTAAATCTTCCTAAACAGAACAACCCCGACGTTTAAAATAAACGCGCGAGATCGTCAATCTCAGAGTTGGTCAAATTAAATATAGACTCATCAGATTTTTTTTAATTTTAGATCTTCCGAAAAAGACACTGTATAATCTTTAAAAACGCGTTAAATTAATAAACAATCAAGTATTAATTTTTGCTTTATTCTTTCGTTATTAACACGGCGGGCTTTGGTGATAGTAGTTTTAGACTTGTTCGTTTGTTAACCGAAAACAGAAACGTTGAACAAAAACAAAAATATTTATATATATATTATTTTCAATCGGCACTCCGAGTTTTGATCGATTTCGCCGTCTGTACAAGGGTAATACACACATAAATTTATGTGTACAAAAAAAAAAAAAAAAATAAATAAATATTTGTTTTATTCGTACTAATTATATTAACTTTTTTTTACGGACCGTATTTCGTTTTCACATTCCGTCTATTATTATTGGTACCGTCATATCGTTTTGAAATACGGCTGCATCTATAAAATGCCGACGGCGTACCTAATCGAATTTTTTACAATATCAATTACACGAGTCCGACTAATTACTGTAAAAAAAAAAAAAAAAATAATAATAATATAATGGTTCTCGTCCCACGCGCGTTCGACGATCACGCGCAATTGAATTTTTTTTATTAAACTTTTGTTTGATACGTAATATCGTCGTCACTCGCCGCGCAAGAAAAATCAAATTGCATTTATTATAATATAGCGGAACAACAAACGACACCGGGACTCCGAGAGATATTATTGTCGACTATTTTATGTTCTTTCTCATTCTACTTGTTCAATTCGGAAAATTACGTTTTTGTCGCGAAGGAAATGTAAAAAAAAAAAAAAAAGAAAAAATCCGTTTGTACGAAAACTATCGAGATAACGTCAGAGACCTTCGGTCGTAAGTGTTCGTCTAATGCGGGTACGTATAGGACAGAATGCGTTTCAACGCATTACCAGAGAAATTGCCGACAGTTGATTACGCGTGAAATCTCACGATAATAGTAACGATAAACGGAAACTACGAGATCCGGACGGTTTCCAAGACATAAATAATATTAATCGAATAATAACGGACCGGAAGGAAATCGAATTATCGCAGTTTTCCGATTATGTTTCACTCCGCGATACGCAGAGACAGAAAAAAAAAAAAAAAAAAGAAAAAGAGTCTGCCGGTCCCACAGAAAACTATAATTATATTATTTCGACGTGCAGTTCGATTTCAGAAAATCACGATTTATCGGACGCTGGTTTCTTGTTCAATAAACAACCAACGTTAATTGAATGTTCACATTAATAACGTCATTTTTGCGTTATTAAAACTGTCATTTATAACCTACCATAATGTCTAATATCCCTCACGTACTTGACGCGTACATATTTTAAATATTAATATTTATTCCATTTTTTTGTAAAATAATTTCATGGCGCAGCGGGAACGGATCAAATCGGTTTTATGATTCTCGCAGCTTTTTAATGAGGACATTTAGTGCTTTTTCGCTTTATAACGTATGGGTTTCGTGTTTAACGAATTCTAAACACGAGGTAAATAAAAATTGAAATCGATATGCATATAAATTTAAACGGTTGATCGGGTGCGTTTCGCGCACGTGACAAAGATAACTTTATATTTAACTACACGCTTTGCGATTGTAAGTTATCGAGGGTACAGGTTCGGTAAGTAGGCGTGTATGACATTTTTTTTTTTTTTTTTTTTTTTTTTATAAATCGGTCATGAAATAAGTCATATTATAGTTAATAATATGCTAATATGCTGCACGAGGTGTAGGTGTAGCATGTTATGTACAATATTGTGAATAAAATATGTTCGAAGAACGTATACCTAAGAGTATATTATCGATAATGAATAAATAAAATATAATATTATTATCTTCTCGTGGGTTAACCTAACATAGCACAATAATAAAAAGCGCAATTCCATTCGAACGGGAAACAATTTAAATGATAAATAAAACGTTTTATTTACTGGTTTTTTAAAAAAAAAAAAATGTTTTTCATGTATTTATTCGACATATGTATATGATTAGCTGTCATTACCCGGGTTAGGTTCGGTAATCTCTAAACGTATAGCCCCCCTCCCAAAAAAAAAAAAAAAAAAATTTGTATATCAACATTCTACGATTCTACATATTGTTTTTTATGATAATCGTTTGGAGCCAACATGTCCCCATCACATAATTCGTATCCTTCAGATTAGTATCATTGAGAAAAATCAATTTCGATTAAATCATAAATCGTCGTCCGCTGGATTGTTAAAAAATGTTTTTTTTGCCCATGGGAACCAAGCGGTACCGATAAACATTAAAAAAAAAAAAAAAAAATACAAAATTATTCGAATTTCAAGACAAACAGTTTGTATTGTTCGTGTTGCCAATATAATCCGGATATAAACGAATAAAAAAGAAAATTAAATTTTCGTACCATACGATGCATCACGCACGACCATATTTGTTATTTACTGTTCATCTCCGCTAAAAATACAATTTTTAGTTTTTTTATTTCGTTATCGTCGTTATACGTTGATATATTATTATTATTAAAAAAAAAAAAAAAAAATTAAATTAAATTAGTAAAATAATCATGCGCCGGAGAATCGTAAGAACAAAGTCCACGCGTGGAGTCGACCCCCGGGGGTTGAATTTCGGGATAAAAAAAGTAGACGGCGGCGAACCTTCTCTCATTATAAATGTCAAGTGTGCAAATTTGTGTCTACGTGCTCGGAATGAAACCGCAGATTCGTATATAAAGAACCAACAAACAGACAGCCGCCATTCAAATGCATACAGTGACGCGGCGTATGAGATGTATAATCGAAGCGAAATATAAAAATTAATTAAAAATCTTAAACCGCGAACCGTTTTTTTTTTTTTTTTTTTTAAATTATCATAAAGTCACTAGTGTCGAGGCTTATAATAGCTGTATGGGATTATGCAACAATAAGGCTTCCTCCAGATTCGATATTCACAAAGAATATTACGATTGGGTTTCGGCCACGGTCTAGAATATTTTGTCGAACAAAATACCAATAGAGTCGGATGATAGTTAAACAGAGAGGCGCGTCTAGCGGGTAGGCCTGGCGGTCCCGGATTTTCTCATACAAACTCCGAAACGATGGCTTCAAATTGAAATATTTCTTTATTAAATGACGGGGAACGACACGAGACCATCGCTAGTACACGATGAACTGATTACGTTGTTATTTCGACCACTGGTTTCGAAAGTAATAAAAGTACGATTAAAAAAAAAAAAAAAAAAAAAATACGCGTGTTATGTATTTTACAGCGGTAGATAATAATATACCGCGTGAAACGAACTGAAAAGATTTAACCGATTTTCTAAACTGCAGTATCAGCGTCCAATCCCCGGCGTCAAACGATTTTCGAAATGATCGTTTTGTTGTAAAATGTACAAATTATTACGAAGCCGATGACGAATAGTTCTGAAATAATGCGACGAGTCGAAGCCGCTTAGCGGAAAACACGTACAGCAGCCGCACGGATATTACGGAATTTAACAAAGAAATGTTATTCGACGAAAGACGATTGGTTGTTGGCCGTACCGGTGAGTTAGGTTCTTCGACGATGAAAATAATCGAGACATACGGATTTAACGGACATCCACGACTAACTACCGTGCGTCTTCATATAATATAGCGATTATACCAATCGAAACGGGAATCCAGTACCGAATTATTGCAAAATCCTAAAAAAGATTATTGACAAAGTCGCCAAGATGAATAATAGAAGGTAATTCAATTTTTTAAAACAAAAAATAGTTATTTTTCTTCCGGTTGATTACAATAAATTACATTTAAAAAAAAAAAAAATATATTACAACGTTTCATTTAAAAAAAATAAAAAAAAAAAACATTATAATAATTATTCTTATGACCTGTGTTGAATTTTGATCGCGGACACGCCTATTGTTAAATTGTTATTAATTCAGTTGATTAAGTCTATCATTCAATTGTCGTGTATATGCAAAACATTTATCGTCACGATATTATCGTCTACGATTAAAACAACCGACGGCTGCGGTTTTGTCGACTGTGGTATTTTTTTTAATTTATTTTTTTTTTGGGGGGCAAGTCTAATAGTATTTGCCGAATTACTTCGTTCCGGTGGTAATCAGTTCGGGCCGTATTTTTCGTGTAACCAAACAGTAGTGTTCACCGTCCATATACCAGCTGTACGTATATACATTATTTAACGTTTTTCCAATTCGGTCGAATGGTCATTTTCATTTGTTGAATATACCAGTCGTATTGCATGTGAACACATTGGTTTTCGTTATTTGCAATTCGATTCCGGGACAAGATTATTGTCGTTTGCGTTATGGCCGTGTACAATATTGTTCGGCATGACCGAATAGTCGATTTTTATTTTATTTTTATTTTTTTCGTCTGCTCGTTCTATCGGTTATTAAAAAATATTATATTAATTGACGACCGGCTGCGGTTTACCATGCCCCAGAATTACAATCGGTACACACAGTTGAGAACGGACGTTATTTTCATTGTTTTTTTTTTTTTTTTTTTTTAACATATACATAACAAATATCTACGGTGTTTTACTACGGACGAACATCACGTAAACTCTATTGGAATTTCTCGGCGGTCAACAATAAATCGATACCATTAACATTATCCCGTTCAATTATATTAAGATAATTTTCATTTAATGTTTTTTTTTTTCTCCTATATTATGTTAAAAATGTGGCGAATAATATCGACGCGTTATTAAACGCACGAAATGTGTGAGAAAAATGAATATTTATTTAATGTCCATATGGCCAAACAATAAACTGTACGTTTTTTTTTTTACAATTTAATTCGTTTGACGATCCCTTATTATAAATTTGACAAATTTATATTAAAATATTAAAAATTAAAAATGGTATAAGTGGAGCGGTGTGCGTACACCGAACACACCGCAACACAAGAGTCTCGTAAGTTATTAATTTGTTGATTTTTATAAAAAAAAAAAAAAAAATATCAAAAACGTTTTAGTATTTACGCGCTATTATCCAACCGATTATTGTTCTGTTTACGTGTAAAATAAAACCAACCGATTGTTGTATTGATTAAACCGTTCTTATTCGATTAAAACGCACATGCGAGCGTCTTTGAATTAAAAACGGTTTATTTTATTTAGGTCGCTTATAGCGGTCTTGCACACGATGCCAACCGCTTTAATTCCTAAACCGACTTTAATTTAATTGTCCACGTAAGCGTAGTAGACGATTAACGATTATTATGACAGTTTACTTTATTATTATTATTATTTTTTTTTTTATATTTAACAAAAATATAACCATACATCGTTATGTAGTAATTGTGTATTTGTTTGTAACGGATTAATAGAATAACACCATTACATCTGTTACTACGATACGATAGAGTAGATAATAAAAATACATAATCGTTGAGGCGGCAGAGCCGACTGACGAGTTTTGATGGGCTATATAAATAACGAACAGTAAAACTTAGAGAAAAGGTTTTTTTTTATTTAAATCAGTATTCAATCCCATTTTTAAAAATTATATCTCCAAGATGGCGGCCGTCAGCATTGATACACTGTTTTAGACGATCACTAAAGCTCTCATATGATTTTCGGCATATTTCCACTGGTATGGCCTCGACTTCCACGGTGATTTTCTGTTTAATTTCTTCTATGGTATGTGGGCGATGTCTGAAAATCTTATCCTTAAGGTAGCCCCAGAGGAAAAAATCGCACATGCTTAAATCTGGGGACCGTGCTGGCCAGCAACCTATTCTCCCAAATCATGTTCTTCAGCCATTTTCTCCAACCTATGCTGCAGATAAGTTTCCAACATCACAACATAACGAGCGGACGTGACTGTGACGGTCCTGTTCTCGTCCTCAAAAAAGTCCTCTAACCAACTGCACATTTTCGGGGGTTCTTACCGTTCCGGGTGCTCCGTGTCCAAGTCTACTTAGGGTACGTGCAGTTTCTTCCAAATGCCGTATCCGAAATTCGATAGTGTTAGCAGAAGGAACAGATTCAGCACGTGGAATGCCGAAGTGTATACGAAGAGCCCTTTGTGTAGCGATCGCAGGATGATTATTTTCGTAATACGCACGCACGACGAAACCACGACGTACACCTGTCGTCCAGACCATGATTACGAATAAAAACGGCATTACCGTACAATTCAAAATATACCACTTATTAAGGCCTGCTCTTATCTTATCACAGGCAAATGACCTCGTTAAACTCGCCAGTGGGCTCTGCCGCACCCTGTATTTTAGTGGGGTATGTGGGCGAAGCCCCTTTCACGTCTAACATGTAAATACAAAAAATTAGCCCTCCAGCCCTCCTGAAATTTAAATGGATTTCCGCCTATGGGCCTATGATTAAAACGAAATCACAAAACGGTAAAAATAACGATTGCTGGTGTATTTCTATAGACGCGATAGTTTTTCAATGTTTTCATGCGGTTTGATGACCGACGACGGTCCGTACAATATTACAATTAACGTGTTAGAGCCTTTTGGCGATCGAATTTTCCAATAAAATTCACGAAGGAGGTACCTCCTAATGGTATTTCGTGATTCGGCGACAGGTTGTTTCTGCGGTACGTTTTTTTGTTCAGTTTTAATTCTATTTCGCTCGAAAATCGCGTTTTGCTTTATCATTAATAACAATCGCAATAGTAATAATTATAATAATAATAACAATGAATAAAAACCAATGTACAATATATTTTACCTAACGTTTTCGTGTCGGCTCATGTATATCTTTTTGAATTGACTGTCCAATGCCTCACCCAAGTCCTGGCGCATTTTGACGGCTACGTGTTCCGGTAACACTGATAGTAAAAGTCGTTCCTGAAAAAATCAAAAAAAAAAAAAAAAATAAAATCAACCGTTAATAAATTATTATAGTGGAACGTTTTTCGTAGATTTTCGTTATTAATAATTTATTCGGTTACCTCGTACCGTGATGCGTATATTTTTGTGTACACGAAAATCTAATAAAAAAACACCGGTCGATGTCGCGTCGACATTGTCGACCGTTTATTATCTGCACAATTCGCATCACATATTCTAATGACGGAACGAGAGATATGAATATAATATATATTAATGTTTATTGCAATGTAGACGAGATAAACATAATAAAAACAATATGAAAAGTAATAGTTTGTTTCCATATCTTTTTTTTTTCGTTTTCTTTAATAAAGATATGTATTTATTTTTTGAGAGGTGGGGAAGATTGACTTTGTAGTTATAAATAAAAAATAATCATTTTTTTTTGCGCAATGTCCCTTATATTTTATTACGTTTGTAACTCAAAATTAATTTCCTACAAAAAAAAAAAAAAAGAAAAAAACTATATGGCTGATAGTTGTTTTTACCGTTTTTTTGTTTTCGAATTCTACAATAAAAAATTATACATTAAAAGAAAGCAAAAAAAATTAATTTACTATAAAAAATTACCATTCGCGTTCAAAGGATTATATACTTCCACCTATAGGCTTTGTGCCGCGTTTCACACGAAAAAAAATGTCGTGGTATAAATGCAAAGGAAATCTCTTGTTTTGTACCTACGGTAAAAATATTTTTTTTTTTTTTTTTTTTTTTTTTTTGTCCACGTATACATTAGACTACATTTATATAAAACATAAAATAAGTGTAATTATCCCCACACGGAAAAGCACAACCGCAATGTTTTGAGTTTAAGTTTCGGATTTCCAAACGTAATCAGTCGATTCTACAACTTGTTTATGCACAAATACTTCCGACTAGGTACCGGAACCGAACCCGATGCTTTAAACCTATATTTATGAATGTTTAATTTATTGTCCAAAAGTGTATGCAAATATTATTTAAATCGCAGGAAATATATAACTGTTGAAATAATATTAAAAAGCTGCACACACTTTTCAACCGGGGTAGGCTACAATATTATAGGCAGAGAGTTTGCAAGACGCCAGGGCGAACATAGATGGGTTTTTGGGGTTAAACTCCTCCACTGCCCTCTCGAAATATCAGGATAAAAAAAATTACCTACAAATGTCTACATATGTAATAGTTATTCTATAGGTTCCCGTGAGATTTACAAATAAAATAGATTAATATATATGTATACGAGTACCTAAAGAGTAATAATGTATGATATTTATGAAAATTTTACATTTTTTAAAAATCCCCCACCGAAATTTTTTCTCGAGTTCGCCCCTGCAACATGCATAGGGTAATTTAGTTTTCAACACACGACGAACGAATGCAACGATAAAACATTGAAAACAAAAATCGATTCCGAGTGGAACTCTTAGTAAAATGCAGATTACAGTTGGTTAGACATGCTATCAAATATGGTCTTTTTCATTCGAATAATAGAGGAAGCACTATAGAAAAAAAAGACAAATTCTAATATATATGTGTGAATTATTTTTTTGAAAAACTATTAGGAATCTAGCAAACCGTTTCCAGTAAAGGGAATTCGTGTATTTTTTATAATATAAGTATGGACACCGGACACCTACGTATGGTGTCCGCTATTCGGAGCGTGTTTTACCACACCTAGAAGTGTTTTCGTGAAGAAAAAAAAAAAAAAAATTACTTCTTAGGTTTAATTAGGCAGTGCAATATATTTTCAGCTTAAATATAGGCCCTTAAAACCGAATTATGCGACAACCCACTGCTTCCACAATTCCCTATTCATCATTTATTGCAGCATCTCCCGCATTACCGAATCTAAAATCATTAAATCTTCTCGGTTCCCTTTGTTTTGGCCGTCCCCTAAGCCTCTTAAAGTTTGGTCTCCTTCTAGTTACCCATGCAATTAGTCGTTCGGATCTCCACACATGCCCCGTCCAGCTTATTGTACCGGTGTTATTTACGGTCGAAAATGTACCGGCTTCGCCGTAACGGCATTATAATTCTATGCTTTTTCGTATTTCCTATTCTCCGCCATTATACATGTCTGGTCGGATCGAACGTTCCTCGTCGTATTGTCTTTCCGTCAAACGCGTCGTCCGCCACATTTTCCAACGGCACACCGCACTGCCGCCGGTCTGATTTATTAATACATAATATTGCGTCCGTTAATCCATTATCGAAACAATGCCGCCGAACCCTAATACTCGAGAAATATCGTCAAGCCCAATAATATAGTTGTAGTATGTAACCGGTGGCTATTGGCTGTGTAATAATAAACTATTATAGTAGACTATTATAAAATCAATGTGGCATTACAATGGCTAATAACTAATTAGAGTAATGAAAGTAGCGGCACGAAATGCCTGAAGGACGTTTGAGATGGGTATTATACTCAATTTCAGCTACTTAGTACTGCAGGATCCTAAGAGAGGAGCAGACTTTTACTGTTATTAAAGTTTTCCCGAATAGAGGTTCACGTTTTTTCATTATATTTAGAAAATATTTACTTTTATATATATATATATATATATATTTTTTTTTTATCTATATTTTTCTATATATATAAATATATATATTTTTTATATAAATATATATATTTTTTTTATATTTATATATTTTATATATATATATTATTGTATATAATAAATTGAAATTGGATACGGTTCGCTAAACAAACAGAGTATTATAATTATTGTAGATAACCTAAAATAAAGTACCAAAACTGACCGTCCCAGAGAATGTTTTAACGAACTAAAAAATTATTAATTATTTATTCGAAAACACTTGTATTGTTCAATTAAACATTAGTTAGTGAACAATTAGTGTGTCTAATTGAAGGAGAAAAAAATTAATACTTTTCGTTTGATTAGAATAATAAATTAAAGTATTTTGTGTGTTTCACGAAAAAAAATTATTTAAGGGGTTTTTCGTATATAGCTGCGGGGTTTTTTTTAAAAAAAAAAATGTTTCAATAAAAAACCTAAAGAATAAGACTTTTCCGAATAATTAAGACGCCGACAAAAATAAAAGATTCACTTCGAATGGAAATGCAATTAAAAAAAAAAGAAAAAAATTAAATTCCATTTTACGAACTCCCGGTATCTTGAGTTTTCTTGTTAAGTTTAATATAATATGCAGCTTTGACTACCGTTTCGTTGTTGCTGAAATACGCGAAATTTGCTAAAACGGCAATAATATTTTATTATAGTGTCGGAGATAACTGTCAGTGTCTGTGTTTTGAACATTGTGTAATTGGGAAATAAAACGTTGGCTTTTATCAATGTTATCTGTGAAAGTTAGTGTACCCATTTTTTAATACGGTATTTAACGACTGCAATCGTGTAGTAGGGACTCGATAAAATCGCATCACATTAATCGGTACCCAGAGGCTGGCAGTAAATAATTATACCCATAGAATGAGATGGGGGGGGGGTGCTTTGGGGCCTTAGCACTTCCTAAGTCAAAATGAGCACCCCCTAAAAAAACGGTTTAATGGTGGTAGGTGGGGTAGAGGGGTTCACTGACGAGTTACAAAAAAACCCGGAGCTAATAATTGGAATATTCGGGTATATTTGGTTTACTATTAAACCACGAATTAAGATATATAATGATTTACAACATTTATTTGTAGCTGATCTGTTTAGGGTTCGTGAAACGGTTTTTATCGAGTCGTTTAAACTTGTTGTCGGTTCGTCGTTCGAGTGTGTACGATTACCATTGGGTTTCGATTCGTTCCGTTCATTTTTGAAATCTAAAAAATCTAAAGCCGTTGAGTTATTCGTTACACAATGGTATTTGATTGTGTTTCGTTTTATATTAGTATACCGAAATACCGGTGTCGACAACACAATCGGTATCCGTTTGGTTTTTATGCATTCGACGCCGTCGTCCGTGGCGCGGCGAGGCTACGTGGGCGAACTGTGCCCATCCGCGCCAGGGGCGCACAAAATTGTACATCAAACGTGGTATTTTCGTTCTGCGTTCAAAACGACATTTTTTCCATTAAACACTATGAATCGTGTCCGATTTTGTCTAGTCGTACACGCTGCATGTGAATTTTGATGACGGAATTGTGAACATAGCACAACGGAATTCCAAATTGTTCCATTAATTGTTGTGCATCAACGTGCAACGCGTATATTCAGACAAGTTTAAATGACGATTGAATTTGTAAGTGACGGCGTGTGCAAGCACGTACGAGTTTATCGGTTTATCGTCAATCCTTAATATAAAATATTGTCTTGCATCAACGATTGGACAAGAGAGATAAGCAGGCGTGGCGAGTTTATCCGTAGAACACGAATTATCCAGAATAATGTCATATGAAGACATGATCGCCAGGCTCAATGCAAGAAAAGCAAATGTTTAAAGTTTGAAATTTACACCGTAACAGTATAACTAATAAATAAAAATTGTATTCTTAAAAAAAAAAAAAAAAAAAAAAGAAATAGTAAATTTAAAGAATAATAGAGGCGGTTTTTTTTTTAAATTTAAATTTGCCAGGGGCGCAAGCGAGGCTTCCTACCTCGGCCACTGTTCGTCGTCGTACAGAGTCTCCCTAATTGGCGGGTCTTCTTACAACATTATTTTTTTCTGGAAATTTTTAAGAAAACCAGAAAAATATTATCACTACACTCCACAAATAATCGTACGTCGGCGAGTACAAATGCCATCGAATTCCATGCCCGTTGCTATTTGCCACACGTGTCGCGCCCGTTAAACAACAGATAGGGCCTGTGGGCGTGGGCGCCGCGGGTACTTAAGCTCGTCTAAGACTTTCGACGGGGAGTTGGATTTAACCCATGTAAACGCAAGGTGTATTTTTATCAATAAAATTGATTTTTCTGATAAACTTATGATATACTTATATAATTGGACCTAAGAATGATTGAGAAAATTATAAAAAAAATTCTATTCCAAATAGTAGTTATTGAGTGGCCTATATATAGGACACTGGTCAATGGACAATTATAAATATTATTTTATTTTAATATAAAATATTATACCAATTGAAATTGTGAAAATTTAATACTTATAATTGATAATGAACAATTACATATTTTATTGAAATTATGATAATTCGAGGTTGTTTTTTGAGGCTTACAATTGTATATTTCTGAAATTTATTTACATAAGAAAATTATTTTGCGTGATATAAAACGTTGCATTTTGCGCGGACACCAATATTACACTTCATACATCTTGTTGTTGTTTTTTGATGACGGTGACCACACCTTGTTTTAGAGTCTTGTGGAATCGAATAATGTTCAAATTTATCATATCTTAATTCCATAATAACACTTGATGGTTTCCTTCCACTTCTTCCTGGAATGGGTTCTGTTTTGTAACGTGTGAGATATGATATAACTATGCTTCTTCGAAATGCCAATTGATCCATTTTGTTTTTACTATACATCCTATGAAGTTGCCATGCATTTTGAACGGCTATGTCTATAATGTATTGAACAACAGAAGAGTACCATTTTTTACCTCTGATCCCAATACGATATTGTGATATATTCTGGTCCATTCGATCAACACCGCTCATATTTTTGTTACAAACAGAAACAATTTGCGGTTGTGAAATTCGTACTCTTTTTTTTTTTTTTTTTCGGAAGTAGACCAACGATTCGCCACAGAAATAGGATCTAATCCAATCGAATTTGAAGCTAATGAGACAATGTTACTATCACGCCAACAGCAGACATTTGACTCCAGAAAATTTATAATATCATTCACGCAAAGAGATCTAAAATATATATATATATGAGGCTACAGAATATCCCAGTGACCTACATGTAGGACACTAATATTTAAACGAAAATGTATACGAAATTGTACTGTATTCCTATTATCAAAATATAATTAATATAGAGTAATTGATATGATTTTATTATGTTTTATAAAAACAAAAAAAATAAATATATATATATTAGAAATATATTGTACTTACATTGATAATGAAGCCGTTATTCGGTTATGACAAGCTAATGTACGGAAATGAAATGCACGTTATACGGAACGAGTAAACGAAATAAAACTGCGTGAACTGCAATAATAGGGTCGGTTATTGCGTTATCCAATAATCTAAATCGATGCGATGGAGAAAAATCTAAAAATATAACCGATAAGAATAATTTTTTTATGGGGTCCTATATATATATATATATATATAGGCCGCCGGGTTCAAATGGGTTCAAATTCCGGATGCCTACGGTAATTACCGTACTTAACTGTATACGGTTTCCCGCCTGTACACGGAAATTCGGTAAATACGAGACCGCGGCGGCCCGTACGGTCTTAGCGGGCCGGTTGAAATTTTAGACAGCGAAGCTCTTGTTTCGCGAAATATTACACAAAATTGTATTCGATGGGCAAATTAGCCGTGTTCCAATTGTCACTTATTTGTTATTTTTCCTGGATAAAACGTCCATTACCTAACACGCCAAGTCGGTGTTTCCGGCGAGAACGTCGCACGTCCAAGTAATTCGATTTGCGCATAAATTAAACCGTTGACTTTGAGTTTCGAGACGTTATTATTTTATACGGCACGGTGAAACAATATTATAAATTATGTGTTAAATATACGTGTATACATAATACGTTTAGTAGAAAAAATAAATTGTTTTACCCGCCGTGGAAAATATTAAATAACCGTTTAAAGTTTTACGTTTAGTTACAAGTTCGCATTTGCATTTACAGAACTGTGTTAACCTTTGCATTTAAAAAAAAAAAAAAAAAAAAATAAACGCATGATATAATATGATTTTTGTTCATTCAAAACCAAAGACAATTACTAAAAACAAAATTGACGTTTAGTCGATACCAGTGTTTCCCTACCGATTTGTAACGGGGTTTTAGCCTCTTTTCGATTTATAAAATAAACAACTATTTGAACTAAAAATGCTGTGTTTTATTGCAACATATTTATAAATTGAAAAGTGGCTTAATTCATTTTTGAATAGAGGCACGAAACAAGAATCACGTTAATGTCGGTAGGAAAACACTGGCAAATTTTCGCGTTTGAACCGCCTAGAAAAGAGGCTTGAATCATACAATTTTCCCCGGGGAAATTTGCCGCGCGATTAAACCGCCAAATATATATTACTTAGATCGGTATCGATTGATACGTTATCTGAGACGAAACAAATATTTTATTTTATTTGTCTTTATCTATGGTTTTGTAGCAATTATATCTTTCACATTTATCCATTCGGTTTCCGATGATTTGTAGTAGACAAATGCTTTAGAGCATTTTCAAAATCACAATATAATGCACCGCCCAGTCGAAATCCAGTGCATATCGTTATTTTAATGATAATAATTACATAAAATTACAATAAGTATAACAAAATTATATAAGCAACATTAAAATAGACGTGTAATATTCCAAGAGAAAAGAGACTATCGTATGAGATGGGAATATTAGGTTATGAGCGATGTGCACAAATCGAAACCGGGAACCGATTGGCATGATTTTGACGATTAACAGAATTAAATGACAGGAATTATGTCTACGATGAAATTAATAGACGTGTATTAAAACATAACAATTGTAGAATGCAAAATGTATGAAAAGTAACTAGTAAAAAAAAAAAAAAAAAACCACTATAAATCAAAACTACAATAAGAACAACCGAAGTGTAATATAAATTGTATGTAAATTCAAAGATAAAATTCACCATAGATAAAAAAAAAATAAAACTGTATTTTTCTGTTTTTCGATACGAACGTGTCTCTTTTCGTTGGTTATTTTCCTATCCAATTGATCATAAATAAATAACCATAGGATCGTTTGCACACCCGCACCACATTTGCATCGTTGCTGTAGCAGATTGTTGGAAGAGAATTTTCAATATTTACTTTATAAGGCAAATGTTGAAGTCTGAAACTCCTTAAAAAAGAAGAAATAACTTTCAATTTCCAACATATTATACGTATACTCGATTGACCTTTCGTGGTACGTAAAATTAAAATAAAACGATTTTTAAGTGATGTTAATTTATAGATAAAATACAGCATTTGGTATTCGTTCAATATATGTGACCTATCATAATGATTTTTTTTTTTTTGAGAAATTATATATAAATAAAATATAATAAAAACCCGTGAACTGCACAATACATATTGTAATCACAAACACCAATTTTATTTATGAAAAAATAAGTCTACAATGTCTGGTTAGGTTAGGTGGTTTTAAAAATATTATTGTTCGAGTTAAATTGACAAAATAAAAAAAAAGTCATACTATTATGTTTGCAGTACACTATTTTTGTAAAAAGTTCCTATTCGTGTAAATCAGAGGTCGACAATAATGTTTGCATAAAGATTGAGTCAATACGTACAAGTTTCATATTTAAATTGAGCAAAATCGAATGTTTTACAAACGTTGATCGTGTTCGGAAGCCCTTGACGTCGGAAAGGTTGCTGACCGCTGGGCGTAAAAAGTCAAAATTAATTATTCTTATTATGAAAAACATATTGATCTTTTTTTTTTTTTCTATTACTTATATCATTTTTTTTTTTTTTTCTTTAAGTTGATTATGCTGTTAATAGGTCGGCACCGTGCCTCTGTTAAATGACGCGTGTTCGTAGATCGTATGCTAAACTCGATTTTCGCTCGGTAGGTCGCATATCGAATGAATACGTACTGTTGTAATAATGTGACGAATTTAAATAAAACCGTTACTATTAAATTACTATCGTCCGGTTCGAGTAAAATGTACAGTATTTATAATTTGTTCGAAAATTAAATCGATAAAAAAAAAAAAAAAAAAAAAAAAAAAATGGCTATATATTTCGCATAATAGGTGGGCCACTGTTGTAGGTGGGAAGTGTAGGTTAGATAAATCGGTGAAAACCAAAAAAAAAAAAAAAAACGAGCGGAATTCGGTTGATGATTTGTTGATAAATTTTAATTGAAAATCGTACGAATTCGTTACTAGACAATAAATTACAATTGTTCGTTAATTAAACGCTGATGGTAATAAATTACGAAGAAATTATCCACCAAAGAAAAAAAAAAAAAAAAATGTCTAATAGCTATAAATAACTTGAAAAATACTAGAATGTTTCGGTAATCACACTACGTCTATACAA
The DNA here is from genome assembly GCA_956483605.1 of Tuberolachnus salignus. Taxonomy (NCBI): domain Eukaryota; kingdom Metazoa; phylum Arthropoda; class Insecta; order Hemiptera; family Aphididae; genus Tuberolachnus; species Tuberolachnus salignus. Next base: position 34,999,473 of record OY101435.1, on the reverse strand, counting down.
TGCTAACACGAGTATTCGATGAAAGTTTCATTCTTCGGTTAGTTAGTTATTTATAATTAAAAAAAAAAAAAAATGGTCTACTATGAAAAATCGACAGTTGAAAATGTTTTCGAAACAATATACGAATACATTTATCATTTTTTTCTTCTTCTTCTTCTTCTTCTTCTTCTTTAAATAACTTATATTTCCGATACTCGCGTTATTGTTATTTAATATAATTTTGTTAGCGAAAGACGGCAATAATTTCTCTATAGGTCGGTCTATGGTATAAAACTGTAAGATGAAAGTTTATGTACACAATAATTGTTCGACTTGGCTGAATGCTCCCCGGGAATTACCGCAACGTGATGTGTCTTTAAATATATATATATATATACGTATAGTCAACTAAAAGTTCACTTTGATTAATTAATCGAGAAGTTAGATAAAACGGAAATTCTCCCAGTTTTCGACAAACAACCGAGATGAATAACCGACGAAACATACCGCGCCCGGAAAAGTTCTCGTTCTTTTTCTCGAAATCATTGGCGATCTAAAATGTACACACGGCGTCAGTGCCGAAGACAATTATAATATTAATTTTGGAATGCCAGCCTAAACGAAGTTAGAAAATGCGTTTTTAACATTTTCAAATCGAAAACTTCTGCAATTGCCAATAGACACAGATTATAGGTAGACACACGCTCCGGCGAGGGCAAATAATGTTCAAAATAATTTTATCAACCAGCGTGTTAAATGAAATGATGACCACGAGTCTCCGAAACCATTCCCTACGTGTAGGGTGGTCTCGCATAAAACAATTTTTACGCTCAAATTTCACAAAATACTGTAGGGTTCAAAATAGCCCTTTTGATGGATACGCAACATTTATGCAACTTATCCAGAATTAACAATTTGTCCAGAAATACGTAATGTTTATGTGCATTTTCATTCAAATACGCAAAGACACGCAAAAAAAAAAAAAACAAAATATAAAAAAATTAACCATAGAACCCACCACATTACGAAACGTCGACATTTTTAATCAAAATCTTTTTAGGCGATTTGCAGTAGAATAAGGATTTGCATAAAAATCCGGGCCTTAATAATATTACGATGTAATATGTATATGCCAATCTTTCGCCCATAACAGCGACACACCCACGGTTTTTTTTTTTTTTTATTTGTTTTACGTTAAATTTAAAAAAAAATAACCTTCGCAGTGTACGAGGTGACGGGGGGGGGGGGGTGTAACATCTGTAACAATTTACTTATTTATATAAAGTGATGCACTTTGCATAATATATAATCGAGTTCCGTTTTTTTTGCGCGGTTAACAACAGTGTTAGAGTTTTTTTTTTTTATTACGTTTTAGTTTCTTTTGTATGCAATTACGTATATATATATACGTACTATTGTCGATCAACGAATCGAATAAATTTAATTGAAATTCGCTTTGGTCGAATAATGTAAAATAACAATTATATATTTTTTAATTACACGTGTTCAAAAGCACGTTGTTCCCGTTGCAGCAGCCGTTTTTTTTTTTTATTTTTTTATTGTATTGAAATATTTCTCGGTAAATCAATACAATGTTCGTCTGGGTTTTTATAAACTAATTGATACCTGTTTAATGTAATTGCTTTCGCCGGTAATTTAATTGTTGTGTAATATTTTTACTCAAACTCAAACAAAACTCTAAAGTAAAATAGTTGCAGTAATAAAAAAAAAAAAAAAAAAATTCTATTACTCAACAACGCCAATCAATAGAGAGAATATTATGTACGTAAAGTACAGTTATTATTTGAAATGTACCTAAGTAGAATTGAATAAATTAGAATATTTCGTTGTTTTTCGATAACAAAATCACGAGGAATGGGGCCTTTGTCTGGAGTGTAGGATAATATACAGCGAAGGCCTGTTAAAACGAACAGGGGTGTCGTGAATTACAAATTTTATGAGAAAAAAAAAAAAAAATAATTTTACATATTATTAACGCATTATGTCCGTACAGCGCGTAAGGAAAGCCGAAAAAAAATAAAATAAATAATAATAATATAGAGGCGACTGTCGGTCGGAATCCAACCGGCAAGAGACCAAGAGGCGACGTATAGGAACGAATGAACAGTGTAAATGAAGGACAAGGACCAACAACAACAACTATAAAAAAAATCACAATCGAAATTAACAGAAACGTGTGGTCACATTTTTTAAATTTCTTTTATCAATGGTCGTTGTTTCGCGATTTCGGCCGCGGCGTGCGAAATCCGCGTGCCGATCATCTCGGTCATCATTGCCCGCGCCTGTACTAAAAATGCCTGGCACCAACCACATTGATTAACGATTCAGAGAGCTACCGTCATAAAAACTACACGTTATATATGTTTTTTAATAATATTATACGCAAACAATAAAATCGAAATCCTATATTATACGCCGGCGGAACAAAATATAGTCGAAACGAACGAGGATAAATCCTAATGTATTTTTTTGTTTTTTTTTTTTTTTTTTTTTTTTTTTTTTTTCACAACGCCTACGTATAGGTATTAAAATAAATGGGCACGTTAAGGAAATCTGCGGTCACGTAGAATAAAAACGGTTATGGTTAAAACACAGTGCCAGAGTTATTGCAATAAATATCGTTCCTGTAAATAGTTTCGGTAGTTGTTATGCAGTTTTGTTCGAAAATCAATTGTAAAACGTACGCAATTTATGATAATGTTCTTCTTGTTTTTTCTCGTTTTGTTTCCGGACCTCTAAGGACCGGGCCAACTCACATCCGATCCTCCATCCTTCCCCCGTCTGTTGGTTTTCCTTTTCGGTTTGGAACTCTCGTAGTATTTCCGCATTCTTTTTTTATTATACCATCTCGGTTCGAGCCTTTTACTTAAGAACACATTATCCACACGGATTATGCTCGATTACCCTTTTCATTATCTCATTCTGACTCCTACAAACGTAGGAACCACCTTTTCGTAAACTTCCTCTCCAATTCACGTCTATACTCTGCTTGGCACTAAGTAGAACGCCTCGCTCCAAGCTCTGCATTCTTCCTCTTTCTCCACTCTCCGCTATCTTCATCGTTGGTTAGGTATCGTCGGCTTGAAGATTTTCTGCGAGATTTTCATTACCGGTATTAAGAACATTTTCTCATCCGATTTTCATATGTTTTCGCGCCGTTCAGGAATACTGAGCGGAATCAAAGCAACGTTTAATTGCTTTTTTAATGTTATCCATTCAACCCGATTGCCTACGTGTACACAAACCGCTACTTTTCTGGCTACTTCGCGATTATTGTCCCGAGGTATTTGCATTTTTCAACTCTCTTGAATATTCCAGTTTATCCGAACGAATTTTTTTTTGTATACATTTTTCTTTTATAAATTGTTCGTATATTTAGGTATAGTATATTATTATATATATATTGGTGTAGTAAATTTGTAAAATAATATTATAAATTAATCCAAACACAGGTTTCGAATTTTGTTCATGATTTATTAAAAAAAATGACAAACTAATCCTACTAAATTATTACCAATTTATTTTTTATATTTTATTTTATTGAATTTGGTCGAGTCCAATTGCAATTTATTGTGTTAAAAAAAAAAATAAATTATAAATTGACTTGTTGTTTTTTTTTACACTGGCCTCATATTGTCAGTTTACGTTTTGGTGATATATAATAATTATATTAACAATAAATACGAATTACGTTTTAATAGAATTGCGTGTGATTAATCATATATTTTTAATTCTAAATGACAACACACACACACACACACACGCACACATTTAATACGCCTACTTAAAAAGCGTCCTCAAGATGAAAAAATAAAAAAATATGACCTATTTACGAGTATTGTACGTGTATAAATGCGGGTGTATTCAGCTTTTGAATATGACGGAATAATATTATAATAAAATAACTATATATTTTACACTGACGACACTGACGTACTGCATGATTTTTTTTATTTTTATTATTTTTTTTGTTGTGTGTCTGGAGACATTTTTTTTTTTCCGAGGGGTTAATCAACCGTTGTATTTCCACAGTATTAACTGCAGCAGTACCTATCACAAAAGAACGGAAATCGTATACAATTTAATTGTACTTTTGCGGGTTCAAAGTTTAGGTTCATTTTTGCGAAATATAAAAAAAAACTCAGAAAAACTCGGCATATATTATATAATAATATTATTTAGTTATGACGAACGACAATATAAATAAATGACGCGATTTTCGATATTGAGAAATTACTTAAAGAAAAAAAAAAAAATGTTAACCCGATTTACATACAGGGCGTTTTATTAAATTACTATAATTAGTAACCAGTTAACCGTACGCAGTAAGGTAAACAAATTACAACGAATTTTTTTCTTTTATTTTCATTTTTTTTTTTTTTTTCATCTTTAGCATTTAAACTCATTAAACATATTACCCGAAAACTATTGAAAACCGACGCCACGCGATTCTCTGCTGAATTCTCCACTAAAGTGACGGGTCACATTATTTATCGCGGAAATTGAGGCAGATCGGGTGCCAAACAGCGCTCTGGTATGGTATGCCGTTTTAATTCCAACGAGAATTTTACTGTTAATGTTAAACGAATCCATTGCAGCGACCAATCGTTTTTTGTGTAGACATTTTGTGCGAACCGAACAGCATAGGTAATATTTTGTGTTGTGTAATAATATTTACGACCGAACGGGGTACCGAAGTCCGAAATATCGGTGATGACAATAGACAGAAAAAAGGGTTGTGATTTTTCGCTCTACTGCGTACGAATGACTACAAGTTACTATAGTACTGATGGAAAAAAATTAATTTAAAACAAAAAAAAACACCGTTACCTATTGTTTTTTTTTATAATGTACGAATTTTACGGTGTAACTTTATAGGTTTTCTTTTTTTTTTTTTTTTAGACTTGTAATTTTATTCCGTAATCGAACTTTATAATTGACATAAAGTTTATCCGTATAAAAAAAAAAAGAAAAATTATTTTATTATATACACTATAAAATACGCGGAAAGAGAACAAAGTACCAAACAGGGGCTAGGTTATGTGTTAATACGATCGGTTTCGATTAAAAAAAAAAAACGTCGTCATCGGGTAATAGAACAGCAAAGGCGATCGAACAATAAATCGTAATAAATCCACGTCATCTCATTCCGTTTTCCATTTCATATGAAAAATGATAATTTTTTTTATATATAATTCTCGTATTGATTTTCTATAAGAGTCTATCAATGTTTGTATAGATACATTTCTTATTACTACAGCCATTTGCAGAGCACGAGGCCCGGGGTTATATGTTCTATTTAAACATAGGAAAAAATTCAAATACACCGCTGCACGATCATAGGACCGCAGGAAACGAAATAGAAGACCAAATCCGATAATAAAACGCATGGATCGTGTACAGCATAATTTCACATTTGGACAAGGGCGTGCTTAAGCTCGTGGTTTTTTTTTTTTTTTTGGTAACTCGTCAGTGGACCCTCCTCCACGTGACACCATTATTTTTTTTATAGTGTGTGCTTATTTTAACTAAGTGGGTGTTAAGGACCCAAAAGCACCGCCCCTAGTTGCGTCAATGGGTTTAGCACAACAATTTGCCCCCCCCTACCCGTAAAAAAAAAAAAAAAAAAAAAAACCGAAACGGGCCCCTAAAATATATCTTAGATAGATATCATAAACTGGACGCAAGACTTATTGTACTAGTTCCAAAACACACCGACGTATATAATTTTTTTTTATTTTTTTTTTTTTTTACTTAAATTTATTAAACATGTTTACTATACGCGATGTACGGCTCAACAGTAATTATTATAGACACGGATTGAAATTAATTTTATTTGAAAAAAAATGTTATTCCATCGATATAGTTTTTTCTCAAAGTTCAATTGACTTCGGAGAGCATTACACAAGGGCCCTCGGTTAACGCCACTTAGTGTATCGTCCGTTATCATTTTCTCTCGGGTTTTTTTTTTTTTAACTTAGATTACGGATATATAACTACACTAGATTAGCCGTCACAAAATAATCAATGCGCATACCAATGACATTATCCGCTTTTTGCAATAAATTGGCCACGTCGATAAACACACCTCATCAATAAATGCGATCAAATATTATTATTTCGTAATTACATTACTTGTAAAAAAAAAGTTAAATTTATTAAATCCTATTAGTATACGTAAATAAATCGACAAAAACTATTATTTTTTTTATAACCAAAAAAATGTCAATTTTAATGATTTGTGTTGCACGATTATTAAGGGACTTTTAATTTTATTTTATATTTTATAGATTTACTTACAATTAATTATAATTATGATTAAAAAAAAAAGAAAAAAAAAAATTTGTAATGTAGGTAAATGCGATCAATGCGATTGAACAAGGTATGTTTTTTTATTATCATTATCTCGCCAAACACTAGTATTTTACTTCAAGACGGAACTTTGTCAATCAATTGAAAAACGGAAATTGAACACGGTTATTTTTACATTTTCCAAAAAACAAAAACAGTTACAACAGTTACCAATCACCACGAATTGAAATCAGGGGGGAGTTTTGGGGTTCAAACCCCCCTCGAAATACAAGGAAAACTGTTGAAAAAAAAAATTACCCGACCTACAAATTTAATAGTTACATTTTGCATTTTTTTTTTTTCACCCACCCGAAATTATTTCCTACGTTCACCTACGATCGGAATGAATTAAATGAATTGTATTTGAAAACAGACGAGGTCCGTTTATCGATACGGGCCACTCGGCATTTGACGGCAATTTCACTCGACACTGCCGAGACGGCCATCAAAATAATTTAGTTAAATATCTGTGGCTTCGATCATATCGGTGGTGGATTTAATAAGGGTTTCGAATAATGTCGGCGAATCCGTAAAGACCGTACCGGTAAACACATTATTGCGGTTTGCAATATAAAATTTATTATTATTTTTTTTTTTTTTTTTTTTTTGTAGTAAACATTTAAAAAAAAAAAAATTAACTTATATAATTCATGCGTGGCCCCGGTACACGATTTGTATTTTCCCGACATTTGAACGACCGGTAAATCCGTCACCGGATCGTATAAAGTGCGCATTACGATCACGGCCGCGATCGAAAAATGCAAAAATTGACCGCCACCGGCCACGTGTCGGCGGCTGCCGTCGACGTTCGGTAAACCGGCGAACAACAAGTTAACCGATCCGAGTGAGTGTCTACGGTCGCAGATCATTTTTATTATTTTATTGTATTTTTTTTTTTTTTTTTTTTTTTTTTTTGCCTTTGCCGTTCTATTTGCCCGACGATGATTTATTTATTTATTTTTTTTTTTGAAATCGTAACCGGTCGTATTTACACGCAACCCATATCGTATTACATTACTCCGGTTGGGGGGGGGGGAGGAGATTTTTTTTTCGTCGTTGTTGTTATTATTATTATTATTTTTTTATATTTTCGTATTATTTGTATTGCATAATTATTTACATATTTTACGCAGTAAAACATGTATGGGTACGCCCGGTAAATATTCAACGGACAATACAACATTACAACGTATAGGTATCCGAAATGAATAATACATAATATAAGAAAATATTCAATAGACGGACGAGAAATAGAGAGAGAGAGAGAGAGAGAGAGAGAGAGAGAGAGTGAGATGTCGAGAGAAAAAAAAAAAAAAATGGGGAAAAGTTACATTAACGACTGTTCCCCGTACTAGTCCCGCCGGGAATCGGTTTTTCGGTACGCAATGGCCGGGGACTGTTTGCCCGTTGCCCCTTGGAACAATATACTAAAATAATATTTTCTTAATACGCCGGCGTGCGTACACATACGGTGTTTAGCTAGACGAATGATGATAGCTCGGTCCGGTTCGCGTTTAATATAACGTTTCTATTTTTTTTTTTTTTTTTTTTTTTTTTTTTTTTTTTTTTTTTTTTGGCAAGACCGAATTTAATACACTCTTTTGAGTTTCGCCGCGTGTGTCAACAAAAGTTAATAATAGGAGGGCCGCGTGGGCCGCGCACATTAATATCGGGGTCCAGACGTTTCGCGAACGCCCGCCGGATAAATGTTATTATTAAAACCGACATTTTCGTTGTGTTTTTTTTTTCTGCTTCTTCTCCTTCTTCTTCATATCGTTATTATTATTGTTACTATTATCGTTCGGATTAATAATAACGTCCGTTGTATTGCGTCATATCGCGCGGTTATTTTGTACATTTCTTGTTCGTTTCCACCCGTACGCAACGCCGTGCCGTCCGATTGGAATGAAACGAACGGTAAATCCGGAAACGATACGGCCTCGAGCGCAATTTCGCCGGGCCGCGTACGGTTCAATATTGTTTTATAACGTCCGCGCTTTCGTGAACGATTTGAATCGCCCGGTACAACAATACCACACTCCACACCGTCTTCGCAATCGCGGGCCGAGCGAATTTTTTTTATTTCGAATCCCAATCGTCGTCGCGGCCGGTAAATGCAATAAAAAAAAAAAAAAAAAAAAAAAAAAAAAAACGCCCGTAGTCCGTAGCGCCGACAGGCATCCCGGCCCCCTACGCACACCCACTCGGACCGCGGTCCCGCGCATTGCGATTATCTATTTTCCGGGTTTCGCCACAGATTAAAAATAACCGTCCCGTATTTACACCGTTGATTTATAATACGAGGGTACAATATGTTTTGTCGGCGTTTTTTTTTTCTTTTCATTCCGGCCGCGGAACATATTTTTCGAGAATTTCCGTAGAGTAATCATCGAGTATGAGGAAAATGAAGTTTGGCAGTCCGTTTCTTTATTAGACGCGGAACAACTGACCGGCACCGGGCGAGGGGCTTTTCGTTTATAAACGTTTATAATAATTGTCTAGGCACGCTTCCGTTTTACTCAGTTTCTAAGTCAATTCAACACGGATACGTGCGTGGGCATTTTACTGTTTTCCACTCTCGTTTTGAAGTATGATGACCCACTACTACCCACCAGTGGGGTTGTCTAAAAGTTTTTGGCGGGTAGGATAAACTGTATTTTGTTTCGTTCACAGTCAGTTTAATGTACGTAATGTACTCGTTGGTGTACACACATTGGCGTAAAAATTGTTCCGGTTCTACATAACTATGTTATACACCGATGGTAAAAACGTTATCCGACCCCCGTCCATCCCCTCAAGAAATTTGAATGGATTTCCGCCTGTGTGTAGACTAAATTGGACGCATTGAAATAAAAAAAAAAAAAAAAAACTGAGAGGAGGATACGACACTCTCGTACATTGCCCGCGATCATCCCGTCGCTGCTGTCCGCCGTACGACTAAATATTTCCAATGATGTTTTTTTTGACATTTTATTTTTTTTTTTTTTGGTTTCTTGCGACGTTTGGGGATTCGTGTAATTGAAATGTGCACGGGACCGCTTACGGCCGTGATATCAGAACGAACGAGATTATTTCGAAGAACCATACTATCGACCGTCACGTTGTTTTCTCGTTGTTTTGTACACCGGCGGCTATGCGTTGCCGAGGATATTTTTATTTTATTTTCATTTTGTTCGATATTGTGCGCGTACGGATACTAAGATGTGACAATATAATGCGACTTACGCGCGCGAGTTTCGGAATTCTCTGCGGGTGTGGCTGTTGTTTAAAGCAACACACGCACGTCGCGGTCGCTCGCCACCGACCGATTCCTCTCTATTATTATTATTATTTTTATTACGAGCAGACTGGAAAATCCCTTGCCCGCACAAATATACTGTTGAAAATACAACGCGACCAAACCCGGTGGGTTGCATACGTGACGTCGGCGCAACCGGTGGGGAGAGAGATTCCGCTCGTCCCCCTGGGCCGTATATATTTGACGATTTTATAGAGTAATTTATTGTACGTATATTTTTATCCCCGTCGAATAGTCTAAACGCGAAACGTGGAAACCGTTTGCCCCTTGAAAGAGTTCTGGTCGGCCCGCCGATAGCGTCACGTAATGTTGCCATTTTGCACCAGAGTTATTAAACAGTTACACCGTGAAAAACCGATATGCGATAACGATAGCGATAAGACTATTGAAATAAAAATAATAAATACGTTCAATACGAGGTGATGTTTGGATGGGGTTAACAATAATATATCGCCGAAACGAGCGATTCCGTTGCGCGGACATTATATTATATTTCTGTTTTAAATTGCAATAGATTTTCTCGGACGTAGGGTAGGTACCGTACATATCGATAATAGTATTATTCACCTGTTCGGTGGATTGTTCTTCGATGATCATTTTCATTTCGAGGCACTGCCGGGTTTCCAAAAAGGCGGTGCGCTGTTGCTTGTCCGCCAAGAAATACGACAAGAGTCCCAAACAATTGGACGCCAACAACAGGACGGTGTTCGTCGCCAACTGGAAAAAAAGCAAATAATAATAATAAAAATAAATGGAATAAAAACCATAACGTATAATGTTCTATATAATAATATCGCCATAAAAACGACAAACGAAACGAGACCTCCTGCATTATGGATGTAACGCGTATATGTATTTAATAATATTATATTATGTTCGCGTTTATTACGGTTTTTATGTGTCCATTGTGTTTTATTATAGCCGCTATAGTAAAGGTAAGTGCCTATTATTTATTGCACCGCGGTTTGTCTCCCCGCCCCGTTGCCTTGTGCTCGGGACTAACTTTTTTCACCGGGTCGCCGCCAACGAATAATAATATAAAACGACCGACTCCGCACGTAATATCATATTGTCTAAGCCTGACGGTTAGAAAGCTAAAAGTTCAGTTGTGCACACAGCACGCGCGACCGCAAGTCGATCGGCGGCCAACAATCGGTCACGACGTATTAAAAATGCTTTAATGGTATTAAACACGGTATTAAAAAACGATTTCCTCGTAGTTCTCGACAATCCGACAGTCTGGCGGTTAGGTGTTTTACAGGCGGACACGGTGTCCGTAGCCCGTGCCGAGTTTTCCGCAACACGTCTGCGTTTTTTTCTCTTTTTCTTATCGCTCCATTTCAGATAGGTTCCTGGCGGGTGGTTCCGGGAGACATTAGGAAGTCTATGGGCGCCTTTAGTACCGTCCAGGATTGTCGAGCACCGGTCGGGTCTACCTCGCTAGCCTTAAACGACTTTCCCATACTATTATTAAATGACTGTTCCGGCAAGTACACCCGTGTGCCATTGGAAAGTTACTTCTTTTGATTCAACTAGTTCAACGAAATAATAGCATTTTTTTTTTTTTTAGAAAATAACCAAATGTCTTATTATTATTGTACACGAGTGTAGTTAAGGGTAAATCATATAGAATGTTATTTTTAAACTTAACTCAGGTTATTATTTATCTGGAAACGTATAACTTAACTTGTAGTTACTCAAATTCATTTATATTTGAAAAAAAAAAAAATACTAACTCTAACACAGCTACGTTATTATTATATTTTTTTTAATGGTCTGAACGAAATAAAAGATCCGTGGACCATTTTCTATCACACATCCTGCTCCGATTTTCAAATGTAGCGCGTTTTCTGAAAGCATCTAGTTGGTGAAATCCTCTTATTTCAAACTACCACCCACCGGTCATTTTTTTGATATTCGTTGTAGTCTTTTTAATAATTGGGAAAAGCAAGGAAAAAAATGTAGGGAAAACGGAAAAGTTTCCCCCGAAACAATTTACGGTAGTTTCAATTTACGATATTTTTTTTTTAACTCGGCTAAAAATAATTGTAAAGACATGACATTTTCACAATATATTAACGCCCTTCTAGGCGTGGACAAATTCAAAACATTCCGGCGGTTTTTAAACTTTTAATAGGCGTTTGAAGTTTTCGAGTCATTTTTTATTTTTCGTATGTTTTTTTTTTGGGATAAAATTGGCCGAACAGAAATGCTCGAACATTTGACATAAAGTCATACGTTGTACTTAAAACGTCAAAAACGAAAACAGTCGAGCGTTCTTTTTTTAATATTTGTTTTTCGTCTTATAAGCGTTTGAGTTGTAAATTTTGATGAAAATCGTAAAAATGTCAAAACGCGACATTCACCGAACCTAGCCGAGAATCGTTTTTCGTTAGCAATGTTCCATCGGTGCGTACAAATATGTAAATTAAATTCCTCTATATATATATATAGAGAGAGAGAGAGATCTCTCTCTCTCTATATATATATATAGTTACTAGTGTTGGAACCGTCCGGATTATCGGGTGTTTCAAAATCCCGACAAAAATGAATTCAGATTGTCCGTAAGATTGTCTCTATTCGGGTATTACGCGTAACGAACGTACCTATACGAATTAACCGTTCGGTAATTTTTTATTAACCGATAATTCATAAATATAATCGAGAATATGGTGAGGTGGGGGGGGGTTACTCGCGTATTAAAAGAAATATAAAATCGACAAAAATCACACACATCAAGTCCTAACAAAATAATAATATACGCGTTAGGTATGCTCAAACGCAAAACGATAAATAATATGCAAACACGAGAACGATTGGGACATTCGAACACTTACTATTGTAATCCTATACAAATCCAACTCAACTAAAAATCAAAAATCAGACTTTATTATGGAATAATAAAGATCAATCAATTAAATATCTGGGAGTCTACCTTGACGAAAAATTAACATGGAAAATGCATATAAATGAAAAATTAAACCAAGCCTACGCACGACTAAAAATCTTATACCCCCTAGTAAATTACAACTCAACACTTCGGATTAAATGCTCACTTCTAATTTACACATCAATCATAAGGCCATTATTAACATATGCATGTCCAATATGGGCAGCCGCATCCCAAACAAAAATTACAAAAATGCAAACGTTACAAAACAAATTTCTCAGAATAGCTCATAAAGCCCCGTGGTACATGCGAAACACACAACTCCACAATGACACTGGTATACCATACTTAAACACATGGATAATTGAACAATTCAAAAAAATTTCATTCGAAACTAAACACAACAGAAGGAGCCCTTCACTTCAAAATCGGGAAAAGAACCAAATACCGCAGACTAAAGCCACGTCTTTCACAAGATGTCCTGCTATCTCCTGAAACATCATCATCATCCTCAGCATCGGTATCATCAGAACACATTGACCTAATTAAACAACTCAATTAAAGTACAATTTTCTAGATTAAAACAATTTTTAATTTATATTACTGCTCTGTTATGACTACCTATGTATTTATCATTAAGTAATATGTAAAAAAAAAAAAAAACAAATATTTATGTTGAAACAATAAAATAAACCTAATTAAATAAATAATAATAAAAAAAAAACTATTGTAATCTTTGTATAATCGGAATGCGTGTAATTCGGCGTCTCGTGAAATTCATCTCGTTGGTCGCGGTAAATAAAACAATATTTAAAATTGCCTACATCCGAATATTAGAGGAAACCCGAATATTGCGGATTGTCGGGCATGTCCGGGCCATGTGTTGGGTTAATGGTCCGTCTCGACTTATCGGGACCCGACTGTAGTGTTCGCACTATTCCCGAGTTCTCCCGGCTACATCTCGGTGTCCCCCCCCGGTCTATTTCGTATTCGTTTCGGACGACTTGTACGCGGACTATAAAGCGCGTCCGTAGTCAACGAAAATCGGTTAAATCAATTTCGATTATCGTTATAATAATACACGGCACAATCGCGACAGTTCCGCCGGCAGATTACTTACGGGGTACGCGGTCGTACGCACAAGACAATAGGATATCGGCTATTGAATTATTCACTCCCGGTCCGGTGGGATTTATGGGGCTGTCAATCGCGTTTTCGTATTTTGTTCCGTTAAAGCCGTAAAAATCCGCAAATCTATCAACGTCAACCCGTCGACGACGACACGGTGTCGTCGTCGACGGCGATAACCGGCCCAGGGGCGGCGCGGAAAGCCGACGCGCGCCGCAACGTGGGTGGGCCACCGGCGTCGGTGGAAGCCCCGGGCGGCCCGGCACGCGCGCACGGGGTAATATTTAATTTGCATCCGTACGCGACGATCAATCACTGCGCGAACGAAATAAATCCGTCGTCCCGTCATCGATTTAAATTCATTTTTAATTTTATTAGAAATCCACACGTTAAATGTACAATAAGCCTACGCGAGATGTGTGATGTAGACGCGCCGGTGTTGATTAAGATGCCACCCCGCCATTATCGACACTTAGCCATGATTGATTGGTGACTTTTAAAAGAATTTAATTGTTGATACGTTTAAACCGATAATCGTGTTACGTTTCGTAACGAAATCGCAAATAACGATTGTACGCGTTCCCGGCCAATTTTAACATATTTGAACTTAAAACGTTGTATAATAATTTACAACGTTTTTTCCCGTATATATATATATATATATATATATATATATATATATTAAAAAAATACACAATCGTAAATAACAGAAACCGTTATTGCCGTACGTGCAAAATATTCCTGTCCGACGTTTTTTCCGCCATTGTAAAAAACTAACCAAGAAAATCGAAAAAATCACTACCGCAAATGCAACGACTAAACAAAATTTGCTACTTGAAACCGTCCCTGAAGTGGATAATCGGAACGACATTTCTGGTAGAAAAGTTGTTCACGGACAGAAAAATAAAATTAAAAAAAAATATATATACATCAGAGCGAAGCCAACACGTTCATTACGCTCCTTATTTTCCTCCTACACTAGGAATCTAGAACTTTTAATGGCTTTTTCATAAATTATTAACATGGCGATTTGTTTTAATTATGTATACCTATTGCTGTAAGACGTAATTTTTATTTTCAAACGTTCGGTACGGATAAAAATATTTTATTCATAGTTTTCAGCGACTGAATGATTTATAACACTGTACCTATAATTTGTAAAGACAAAAGAAGTAGAAATAATAATAATAATAAAAAAATATAAACCGTAACAATAGTCATGGCGGTAAACGTTAATAACCAAATATAATATGCGCGCATCCGTAACATTGTTGTCCGGAATAATGTGTAACAAATATATACAAAGATACCCTCCGCGTACAAAATATGGACACTTCTTTTTTTTTTTTTTTTTTACATTCTCCATAGTGCTTGAAAAAATTATTATAATTATGTTATCCAATGCGCAATATTTCTGATATCGTTTGTATATGATGATTTTATTCTCTATATACGGAACTTCTTCGAAATTTCAATATAATATTTTCATATTGTTCGTATTCTCTAATCGAAAAATTATTTCAATATTGTATTGAACAATTAGTAGACATCGGGTGTTATGTGTAAACCGGGTACTTGAAATATACATATCTGGAAAATACTTTTTCTATTTTTTTTTTTATTTCTTTACAATTAAACCAAGCCTACGATGAACTGGCTAGTAATAAATTTTTTAATATTTTTATTAAGCCAAACATGATTTATTCGCATAAATGTAAACTATACGAATAGAAAGCATTAGTAGTATGCGAAATGCCGGTTATCGTGATTTTTACTATTGTCATCGTAATTTGATACGCTAATGAAAAAAAAAAAATCAAGACATTACGTTCAACCTTTTTTTTTTATATATTGACGGAGACGGTAAATTTGTTTGTGACTGAATATTTTCGAGTCGAGAAAATTTACATTTTTTCCCGGCCGCCCTTTGCCCACATTTTTTTTCAAAAATTTCATTAAAATGTCCTATATGAACATACTGGCCGGCGGTTGACGTGTAGAGCGGAGAATCGGGTTTTTTTTTTTTTTTTTTATCGGCCGCACAACACACAAACTGTACACTATGGATTTTCAAAAGAAAATACCATCGGTAGGTAAACTATTTTTCTAATTAAACGGCCGAGCGGCGGTACGGGAATAATTTAACCGGCGCGCAGAGCTTTTGAGGGTATTCGAAGAACAAAGAAGAGGCTAACACGGAAGAAATAACCGGGGTTTTTTTATTTTTTTTATTTTTTAAGAGTAAGAAGGCTAAGTCGAAAACGGCTACTTTACGTGGACGAGTCCAGTACCGTAACCATCGTAGGACAAAGCGGGACGGGGCCCAGGGGCCCCAGAGCCAAAAAATTTCTTTACGGTAATTGCACATTTTAACGTTATAATTAATAATAGGCCAATCGATACGTGGTAAATCCAATCGAAATCGGTATTAAAATTATATACAGGGCACGTATAGTTTTCGTCGTATTCCGGATTGTGTCCGGCATTTTCCCCTTCGAAAATTGCACGTGTACACGACGCAAGTGCGCGTGGCCCGCTTGTGGTGGTTCCATTGTGAGTATTCACATTTGAAAAAAAAAAAAAAACAACGTAACGCGTGTATTTTGAATTTTTTATAAAGACAGTATTATTCAGAGGGCGTAGTTTATTTATTGCCCGGGGCCCCGTTGCCATCTAGCCGCGCCACTGGATGAGACAAACGACTTTGTAACATTTTATTTATTTATTATTATTATTATTTTTTTAAATTTTTTTTTTTTTATTTCAGTTATAGCAGTACTCCGATTTTATATATTTATGTTTCATACATAGGTATGAACGTGTCCAGGAATACTATTGGCAAGCGGCAACGATCTTTGATGTCGGTCCCCGCACAAAACCACGGACCACACCGCATGTTATATAATAAAACACACACAGTTGTTGATTCACATACGAGATAACAAGTACATTTTAATAATAACGAAAAACAAATACACGCAAACAATTGTCGTCTCTAAATAAATATTTTAAAAAAAGATAACTATAATATTACCGTTTTTCCTTTGGTGATAACAACAAATACAGTTATACACATGTGTGGTGTATATTTATGTAATTGAACGATTTTTAACATTTTTTTTTTTATTTTTTTTTCGCTCGCACGGTCTACTTACTAACGAATTAATTTTGATCGCACGCATGTTTTGTATGAAACAAAATCAAAAAAAAAAAAAAAAAAATAGAAAAAAAAAACGATGTTTTTGATCATGGGTTATTATTATTTTTTTTGGAATTATTATCGTATTTTTTTTTTTTTTTTTTATGTGATTAATAAAATACTTGATTATACAGCATAGTGATTACCTATTTTGTATTTATGTTAATTTTATTATTAAATTTGTTAATTATTATTCGCCGACGAATAAAATTAAAATAAATAACGCCGCGTATAAAAACGAACGAGTGTGACGGGTTTAAATCCTTAAAAAATAAATTAAAAACCGAATGAACAAACAATTACGGCGTACTTTAAATATATAAGTTGGCCAATATGTTCGTAAAGTAGTTACTATTGTAATACGAAGGAGGAGGAGGAGGAGGAAAAAAAAAAAAGTTTGTAACAACTTTACTTATACTATTAGGTTTATCATGCGAGGCAAAAATCGTTGAACATATTTTATGTTTGGCTCCGTTTTAATACTTAAAAAAAAAAAAAAAAAAAAAGAAAAAAAGTAATAACAAACATTTGTAAATCTTGAAATGAGAACATAAATAACGTAACCCTTAACCCCCATCCTACACACCTCCCACGTAACGTCTACGTTTCATTTCCGATTGGCCGAATACACGCGCGTGTGCACAAAGAATAATATATTTTACTGTTTCAAAAAAACAAAAAAAAAAAAAAAACAATACTCAATCTCATAGTAATAATATAACATGCGCGATATTCGGGTATTGCCACCGAAAACAATTTCGTTGTAGCACGAAATTATAAAACGAAAATAAATCCCGCATAGCTCGCATCCATCACGGGTAGGCTACTGGCGGGTTGCCGGTGGGAAAATGTCGGGAAGGCTATTTGGTCTGTACGCCGACGGAAGCCACGGAAAAAAAACGTTGTCAATGTTAAAAAAAAAAAAAAAAAAACGATTCTGAGCAGAGCTCGGTACAACGCAAGTAATGTTAGATAACCATTAGTTTTCTTGTTTTATTTTTATATATATATATATATATTTTTTTTTTTCCATAGTAGCCAAGGTAACGCGAAAATCAACAACACAAAAATCAATGTATTATCGTCACGTGTTGTCGGTTTTAAATTTCGTTTTTTGTTTTTTTTTTTTAATTTTTAGAAAAACTGTCGGCAATTTATTACGGGTTTTCAAATAGAATTCCCACCGGGCGAGAAAATCCGCATTTTTTTTTTTTTTTTTTTTAAGATAAGCGGTACGATTTGAACATATTATCGCGTTCGAGCGTTTTTACTATTCCTAAAAGCGTTTGCCGAAAGGAAAGAAAAAAGAAAAAAAAAAAAAAAACGCATTTAAGTAAAACGAATAGCTTTTGCGCTACATTTAGCATCAAATGCCGCTGCGGTATATTGTACACTGTAGAAAACGAATAAATTACATTATTCGAATGCGGGAATTTCAATCGTGGCTTGCCTACTTAGTTTTATTCGAGCCGGCCGTTGCATAATGTCCGTATGTATAATTGATGTGTACCTCCCTATTTACGAAATTGTTCGTCTCGAATAAATCTAACGGTCGAATTGTATTGTCGTTGGCCGTTGGCGGTTAGGTTAGGTTGACGAGTCCGTGTCGAAATTATACACGGGGTAGGCGGTAAAAAAAAAAAAAGACAAAAGAAAAGAAAAATCCAATTGAAAATTTAAACTTCTTATAATTATTTATTTCGCTGGCCACCGCCGCCGGTGTATATATATATATATAATTTGTTTTTAAACTGATAATATTTTATACCCCGACTGGCGCGTAAACGGCGAAAATCCGATATTATAATAATAACTATACGAATAGAGTTTGGAGAAAACCTTCCGGGCGAACACCCGTTCGCGATGACAAATGTACGGTGATAAATTTTTTTATTATTTTTTTACTATCATCATTATTATTATATACCGTATGCGATAAAAACAATACTATTAAAACGATACGCGTTATTGGCCGTTATTTTTCGGGGCGTTCCGGGCCTAACGATCCGGCACCGTGAAATCTCTTATCGCGTTACCGCGCCCGCCGCTCACCGGCGAAATAATAATAAATGCCCGGCCTAAGCGTTTCGCGCGGTCCACGCCGACACCGCAAGTGTAGTTTTACAAAAATACGAGACCGCGTTAATAAGGTCAGGTCTCCCACTAAGTCCATTCCCGGGCACCTTACTGTTCGGCACCCGGATCAATACCAAACCAGCGATTTCCTGTTCGGAAGCGTTACCGACTTTTCTAAAAAAAAAAGAACAAGAAGAAGAAGAAGAAGAAGAAAAAAAAAATATATATACATCCTATCGAATTCGGTCTTAAAATCGGCCCCCGCTCCACTGTACCCGGCGACGTTTTACCGTATGATATTTGTAATTTTACTATTTTACTTTTTTTTTTTTGCATTTTCGCATTTTCGGATCCCCTAAATGCAGCGTCGTAACGAGGGGGGAGGGGGGGCGCATAATTGTGCTCCAAAAATGGTATTTTTTTATTCTACGTTCAATACGACGTTTTTTTCATTTATACATTTTATCAAATTGTACACGCCACATGAGAAATAAATGATGCAATTATGAAAATTGTTCAATTATAAATTGTAATTAAAGCAGATTTTTGAAGTTTGGAAATTTATACTGTAATAATAAATAATATATATAAATTGTATTCTTAAAAAAAAAAAAAAAAATAATAATATCATCACATCAATTTTTTAATTGGTAAAAAGGCACACTTTTCTCTTAAATTGCCAGAGGGCTTCCTACGCCACTGCACAAATGCGACGTTTTCGTACAATATCGGGAAGGTTCTCCAGTTTTTGTTCCTAGGGACGGTCCGAACCAGGACATTAGGAAGTCATTAAATAAATAGATCAATGAATTGCTATCGTACATTTCCGGACAGCTGAGGAACAAATTGGGAATTTACTATTGACGGTCGGCGAGTCGTGAAAACGATCAAGTGATTTTAAAACTATTTTATGATGGTGAAGGGGGAAACCATACGTTTTATAGTTGTGGTAAAAACGATAAGAAAATCGTATTTCGTTGTATTAGAGCTGCGTGTCTCTGAAAACAATTTTATACGACAAAGGAAATTTAAAAAAAAAAAATAATAATAAATATATATAAAAAAATAGTATCCACTATTCTAATCTGGTGTTAAAACTCCGAGTATATATTTTGGGAAAATGCAAGTTTAAGTGCACAAGCGCTCGCCACACGGATAAAAACTTTGGAAATAAGCTCAAACTTTGGGATTACCGATTTTCCTAAAAAAATAAAAATAAAAACCCCTTTCATTCGGATAAAACATTCCGTGTTATTATATTTTGAGCGAATCAAACTTTTCAACGTTATTACTCGATTAGGAGGTACCCGTTTTCCGACCATAAATTATACGTTGCATTATGATTTTTTTTTTTTTTTTATCATTATCATAATCGAGGAAAAATAACAGCGTTTCCCTGAGCGGGGTGTAAAATGTTTCGAAATTAATTATTAAGATGTCAAAGGCCGGTGTTTGAAAATATTATGTTAATAAATCAAAGTATAGGATATCAGTTTTTTTTTTTTTTTCTACATGTTACGAAATTTTTGTTGGAGTTGGTTTCATTATTTTTTTTTTCTGGTGTACCGTTTACATTTTGTGATTTCTGTCTTATGGTTGTAAATTTCGTCTAATCGATGAATTGCTCCCCTCCCATTCCCCGGTCGTTTTTTTTATTTTCCTTGTAGTTTCCTTAATAATGGGGAAAAACGGGAAAATTTTGCTATTTTCTAGTAATTCCGTTGTAAATAATCGTAGAGGCCTGACGTTTTGTCCGAATATTATTATGTTTTTTTGAGTTATTTATAGTTGTTTGCAATTGTATAGGACAGCTTTTTTGGCAACTAAACAATTTCACACAATGCCCATTATAATATTTTCTCGACGGTAAAAAGAATTGAACTCAATTGTACAAAATCACGGAATTTCAAATGTACGTTTAACCGAATAGTTATTCGAATGCAGGTGATTTAATACAGTACAGATGTAAATTAAATTCTAAACTTCTATTTCCTACATTTCCAAATTCCCACCTACAACATTGGTCCACCCATGAGCAGTATCCTAGTTTTTTCTACTTCGTTTTGTTTTGTAGACAATATAAAGTATCGTGTGCCCATAATGAAACGCATCGGAATTGATTTTTTTTGTTTTTTCGTATATAGTATAATAATTATACCGTTCAAGTGGATAATTAATCGTGTGGACGGACTGCGTGCAGTGCGTATAAATTGGTTTTAATAAAACACCCGAAACGTCACGCCTGACGTTAAAAATAACTGGCCGAAAAATAATCAGATAAAATTCGATTTTTTTTTTTTATTTATATCTACAAACCTACTAAAAGCGTGTTGAACAATAATTGTTTTACGGTTCATTGGCGCAGGGTTTTATATGGCCGGACCGTATTTCCCCGGCAAGTGTAAATCCGAAAATCAAAAAAAAAAAAAAAAAAATATATATATTAATCAGTGTCTGAATACACTCTTCCGACAAATACGGAAGGGGTCTAGGTTTTAGATTGGCGAGGAAAACTTTCCGGGACTTATACACTACGTCCAGTTTTATTCATTCCGGAATTATACGTATGGCTTTCCGTGAGGTAATAGAATCTGTTTTTAAAACGTTTTTCCGTTGGTCCAACAAATAGTATTTTACATGTTATAAAACGTGCCGAACGAAACGTATACAATTCAGTGGTATGATCGAAGGCTGTGTGTGTGTATGTGTGTTTTGGGGGGGGGGTGGGATAAATGAAATGATCTCCTTCCCTCCCGGTCGCATATAATTGAAAATAATTATCGTACGAAATAATACTAATAAATATAAGCGATCACCGACCACCAATGGGATAATTCACAGCGGAATAGAATCCAAGAACAAATCGAACAATGACAAAATAATGCCATTCATTATAACGTCTAGGTACAAACGATAAACGACCGATTGTTACCCGATCGTGTAACGATAAGTGGCGAGCCCAAAGTCCGTAATAACGTCATTATTTCGACATTGACGTTGACTTGTGGAAAATGTAAACCAATGCCGAAAATAACAATTTCCAAACGGTTCGTATGTTGAACAATTTGACTTTTCCACATTTGATTTGGGAAGTCGGGTGCTTTTTTCTTTTTTTTTCTTTATCACTATTGAAACCAGATAATCATCATAACTGAAACCCGGTTCTATTCGCTGATAAAATATCGGTTTTGTACGCGTACACGGAAATGGAAATGTTTTTAAAAAAACCGAGCCCCGGTGGCATATTTAAAGGGGAGTGGGGCAATTGCCCCGGGAGATACTTTTTTAAAGTCAGTTAACTCTGGCAAGCAATACATTTCATTCATATTGCACACCTTTAAAAAGAAAAAAAAAACAAATTTTCCAAGTCATACATTTTAAGATGAACTTATCAAATCGACTTGGTTTTATTAAAATCGATTTGTTATCATGAGTACATGATATAATAATTGTCTTGTCTACATCGTGTAGTTACCTTTGGTATTTATTTGTTCTAATTTTAAATAAATACATTAATACAAAATATATTATTAATTTTATACCGATAATACTATTAGGGCACTGCTTGTACTGCTTTATACAAATCTGTACAAGTGTACAGCTACAGTTTGAAACATAAACCTGCATGTTTTTTACTGGTGCTCGGTGGTGCGATATACAGAGTAGAACTTAGAACCATCTATATAATATACAGTATGAAAACCCATGGGATCCGGGATGGCCATGAGGAAAATGTGCACCCGGGGCAGCAAAATTCTAAATGCCCCACCGTCTAGCCCTTTCTTCGACGTTTTCAATCCCGATGTAAATTATCTATTAGCGTTGTAATCGTGAGTGTTGATTTAATAATGATTTGACCAAACTGACGATTGCAACAAAATTTTAGTAAGCACTGACCTATTAATATTGACCTATTGGAAATCCAAATGTACACACAACCGGTGCTCGATTCAAGGGAAACGCGGGGAGGGCTCTTTAACTTATTAAAATTTTTTTTTTTTTTTTTTTTTAACGTCCGCTTTGCTAATTATTTCTATTGAGCAATACGAGGGGTGCGTGTTTATTATTCTTTTTACAAATAATAATATTTTCAACAAAAAAAAAAAAACCCGAATATATTGTAAATATTAATTTCTAGAATTTAATATTTATAGGTCATTCTGAAATTATTATTATTATTAATTTATTATCCGTATTGTACTTTTACCTCGTGAGATAATAAAGTAAGTAATTCAACCAAAATATATTCACTATATATATATTTTTTTCTTTTTTTACGAAAATGAGTAATAACTTTTTAACAAATAAAATAAATATATAAGCAAGCAAGACCTTGGCTTGCCAGGAGTAAGTTTTTAAATTAATTATTTTATGTGAATAATTGAGTATTGAAGTACCCATGTTTGAAACGCTGCGTAAGAAGGCGTGGGGAACCTTTCCGCCTACAACGAGTTTAGTTGAATTTAATAATTTCAAATATGGCTAATTTTTTTTTTGTTTTTTTTTAAGTCTCTTAATCCTCGTTGTACAAAGTCTCTTAGTTCTCTGTACATGACAGATGCACATATCGCCAAACCGCATATATTATACACAAACGCTTAAAGCGAACAACGCACATTATTATTATCTATACACGGGTCGACCAGTGGTGTGCTCAAACAAGTGGTATGGGAATGTAATATCCCTCACTATGACTTTTTTTGTTTTTTTGTGGTGCGTCGATAAATTATAACAGTGTTATACCAGATATAGTTTTAGATATAATGTCAAAAACACCAAGAAATTTTGAACTAGTTTTATAATTTTAGTAAGTCTGAGTATTTAAAATGAAACGTTCTATCTTTTGCTTACAATGTATATTTTATAAAACGTTAATTTTCTATTCGTTTACCTGTATAGTATATAGTTTTTTGTATACAAACACGGTTACGTACATTTGGACATAAAATTGTACCTAACACCTAAAATACTATCCTACCCCTAATGTGTACATATAGGCGGGAATCCATTTAAATTGCTGTGGGGGGGAAGAGGCTAACGTTTTTAACATCAATGTATAACATGGTTGTAAAAAAACAGGAATAATTTTTGCGCGGTTATTAACATATTTGGGGCCTTATCCTCCCAAGTCCTCCTCCCATTTTCGGCTATACGTACACACCAATAAGTGCATTATGTAAATTTGTGTTTACGACTATCGACAAAATAAAATACAGTTCATTTCATAGGAAAAATCTGAGCAAGTCCCTGGGATCGACGAGTGTGAAAGTAATAACTTAAATATTGTCCACTTTGTCCAAAGCTGGAAACATACTGAGTTTAACCGAAACTATCAACGGATTTCGTTTTATACGTTTCGTTTCGAAGCCGACTCGTCGATAATAACCCCATCTCCGGTTCGGTTTCAATTTCGATATTTTAGTGAACCGAAATATCTCAAACACATAAACGTATTGTTATTTGTATATGAATATATAAATATATACAAAATTATTGAAATTACATAATACAGGACGGTTGTTGATAACATGAGAAAGAAGACAAATAAAGAGTCACCGCCCGACCACAATTATAATTCCGCATTGCTGTCAAAGTTCAACGATTAAACATAAGAGTTTAATCATAGTAATTTTCTACAATTTTTTACACCTACACGTCCGTATATTTCGATATTATTAATATAATGATAAATGATGTCCATCATCGTTAAAGATTCTATTAGGCAGTTACCCTATTGAACCTCTCTCTCTCTCTTTTGTTATCAATCCTAAGATTGGTGTGCAGATTCACTCCGTCCTGTTTCGTTTACAGCAGTCGTATACGAATCGTGTCTATGATCTTTAATGATCAGAATTTCCAAGTACAATAACTACATAATTGCTTCTACTATGTTTTGTTAAAATAAAAATTGTTATATCATTTAAGAACGGAAGTTATAGTTTCCGAAGGATTCGACTGGTTTAAATATCACCTCTATTAAGACGGGCAAAAGTCCTTAACACTGTAAAGAAAAATCTTTGGGTCGATTATGGTGAATGATAATGAAAAGTCGAGAAGGAGAAAGAATTCAGAGAACTAGAGGTCTTCTTCCAAAGTACAAGTGTAGTAGTTTTTTTAGTTTTTTTATAATGAAAAGATGGCGGGATGTGGGACCCGGATCGGCTAATAAAAGCGGCGATGGATCAGAATTCGCGTAGAAAAATACCTCTATGGAGACTCGGGATGTAATAAAAAAAATAATGTAGAATTACTGGTTGGTGGTTCGAACTGGCAAATAAAGAAGGATGTGACGGTCCTTAGATGCCTAGAAACCCGAGCGAAAAAAAATCCTATCAAATCGTATTAACTTTGCACGTAGATTTTTGACTATACAAATAATATTTTATAATAGAAGCTAGTAATGTACGCTTGTTAAAAAAAAAAAAAAAAAAAAAAAAAAAAATAATATAATACCTTTTGATTCATTATACTGGTATAGGTACCTACCTGGTATACCAGTTGTTGTGGAAATTATTATTTAAATTTGCGTATTCGACGCGCATTAATAGTAACACGTTTAGTCTGATTTTATGAATCGGGCTCGTTTCTTTACAAATGTTTCTTTACAAAACGAACAAAAGACACGCGTTTTGTATGCCGCACCCAGGCATTTTTCATTTAGGTTGTTCGGGAAAAGTTTTTTTGTTCAGCATCCAAGACCTATGCTATGGCAAAATTTGGCTATGCCATCATTTTACAGAAATTTCAATACATGCTTGCAGTTTTTTGTTATAATTAAATATTTCCAAGTACCCCTAAAACGTCAAATAACTTTTGTAAACATTAAATAGATAAAGCTGCGCTAGAAATGTTTGGTTTAAATTCTGAGCGATAACGGGGAACGTATTGTTGTATGGTTTCCTATGTCTACGGATATCTTTTCTATCAGAATATTTCTCAGATCTAATAACTATGATTATTATAATTTTCGATTTTTATTTTTTTTTATTTGTATATAGATTAATTTCTATTGCGGATTTTAATAATACATTTTCGATTATCGCGCGTTTATAATAATCGACGCACGTGGTTGTGGACGAAAAGAGAATATTATTTCGTGTACCAATAATAAGAAACGACACATATATTTTTTATATATATATATATATATATATATATTGCTCGATTTTATTGATTTTTAATACAGTTAAGCCTATATGCGTATCCACGGGGAGCAGGGCAAGCAATTTTCTTCCCCATCGACTTCACAAAAGTTTTTATTAGCTATTTAGAGAAACGTTAATTTCAAGTTATGGGTGGGTAATCAAACAATAAAAAGTACCATGAGTAACAGATTGGGTTTTACAATAGAGTTTAGTATTTATACGAATGCGTTCTAAAGGGTAGCTAAAAACTTATAATTGACTGTATAGAATTCTGATCGCAGGGAGGAAAAAAATTGGTTTTACTATATAATGTATATATTTTATTTTTTTCCGAATCTTAAAAAACAATTTTTTTGACCGGGAATCTTGATCGGATCATCAACATTAGTGGCGGATCTTTGGTATGCAATTTTGTTTAATTGGTGTATTAAAGCGGTCATTTTCGGATTTCCCTGGTATTCTTCATTACAATGAGGAAAAGCCGGTAAAAAAAAGTCGGACAACTGGTATATTTAGACAATAAAGTTTGGTGTCTGTTCTTTAAGATTTTGTTATTTTGTTGTAATCAAATTAAAAATAATCGTAGAGACCCAGATCCGCATAATTATGTGAACCCCCTTTTTGAACGTGGTGCGGATTTCAAAATTTCTGAGCTATAAATCGCTATTCGACGTATTCGAGTTTTTTTTTTCACACGAATGAAAATTGTATAGTGCGTTTTTAGTTGATATCGGTTTAAACTAACCTGACCAATTTATTTTGTAGTTTTTTTAAATTTATACAAATTTATTCATTACACGTTTAATCAAATTTTGTTCGCAAAATATAAATTATATCACCCTATACCCAACTACTTTCTCAAATTCTCACCTACAACAGCGGCTCACTCGCGGTGCGAAGTATATGTTGGCCGTTTTTTTTTTTTTAAATTTAAATGAATGCATTCAAACATTTCAAGTATACGCAAAACAATGAGATTTTTATTTTATTAATATTAAGAAAACAAAAAACTTATTTAATAATGATATTTTATTATTACAAAAACTATATAGTAATAATTCTATAATAACGTTTTGAACACAGCAACTTTGAGTTAAGCAAATAAAATACCTACAGATTTCGTTATATGGAATTATGTTGGAATTATGTGAGGGTCCGAGCGTGTCGAGGAGCGGCAAATATTTTATTATTTAAAAATTAATAGCGACGAATAGGGGGGGGGGAAATGTATAAAATACGGTTCGATATTAAAAAGAAAAAAAAAAAACGATTCCGAGAGTCGAACTCGGTAAACCTGTAAGTATACGTACGAGTTGTGGTTTTTCCCTTTGCAGTCAAGGTAACCGAGAAACCGACAGAAACAAAACTGATGTACTTATCGTTTTAACTGTGAAGAAAAGCTGTCGGGAATCTACAAAAAAAAAAAAAAAAATCATTTTCAAATAGAATACCGTCGAGCGAAAAAACACGCATTTTAACTAATCGAAAAGTGTTTTCCGAGTATAAACACACAACACTAATTGAGTAATAGCTTTACCGGTACGCTCGGAGTCCAGAAATCATCGACGAGCCAGTATTTTCAAATTAATTATAGTGCTAATGAATGGTTGTCTTCGATAACGAAAAAGCTCCGTTATTTAGCGAAGTTCGTATTTTGTTAATTTCTGGTGGAGAATTTTACACTCAAACTGTTGTGTAACAACGAGACGAATACAATTAACCGCACAGAAGGTATAAAGTATTTGGATCTGTCCGGGTATTTTGTTTTCCGTGAAAAATCAAAAAAAAAAAAAACACCGGACAATTAGTTTCTAATAAATATAGTTTTTTAGATTCTGAGCGAAACGAACTTTTTCTGTGTGTGTGTGTGTTTTTTCTTTCGGTCCGAGAACCGAACTATTTTTTCTTTCTGTTATAGTTTTATTTTTAAATAATTGTGAAAAACCGAAACAAATCATGAAACACCGGGAAAATATACGGCAATGCAAAGGTTTCATTATTTATATTCATTTTGTCGTAACTAGATTAAAAATAATTGCAGGGACTTGTAATTTTCACAGAATATTAATAGTAGGTCATTATAGACGTGGGCGAATTTACATAATATTTTTTAAACTAAATAGTTCAAAAGTATCATGACAATTTTTTAATATTTAGGTGTTTTATTTTTTTTTCTCGAATTAATTGAATAAAACTGTTAGGTTTGGCTGAACAGAAACGCGCCAAAATTTGACACAAGGTTTCAAAATCATAAACTGTATGTTTAATGGCAAAATAAAAAAATTTGAGAGCTATGTAATAATTTAAATCTACAAGTGTCCAGTGTAAATTATAAACGAAAATCTTAAAAACTACGGCATTTCAAAATACGGTTTACCGAACTTTGCTCAGAATCGTTTTTTGTTAGCGACAATTTAGCTCTGCGTACAGATGTAAATTAAATTCCCCTCTATATCCTACCATCCCATCTTCCCACCAATGTGCCGAAGTATCGGTAAATTTTAACTTCAATATTATGACAATATTTAAACTGTATACAAATGCGTTTATATATATACACATTTTATATTCTACTTCAATCAAATTCGTTTTTAACATTTAATTCGTCCTTTCTGGATAATTTTGAAAAATGGAGCTGTCTGGTTATTGCGCAAAGCTCTTCAATTATTATTATTACCGTGCCATAAGAAAACAATTCATTAAGAACAATAATAATAATTCCAAAGACACGCTTTTTATGAAACGAGAAATATAATATTATATAAAAAAAAAACCGCATCATTGTTAAATAATAAGTTTTATTTGCCGGGAGACTAAAATATAAGAGAGATTATTATTATTATTATTTTTTTTTTTTTTAATTTATAATATACAATCCGTAACGACACAAAGTCTATTCGGCGTAATATATTCTTTGACGGGTTTGAGTATTCCGCCCAACCGCTCATTAGCGGTACACTATCTATAGTGTTTTGTCCCTCGGTTTTTTTTTTTTTTTTTTTTTACAATTAAAGGTGGAAAAAAAAAGAAAGAAAGAAAAAGTACCAGTAGTTAAAATTTATCCGTGCCGTTTTAGACGTTTGTCGGGATTATCACATCGGCTTGTGCGTACGTATATTGTTCGGTGGAATTTCGGCCATATAGTCGGATGATGGTAAAGACAAAAAAAAAAAAAAAAAAAAATCAATAAATAAATACAGTAGTATCCGAGAACGGCTGAAAAACACGGCTTTTTACGTACCTAATACGTTCGTGTATTGTACGTTCGTACGGGACCGATTTCAGCGTGGAGTTTTATATGCAATTTCCGTGTCCTGATAAATTGTTGTTTATTCCGTGGGCGGCGGCACGCGGAGCAGCGCGCATAATATATTTACCGATATGTTTAGGTGCGCGAAAACCTCTCGCGAACCGCATAATACTTATATATGCTTACAGTGCACACACGCACTTACACCATGTGAATTTCGTAGCAGGGTGTACCATTGTGGCGAATCCGTGATAGTTCTCAAGCCGCGGATTCCGCCGTCGGTCCCGCGCGAAACGATGCTCTTTGTGCGGTTTTTTTTTTTTTATTCGTATTAAAATAGTCTCGCCGTCCGCGCGACAGTGCGATTGTACCGGGTCGCAAGCCGAGGTCGGTTCCGCATCAACGCCAAAAAAAAAAACGAAAAAGGAAAAAAAAAGGCGAGGTTGGTTAGGTTCGATCGGCGCTATCGCTGTCTACTGATCAGTATAACGACTGTCGTGCACGCACGGCGATAGTCGAATACCGAAATGTGGCGATTGTCGCGGTCGATACGGCGATAGTATTATTTCCCCATAGCTCCCGTGATTCGACTGCGTTCGACGATTCACAGTACGGTTGGTTAATATCGCGATAAATAATAAATCAAATTTATTGGATTTATTGGAGGGGAAAAAAACCCATACAAATCAATCTATTGAAAATCCATCGAAATGGAACGTTAGAGACGACCGGCGGCGGCGGTTGCCAGTAGCAAGTGCGACGAAACGTCCACTCGATTGTTCACGTTAACGTATAAAATACAATACAGTAGAACTCCAATTATCCGGACTAATTAATGTCAAGGGTGGTCCGGATAAGCAAATATCCGGATGATTGACATATGATATATCAAAAGTTATATACACACGTAACCATAAACAAATATGTAATTTTATTAGATATTCAACTGAAACAAAATAAGCTTTAATTAAAGTACATACGTGACATAATTTAAAACCAAAAAAAAAGCTGACTTGGCACATAATTTATTTTATTTTGAAAAATGATGATATTTTAGTTTGCATAGTTGACTTTCTCTTTAGAGCAGCTAGGTCTCTCAATCTTCTTAATTGCAACAATTGAGTGGTGTTTGATTCTTCTTGTCTCTCAAACCATTTAAACGCCAAATCCAATGCATCAAAAGCTTCAGAATGAGACGGCCCATTTTCACCTTCAGTCAAATCGTCAGTTTCATTTTCCTCTTCTTCAGTTTCATCTTCTTCAAATAAGTTACGAACTATTTCATCATCCGAAAGTATTTGATATCCAGGATCATTTGTATCCATAAGCAACCACTCACTTATATTCTCTTCATCACAATCGCTAAATACGTGAACTTGGCTTATACACTCTTGTATTTCAGCTATTTCAACATTTGGTTCTACATTTTGGGTATCTTCAACTTGCTTCAGTAACTTATTCCATGACCTTTCTAAAGTACAATTTTGTACACATTTCCATGCTCCAACAAGCATGTAGCAGCAATCCTTCAGATTAATTTTTTTATAAAAAGATAAAAATGATTCCTCGTCATTTTGGTCATCTAATAGTAAGCGACGCATTAATTCTTTTCTGT
The DNA here is from genome assembly GCA_956483605.1 of Tuberolachnus salignus. Taxonomy (NCBI): domain Eukaryota; kingdom Metazoa; phylum Arthropoda; class Insecta; order Hemiptera; family Aphididae; genus Tuberolachnus; species Tuberolachnus salignus. Next base: position 34,968,521 of record OY101435.1, on the reverse strand, counting down.
ACAGTCTTTTCAATGTTTCTATAACACTTTTCTCGTCCGGTTAATTGGACGTCCGGATGATTGGCGTTCGGATAATTGGAGTTCTACTGTACTAAATTTTTTTATCATAGTACGATAATAATAAGTCACTACGGGACGCGCGTATCGGCGGAGTTGAAGCGAAAACCCAACTATTTTTCCGGGGTTCAAGAGCCAACCCTGAGATAATTACGCCACGGTTTGCCGAACGGCGGTTAGGTGTCGTTGTGGAGTTTACATGAATTTTCTCGAATGGCCCACAATCAACCGGAGTCAACTGGACATCCGGGCACGGTCCCGGGGTAATTATATATGGGGCGGGGGCCATTTATATTTTGAACATAATATTATAGATATAACTCGATAAGCAATAAACTTTTAACCGACAATTAAAAAAACAAGTTACGTTGAAAAGATCAGTCTTTATTTATGAACAAATAGTAAAAAAAAACAGTAGACAAATATTAAATAAAAGTGCGTCCGTTATATATACATTTATACCAATAATTATAATGCAAAATCTATTATTCCTATGGTTTTCGAAAACCTGTCAATGACTTCGGTAACGGTGAATGTTTAAAAGAGCAAGTCCGGTTAATTTGCTCTCTGACACGGCTGATCTTAGTCATGTTTTGAGTCTTCGCAATGTGGAAAACGCGCTCGCAGCACTTGCCGTTGGCAGAGTTATCGAAATGGTCAAAAAAGACGATTAAATAACGGAATGATTTTCTTTGTCACATTTTGCAAAAGTATTTCACACATGGAATCTACCGAAATGTTTACATGTTTATCACGATTCCATTTTTGTTTCCATGATCTAAACTCGGGACGTAATAAAAAAAATAACTAATGTCTTTATCATTTAAAAAAAGTGGTTGAAAATCGTCTGTTTTAATGATGTCGTCTGGTTTTTTTTTTTTTTTTTTAAATACGAGGTCGTCAGAAAGTATATTAAGATTGAAGCATTCAAGTGGTTTTTTGTGAAAACCGTAATTTTAAACCATTAATGATATTATCGTATAATGGAAGAAAAACGGCTAATTTGCAATGCTGTTCTGTACGGTAGTACAGAATCGGCTGGATAATTTGCACGAGTCGACGGGGTCCCCCGCACATTCATTTGGAATTTTCGAAATCAACTTTTTGTTTTTTTTTTTGCCATATTCTCAGCGAGATTTATTATATGTCCGTAAACTCAATAGAAAACACTCGCTCGGCATTCCGACGGAATATCCACTGTCTTGGCCGCTGCGTGTAAACCAAGACGCTTTGTATGAAATCATCTACACGAATTGAGCGTAGCTAAGCGCGCGTGTGTGTGTGTGTGGGTGGGAGTGACGACAAAATTAACGAATAACAAATAGTGTATAAATACGTATAAATTACCAATACAATTAGAAAAAAAAAACTAAGAGTATCTACACTACATACAGATACATCGGTACATGTATATGTCTTGTTTCTACTGAACATAGTTGACATAAGAATGTCGATGTCAATTTGGTATTAGATACGAGGAGACGAGGATTAAACTGTAGGTAACTTTTTTAACACGTGTAAAAAAATAAACACGTTTCAAAGACAGGAATTATTTATTTATTTTTCAAAGACAGCAATTATTTTTATTGAGTATACATTTTTCTAAATTTTTAAATGGAACACTAATCGTTCAGAGATAGGATCGAGAGGCGGTAAATCAGACGGAAATGGAGGATAAACAAAAACCGTTAATCGTAGCTAAACAGGTGAATATTGTTACTGAGCAGAGTTTTATAACAAGTATTGCACACGCTCATATATTATGAGAATCTAAGTCTGAGTATTTTCCGAGCGAAATATCTACGGCTTTCCGGGGAACGTGCTTCATGTCTTTCTCGAACCAAAGGCGATCGCAAACAGCGCAGGAAACACCGAATTCGTTTTGGATAAAACGAAAATTGAATTCGTTATCAGCGACGGGAAATTCGTCAATACAGACATTTCGCGGCGGTTCGGTTATCGGAATGACGATTTTGAGCTTGTTCATTAAACGAGCGCCGCGGTAACATTCTCGGTGTCGGACAAACCTAACAGAACGACCCCCGGCCATAAGACATATACGAGGTGCGACAATAAAATAACGAGACTTTTTGAATAAAAGTTGTTTATTTTAAAAATGTTATAATTTAATGATTATCACCTTCAAAGTACCTTCCCTCAGCATCAATACACTGTTGCATACGTCGCTGCCATTCTTGAAAACAGTGTTGTCAATTGCTTTCATTCAGCCCTTTTAGAAGTTCTGCCGTTTTCATTTTTACGCCATCAACTGTTTGAAAATGGGAAAAGAAATAAGAAGGAAATAAGAAGAAGTCACAAGGAGCAAGGTCTGGCGAGTACGGGGGATGTTGAAGTACAGAAATTTTTTCTTCAGTTAAAAACCGTTGAATTGAAAATGCACTGTGAGCTGGAGCATTGTCTTGGTGAAGAACCCAGCCATTTTTCCATAGATCTGGTCGCTTCTTTCTGACACGTTCTCTTAATTTAATTAATACCTCTTTATAATAATATTGATTAATTAATTTTGTCGATTTTTTCAACGTTTTCGTTTGTTGAAGACGTGGTAGGACGTCCAGAACGATCATCGTCTTCGACGTCCTCCATTCCACTATAAAACCGTTTGTGCCATTCAAAAACACGAGCTCTTGATAAATATTCTTCACCATAAACCTCACATAACATACGAAACGATTCCGCGGCAGTTTTTTTTAATTTAACAAGAAATTTAATGTTAACACATGTTGTTCGATTTTTATATCTAACTTTTTTCGGCAGTATAGTCGAACTTGCACTAATAACAAGGCTACTAACGTATAAGAAAATGAATCGATGCCATCAGTGTTCATAGTACTTTTAGATAAGTGTTTTCTAATCATATTTCAATAATCGTTTTATAGATAACGTTAATAGTTTAGGTTATATTTAGAAAGTCTCGTTATTTTATTGTCGCACCTCGTACGTGTCAAAAAAAAAAAAAAAAAAAAAAAAACAGCCTAAACCGTATTATTTAATGTTTACCGTTATTCGAAATAACGGGATAATAATTAAATTTTTTTTTTTTTTTTTTGTTTTATCGTCCCCGCCCGTTCTATCCGCGCCTGCTCCGGTCAAGTATTCGAACGCAGCCAGCCACGGGATTGGCTCCGCACGATAGCAACTATCACGCGATACTATCACGGTTACCATTTGATTTTTTTTTTTTTTTTTTTATATATACACGAGGGACGTAAATGTTATTATAAAAACGCGTTGACGCGGACGGTTTATTGGCGCGGACACACAATAGAAACAATACGATCGGTGGATAAAAAAAAAAAAAAAAAAAAAAAAATAAAAAAACGCCCATATTGGATAAAAAAAAAAAAAAAAACCCGTCTATACAGAATTAATTTGTCCGTTTTGCACCGGTGAAATTTCAATAATACATTTTATTAGCCCGACAATATTGTATTTATATTCCGTGCAAACCCTTCCGCCCCCGACAAATCCGTTTCGATTCGGACATACGCAAATCCCATCGCAAAATACAACCCCGGCGACATTTTTAGATTTCCCGTACACCGTGTTTCGTCATTAAACCCGTGCACGGGATGTCAACGCGTAACGTCAACTGTTTTTTTTTTATTTATTTATTTATTTATTTTCGTCATTTTTCGCCGGTTTATTTCGTTTTCGATTCGTCACGGCCGCGCCGGAGACCGAACCATAACCGTGTAAATTCGCGCCGGGACGTCGCCCGTTTTGTTATTCCGTACAAACGCCGCCCGGCAGAGGTAACTAACTGTATTATTCGAAACGTCCCGGTTACGTTTACTTATTGTATTATACACGCAAACGGCGAGTGGGAGGGGACAGTAAAAAAAAAAAAAAAAAATCCCCCCGGCAAAAGCGTTTTGCCGTCCCGGAATTCGTTTAGACGAAAACTTTTATACACGAACGGCTGTTTGCCCGACGTCAGACTTTACGCCGTTCTCGCACCGCGACGGATTTTAGCGGTTGGCGCGCGCGATACAAAAATTAAAAATAAAATGTCGCGGATACGAGTTGTTCGCGTAACCGATCGATATGCCGTGTACAACGCGTTTTCATTTTTTACGGCTTCGGTATATATAATAATAGTAAAACCGCAATCGTCGGAGGCCGCCGGATCGGTATATAATGGAAATCGAACGCGAATCCTCAGTTTCGGATTGCGCGAAACCCGGCACCAGACATGACCGCCGGCGGTATTATTTATATTCAATACCCGACGCGCGTTCCCGATGGCCTGGCCACCGGTCGCTACGGTTTTCAATGTACAAAAGATAAGAAATTTTTTTTTTTTGGGGGGGGGGGGGCCCGATAAAGCGAAAGGAGTTGTCGAGTGTCTAGTATTTGGCGATCGTCGTGCGTCCGCGGTTTTATACGGAATCGCGGTATCGACGGCAGACGCGTTCTCGTTGGTTTTATTTGCTTTTCCTGTTCTAAATACGAATTAAATCCACGACAATCGCAATACAGACGTTTTCCCGTAAAATCCGGCGATTTTTTTTTTTTTTTTTTTATTCAATACGCCGACTAATCGGCGATATCGGCGGCGTTATAGTTGTAATTTATTAGTTTAATTGTTTTAACATTTGTTTACCCGCGTGTTATCGTAAAACAACAATTGTGACGTACATTTATAACTGTAATTAAATGACGGATTGGTTGAATATTTAATTATTAAATAATAATAATCATTAAACTAATACGAACCGGGGTGTAGGCGAATCAATAAGCCACTAAAAATTAACTTTTGTCACTGTATTCGCGTTTTTTTTTTCGTCTTTTTTTTTTATGTTATCATCATGATTACGAATGTATAATAATAATTCATTGCCTATATACGCCTGGCTCGTGTATTATCGCCAATTTACCTATTGCATTAACCGTTTTGTTAACGGGTCAAATACGGGTATACTACCGCAAGTGCAATATAATAGATTCGGCTAGGTTTTCGCTAACGTCTAGTTAGACGTCGGACTGTCATAATCATATTCATATCATATATTATGCAATAATGTATATTACGTATACGATTGATGTATCGAGTGGCGGGCATTGGGCACATTGTAACACTTGTAAAACAAGTGTCTGGATAAGTCGAAAGCCGACGCGTCCGGGCGGTTGGGTGCTCCCGGGAGTGTCTCGAGCGTGTAGAGACACTCGATTTTGAAAATATTTCGCCCGTTTCCGCGACCGGGTCGGCCGGGCAATTCCGTTCGAAAGTTTAATGAATTACGAAACAAACGGTACAATGTGTACGCACGCTCGTAACGTAACGAAATACTCTTTCTATTCGACAGAAATGCCGAAACCGTTAATATTCAACCGTTTTTTTTGTTTTTTTTTGTTTCGATTTAAACCGTTTCCGGCGAGTCAATTCAGAAACAAATTAGAAAGAAATCGGTTAGGTATATATATATATATATATCGGCATAAATAAACTGTAATGGATTTCGTCGTTGCTTTAACCGGCGTCGGGGTATATATATATATATATATATATATGCACGGGTCGACATAATTTATTTTGTTAATTAATAAAACCGTTAATGTTATTACACGGCGATATTATTACCATTTAAAACAGTCGAGACATTTTGTTTTTGACGTGGTATAATCTTTTTTTCCGGAATATAATAATGTTGCGAAAAGCCAATAATCCCCGGCCGAGTTAATCAAATGAAATTCGTTGACTGCGGCGGCGGCGGCGACGGGCGACGGGCGACGGTATTATTGAAAATCTCCGAAGGATTATTGGAAAACGCGCTGTAAAACATTAAATATATAATTGAAACCGTAAATGTCGAAAAGGGTTCGTATATTCGAAAATTAATATTTTTCGGGATACGCGAGCGCGCGCGCAAAAAAAAAGAAAAAAATGAATTATAATTTGAGACGTCTAGTGTTTTCTATCGCCGTCCGGGACCCAGATACTACGGCCGTTCCGCGCTCATAAAATTATTATCGTCAGTCTACAACGCGTAATGGAAAAGTGAATAGGTCAAAAAAATTGAAAAAATTCCAAATGGGCCGTTTGCGATATTTCCAATTCGATTGAGCAACGACCCGAGCGACGTTTTTGTCGGACGGACGTTTAGCTTTTGTAATAAACTTTCTGGAATCGTGCGGCGGCGTAGCCCTTTAAAACCATTCGATTGAAAAATAATCTCGAATCGTTCTGAAACGAAAGTTTTCACCGTCATCAAGCAAAGTGACATTTTGTCATGCCATCCGTTTAGTACGCCACGCGCATGTGCGCATGTGGTGTTTTATTGTTATTATTATTATTATTTTTTTATTTTTTTTTTTTTTTTTTTTTTTATATACACATTTCGAGTATACGCGGTAGTGTAATTTCATCTGTTCCGCAGTTTTTTTTTTTCTTATAAATAATTTAATACGATTTTTTTTCTCCCGTTATTTTCCACTGGCATATCAATCAATCAAACGTTGTTCCGCGAGAATCCGCCCTCCCTCGGCACCGCGATACAATCGTCAAACCACCGCTGTTTGGTCATCCGGTGTAAAAAATCACAACGAAAACAAAATCCCGCGTCTCAATATACATTAAACAATTTTTATTTTCTATCCCGAAGACTTGTACGGCCAGCTATTGTTTATAGCCAACAGTGGCTGATTGAGGCGAGCGATATTTGGTAGTGGCAGCACATAATTTTTACCCGGCCGCCCGCTTGAATTGTAAACACCGCCACCTCCGTTATTGGTCGGGGAAAAAAAAAAAAAAATCCAAAAACAACAATTGACATATTAAATACATTATCGTATTATCATAATGTTAATAATTACGGTACGTGTTCCGGAATATAATACGTAAAAACATTATTTGTACAATTGATTTGCACGCAGCAAACTGGAATACAAACGAAAACACGACACAGCCGCCAGCCGTGTCTCGATAATTCTTGAGAGTCCGGCGGGGAGCACCTCTTGTAAGTAACTTCGAGCCGCCTCTAATAGCTAGGTGCTATTTTGTTATTTATATATATATAAAAAAAAAATCAAAAAAAAAAAAATCGAGTCCCGGGCGTAACGGACCAGTAGTTTGTCGTCCCGACCGTTCGAGACATATAAATATAATATGTATTGTCAAGAGCGATTTTAAAATATTGCTACGAGTTCCACGGCGATCGATTTTCATCCCGAACCGTCGGCGATTGTCTACGGATAGATTTTACGATTCATACCCTGTACCTATGAATGTCTGCTGTGCTTACAACACAACTATTGACTTATCGCCAAAAAAGGGGGTTACCTCAATAATCGTCAGGTACCGTCGATCTGTCTTCAATTGAAAGAGATAAATAAAATCTCGCTGCATCCGTAAAAGCGATTTCATATTTTACACCAATATACCTATACTCATATAATGTGGTGGAAGTGAGACGAAAATGCTATTGTCAAAATAAAAAAAAAAAAAAACGGTAAATGTATGCGGTCGACAAACATTTATCCTTATGTTCTGCAGTTGGTATATAGGGTTAGGTTAAATATATATATATATATATATTTATAATGGATCCCAAAAACCACAATAAAACGGTTGACTTCTTGACAATGTAAAACGAGATTTTTCTCCTCTAATTCGTTTTCTTTATATATATATATATATACAATTTTTTTTTTTTTTTTTTTTTAATGTCAAAAACATCTTAAATTCACTGACGGTTTTTAAATTAAAACGTTAGTTGCGCAATGTTACGTGTAGACATTCTATTAAATTATACACGAAGCGGGTAAAATTTTTATACCGAAATGAAATTTTAGAGATGAGTTGGATTACTCGTATATATTATTATTTTTTCCAGTTTGTGCCAGATATTTGTAAATAAAATGTAATTTGACGGTAAGAGCTTTTACAAAAATAAAGAAAATAAATATATGGTTCCCTCCAAAGAAGTAATATTTTAATATTTGGATTATTGTACTATTTACTACACCGAATGCAATTCAAATAACAATGGGACATTGGATACGGGCAAATGTATATGGAATCTTTGTGGAATTACACGGGCTGCAGAATTGTCTACCACGCTTTTCAACGTACAAATGGACGACATTAATTATTCGAAATAGAAAAATAATCTGTTTCGCCGGCAATACTGCCCTAAACGTAACTGGTCACACCCGGGAAGAAGTGTTCTAGAAAATTCAACCAGGTATCCAAACTGTTTAACCGAGGATGATGGAAAATCATTTTATTTTTAAATACAGAACAAGTATTTTTTTTTCTCCGCCCCAATACGTACACGTATCCACAAAACAACAGTTTTCCAAAACGTCCTGTAACAGTGAATTAAAAATTACCAAATACTTATGCATAGTAATGATCGGTAATTTGGAATAGAGATAGACCATATTTATTCATCAGCAACATAAATCAAAAAGGCGTATATATATATTATGCCTCCGAACAACAAAGATGTATTCGAAAATAAATAATCGAATTAAAATTGTATACAAAGCAATGGTAGATTTTTCAGTTGTATGTAGCACGGGGTGCAGCGAACAAATATATAATATCTTAAACAATTGCAAATCGCCGGAAACGGGATTTTTAGTACAATTTAATAATAAAATCGCATCGTTTTGTCGCCGTCCGGCGGCGTAGTCAGGTGGATTTTATATGTTGCCGCGTCCCCCTCACTTATAGCCTTTTGTTTACTCTATAGGTAATACAATGTTCGTTATATCGTCTCAATATCGACAATAAACAAACGCATCCGTTACCCCACCGTCGGTAATCGTGGCCGCGCCACTATAGGAATCGCCGACGCAAAACGCAGGTTAGGGCAATGCGTAGGATAACGGGGTCGGACGTGCCCCGATGGGTCATCCGAAAGAGTTGCATAATTATAATCGGTAGAGGGTGTGCGATTGGAGAGGAGAGGACTGCAGGGCGACACCCCCGGTCACTCTTATAAATGACGAATGAAAATGACGCAAGAGTCAAAACGTCCGAAGGATTAAACGGAAAGGCGAACACAATCGATTAGAACGGATCGTTTGGAGCAGTTGCCCGACGCCCGCGGGGGTTGAAAAATTGAAAGAAAAAAATTAAACGATATACGCGTACCTAATAAATATTGTCGAACAGTACAAATACATTGGCATTGCGATTACTTTAATATTTGCATACCGAATGGAAATTGCTTGTTGTTTTGATTTATTATTAATAATATAACGCAACGTACCAGAGTTGAATATTTATTTATGCGTGCATGCACGGTGAACGTAGTCAAAAATTTGTATTCTTATTGTCTATATTGTCTACAGACAACCAGATAATTACAGAGGATGTTCAAATTGTTGGGGGGGGGGGTTAATAAACGTTTCGTCGGGAGTCATTGAAAACCGAAAAATCGAACCGACCGTCGTCGTTTATATTGTGACTTTCGTCTTAGACGCAATTTGTTTCGGCGCTAGAAAATGTTTTAGGTTTTCCGGGCGCACCGCCGTTCGCGTATGTGAGACATTGCCGCGCAGTACAAATAATATCCACAAGAAAATTTATTTTGTACTTGCCGGCGTGCACGTACGGGGCGTAGTGTTAACAGACCGCGGGCTAACGTATATTATTATATCGTACGGGGTGGGGGGGGGGAGAAAATCGATTCTTTCGGATAAAATATTATTTTCCTGTACGCGTGACGTTAAAGTCAAACGACATTTTCGTACCGGGAGTTTCGCACATTAATTGTCGACTTTAACGTACCCGACGGAATACGGATAAAACGTTATACGTGTACCCGTGAACATTTTCGAGGCGAAACAACGATAATAATAATAATAATAATAAAACCAAAGCGTTTCCATTGTGCGGGTATTTAATAATATAGCGTACGATATTATTTTCTCTATATTTATTTGTGTTTCGCGTCGTGCACGTTCAAAAGGTATTCGTTGATTATTTATTTATTTATTTTTTTTTTCTCGCATCGCGAATCGTTAATTAAATCGGAAATCTGAAAAATAATCGAAATGTTACACAACCGATGTTCGTTGATTGTGATTATTGAAAACAGAAATCAAAAACCGTTTTCGATACCCGGCATTCGTCAAATTATTACTCCGTTTGGGAAATTATCATAATTACACAACAACAAACATTCTATTGTAACGATTCAATCGATTTCCAATCTAGCTATAGCTTTCTATTATTCGAGAAAATACTCGGGAACGCGTGTAAATTAAAAAAAAAAAAACCACCTGTTGTACGACTGCGGCGATAATGATTGTATAAATCTAAAAATAAAAACCAATTATCGGCACGGAGGCTCGGTAAAAACGTATGTATTAAAACCAGAACCATAATAATCGTATGCGGAATCCGTCGAGAAATTTAGAAAGGACTCGTAGTCTCGTCACTGGTGTTTGTCCTTCGGGGTACATTTGACGGGCAGCTATTCGTTCGCCGACGACCAAACGATGGCCTGGGAAATAATCTGCGTTTAGACAATATTTACTGAAAATACGCCGTTGTGAATCCTATCGGATTTATCGTTATACAATCGGTTCACAATGCCAATCCCAATACATTGATCCCGCAATACGGACGGACTTGATGTCGTTTTTCTATTTTATCGCATGATACGGGCTACCGGGACCGGATACAGGGCCGTGGGAGCCCCGGGGGCCCATATCGTTTTATCGGTTAGACATTTTGAGTAGTTAAAATTTTTATTTTAATTTGCGCGGATACCCACTGCTAAATAATCGTGAACGTAACTTGTTTCGTGGGACCGTTCGTTATTTTAATTTCGTGGGGTCCCTTAGGCCCGCGTCCCGTGTCCTCCTGAACGGTTTGCATCAAGTGGTGACGTCACACACTCATTCGTTGTCTCCTTGTTATTAACGCACGACACGGCGAATTTGCGTTTAGCAGAACCAAATATGTGGCTGTTAGTGTAATTATATTCGGGCGAATTATCGATATTTTAATGTTTAGGCGAGACGAGATTCCGCACGCGGAACATCACGATTTCAATGAACACGCTTGTGTTTCGCTCGAAAACGATTGTACCGAAAGAGAACCGACGTATAAACACAGATAATGTACTTGCCTTGATGTTTTATAATTAATCAATCACACTCTAATTGTTTAACTAACGGTAAAAAATCGGTATTGTCGAACGTACGTTTACCTGTGCGGCGTGTCCGTGAGACGGACGGGCGTGCAGCAGAGCCATCGCAATCACAAACGCGTTTTCGGAGCCAGTATTTTATAGCCGCTGTGAGTTTACCATTCGACAATCATAAATCCATCGGAAAATCGGTTTAGGGTGAACGTTTTACTATTCAAGGGTCCCCTGTAGCGCGACGGTACGGAAGAGAACGCGTCCAATTTTCGGAATCGAAATCGAGATCCCGGAGAACCCGGATTTCTTTTATTGTTTTTATTTTTCAAAAAAAAAAAATGGTGAAATCGAAACGAAAAATAACCGTGGAAACGTTGGCCCGGGGACAACCGATCGCGGAACACGACGCCGCGACGTCGAAAAAAAACCTATCCGGGGGATGATAACAGTCGATATGTTCGCGTTTCGCCCGCGCCAATAATTTAAATAATTTAAATAATTTAAATGACCCGACAAATCGGATACGGTGTAATTGGATTACGCGGAGGAATTACCTCGGAAATCGTAACACCTCGACCCGCGGCCAACTACAACGGGATTCGAACGATTCGTTTTACGTATGGCGAAATCAAACATCGGTAACGTGATTACTGCAAGTGTCGAACGGGAGGGATAGGGGATACGGACGTTCATACAACAACAGACCCGTCGCCGAGGGGTCCGCCACTTTTAGCCGGACTTTTAGCGCGTTAATTTTTCAAACACTACGCGTCATTCGATACGCGAAATTAATCCGCGAAATTAAATTCGCGCCCAACCCCGGGGGCGGGCGAGGCTTTGGGGCTGAATGTTTTACATTAAATCATACATTATTATAGCGTATTGTCACCACAATGATATGTATTACACATTTTTTTTTTTTTTTTAATTTTTATTAAGATTCGTACAATCTATAGATGAGTATGTTAGAGAAATAAAATGTGTACAGGCTCGTCATTGGCACGACGCAGTAGTCACCGCCGACGGTTACCGACTACTAGAGAGGGTTAGAGTTATTTCAGGTCACGGTTCCAATTACGCATTGACCTTCTAGGTGGATTTCGCGGGATGCGTTCAGAGTGTAGAGCCACGATTGGGGTGGGTCGGAGTGTGTTTGCAAGACGGACGCGGAATAGTTTATAAGACATTTTCGCTGCTTCTTGAACGGTATCAAGTCCGAATGTTAACGCGTGATTTGAAATGTAACGTGAAGCACGTGTAAATCATTCGTAATGAGGTCGATTGGAATGTTTGGATTTTATAGATACAGGATTATTTTGCTGCTCCCCACAAAACCGTAAAAACAAAATAGAAATACGGGACACTTTAGTTATCTAACTAAATATAATAATATATATAAAAAAAAAAAAAAAACAAATTAAACGTGTGTTGTATAATAGTATTGAAATACGAAAAAAAAAAAAAAAAAAATGTATTTTGTTGATGATGGCTGGTAAATTTCTTTTGCTATTTCTGTGTAATTGCATCGAGTAACTCAGGTTCTTTTAATAAAATATTATAAAACCCATTACAAGAGTAGCTTTTACTATGTGTTTCCACAATGATAATTGATTTGATAGTTTCACCCAGAAAACGATTTTTGTTTGTCTGTCCACAACACATTAATGGTCGAAAGAATCCGTTCTAACTGCAGTATTTGTACCCGGCCATTGCCAAAGAACATTTTACGATGGCTGATACATTAGTTAAGTTATATATTAACAGTATGTGGAAAAACGGGATTAATACGGGACAAACTTGAAAAAAAAAAACGGGGAAAAAAATGCGTATATCCCGTATAACTTCTGTCGGGGCAACGGGACAAAAAGTTAAGGGCAACGGGACCCTATACTACAATGATGAATGATAATGGTTTTTTTCTCCAAGTTGTATCATTATGTAAGATACACGTTAATAGTTCAATAGTACGTAATAAGTAGAGCTCGGATGTTTATGACCAAAATTTCGTTTAAATATGCATTTAAAAATGTAAAAATATGCAATGATATGCCATAAAATACACTAAATATACCTTATATTTTAACAAATATGTGCAAAAAAAGGTTAATATTAATTCAAAAAAATGTATATACTCTTTTGAATGTGTATTTAAAATTACTTTAATAGAAAATACACAACAATTAAATATAGAAAAGAAAAAAAATATTAATTACTGTCCGATCTATTAAAGTTCGATTTTACATAGGTTAAGCATTGTAAGTATCAGGATTACACTGTATAACAATTATTTTACTGTTATTTACACGCGGACTACAACACACAAACACAACTAAATATTGAATGTCAACAAAAAAAAAAAAATATTCAATATTAAATACATCGCAATCTCGTAACTTCACATTTATAGTTAAAGCTCATCGGCTCGCCGGTTAATAAATATGTAATCTTATAATTTTATGCGGGTTTTACTCACAAACACAATTAACGATAATAACTGATAATAGTATGGACAATTTTTAATATTATATACATAATTTATAAATGATATGTTACTTAATCTAGAAATAATCGATTTATACATCTATATGCTAAACAATGTCAAATATGCAATAAAAGTTTGCATATTTGTAATCTAGAGTTCACAAATCGAATTTATATCACAGGTGGTTAGGCTAGGTTGAATTTGATAACTACGATAACAATAATAATTATGACTGTCGACTGTCTGTGGCGTGAAAATCACGTTTGGACAATTCAGTTTTAAATGTCATTTACCTACCGGACATAATCAAACAGATGAGCAAATTTCAAGTTTTAAAAATCTTTTCGAATTTGATGAAAAAGATATGCAACGAAATAGTTGTTCCGTCGCAAAGGCCGAATTCGGATTGCGGTATGAAAAACGCAAATACTGTTGCTATACTTTACCAGTAAACGCAATTGATAATCTAAATTTATGCGATTTAAAAATATTTGAAGCAGTGTTTATATTTTTGAAACTATTTGCAACGTTACCAGTAAGTACAAGTACGGTTGAGAGATCGTTTTCCACAGTACGGCCAATCAAAACCTACCTCCGAAACACAATGCCTTGCAAATATTCACATAAGTAGAAAAATAAAAATTAAAGAATCCGAAGTATTAACAGTTCTTACCGAAAAGGGATCGAGAAAACATATTTTTTAAATAGATTTGTCGCAATATTTCGTAATCAATATAATTTTAAATATTAAATACATAATATTAGCGTATTATGTACTATGTGGTAATAATAAAGAAAAAAAAACTATTTAAAAAATAGTGGTAATTGTTTACTTGTGTGTAAGGCAAATAGGAAAATGTTAAGCCCCCTCCCAGCCCAAAAAAAAATCCTGGGTGCGCGCCTGATGTGTACACAAACTACAAAATATGCGATGCCGAAAAAAAAGAAAAAAAACTTATAGGAAACGTTATAAAAAAAACGTCTAGTTTTCTTGGTTTTAGCGCCGATTCGTCAAGGGTTTCTTTGTATTTTACTTCGATGTATACATCCGGCCAACATTGACAAACCGTTTAGACGATAAAATCGTATACCCCCTCGTAATTACGGCCCTGGATCGTATAATACTACGCCGCGTGTCCATCCGCTCATATCGTACCTAACGACAATGGTTATTTATTTTTTTTTCTCCACTAAAATATTTGGGGTGTGACCCTCGGGCGATTGTTTGTATTCGTAGGGTGAGACCCGGACGATTTCACGAGCTAGAAACTTCGACAGCCGGTGCATTTAATAGTATCATTTCGGTGTAGGGATCGTCGAAATGCTCGGGAAAAAATCGGTACGATTTACGGTGGAAAAAACCGGATTCCCACACACCACTTCCAAAAGTTTCAGATTACCAAGTGGCCAATTTTAACAATAATCGAATTCTAAGTCAGCTAAATTAATAATTCCTTTATTTTTCTGTTTTTTTTTTTTTATTATTTATGACATTATCGTTATCGTTTACCAAAGGAAAAAAACGATAATCGCTATATTTAAAGTCGGAAAAATTTGATATCAGGAGCGGTGGCGGTTTAGTAAGGACGGTAATCGGTGAATCGCTTCCTCGCCCCATGGGACTGGTTGCTTTATAAATTCGGTATATTATTACATTTTGTTTCATCACATTTTTTTTTTTTTTTTATTAATAATCAGCTTGATAAGTCCATTCCAACGGCGTTGATTTAATAAAAGTACAATTTTTTTGAAAATTCTATTACAAGGACGTTACATAATTTTAGAGGTGAATTGTTGGAGAAAAATCTGCTTATAACCCGCATTTTACAATCTGCGTGTCGGCAATCAATTTTTTCCAGGCCAAAGCGTCCCCCCCAACGGTGAAATGTTTCAGTTTTTCGCGATCCGGTATTTATCGAATAGCAAAATAACACACCGGGCCGGATTTTTCTATTATAGATTTATTAAGAAAACACTGTCCAGAGACTAGTTTAAGTTGTTTTACCACGCGAATAACGGGCATTTCACTATTTTCGTCCCGTCAAACGTGAACGTTAAGTAAACCGCCACTGTTTTGGAGTCGGCAAAGTTTTAATCGCGGCCCTTCATCGATTTTTTTGTCGCCGTATAGTCGGCTTTGCACAGGTGTCGGGCGCGTTCGATATAATATGTATAAAACGGGCTACGGAATACGGACGGGGGACTAGGACGATTATAGCGAAGATAAATTATCATACGAAAGCCCGGCGATATTCCGGCGACGGAAAGTTCCCGGCCGCGCGCAATAACAGGTGAGTCCATAAAGTAATGCCTCGAAGTGTTTATTAAAATTTAAAATCGTCCCGTTCGAGAGCATCCGGATACGTACACGGGACCGCATCGTACATTACTATCAATATTCGAACAGTCGCTTAAATGGGTTTTTTTTTTTTTTTTTTAATATCCGATTTTGTTCCCCTTCGCATACATTCGTACGGCGACAGCCGATGTGCGCGTATACCGGGTAAAACGATAGGAAAAAAAAAAAAAATCAAAAAACAAATGACGGTCGCACGATAATGTTCCGAAAAATAAAACGATCAAAATGCACCCAGTAATCACAGAAAGTAGTTTTCAGGAACGCGACGTCAATACGGATATGGGGTCAGTACTCCACCCGTACACCTGACAAGTACAAAAACAGACGAAAAATATCAATCATAGAACTTTACCTCAAATATGCCAAAATTGCTTGGTCCGGGTTCGCGAGCTCATGTCGGAATTTAATCGAAAATAACCTTCGATTTACTATACGCGAAACCACGTCGGGTAGGCTTGCGGGCAAAAACGTTTTCCGCTCATTCCGTGCAATTGTGATCGATTTTTTTATTATTTTTTTTTTTTTTTTTGCGATAATATATTGATATTACATTACGGACAACTACATGGTGCGGCAGAGCCGACTGACGAGTTTTGATGGGCTATAAATAACGAACAGTAAAACTTAGAGAAAAGGTTTTTTTTTATAATTTAAATCAGTATTCAATCCCATTTTAAAAAATTATATCTCCAAGATGGCGGCCGTCAGCATTGATACACTGTTTTAGACGATCACTAAAGCTCTCATATGATTTTCGGCACATTTCCACTGGTATGGCCTCGACTTCCACGGTGATTTTCTGTTTAATTTCTTCTATGGTATGTGGGCGATGTCTGAAAATCTTATCCTTGAGGTAGCCCCAGAGGAAAAAATCGCACATGCTTAAATCTGGGGACCGTGCTGGCCAGCAACTTATTCTCCCAAATCATGTTCTTCAGCCATTTTCTCCAACCTATGCTGCTGATGAGTTTCCAACATCACAACATAACGAACGGACGTGACTGTGACGGTCCTGTTCTCGTCCTCAAAAAAGTCCTCTAACCAACTGATAAATTTTCGGGGGTTCTTACCGTTCCGGGTGCTCCGTGTCCAAGTCTACTTAGGGCACTTCCAGTTTCTTCCAAACGCCGTATCCGCAATTCGATAGTGTTAGCAGAAAGAACAGATTCAGCACGTGGAATGCCGCCGAAGTCTATACGAAAAGCCCTTTGTGTAGCGATCGCAGAATGATTATTTCCGTAATACGCACGCGCGACGAAACCACGACGTACACCTGTCGTCCAGACCATGGTTACGAATAAAAACGGCATTACCGTACAATTCAAAATACACCACTTATTAAGGCCTGCTCTTATCTTATCACGGGCAAATGACCTCATTAAACCCGTCAGTCGGCTCTGCCGCACCCTGTATTATCTGGCGATTTTATTTTTATCCGAATTAATTTTCTGTTAAATTTACTTTCTGGCTTGCTAACGCTCTGGCCCAATTTATTTCGGAATTAGACCTCAGTTGGATTGTACACGGATTGTATTCGTCATTTTACAGTGACCAGACGCATTGTGTATCGTATACTATTTGTCCGAAATTCGACCCCTAAAGTGGTGCTCACACATGATTTTTGTCCTAATAATATGAAAATTTGCCATAAAAATAAATCTATACGACGAACCGTTCCTGTCAAGGGCCCAGAATCGACCGTCTCCCGTTCCCGCCCACATTCGTTCTTTGGCCAGGGAGACTGGATATCCGACTTCCATACCAAATATGTTTGTTACCAAATAGTTCGGCAATATTCTACTTCTGTTGTGCATATCTATTATATATTTTAACTTAATTTTTATTAAATGTGTACGTCCATTACCAATTTACACTATATATTACAAGCAATCACAAACCGTACGCTAAATAAATATGAACATGCGTACATTTTTCCTTAATCGGAAATAAAAAAAAAAAAAAAAAAACTATAGGCTACCGCCATCCCCCAAGATATTAAGTCTATAGTCAAACACAATTCTTATACTACACGAAATTAGAATAAGTGACGGTTTGGATTATTTCCATTTTTGAAATAAGGATAAATTTTTAAATAACGTTATTAAAAATGTTCAGCCATAATAATAATTATTTAAAACAACAGTCTAGTGGTCCCGCTGCTGAAGCTAATAATAATAATTATAATACATGTTTTTTTTTTTTCTTCGAAACTAATAATTTTTTATTAAGATATTAATTTTTCAAAATTCAGAAAGTGTAAAAACGTGTTGCTTGTTCCGTCTGTAATGCTGATTATTTTTTACGGGACATATACAATATATATATATTTTTTTTTCTTCTAATAAGCGTATGCTCATAAAATACGATTTAGTTTCGGGTATACAAATAAAATGAGAAAATAGAAAACCTGGTGTATACTGCGTTTACCCTGCGTAATACAGTCCTGCCCGTGTCCGTTTTGAATAAACAAATATCGTAATTTATTATCCGTACAAAAATACAGTGTATACAATTGAAAAGTAACAATGTTTTATTGCAATTGCTTTTAGGTTTTTTTTTTTTTTTTTTGTTTTCGGTACGGTTTTGCGTTTTTATTACATCCGTAATACGAGACAAATATTTAGAAACCTGCGGGGCTATTGGATTTTCGTTTTGTAAGGGATCAATCGAGTTTCCTGCACGGTAACCGCCGTAGTATATAAAAAAAAATCGCCGCCTACTTTGCACCGCGGGTAGGCCACTGGTGTTGGTGGGTTGTTTGAAAATTATAAAATCAAGTACTATAGATGTTTATTTCGTTTTTATACTGAAAGCAACGATAAATCGTTGAAATGAAAAAAAAAAAATGATTGTGAGCGGAGAATTATTATTAGTCGTTTTCTCTCTGGCAGCCCGGAGTAACACAGAAATCAACCGAAATAAAATCAATACACCGTAATTTGTTGTTGGATTTAATTGCATTGTAAATTAAATGCGACTCTTCTAATACCGGACTAATGTAAACGTTGTCTTGGCTATTCAAAACCCTCAAAGTCATTATTTATATCAAAGTCAACGGGGTGACGCGGTAAGGTTTCTTTAATTATATTTCAGAGACGTGCTCTTTGTATCTATAGTTGTAAAGTTTCTGTTAGTTTTACCAATACCAGACGAACTGCAATTACATTTGGGTTTATTTTGGCAACACCAGCATTAGCAATGGAATGAGATGTTTTCGCGTAGTCCTTGCCACCATAATTTATTCGTTCCATTAAATTATTATTGGGTTTTTTTTTTTTTGTAGTTTTTCAGTTTGACATGAACGACGGGTATATGTCAACTGAACAAATTCGCTGTCGTGTATTCGTGAGAGTAAACCACGCGTTATTATAAAAAAAAAAAGACATAATATTGTTTAAAAAAAAAAAAAAAACGTTCATACGAGTACATAGTTTTTTTCCACCACGTATTCTATTTTCAACCATTAGATTTTCAAATGTGATTTTATACGGTTAAGTGTCTTTCAACACGACACTACGTTTACATGTTACAGTCAAAGCGAATATCGATTGCGGTATTGTATATATTGCAGGGCCTTATTTACGAAAGGCCAGGGCCCACCTACTGGATTTAATTATTCCTTGTAATACCCACATTCAAATATTGTTTTATTCACTATTAACTTCTGACTGTTAGGTGTTGTAGTTATAATTTAATTTACGATTCGTTATAATAGGCTAATCTTTTTATAAAATTTATCCCCCGGGCCTCAAATATTCTGAATCGGGCTCTGATATAATGCCTAGACATTTTATAAAACGCGGAAAACATTCAAAGGCACGCATTTTATACTTAAACAAACCGTTTTATAAAATGACAAACACGATATGGGTACAATGCGTAATCATCGGCAGATAAAAGTCATCGATTTCGTATGGAAGTACCGTTTTGGTGGGTATTATTTCACGCTGTATCGATCGAATCTATGGACCGCTATAATGAAGAATTAAAAATAGAAAAGAAAAGAAATCCGCGAAAATCCTTGTAAAAATTGTTATTTTTCTCGCCGGTGCAAAATATTGAAATACAGTACACGTAATGTACTGTCATTAAAAAAAGGCGAACACATCATGTGATGTAATTAATTTAAATTACCGGTAAAGTAGAAAATCTATTTAAATTTATACAATTTAAATATTCATACCTACATTATTCATTGTTTTCACATTGAATACGTTAGCCTTGGTATCTCACGAACTACCGTATTGATGCGGTCTACTAGAAATAATTAATTTTTGCATTTTTTGAAATGATAAATGATAATGCATTTCTATAAGGATCTAGCCAATGCAAACAAATAATCAATTACTATTACTCTGCCTGAAATCAGATTGATACGCTATAAAATAACTGCGTTTTACACTTTGGCTGTAACGTGTACGTTCAGTAAAACATCATTAGAACGGAATCGCTTGGGACCAACACATTTTTACGTTATAAAGAGTTTCCCGTTATAGAGATGATCTATACGCGATTTAAAATAAAAAAAAAAAAATAATAATAATGATATTTAAGGTATGCCTAAATTAATATTGGTATTAATTTATACTTTATGATTATAACGCATGAACTTGTATTTAAATGTGTATTGTGTATAATACTAAACGATTAAAACTAAGAAGAAAAAAAAAAAACGTATTACGTATTATCTCTTTTTATAATTAATAACATTTTTTTTTTTTGGGATATTTGATCGGATTTTGTCGTTAATTCTAATAGCTTTGAATTTTTGAAATTGTGTCCAAAAATATTTGTGATTCGTCGTGATTTAAGCTAACAATATAGTTGGTATTAGGTAATTTTCCGTCATAGAGTGTATGTTTTTTTTTTTTTTTCACTAATTATAAATTACGAATATGGTTCCGTTTGGTACAGGTTCCGCCTCAGAGAGGTCAATTTCGCAACTATTTGAACCGGGACTATTGGAATTTTCCGTTATAAAGAAGTTTTACCGTATAAATATCGGTTTTTTTTTTTATCGAAGTAATAACCCCTGCCCCGCCGCCCACGGAAATTACAATACTAATTTATAATGTTAAATTTAAGCATATGCGGGCGAGTGTACGCGCAGGTGTTAAACGGTTTAAATTTATTTTATTATTATTTTTTTTTTTTCATTTAAATTGAATACGCGCGCGGTAAACACCGAGCTTTTATACACAAGTGGCGTTAATACGAGGCGCACTCATTAAAATAATTTATTAGATCTTATTTCACGCAAAGCTTTTCGCATTACTGCCGTTTAAACCCGCCGCCGAATTTAATGAATATCGTTTTATATATATATATATATATATATTGTATAAAATGATATATGATATTATTACGATGTGTTCCCGCATTAAACGTGAAACAGAATAATATTAAAACTAGCTAGATTTTGTCGCGGTGTTGCCCGGGACTTGTCTTAGACGAAAACCGCGGAAATCTATCTGACGGTTTGTTCGAGATAACAAATAATTGTCTTTTTTTTTTTTTTTTTTTTGTTTTTCCGTTTTTTTCTAGTAATTATCCCGATAAAATACGTATACTAACAATATTGGACATTATTGCCCATAGTATAAAAGTGCGTTTACGCACCGGAATTATTTTCACCGTGTTCACATATTTCTTCTCTATAGGCAATTTCATCGACAATTCGACTAATATTGTCTAACTAATACAAAAAATAATCTTTTTTTTTCTTTTTAGTTAAATTCCGCGTACGGTATTCCTATTGTGGTATCCGAAAAACAAAAAAAAAAAAAAAAATGAAGTATTTGTTATCTACACGCGTTTCCGGATGATTTTGAAGAAATTATCTCGTATCTTTGTCCAGATGAATTATATCGGAACGATGATAGTAACACCGTTCGCGTGTACGAAGCCTGTTGAAAAAGTTCCCGAATTTTTCAATTTTTTATTAATAGCGCTTACCTACAAGCTATTGAGACTATCATCCTAGAAGTATTCTCCACCCTCTTGGTTTAAACACATTTGCCAACGACGTTTCCATTGTTGAAAGCAATCCTGGAAAGCAGTTTCTGGAATTGCTCTTAGCTCCGTTAACGCATTTTCTTTTATTTCGTCTATCGTAGAAAATCTTTGTCCTTTTAACGGAGATTTTAGTTTTGGAAATAAAAAAAAAAGTCTGCTGGTGCCAAGTCGGTAGAATATAGTGGATGAGGAAGTACGGTCATGTGATTTTTCACGCAAAAATCTCGAATTAACAGGGCAGTGTGTGCCGGAGCATTGTCGTGATGGAGAAACCATGAGTTTTTCTTCCACACTTCAGACCTTTTCCTCCTCACTTTTTCTCGAAGACGTTTTAATACTTCTAGATAGTACCATCGGTTAACAGTTTGTCCTACAGGTCGAAATTCGTGATGAATAACTCTCAGGTGGTCAAGAAAAAAAAAAAAAAAAAAAAAACCGTTAACAAGACTTTGACGTTTGATCTGACCTGACGAGCTTTTTTTTGCTCTTGGAGAAAATTTACCAACCCACTGTGATGATTGGACTTTTGTCTCAATATCATAGCCATCATACCCACGTCTCATCACCCGTTATAATTTGCTCCATGAACATACTCGTACCATCATTTGCGCGATCTAACAATTCTTGACAGATGGTTACGCGGTTGTCTTTCTGATCTTGCGGCCATCAACCGAGGGAGAAATTTCGCTGCAACGCGGTGCATTCCGAGTTTTCCTACCGGGATTTCACGACATGGACCAACCGATATGATACAATCTTCCGCAATTTCCCGAACAGACAAAACGTCTATTAGACCGCACGATTTCATTGACTTTCGTCACAGACGAGCATCGTCTGTCGGTGTCGACGGACGTCCTGGACGTGGGTCGTCATCAACCGATTCCCGGCCGTCTTTAAAACGTTTAAACCAGTCGTTTAACACTGTGTACGTGCCAAGCACTGATCACCATAAGCATTTCGCGACGTTTTATGAGTCTCAGTTAGAGATTCACAAAGTCTTACACAGAATTTAATATTAATCAAACGTTGTTCGTGAATGTTATTCATCTTAAAAATCGCACAACGCACACGACCACGTCCACTTTGAACGCGCACGGTTAATGGCCAGATAGCAATAAACATTTGCGATTTAATTGAAAAAGATAGCCGCTTATTTCTGTTTTATTTTATTGTAACAACATTTACGGTAGTGTACGTTTTTTGTTTTTAGGAATTATATTCCGGGCACTTTTTGTACAGACCACCGAGAGATACTATTGTACACGGATTTCTTCGGAATCATAAACTTTTGCGCAACTGTATATTCTTCGTGGAAATACCTTGGGCACATCGTCGTCATTTATAATAAGCTGCGGATACACCGCCGACGCAGTATATAGTCCCGTATATAGTTTGCGCAGTGGAAACCAGGGAATTTCAGTAGCACGCTCACCTTAAACTTAGTCACTACACGTCACATTTTCGAGATATAACCGACAGAATCGTTATAATGTTTCGTTATGTATTTTGTTCACGACTCGCGTGTCTACGTTTATCGTAGGAGCGATAGGATTTTCGAAAATCATATTTTGAATCCAAATGCCGGGGGCGAAGTCGGGTTTTTGAGTTTTTCCACAACAGCGCCAACATTTGTAAAGGTTGATCGTTGATCGCGAAAATCGAACGTTTTTCCATTTTACTTGTATTTTTTTCCCTATCGAATTCTGCGGAGTTCCCACGGGTACACGAATGAACATAATTATTTTTCGTTTTAACCGTCGCGGTATTTTTTCTTCCGTATAGTTTTGCGCGTTTAGGCATTTAGACCTTTCTATACCTAAGATTTTCGATTCTTCTCCGTCGTACGCTTTAATCTATTGTCGGGACCACCGAGTAAGTTCCGTCGCGTGTTCTTGGTCTTGTCCTCGGTCTCATTTCCTCCAATCCACCGCTCAAAATTCACCCTCAAATTGGCCCGGATCGCGTTTTCCCATTTGTACAGTTCGTTTGTCTCGGAGTTGGCACAACTGGATTATTATGTTCTCTACAATATATTAATCCGGGGTTGTCCCCCCCGGATTAATAAAATATGTTTTTCGAGAAAACTCCCGTCCGAATATCTATACAAAAAATGATTTTATGAAATCATTAGGGCCCGGGATTTAAATGCAAATGCATATACTACTACAATGCACCGAGAATAATTTTGATTAAAAAATGTCGACGTTCGAATCTAAAAACGAATAAGTTTTTCCGAATTCAAAAGTATGCTTGGAGATAATCGCAGGAGTTTTTAATTCGAAAACTTGAAAACTCAATTTTTATTACCCCATTCGCGGGTACTCGTCACACAATAATTGAATGAAATCAATATTATTAATACTTTTCAAACTCAATGAAATCATAAATCATAATTCATAAAAATAATTAATAATTATTCTGATTTTTTTTTAATAGACTTTTTTCTATACATTTATTTAGATTGTCTAATAAATCGTGCACTGTAGTAATTTGTAACGACAATTTTTTTTCCGCATATTTTACGCATAACCCGTGAGTTTTATTCTGCATATAAATCCCCGGGCCTTCGAATTCTTCAACAATATCGCAATTTAATTATTGACGATAAACGTTTTCCCGGCGGCCGTTTGCCAACTTCCCCTCCCTTTGAGTTTCTTTTTCTTTTTTTTTTTTTATAATTTCCATATAAACGTTATAGCAATGTAAAGAGTTTACTTTAAATGGAAAAAAAAAATGACAATTGTTTTTTTTTTTTTTTTTAATAACATTTGCCTCTTCCTTTGGCGTCCGCTCTATATTATTTTATAACGTGCATCATCTATACGAGACGGCGAATTTAATATTAATATTTTTATATTGGCCATACGTTATTTTACACTACCGTATAAATGGTTATATGACGCGTAATTGTACGCCATAACGGCCGACGGTAAACTATTATTATTTTGCTACTGTAAAACGCCAATAGGGATCAAATAAAAACGTCGAACGGTATTATTTTTATTCGTTTATGTGTGGTTGAACAGTTTAAAAGAGTTTATCGTTAACATGTCCGGCGACCTTGCCGACGATCGATTTACCGGCCTACGTGTACGTTAACAATTGTCTAACCGGCCTAGATAAATTGAAAAAAAAAAAAAAAAAAAAAACAACTATTTAATCGGCGCTCCTTCCTATTTCGTATAGGAAAGCAGTAGTATTATTACCATACACAATATTATTCACAGTTGTAACGTAAAATTCGTAATTGAAACTAATACGGTTTATTCTAATTACAAACTCACGTAGTCTCACACCGAGTATAACATCGCATTGAAGATGTTTACCAGAGCATTATTCAAATTTTCTTACGAAAACTTTAAGTCGTAGAAACGGCAATACCTAACGCAATAATAATACAATATGTAAATTGTATTCCGTAAATGCATTACTGTAATCAGACATCCAAATGCACGATATAGTTATATTTTTAATAATATTTCCGAGGTAATATACAATTTCAAACCGCATAGGTACACATTACGCTATGCACTTGCAAAATTCTATTTTTTTTTTTTTTTTTTAAATTTAAGTTTTGTACAGACATTTTTATTGTTATCGCTATAACGAAAATAGGTACGCGTGTAATATCGCGTGTACAATAAACCGTCGTGGTAAATCCATTGGCGCCCATTTGAAATAATTGTAAATTTAAACATTTTAATGTAATACAGTGCAATCAAGAACACTTATAAAATTATGATATATACCATTTTCAAAATGTCGTACTACGATATTGTTTTCGATTACGAGTATGCGAGAGAAAATTGTCTTGGTTGCCCGGAGTAGAAGACCGTCGGTGGCGGTATTTTATAGCGGTAAGCGGACGTGCCCAGGAATTTGAAATCTGATAGGTAGCTGGCCTGAAATGACGTACAAGTGTAACACGCAATACGCGAAAAGTTCTACGTGAAAGTTTTAATAGAAAAAGTAGCGGAAAACGTGCAGAAATCGTGTTACCGCGTTATAACTTATGGTTTTGTTTCGAAATCGCTCGTAGACCGGCGTGTTATCGATAGATTTACCGCCGGCATAGCCAACACGTCTCGAAATATTGTCTATGCCCGCAACGCTTCCTCCGGACTGGAAATCGAGTAAAAAGCCAGGCCGACTATTAGGAAATTGAATCTCGTTTCGGTGTATACGGAAGCAAAAACCAAGCCGAGCTCCTCGCTTCGGAATTTCAAATAACTAGTAATATCTATGTCATTTAGACGTTATTAAATCCGAATGGGCTCCACTCGTATGATATTTTATAAATGGCGAATATCGTCCAATGAAATATTGTAATGAGTGTATTTCACGGCGGTTGGTTTACCCGGAGTAGGGACATAATCGCGTAGATAGTCATGCGACATAAATCCGGGTTATCCGCAAATACAATAAATCCGACATTTATGTGAATCCGGATTTTTATCACAATCCAATTATCGGTTTATACAATTGTGATTTTGTGTTCTTTCGTTCGTTTCTCATAAAACTATTATTATCGTCTAATCGATAATAGCATTAAATACGTTTTTACAATTCAAAAAATATCACAAATAGACATTTATTACAAAAAAAAAAAAAATCAAACACTCAATTTATATAATATATATTACTAGCTGACCCGGCGAACGTTGTTTTACTCATAACAATTATTTATGGTAGCACATCTTGAAAGGAATGCAATTATTTAACTCGTTTTATAATGTAAAAAGTTTTGATTTTAAGATTTAAAAATAGAAATCTGAACAGTCATCCCAAATTTTGGATTTTAAAATTAGAGAAATACAATATTTCGTATTATGGAATACGAAACATTTCGGATTTTAAAAACCGAATGTGATATACTGCAGAGTAATCACAATCCGAATAGGAGACGAGCAGTGGATCGTGCTGCGTCAGCAATACGTTTTTGTATTTTCCCGGTTTTGATAATAATCTAAGAAATACTGAATAGAATTTATAATGATGTGTATGAACGTTAAACTCACTCTGTGGGTATTCGAAGTGTGATCATTTAAAACGTTTTTAGTTTTTACTCAGTTCGTATGTTTGTTTTTTTTTTTTTTTTTTTTTTTTTTTTTTTTTTTTTTTTTTTTTGTTTTTTTTTTTTTTTTTTTTTTTTTTTTTTTTTGTCATGTAGGCCAAGTTGTCGAATTCAACACCTGAACTAATAGAAACCAATCAGCCACCGGTGGATTTTAGAGTCCAAACAGTGTCGATTTATTCCCACCTACTTTTTAAGTAAAACAAATATTTAACTAGTTTTCAATCCTTAAACATATAATAATTAAATAAACTTTTCTCACTAGTTTTAAAAATGCAGTAAAAAAATACCCGGTCACATTTAAGACATGATAATTTGAAATTACCAACAGTTCACCCCCCCCCCCCTAGTACCGTTTTTTGGTTTTTACATTTCGAAAAACATTTGTTCGGCTAATAAAAACACACCGAATTTGTCACAATTTATTTTAAAATACGTGACGGATTTTTCATCCCGTGCTACTTAATTTGAAAACATTTTGGGGTAACAAAAAACCGTTCTATAAATTAAAATAAAAAACTACAGAGAGAGAGAGATTTTAAAATGTTTCACGTAAAATTAGACACCGAGAGCCACTACTGATTTACACAAAATTTATACAAATTATCGTCGAACGGATTTCAGGATTAGCCCAGGCTCGACTTGTGCGTGTGCCTATGGCGACGGTTATGTGAACACGACACGGATTTTGACTTCTCCGGTATCTTCCGACTTGTTTTACTCTCGACGAGACGAGGCGAACATAAGAGTTTTAGTGCAACAGTGCAGGTTCTATATAAGTGTGGTATACAGTGGACTCTCTCGTAAATTCAAATTTCCCGAGGTGGGGACTAAAAAAAAAAAAAATTCGACTTGTTAAAAAAATCCCGAGTTAACAAAATCTTAAAAAAAATCATACGTATGTGTATGTAATTATTTTAAATATGTATGCCGTTTACATTAAATACAAATTTAAATGAAAAGGGCGCAATTCGCCCGTCGGACGGGTTAATCTTGGCGGATGTGTTGAATTTTAACGAAACGATAAATCACTCATTTCAATAAAACGATTCTGAGCAGAGCTTTAGTGTAATTTATAAGATTATTATTATCAATTGCATATAGAGCAGTGCTTTACACTGTGAAGTAAAAACGATGAAATTATGAAAAATATGATATTATTTGTTTTAATTAATTGTGACGTACAATTTCGACATTGTTGTTAAACTAGACATTATAAACGGCTTTAAAAAAAAAAAAAAAAATAAAAAAATTTGTGACTACTGATTTTGGAGATTTTTTCAACATATTAAGAATAAGGTAAATTAAACCTTGAAAAAAAACAAAAAACAAAATGTCTACGAATAGTCCAAACATTTTTCCACGTCATTATATTACAGAGTTACATATCATATGGAAATCGCAGGTTTCCAGAACAATTATTTTCGGAATCGCACGGGAATGATAATATTCGAGTTCGACGAAATCGTGTTTTTGCCGGTTATCCGTCGTTTTTCCGTAGTTGTACCTGGCCACGTTAAATAACTAATAGGCAAATTGGAAAAATAACCCGTATACAGTACCGACAAGACAACATTTTCAACCGGGAAACATTCCGGGAGCGTATAGGCCGGATGAAGTCTTTCGGGTAGGAATAATAACAACAACAAAAAAAAAAAAAAAAAAAAAAACGCCCCGGGCGATAAACCGTTTCCAGTTGTAGATTTCCGCGGGAAAATCGCGGATGCACGGCGAAACGTGTTCCAATTGATATTCGAATCGACGCGATTGTTCATCAAATTATCGAGTTGCATATATATAATAGAATATATTAAGATTTTCCGACGGTACACAAACACTTGCAGCGGCGGTAAACACAATCGGAACGTTGCGGGCGCGTATGCGCTCCATTCGGGTAGGAATAAGAACAAAAAAAAACGCCCCGGGCGATAAACCGTTTTCAATAGTAGATTTCCGCGGGAAAATCGCGGATGCACTGTGAAACGTGTTCCAATTGATATTCGAATCGACGCGATTGTTCATCAAATTATCGAGTTGCATATATATAATAGAATATATTAAGATTTTCCGACGGTACACACACACTTGCAGCGGCGGTAAACGCAATCGGAACGTCGATAGGGTAGGAATAAGAACAACAAAAAAACGCCCCGGGCGATAAACCGTTTTCAGTAGTAGATTTCCGCGGGAAAATCGCGGATGCACGGCGAAACGTGTTCCAATTGATATTCGAATCGGCGCGATTGTTCATCAAATTATCGAGTTGCATATATATAATAGAAAATATTAAGATTTTCCGACGGTACACATACACTTGCAGCGGCGGTAAACGCAATCGGAACGTTGGCGGGCGCGTACGCGCTCCGTACGCGGGATCTATACGCGCGCACACACGCCCGCGCGAGTATATCGATCGGAAAATTTGCGAAAAACCAACGCGGAATTAAAATTATGTAAATAATACAAACGATGTGCATAATATTATTACGGTGCGTACCCGTCGAGTGTCCCGGTTCAACGCCCGCGGAATTGCAATTGGCGGCCGCCGCGGGCGGAGTGCCGGTGAAACGACGACGAAACGGACCCGCGGGGGCCGTGCGCACGCACGCACGCATTTTAATTTCTAAACTCGAACCGAAAATTCGTCCGGCGGACGCGCAACACAATTAAAACAAATAAATTATTTTAAACCGCCGCCCGGTTCCCGGACCCGAGCGCAAACGAAAACGGCCGCTTCCCGTTTGCGCGGCACACCGATTCGGATTTTAATTCGTCGCGCGCGCCACAAATTACACTATCCGTTCATATATTATTTATCCGTTTATAAACCGTATGCGAACGCAAAACATAATTACTGTCCCGTGATTTCCGTTCGATAAAGAAAAAAAAAAAAAAAAAAAAACGTTATTATTAATAATCGTTTGGAAGTAGAATACCGGCAGTGTTTGTGAATCATCGCGCGGTACGGGAATCGAACAAATCGGCGTAAAAAAAAAAAAAAAAAAAAAAAATGAAAAGGCGATTTTCCGATTTACGTAGATCCGCCAACCGATAAATCACCATTATCAATAATATTATTTGCGTTATTCGCTTGCGCCGGTCGTCGGTCGTTCGGTGATTGGTCAGTTGGCCACGGATCTCCGCGATGTTCTGTCGAAATTTACGATAACCGTTCGTTCTCGTGTCCTTAAGAATTTGCGGTACGCATTTCGCCCACGTAACCGTCACCGATGAACAAACTACGGTGGCGTAAGTATCACGCCAAAGTATCACGCGATCTCTTTTATTAGAGTTATCTGTTATATTTAAATATTCTCTTAAAAATTCCTGATTTGTTACCACGTCACGCCCAAATGCCACATCCGGGATGTCTAATTGGCGGCAGGTGGGCCATCAGATATAAATTCAGTTAACTTAAATAAATAACTTTACGTTTTTGTTGTAATCAATAAATACGTTATTATTATTATTATTATTATTTTTTAAATAGGTAACTGGAGATTTTCCTTTATTGCTTACTGAATATTTTATTACATTATTTTTCATACTTGACATTATATTATAATTTATTATTTAATTTTTCTCTTTTTGTTATTATCCTATTGAAGTTAATGTCAAACATAATCATTTTCACTAGTATTTTTTTTTTTTTTTTTTTGTTTAAGATTTACGTGGAGTTATTTATCTCTTAACCCGCGCCTGCTGACACCACGAAACATTGAGAATCTCTCAATAGTATTACATTTCAAATGTTTCTAACTTTTTATTATCGATTGTACTCGCCGTCCAGATTTTATGCCCGTATATTAAAAAAAAAGTTTTCCTAGTGTTTGATTCAATGGGAAAAAAAAAAAAAAAAAAAAAATGATAAAATACAAAACGAATTAACAGTAGAACCTAAGTATTAAAGCACAATTTCTAATTTCTTTTTGATGTAAATATAGTTAAATAATTTGTTTTTTCTATTTTCCTTTTGCACTGGGTTAGTTGAATTTAGTTTTTGTTTAAAATGATTGTCAACGAGGATTTATTTACGACATGACGTCATGTATTTTGCTGAAAAGCGACAAAAATAATTCATTTTATATTTTGTACAAAGCGCTTAATAATACAGTCACACCGGAAGTATACGAACATTGTTTTTAAAATTAATTTCTGTTCGAATTAGGGATTTTAAATTAAATCATAATTTGATATATTCACAAAAGCTCCGAATTCTTTAAAATAATATAAAATTAGTTGCAGACATTATAAATAATATTTAATTATAATAATTATAACTTTTATATTTTTTAAAGTATAACTAAATTTATAACTTACGTATTTTTTAAATTTATCTAGATAAATAAAATAGTTATCTGATTATCTGTAGATAATCAGATAATCTCAATTTCACTAGATTTTGTTCGGTTTTCTGTAACTTGTTAAAATTCGGAAATTTTTTATCCAAATTTATATTCTAAATAATACGATATATAAATATTCTATACTATAAGTACATATGCCAGTGGCACCGAATTCCTATTTTATTATGCGGTTCAAATTGTATTATTATTAACCACCCCCCCCCCATCCGCCAGCTCAAAACATTCAAGAAACACCTATTTCAGCGGGTTGTTTTAAGTTGATACAATTGCTGAAAATGATTTACTTGGTATATTATGTAATATGTAATTTTCAGACCAGTTCTTCTATATGCTTGGGAAACATGGCCAACGACCAAAGGAGATGAAGACAAAATATTAAGAAGAATATATGGGCCAAAACGAAATAATATCACACAACAATATGAAAGTAGAAGCAACATAGGATTACAACAACTATATAGAGAACCGAACATCGTAGCAGTACTACAATATAGAAGAATCGGATGGGCCGGCCACGTATGGAAGTCAAATTGCCTAATGAAAGCGGTATTAATAAAATGGAAACCCCTTGGGAAAAGACCACTAGGCAGACCAAAACAAAGATGGATAGACAAAGTAAAAAAGACTTTGGAAGAATTTGGAATACAAGATATGGAAGTAGTAGCTCAGGATAGAGACAGGTGGAAGCAGCAAATTTGTGTTGCGGTTATGGGCCTCAATGGCCTTTAAAAACCGGAGAAGAAGAAGAAGAAGAAGAAAAAGAAGAATTATGTAATATGTATTGAGTAAAACGCCTAATTATATCACCCACCACCAGATACCCAGACACCCACTCTTAAATTTAGTCACTGCATTATGTGTGTATATATATATATATATATATATTATGGTCTATGGTGAATGTACAATGTTTATTAGTAGTTAAATTATAATTCATAATCGAATGGGGCGATACACAGAGACAATTTTTATTTTAATATTTCACAGGGTTTACATTTTGCGAGTTATTTATGACCAAAAACCCAAAAATTATCTATTTTCAATATACAGATAAAAACGTGGTTATCTTAATTTTTATCTAGATACATTTTCTTCGCATTATCTATCTATGTTATTTAGATAATTTTAAAATTAATGAAAAGTACGTAAATGGTAATTATACAATATACTATATATATATATATATATATCTATACATTAAACGATATATTATTTGAGTTAAACGCGCAATATTCCCCAGGATGTACAATTACAAAATTATAAAACTATTCTCAACTATTAACTATTAACTATTATCATTTAATCATAACTAATCATTTAATAATAAATACCCATCCTGCCACCTACCCATTAAGTATATGTGACCGTTGTCACGCCTTTATGGCTCCGCTGATTATATTTCAGGCATAGAAAATTTGCATTTTGTCTAAATCTAGCTGATCTGTATATTTCTCGGATTGTGTTTCGTAATTATTTTCGACTATTGAATCCATTGTTATTTTAGGCTTTTCCGCAACATCCCGGGAATATCCGAATATATAATACATTATGCAATAAAAAAAAATATGTAGAAGAAAAAAAAATAAAAATAAACCAACAATAGTAGAGGCCACTGTTCACTTTGGGAAAATAACCGAGGCGTATTATTTTTTCGCCTTTGTATAGTAGGCCATTACCCGATCGTGATTATTTTTTTTTTTTAAATCGAAACCGGTCGTAATTACACACACAACCGAAATAATACTTCCATTCTCTCTTTTTTAAAAAATTTTTTTTTTTATTCACTTTCTACGTGCTTTTTATTTCGAAAAGATAATTTTTTTTTTTTTTTTTTTTGTCTGTTTCCATTTATTTATTCGTTATTAATAATTATTATAACGTGCCTTTTATACTTATAAATAACGGTCCTGTAAATATTTATACCGAGGCCCGGACACATGATGTCAGGACACTAATAAGTTGCCGAGGACGGTGTTTACGAATATCGATAGGGTTTATCAATATTTGCAATAAAGGTCATTGTAATGTAATGCATTCGACCGACAACGACGTGTGACGTGTGACGACACTAGTGCCTACGTAATGGCACTGCGTGAAAATGATAAAACGGCAAAAATGAATAAAATATGACGACAAAATCGAAGGAGATTCCGTCAGGGAAGACCGATGATGACAGAATAACGCCGAGTAAAGAGACACAGACGTTTGCCTGGAAAAAATAAAGGGATTTTAAAAACCGAAATATGAACACACTTTGCACCACGGATGGGCCACAATTGTAAGTGTTTAGTAAGGATTTAGAGGGGAATTCAATTTCTATCTGTGCGCAACGACAAATCGTTGCTAACGTAAAACGATTCTGAGCAAAGTTCAGAAAATCGTGTTTTGAATTCTGTAAGATTATTAAGATTTTCATCAAAATCCACATTTAATGCTTATAAAAAAAAAAAAAAAAAAAAAAAAATGATTACATTACCCTCAGAATTTTTTTCTCTTTCACCATTAAGTTTACATATTATGATGAACCTTGTGTTAAATATTAGTGTATTTCTTAAAAAAGATAATTGAAGTGCCAATAAATAGTTTTTGAAAAAAAAGCCGGAATGTTTTTAAAATTTGTCCACGCCTAGAAGGCCACAAATATTGATATTCTGTGAATATTTCAGGTCCCAACCATTATTTTTTTAACCGAGTTACAATAAAAATATCGATAATAATTAAACCATTGCCCCGTTTTTTTTTCTCAGTTTTTCAAATTATTTAGAAAATTAAAAAAAAAAAAATGACTTCTTTAGTGCACCAACTATATTCAGAATGCTTTCAGATAATGTATTACGCATAAAAATCGCGGAGCAAGACGTTTAGTGGAAAAGTTGTCCATGAACGGGGAAAAAAAAAAAAACACATACACAGTAAAACCAATAGATTCTCCGCTTCGCTCAGAATCTTAAACTTTTCGTAATAATTTCGTTCTGGATCCGTAAAATACAATTTAATATTCATACAATATTATAAATGCCGTGCGCAATGGTGGTAGCCGTCACAATTATTATTGACGAGAATGTATAGTATTAATATTATTAATATTATCAATGGTGAAACTATGTTTGGAATGTTTTTTACCCTTTCGCCCGCCAAAACTACTGAACGGATTGATCTGAAATATTGCATAGATATCGTTCTTGACCGGCAATAATAATACTTAAGAGGATACTCTTTCTCCCATAAATCGGTTTGTATGCGATGAAAACGAGGTATCAGCGTTTGAGACGTTTTGTCCTGTACGCGCGCGTATCTCGAAATGTATTCAACAGGATTTAGTACGGTTTACATTAATGGATTGGCCGAGTCTCGGGGAAGGTTTAATGTCTTAAAAAAAAAAAAAAAAAAAAAATAATAATAGGACGGCGGTGGAAATAATCGAAAACCTATTAACGTATTAGAGATTTGCGGCCTAGTCGGAGAGCACAGCGACAATTTTCCTAGTGGTCCCGGACAACAACGCCGGCGGAGCGTAGTAAAATTCTATATTCTCGGTCGCTTTCAATTATTATTGTTATTTAACTGTTATCATTCGAATGATTACCATCAATTAAAATGGTCGTCTACACTTGCATTCGACATTGTTTAATCCGCCCGAATAGTTTTAACCGTACGGAAACACTCGCCAAACGTGGAATACAGACACTTTCAACAAGTAAACGTACTTACTCGTAACTCATAATCAATTATATTTCCGTTGGACGCATTAATGGACACATTTATACAAAGCGTTGGGTATTAGTGGTTATGTCTTACTTGATCGAATTATACTTTACTCGGCCGATTCATAAAATTTATTTTGCACCGTTCGCGTAACAATAATAATTATTGCACGCGTATATATATATATATTATATCACTATCAATTCCGTAACGGGTGCCGTCGAAATGTTTTTCGGGTTTACGATTTTGAGTGTATTTATTCGATTACACAAAGTTTTCAACACCTGCCTATTATCGTAATTATGTTAAAAGGACGCCCACGGCCGCATTTTACTGTTTCAGCCAATAACTCAATTGTTAGACATACACAATTATTATAATTTAGCAAAATTGCGTTAAGTCGCACGCCAATCGCCGCGGTGTTTATAATTATTATTAGAATTTCAACACTTCTCTAGATCAAAAAGTCCAGGGGTTAAATAATCGTATATAAACAAATGCGCACAAAAAGATTGTATTATTTGATGGCTAGACGGAAAAAGTTTATAGAATATAGCTATTATTAAATTGTATTCGACGATCGGTTATAAACATACGTAAAATACTGAAATAAAAAATAAAAAATATTTTATACAGTTATTTAATATATTACATTATCAAAATTAACTTATTTTTCGTTAAAAAATAAAAATTTGTTTTTCTAATCCTATGCCATTTAAAAATTCCTCAACTGTGATTTCGTCATTGTCAATTTTCGATATTAAATGGTTTAGAGGAATATTTTTCTCTAGAACGTGTTTTGGTTTTTCTTTGCCGGTTGGCCTATTTTAAAAAGTACTTCTTACGCTTTATCAGCACCTATTTCTTCACTAAATTTCATTATGAGCTTCCAGATGGTCGGGTGACTATGGTCAAAACCTTCTATGCTTGCTCAAAGACGAGATAAACATTTTATTTTGCGGTTTTATGGACTTTTTGTCTGGCCGTCGGTGCCCGGACCTCATCTTTATATATATATACTAGACGGAATTTAAAGAACAGATTATTTCCGAGAGCAGAGCCTACGCCGCTGTCTTTCTAAAGTATTGGCAATAAACAAATGATTAAAAGGTAGGATACCGCTCGTGGACGGTCCACTCTTGTAAGTTAAATGGATTGTAGGATATAGACTCAATATTTTAGAGGGTATCGAGGGGACTTATGTCTGTACGCAACGATAATCCATTGTTAATAAAAAAATGAGCAAAGTTCGGTCGCAAAACAAATTACAATTGTCCGTGTTTTTCCGTCACGAACCGTTGAGCATTTTTATTATGGAATCAACAAGTGTTATCCACATACAATTTTTTTTTATTTTTTTTTTTTTTCCCATAAGCGTTTAAAGTTCACATTTCGACGGAATTAGTAACAATCATAGAATTACGCGTAATGTTTTCCGACTTGTGCGGATAAAACGTTTTCGACTCGCGGAAACACGGACGGTTGTTATTATATTTCAGTTACAAATTAATACAATTTCCTATTTAAATTTATCAAAAAAAAAAAAAAATAAATAAATAAAATACTCTTTACCGAACCTCACTGATAACCGTTTTTCGTTGCAACGATTTATTATACTAAATCATCCTGTATATATCACCATACTTTCTCGATTTCCTGCCTGCAACTGTGGCCCCCATTCATGGTGCCAATCATGTAGACATTGTTTTTACTTAATACATTAATACAGTTCTTTGGGGTTTCGTTTATAAATCGTATTTTTTTTTTTTTTTTTGTTTTAACATTTTAAAATTACCAATGCGATAATATGGATAATATGCGAAACATAAGCAGAAACTTTGTATAATACATCGTTAATGTTTCCCGTATATTCGTATATACTATTAACGCACTTATGGAATAATATGTTTTAATTATAATTTATGTATAGCCGCGGCGTAATGTACGCACGAAATGTTGTTTATATATTGACATTATGATAAACCAATATTGTCTTCTAGAACTCAAAATCCGATTAAAACTGACACAACACGTAAACTTTGTACGTATAACTTGTCTAACAATGCGAGTTCAGACTATATATATATATATATATATATAATACGTTGGTATTTAAAATTATAAACCGTAAGATACGAAATTAATAAAGAAACCGACGCGTCCTGATTAATTTTAATATTCACTCGTTTTCGGTTGCATTTACCCCACAGGAGCCCTACTATTGGCTTGGAATTTAAAAACCATACAAGCAACGTTATTTTTTTTATTTTTTTATGCTACTTTTGCGCTGTTGAGTGCCCAAGTTTGAGTTATTTCCATCAAACGGATACGTTTCGCGAA
The DNA here is from genome assembly GCA_956483605.1 of Tuberolachnus salignus. Classification (NCBI taxonomy): domain Eukaryota; kingdom Metazoa; phylum Arthropoda; class Insecta; order Hemiptera; family Aphididae; genus Tuberolachnus; species Tuberolachnus salignus. The sequence goes on along the minus strand of OY101435.1, from coordinate 34,930,999 downwards.
GTGGAAATCCGACTAATATCGAGAACACTCATGCAATGCAGTGATGGGAACTTCGGCATAATTTGCCGAAGTTCGAAAATCCGGAATTTCGGATTTCGGGTTTTATAATTGTGATTTTATATTCTTTAAACATTTCGTCGTAAAACTATTACTGTTTATCTTATTGTTAATAGCATCGAGTACGGTACATTACAATTCAAAACACATCTCAAATAGAAATTTTTTTTGAAAAAGAAGTACAACAACAAAAAAAAAATCTTAGATATTAACACTCTAATTTATATAATATATTATTACTAGTCGACCCGGCAAATATTGTTTTGCTCGTAGAAATACAACATTTCGGATTTTAGAATCCCGAATCCAGGATTTAATGGATTCCCGCATAATCCGGATTTGTGTCGCATCACAAATACAACGACAAGGCGCGTTTTATTTGTATCGCCTTTGTTACTTTCGTTACCTTTTTTTTTCGTACTTTGTCGTCACGCGCCTGATGGTGAATTTTTTTGTTTTTTTTTTTTTTAAATCGCGTACAATTAGACAGACTGACGCGTCCATTATGATGATAACCCGTGGTATTTGGAGTTTTACCCGAAGACTAAACCGAGTGTTTTAATTAAGTATCCTCGGTGCGCGTCATAGTTATTCTCACTCACGCCCGTTTCGGTCCATCCCTCTTGATCCGTTTTGCCATCCCGGCGAACGCTCTGTCTAGAAGTTTAAGTGTACGATTATCACCGCCTAATTGTCCGGTCCAAGTTTCCTCGCCGCGCGGTTATCATAAATTATTTATTTTATCGTTTTTTTTTTTTTTTTTTTTAGCACGTGCCCGGACGCTAAGCGTAACAATATTATCGCTATTATTATTGTAAAGCCCGGAGACGGGACGACGCAAATTTAATATTATAATTTGTATTGACCGCCACCGTCGCGGAGATACCGATTTAACATAATATTACGACAATGGACGTGGTTGTAAAATTATCATTTTGTATCAGCTATATCCTCATCGCGGTTACCCGGCGTTCTCTGCAGTTCGAGATCTCGCATTAATCGATGCGATTCCCCGTGCGTAAATACATTTTTTTAAATTAACGCCATCTATATATATATGTAAAATCGTTGTCTCGGCATTGTCGGTGGACGAAATCGATAGATAAAACGATATAAGACCGACATAGCCTATTGCGATCGAGACACGGATGACAAAAACAAATAAATAATAATCAATAATAGATTTGTGGAAAAATACGGAAAATAATATCAATTTAGATCGTATTTATTTGTTTATTTGAAACGGTTATACTTGAAAACTCTTCAAAAATAATATATATATATATAAATAAATATTCGTTAGTTCGGTATTGAATTTGGCGAAACAACGACGATTTTTTTTTTTTTTTTATTCATTAGGTTTTCGGTTATTTCGTTTAGAAGAATCGCCGAGAACGACACAATAGTTAATCATATTGTAATATTGCAGTATGGATATTTATTCATCGCAGTATACCCCTAACGATAAGTTCCGCGGGGAATATTAATATTCATAATTAAATGGTCCAAAGTTGTGGCCCGCTAAGTGGTAAATTATTACCAGGTTAGGCGTAACATAAGTATAAGTGCACAGGATTATTAAAATTTACGAAGGCGTTCGACGGTATTGATAAATGGCACGGGCAACCGAATGTCCTACGGTTTTTTGCCATTTCGCCAATAAAATATCGGCCATATTTCAGGCGGGCGCATGCCCGCGGGGGGGGTGATGGTTATTTTTTATTTTTTTTTTTTTATATACTCATTTAAGCTTTATGCGTTTCCCATAATATTACGAACAGTTCGTTCATTGTTGGCCGCCCGTAGAGACCGGGCCGATTTTCCTAGGCGAGGTGATCGACGTAATGGTAATAGGCCTAGAAGAATCTATTCCGTTCGTTAGCTTTCGTCTATTTAAATTTCATATGCGAATAAATGTATAAATATATATTTTACAAATATTATAAACCGCGTCGTATTGTTTGTTACAGCTGAAGTATTTTTTGAAGTAGTATTATAGGTACCTCCTTGTATTGTACCGATTGAAAATGTCTGTATGCGAAATGATTATTTACCTATAACAAGTTATATGCGGATTTCCTCGCTCTCGTGTACTCTCTTCACGTATGTAAACGCTAGAGTACTTGTCACTAATTGCAGGCCACACGCAAATAACAGGGACTGTTGCGTCCAATTTTTTGCGCTCGGAAATTAATCCGAGTCGATGGACAGTGACCCGAATAGCAGTGTTCATGCGATGATATTTATTTCATAAACGCAATACAATAATTAACTATTCAATTATAAAAAAATTTTCAAACCGAAAAATAGTAGTACGTCTATGATTTTACGAAATGACTTGCGTGATATTCCGTTTGTTAAAATTTATTTAGTGAATATGGACGCCGGTCGTATAGAAGCCATCATACTCTATATATATATTAACAAATATTTGACTGTAGAGGTTAATTTTATCATGATGGTGATAAATATGTTTATACCTCGGCCTGGCCGCCGCTGTTATCGTACAAAAAAAAAAAAAAAAAAAATTGTTTTTAACAATCGAAACGGTTTTTTTTATTTTAAAGTTAAATACAGAGCGAAAAGGCCGATATTCTAAGTTAAATTATAAAATAAAAAACCAATACAAATTAATTATTAATTTATTATAATGACGTACATAAATCGTCATTAAAAAAATAAAAGAATAAATATATATGTCATCACGATGACTGTCATCCCTTCCCGAGCACTATTTCTAGCCTCCTTCGTATATTTTCCGCTAAACGGTCTATCAAATGTGTTTTGGCGACTTATTCTCAAATTTTGCTTTTTAGTTTATCAATATTTCGAGGTTTCTGTGCATAGACTTAACTTTTTAAACACCCCCACAAAAAAAAAAAAGAAAAAGTCACGTGCTGATAAATCGGGGCTACTATTAGACAAATTTAACGAAAACGCATGTTTTCGTACAGAACGACTTTTTATAAGAGCGTCCCTGATATCTGTGACGTTTTCAGATGTACGAATGGTTTTTTTTTAACGTACAGGATTTTTTTTTCAATGCTGATCCCGTTTCTTCACAGTTGGGGTTATCCGTGGTTTTGATAGCCTCAGCCGATGGCACCGAATCGTGGCGTTTAATGTTAAAACGAAGTCGAAACGAACGCCGTGCGGCCATAAATAACTGACGTTATATTTGCAATACGATTTTATTGCATAAAAATGCACGTTGTTTACCGCTCCGGTGCTCCATGTTGTCATTAAACTGATAATATTCAGCGACGTTTCCTCTCTTAGTTACTACTGAATTAGTACCCTTAGTTAGCACCGTCTCCGGAACTCAAAACCCTTATAATAACTCCGCCTCCATTAAAACCAAACTCCTGATCTACAAAACACTTCTCAAACCCAAATGGACATCGGACTTCAACTTTGGGGCAACGCTAAAAAGACTAACATACTAAAAATACAAACATTCCGAAACATCGCGCTCCGAGAAATATTGAACGCCCCATCGTACTTGTCTAATCACACCCTTCATACCGACACCAAACTCAAAGCAATTAACGACGAAGCAAAAACTTTTTATAAAAGATTCCATTGCAAACTTAACAACCACCCTAACGATCTCATAAAACACTTGGCTACTCCCACCATACCTGGAAATCCACCGAGACGCCTGAAGCGTAAGTGGTGTCGTGATCTCTTGAGATAAGTGGAAATTAAAAAAAAAAAAAAAAAAAACCACAGAAAGTGCCATCGATGGGTGGTGCCATCTTTCATCAAATATTCCACGTCAAACAACAATGTTACTCTCATAAAATATTCTTATTGTGTCTAGTCTGATAGGTTAGATTGTGTATTACGTGTAAAAAAAAAAAAAGAAACAAAAAGTTACTCCTGGGAAAATCGATTTATAAAAATCGGCCGTTTCGGTGTATAAAGTGTACGGTTTCCTAGAAAAGCGGTGCCGTTATCTAGAGACCGTAATGTAGCGTCGGGTGACGTCGCCCATACGTTGTCTATAAATAACATCGGAGTAGGTTTCCTAGAGGACGTCGAGTGTCACCGTAACGTCAAATAGCGGTGCCGTCAGTAGCACGACGGCCGTCATAGCGCGGTGATAAACACTAGTTGAACGTTTTTCCGCGCTCAGCGGTGTGCGTAATTTAATTAATACAATGAGCGGAAACGTAACCGACCAACGACTGCTGGCAAAACGATTGAATAGTATTCATTGTAGTTAAAATTTAATGATCCACTTGGTTTGGGAGCCTCTATAACGCGGGGTGTTAAGCGAAAGTATTGCCTAAGTATTTCGTCATTACACTGCAGACGCGCTAAAATCTGAAATGCCCCCCTCAGTGTCTTCGAACACGACCACCAAAACGATTTTTTTTTCTAATGACTCTTCATCATCCGAACATACTTATAAACGCTATGTCCAAATCCGTCGCATTTTTCACCAGTGCTACTACGGTCGAGCGAGTAGTACTGAGCGACTACGATTGAATTACGGTCGCACTGTTTCACAGGAAACCACAGTTCGGTCGCCGTAAAGACGGCCGTTATTTTACAACCGTAAAATGACGGCCGCTAGATAACGGCACCGATTTTCTATGGAACCTAACCTTAACCGAACAAAAAAATAGCGACTTTTTCGGAATATTTCCAAAAAAAAAAAAACCAACGCCTAGTGTTATTACGCGCGTGTACGTCATATTGGAAAATGTCGATTTTTAATTATTGACCGTTGACGGTATATATACAGGGTGCGGCAGAGCCGACTGACGAGTTTAATGAGGTCATTAGCCTGTGATAAGATAAGAGCAGGCCTTAATAAGTGGTGTATTTTGAATTGTACGGTAATGCCGTTTTTATTCGTAACCATTGTCTGGACGACAGGTGTACGTCGTGGTTTCGTCGCGCGTGCGTATTACCGAAATAATCATTCTGCGATCGCTATACAAAGGGCTTTTCGTATAGACTTTGGCGGCATTCCACGTGCTGAATCTGTTCCTTCTGCTAACACTATCGAATTGCGGATACGGTGTTTGGAAGAAACTGCAAGTACCCTAAGTAGACTCCGACACGGGGCATCCAGAACGGTAAGAACCCCCGGAAAATGTGCAGTCGGTTAGAGAGTCAGAGTTGAACAGTCGCCGAGACGCTCAGCCCGGAAACACGCTGTGGCTTTGGGAATCTCAGACCGTTCTTTGAGGAGAATTCTTCACGAAGATTTAGCGTTCCATCCCTATAAATTAATGCTTGTCCAAGAGTAAAATGCTACTGACTACGTAAAAATCGTAAAAATCTCTGTCGGCAAATTCGTCTGCAAATTCCTCCGATATCAACTTTGTTCTGTAGCGATGAGGCCCATTTTCATCTTTCTGGAACTGTAAATAAACAAAATGTTCGATACTGGGCTAGAAATAACCCACGGCAGCTCCACGAAAGACCACTCCACGTGGATGTCGAGCCCATACCAGTCGAAATGTGCCGAAAATCATATGAGAGCGCTTCAGAGATCGTCTACAACGGTGTATCAATGGTGACGGCCGCCATTTTGGAGATATAATTTTCAAAAAATAATTTTTAAAAATGGGATTGAATACCGATTTAAATAAAAAAAAAACCTTTTCTCTAAGCTTTACTGTTCGTTATTTATAGCCCGTCAAAACTCGTCAGTTATATATAATAACCCGTATATATATATATATAATAACGGATTTGCAGTGTTGTATAGGCGGTCGGGAAACGAAAAATATTCCGCCGATAATCTACGGGGATGGCTAGTGAGCGGTGGTCGGTGGCTGTTGGGCACGTGCGCAATATTGACGCTCGGCGATAATTTCGCGATATTAATGCGGCGCGGGCGGTTCGTCCGACCGGCATAAACCCCCCACGGACGCGATAATTACGCGCAGAAATTACGAAATTTATTCCGGCTATCCGTTTGCGCCGATATACGCGTATTACCGCGCGCCTCTTGTACGGAATATATTATTATTATTATTATTATTATTATTATCATTATTATCAATATTAATATTAATATTATTACCGTCGGGGTACTATTACTGTTTTAAACGCCATCCGATCCGCGCGTACCCTTAATATGATATTCACTCGGAGCATACTGCGGCCCGCCGTCGCCAATCCCGGATGCGTGGCGCGCGCCGGCGCGCTCGGCCCAGTGAATCAACAAAACAGAGACGATACGGAAAATCGTCGTGCCGGCGAATAAACTCCCGTCAACGATATATATATATATATATATATATTATTATACCGTACGGTTGTTTTTGGAAAAGAACGGTTCGTATTATAGATATATATATATATATATATATATTTATATAAGGAGAAGATGAAGAAGAAAAAAAGAAAAAAAAAGAAAGAAAACAAGTTGGAAATTCGTTTTTCCGCGCGAAAGATTTCCTCGAGAAAATATATAAATATACACGTACGACCGCAGTCGAACGGCCGTATTTCCAATATGGTTTTTCGAAACGAATTTTCACCACGCGATAATTCACGTGCCGCGGATATTTTTCTTTTTTAACATTTTCTCCGGCGTTGTACACCGTTCCCAATTACGTTAATAATATATTTTGTTTCCGTTGTTAAAATTATAAAATAACACGTGGCGGCGGTAGGTACTCTAAAAAATTACCAACATTTTAACGGCGTAGAATTGAAACAAACATGCCAAGTTAGAAAACCCTATTGTTGTTCTCTAAAAAGCAAAAAAAAAAAAAACAAAAACAAACAAATATCCTGTAAAGGTTAAGTTAAAAAATCGAAAAAATAATATATATATATATATATATATATATACACGATAAAAACCAAAATTAACTTCGGAGTTCACAAAAGAAAATTATTTAAACGCTCGATTACATTAAGACGGTTATTTAGTTATTATTTTTGACATTATTCAGTTTTTTTTTCATAATAATTTCTATAATGGAGTAGGAACAAAAAAAAATTAAGAAATAAAAAATGACTTTCTCAAAGTACGTAACGTCCGAGTTTATATACGTATCTAATTTTTCGTGAATTTACCGCACACACCATTTGTTTACGAGTACCTTTCGAATATCGAAATCGAAATTATTTTTGTTAACGAATTCGATAATTTATCTCGTAAAAACGATGCGAACGATAAGTGTTTAACGTAACGAATTAGTATTGTTGTTACTTTATTTCATAATGTATTATCGTTTGAAAAGCCATTGTCTAAATAGTGTTTTTAGTTTTTACATTGAAATAGTTACAATGAGTTGGATTTGAGTACCGTTTGGCCATAAAATGTCGCCGTCTGGGAACTTTGCAACAACCACCGGTAACGATAAATACGTGACAATAGCATGTAATATTAGTGAATAAATAATATATATTTTTAAGCAATGGTATCGAAAAATCGAGTATTGGAATTGCGACTTATTGTACACCTAACGAGTATCGCATATCGAATTCTAACATTTCGGTATATTCAGCAAATACAACATCTCCTTCGTTAATAAATCTATTATTTACGTCACTCCGCACGAAATCACAAAATCCTATCCTACCTAAATACATTTCGTATCCTATTTTGCAGGTTTTAGTTATTTATGTCTATTTGTGTAAACGGTTTTGGAAATATAAATACCCACCTACCGTTCGAGATTTAATCCTATCGCCCCATCCATTGGTGGATAACGGGAGGAGAGGTTGATATGAGAATGTGTGTTGGATTAGACAGATATTTATTTTATAAACACGATAGATTTAAATCAACGATTGCAGTAAATATGTCTGCTCGAATTTGTACTTCGTATAATATAGCTTTATTCTATTTTCAAGGATCGTAATTCAGGTGGGTGCGATTTTAAAACCATCCGTTAAAATTTTTATGTACGCACAAATATAGTCAATCAATTGAAACGCTACTAAGTACTAAAATATCTATTGTGAGAATAACTCAATATTGATCGTATGTTTATGTCAGAGACAGTTTGAGCAGGTTATAAATAAAAAAATATAAAAAAAACCAAGGATTTATTGTGATAAATTACTATAAAAACAATTTATAGTGATACATTTGTAATCCAGGGGAAAGAGGCGATCACCTCTTTAATACGCCCTTGGTAGGTATATGAAAAAAAAAAAAAATGTTTAAGTGTTCTTTGATGGTTATAATAGTTCTTTAAAAGTTTGTAACTCTTTAAAATATTTTTACGCGTAAAAAAAGTATTACCAGAGACAGCAAAAAAAAAAAAAAAAAGAAACAATATCACATAGTTTTAAAACTAATAGCTGCTTGTTGTGTGCTGAAAATAAAAAAAATGAACGAAACGATAAGATACAACGCCGGTGTTATTATTAAAATAGCCCATAGATTTATAATTATTATTATTTTATTTTTATATCTATATATTTGCATATAGTATAATTTCTTATACGAGTATAAACACAAACAAAATATGTATAAAGAAGATAATCGTCGAGAATTTAATTTTAAATTTAAACACATCCCAAGCTTTCGACCGAGTCTGGCATGAAGGTCTACTTTTTAAGCTTAAACAATTTCTCCCCCTCCCTTATTCCTCTTAATTGAATCGTACCTGACTGACCGTTACTTTCAAGTTCAACACAGCTCTTCTACTTCAGGAATATCTAAAATTAATGCCGGTGTCCCACAAGGTAGTATTTTATCTCCCCTGCTTTTCAACATATTTACTGCTGACCAGCCCACTACGCAGCAAACTACAGTAGCAGACTATGCTGATGACAAAGTTATTATGTCTATAAGTGCAAATCTATTAAATGCTTCATCTAACCTGCAAAATCATCTTAACCTTATGTCCGAATGGTATACCAAATGGCGAATAAAAATTAATCCAAATAAGTCGATCCACACAACGTTCACACTTAGGCAAGGTATCTGTCCTACCGTTACTCTTAATAACATCCAGATTCCCACGTCCGATACAGTTAAGTACTTAGGGCTCATACTGGATAAACGATTGACTTGGAGCAACCATGTCCGTACAAAAAGCCGTTATTATCAAAAAACTTCTGAACCAGTCTTACAACTAAATTACATGTTTACAAAACTCTCCTCAAGCCTATTTGGACTTACGGTCTGCAGCTCTGGGGCTCGGCAAAAAAATCCAACAAAAATAAAATTCAAGCATTCCAAAATATAGCGCTCCGACGCCTATCTAATGCTCCACCATATATCTCCAACCTAACGCTACTTAATGACGTGAGAATGAAAACGGTCGACGAGGAAGCACGCTTCTTTTATATGCGCTTCCATAAACGGTTCCATAACCACCAAAATCCTCTCATAAACAATCTATCTATCCAAACACTACCAGGAAATCCTCTTCGTAGATTAAAAAGACAGTGGTGTCGTGACCTATTACAAATAAATCCAAATCCCTAATAATAATAAAAAAAAAAATACCAAAATGAATCAAGCTAAGAGTTGCTAATGGGTGACTGCTTAATCAAACCCTTCATGTCAACATCCACCCTTATCATATAAGCTTATTGTGCATTTTATGTATAGATTGTTTATTTAAAAAAAAAAAAAAAAATTTAAACACTCAACTAGTTTGGAAATCATAATAACAAACTGCAGAAAAACAAGGAAATCCAGGAGACTATAGGTTATTACCAGAGATACAAAATTTTGTGACGACACGGAGTATCCAATGTGGTTGGACATGTGATAAGGAAACACCGAACGTAAAGGGTGCGATTGAGTGGTGGTAAACAGGGAAGAGGCCTAGGGCTCAGGGGCTGATTGGCCTGTCGGGAAATCGGGAATTTTCCTGACGGGCCGGTATCTGTGCGAGTAGCAGCTTATCATTACGCGGTTACGATAATATTACGTAGTCGAACAATTGAAATATAAATATAATTTGCTTCGCAAATAATTAATCAGCATGTTGTTGAGTAGATTTAGATATTTAATCATTTCAATATTCAATTAAAATTTATCGTTATGAATTAATTAATACACAAATAGCTTTAAAACCATCTGCTTTTAATTGTATTGGTTTTTATGTCCATATCTACGGAGAGAGGATCATAGAGATGATTTGTTTGTGCTGAAAAGCAAAATTTGCAAAATGTATTTATTATGTCTCTTTTCTGAGTAAAAAATAATCCATTGTTACAACTGAGAGAGGGATTGCTTAAAACTCCCGATTTTAAAATTGGTACTTTTAATATACGTATGTGTAACGTTAAAACTTTGCAATGTCTGTTGTTAGTTATACCAAATATTTTTTTTTTTTTTTTTGGCATTTCGAAATGTAAAATTCTCAATGTTATAATGACTTTGTAACAGGTGCTAGTATGTTCTAGACAGTGTTGCGTATTATAAAAGAATAATACATATTCGGACAGACTTTAAGCGACACCGTATTTTATATACTGGGACATTGGTGCCAGCGACCGGCAAGTCGCTATTGAAAGTTTATGCAGTTCTCCCCTAGAGGACGTCCAAAGGAGCGATGGGCGGACGAACGGATGGACGGGATGCAACAAGACCGGGAGAGTAGGCGAATCGGTAAGGGAGACAGAGCGATAAATAGAGAGATAGAGAAATAAATAAAGGTGGAAGGAAGAGAGAACGAATGAGAAAGAGAAAGAGAGAGAGAGAGAGAGAGAGAGAGAGAGGGATAGAGTCAATAATCGCGAGTAGTGGGAATACTCTTGAACAGTTGCGATGGCAGGAAGAATAAGTACATAAACTGCAATACGTACAACAATCGATAATATGTGAGTTTCAATTGAGAAAAATATATAACGTTTATTTACCGTACAATATATCTTGAAATCTTTAAAAATGTATAATATAGTGTATAGTGTATAAAATAAGTGTCGACCCTTAGCGTTACGTACGAAATTGCAGGGAACACTTATTTGCTGACCAATCGTTATATAATAATACAATAATATTATATCTTTTATCGTCGGTAATGAATACAACCACAAAAAAATATACTCAGACACATACTTCGCACTGTTGTATATGCGAAATCGGGATGGTAGGATATAGCATTTATATCTGTGCACAACGATTAATCATGACGTTTACGAAAAACGATTCTGAGCGAAGTTCATTGATATCGTGTTTTGAAATGCCATCATTTATTCGAATTTTCATTAAAATGTACACTTTTAAACTTCTAAAACAGATTTATTACATTATCGTAATCAATTTTCTCGTTCGCCATTATGTATAACTTACGATAAACCTTGTTTTTGAATTTCAAGCACTTCTTGTAGGCCAAATAAATTTTATATAGTAAAACCAAATAAAGACTAATACTAAAAATGCCTATAAATAGTTTTAAAAAATGGCCTGAATGTTATGAAAACCTATATAATATGCATATTAAGTATATTTTCAAAGGAAATAATTTATTGATATTTTCAAATCAAGAATTAAACGATTTTTTTGTCCTTACTTTGCATAAGGTTTTAATAAAAAAAAAAAAAATTGCAAAAAAGGAACGATTACAGGAACGAGGAACGGGAACGAATTCCATTTTAAAAGGAACATTCCTATATCCACCTATTTCCACCTTTGGCCAAAAAAAAAAAACCAACAAAAAACAAAAAAGAAAATCAATTCCTTTAAATTGTTCGTTGAAAATAAATTATACGTATTCGTTTAAGTGTCGAACGAAACTCGCACGATATCTACCGGCGAGGCTGAGGGCAAATAATATCAGTATATAATAATATTGTCTCTCTATATTTTTTTTTCTTTCGTATATAGGGCTTGGCGAGTTTTTGACATTAAAATACAATTTTACGTATTTTGTATAATAAATCATGCTGCTGAGCGTACGATAATAATAATAATAGTAATAATAGTTAAAAAAAAAAAGAATGTGTATTTTTTTTTTTTTTTTTTTTTTTTGTTCCTATTTTTGCGTTTTCGTCGACAGTAATAATCGTATGCGAAATGGCGTAAGCGACGATGGTGCACGGCTTGTAAAGATTACGTCTCCGCATTTCACATAATAATAATAATATATAATCCGCAGTATATCTGTTAGAGTAGTGTCGGGATTATTATATTCTGACGCCGTATTATTATAGTGGTGATCCGAGCTGGGAGGGGCCCGTTAAATCTGTTTCAAATGGATATTTTAATGCCCATAATGCACACTATGGCACACTATAGTGCCCGGGAGCCATTTGTCGGTACGGAAATGCGAATTTTAAAAATGGAAAAAAATATACGGTTAAGTAATGTATTTATTATAGCCGTACGGAATAAACGTCAAGAAACATACCGAGTGTGGTGGTACGTTTGTTTGTAATTTTTTGCGGAGAACACTCTGCAAAAAAATGTTGCGAAATGTTCTGTTCTCAATGTTAATAAACCTACAGCGCTCTATCGATCCCGGATCGTTTTAAAAATAAATAATTTCTCCTGTGAAATTATCGTATATCTGTTGTTCAAAAATTAAATTTGTAAAATGACTATTTCGCAATTGTCGAATAGCCGCTACGTGACTGCGTACAGAAATGGGACGTTTTCTAATTATTCAGGACGGACAAAAACACAATTCTAAATACTAAATATGATTTTTTTTTTTTTTTAAAATGCGAAATTAGGTTTTAATATAGGCTATATCAAAATGGTATCGTATATAATCGACAGGGCAAATTCAATAGTATTATTAATATTTTTTTAAATTTGTATTTTATCGTCGAGGAGTACTTTCCCGCATTGAATATCGTACGTTTACAATATCCACCGGACTGTTCGGGACACGTCGGATTGGTCTCGTTTCTGCGGTAAACGTACGGGAAATTGATGAACACGCACTGGCCTACGCCGTCTTGGCGTAATTTCAACGCTCGGCGCGGATTCGCCTGTATTTTACCTCGCGGTCAAAAAAAAAAAAAAAAAAAGTCGATACAGTCGATTCCGTTTACTAGAGACACCGGGACGATTCAACAATTCCGAAAACAAATGTATACTTGTGAATGCGAAAATACGCCCCGCTTATCTGGGCCGCGAATCCGTAATAATTGGCACATTTTTATCGAGTACAATATTAAATATTAATGGATCATAGCGTCCGACTCGCGCAATCGATTATTACATTAAATTATATAAATTTTAAATCTTATCGTATGTTCGAACGTGACGTGTGCCGTATGTTGCGTTTCGTGCATTAGTCGCGTTTGTGCGCGTAAAGATTTATGGCCTGCGCAAAAATTAGAAATTCTAGACGATATTAAATTACGGCCACCGGGCCACCGATTTCCAGTTCGGAAATTCCAGAAGTATCGAAATCAACAATCGCGCGAATTCAACAACAAGAACACCTAGGCGTTTGCGAGAACAACCTCTCGGCCATGTGACAGCCCGGGAAAGGAAACGAGAGGGTAATGATGCAGATGTAGACGAGGGCGCTGACTGGCACACCGGTTTACACCGGCTACTAGTCGGGGCGTTCGGGCGTCCGGGTCCTATATTAAATGCTAAATCCGAAGACCTTCCGGGGGGGGGGACACTTGGTAAATGACGAATTCAAAGCCACCGACGACGGTTGGTTATCTAGATGGAAAGTAAGACACGAAGCTATTTTCCGCCGTGCGTACAATTAAATAATTTCTATAATTGCGTTATTGCATTACGTAATAAAAAAATCAGTTTTTCAATAAATTTATTTTTCTCATTTCGGACTGTTTGGACAAAACGCAACCGGCAGCCGATGTGTCCCGACAAAGCGGAATCGACCGTAGTGTACGATGTTAAAAACAAAAGGAACATGAAAAAAAAAAAAGAGTAATTCTCTTGTGTTTAATAATGTCGTGTACAATATTCGAACTGGCGATACGATACCCGGTCGGACGCGTTTCGGCAATTTCGTATAAATTAGCGTGCATTGCCGGGGCCCGGCTAAGTAATACCCGACGGGATCCGTTGTGTGTTTATCCGTTTACGCGCTAAATAATAACGTCGGGCGTATGTCTGCCCACACACGTGTATAGGCCGTTGGGGGGGGGGGGCTGGGAGGACGAACAGTATTCCGGTGTAGGCAAATGAATTTGACTGTTCGAGTTCAAACAGCTTATTCTATAAAATTTAATACGACCGAACGATAAATAATGACGCCGCCACGGTCCCGTCATAATCGGATCGGTTTAAACGATAAATTTCGTCTATAACCGCGTCGTACGCGCCGCCGCCACCGCCGCGGTTTTGTGGTTTTCGCCGCGGCCGACGGGGGCCGATACGTTTATAGTTTTTTCCTCAGATATTATTAAAATTTTTAATGTAAAACCCTGTCCGAGTTGTTTGCGTTGGAGTTTTATCGTAGCCGGGCAATTGGCACGTGTCAAACGAAAATAATTATAACGCTAATCTAGATAGAAAGATAAAAGAAAGACAATCGAATAAGACGTATTTCGACGTACGCGAACAAGTCGGTTGAAAGCGCCGCCAATTGTCTAAACGTACAAATAAAACACCAAGGAAAAAAAAAATTCAACTTATTACCCAGGTATATATTTTTTATCGGTTTATTTAGTATTTAAAAAAAAAAACAAAATACGTTTTACCCAATTATTCGGAAAAATAAAACGGAAATCGAAAAAAAAAAAAAAAAAAAACGACCTCTCCAATACACGAATTAAATGCGAAATTCGTTCAGATAAAATGCTACACTTGAAAATCGGACAAAGATTTACAGACGGGGAAAAAAAAGCTTGCACAGTCCGACTAGTACATAAAACAAATTATCTCGATAAAATAATCGACTGATAATCCAGCTGTTCATCTTGATAATGTAGAACAATGATAGTAACGCGCAATCCGTTGAAATTGGTTTATTGATCGAACCAAGGAAATGTATTTTATGTACGCGTATTTGTATCGTAAAAATTTAATAACTGAAAATGTACATATTATTATTATTATTATTTTTTTTTTTTTTTTGAATATAAATATTAAAATATTTAATATTAACAAAATGTATTTATGTATCATGAACGAAAGTTATACAAACATCAATAACGGGACATTTTTTTTTCCTCCGGGCAGACGGGCACCGTTAAAACCGAATAACAAAATAAATACCCATAAGTATATTTAAGTATATTCAATATAAGTAGATGAAAAGTAAATTAAATTCTAAACATTTAGAAAGATATTCTAAAATATATATTGTATAGATACGCCGTTGGAAATATTGACGTAAGTATATATATTTGAAAAAAAAAATAATAATAATATAGTGTACTACGATATTATTATATCTGGAGAAATGTTGTTCGATTTAACCGTGTGAGCAGGATTACAGTGCGCATTGAAAGTGACGTCACCCGGAGCAAATCCATAAAAGAAAAAAAAAAAAAATGAAAAAGAAACGGCAGGATAAAAAGTAATTTCACGGAGGAAAAAAAAATGACGGTACGCCATAATAATATGGACGAATTTTGAAACGGTGAGAGCATGCCGTCGCGTCGACCGGAATAAATGCGCAGCAAAAGTGAATTTTGATTACGTTGCTTTTGATTGTCAAGGGTTTGACAAT
Organism: Tuberolachnus salignus; assembly: GCA_956483605.1. NCBI lineage: Eukaryota > Metazoa > Arthropoda > Insecta > Hemiptera > Aphididae > Tuberolachnus > Tuberolachnus salignus. The sequence continues at coordinate 34,915,388 of OY101435.1, read as the reverse complement.
AATATAGTATTGCTTTCAATCAAAAATAAGTAACGAAAAAAAAAAAAAAAAAATTTAATCTAGATAATAATAAAAGATAATCGAATAAAACGTGTATATAGATAAAAACGAAAAGAAAAAAAGAAGAAAAATCTACATAAAAGTATGGATTTAATTAGAAAAACACAACGGAAAACGACAAAAAAAAAAAAAAGGGAAACATAAAATCGACAAAGTTCGTCGTTTCACTCGGCATTTCGAGACCCTCGGACTGGCGGAAATGATTTCTTTCGATTCCAGTGGCGTGACCAGGATTACTAAACGCGCCCGAAATCGCCCGTTAACGTTTGTTTCTTCAATTGCATATTAAAAATATACTACTGACCACTATAGCCATTGAATGATATGATAAAAAAATATATATATATATGAAAAAAACACCGTCAATGTGCGGGGGGAGGCCTGGCCACTGATTATAATAGTGTCGAAAAATCCGGATTCCGGCATTGACAAAATATACATAAATTGGCGGTAATGCAAAATAATAGAACGATTAACAACGGGCGGTTAAACGTCGAGGATTTTCGTTTTTTTACGTTCTTGTGTCGGTATCTAATATTGGCAAGAATATTATAATTGTTTGTTTTTTTTTTTTTTTTTTTTTCCAAACACGACACGACCAAAAGTAATGGTTTGTGCGATACACGCGCGTTATTATTACGGGATCGTTAAAAATACACGGTCTTGAAAAAAAAAAAAAAATGTGTACAAGTAGGGAGTGTTTTTTTTATTATATAAGCGCGGGCGCGCGTTCGTCGGTATCGCAATATATATATATATATATACGTATCATTTTTTTTTTTTTCGCGCGGATATTATTATTACCGAGGTCTCGAGTAGGAAAAAAATAAATAAAAAAAAAAAATAATAATAATAAAAACCGTTCGAGAGGGATTTCGCTTTCGAGAGTTTTCGAGTTTTGCGCATACCGCCCCGGTACTTTTATTATACACTGGTGCGGTTACGCTGGCCGATGCACGTCTATTATAATACGACCGCTCGTATAAATACATATATGCATATATATATATATATATACACATATATTTAAAAAAAAAAAAAAATAATAATAATAACCGAGCCAAAAGCGTTTAGCCGGGCACCGGTGTGTATTATTATTGTTATTATTTTTATTCTCGTTTTTTTTTCTTTTTTGCCCCGTCGCCGAGAGACGTTAATTCGTCCGGTAATCGTTCGGTTTCGCACGTCGCGTCGTGTGTTTCTATTTTCGCGCGATCCGGCGTCGGCGTCGGCGGTGGCGGCGGCGGCGGCGGCGGCGGCGGCGGCGACGACGACACGCGGCGCTTATACGCATTACCGGCAGTATTCGTGTAAAATCATACTTATATTCCGTATCCAGAACACGTACATCCGGATACGATTATTCTGGACGTTGAAGGACGAGAGTAATTTTTTTTTTTTTTTTTTGGTGAAAATGTGACGTAGGACGTTACATAATGCAATTTGATATTCTCCGGTGCCGCGGACGAGGGGCGTATATCGATCATTAAAATCGCGACGGCGGGACCGGGCCGCGAAACAAAATTGTTGTGTGCCGTTGCGAAAACGGCAAAACAGTCCGATTTAGGCCGTTAAAGTCGTAAGACGACTTCAAGATTTTGGTCATTCTCGACGCGCCGGGGCCGAAGAATTATCGAACGGAAAGATATTCGAAAATACCCGCACGTGCGGAATTATTGAAATACTGGAATACGTTTTCAATATGTACGTTTAATACATATCACTCGGTATTTTCTCAAAAGTATTTGCGTATGATAATCGATTATTATTTATAATATGTACTTTTATGATTATTATTATTTGAAACACCGTACTGAATGTTAAACGGATTCAACATTTTAACTCGAACTAGTAAAACGCAAAATGTTTACTCTTATTCCGTACGCCGTGAAAACCCGTCCAAACACTTGTTAACCAGCAACTGTAACAAATTACCCGATTCGAAATGAAAATATTTATCTAAAAACGTAGTCTGCACACATAACAATGGTCCTGGATTAACGTATAGGCAAGACGGGCATGGACAATGGCAGGGGATATTTTTTTTATAAATTTTTTTTTTTTGTCTAGCGATACGCAACAGCGTCCCAAAATTAAGCATATTAAGACGTAATAAATGTTACGATTTCGCATCGTATAAATTCATCAAATTCAAATCACTTCTGTAACGATTTCGTGCATTTATTAAGGAAGCGTTGATATTTCTACAAATATGTACGACTACCGTCAATAAAACCGTGTACACAGAAAATCAAACTATAAATTGGTAGAGTCCAAAATGCTAAATGGATATCCGACAACAAATTTTATTACCAGGATTACACGGCTGGTAATAGAAATGGACGTAAACCAAGGGTTGAAAAAGTGAATATTTTACCTAGACGACCTTACAATGAGCTATAAATAAATAAATAATAATAATAAAAAAAAAACCTAGGGCTATTCTCGGGTGTGATCCGGTCAAGCGTAACGCGCTGATGTCGGACGTAGGTACCGTAGATGAGTTGTGACGGTTAAAAAAAATTAAAATATTGACCCGGGGCACGGCGATCGTCTAAAATTGGAAATTAAATTTATTACGGTAGCCGGATACGATACAGTGCCCTATGGTAACAATAACGGTGCGGTTCGATTGAATAGGTACGACCGTGTACAAGTGTGGGTACGAATTCTCTACGGAATTCCGTAAGAATTATCGGCGAAATTACGATTTTAATTTCCCAACCCACGCCCCTCCGCCCCCTCTTGTCTCGATGTCGTCGTCGTCGATAAATCCGTAGGAATTTCATTTTTTTTTTTTTTTTCCAAACGTCCGACGTACGGACGGGATCGTGTAAAATATGATTTACGGCCCTGCCCGTTTTTAACCGCACAGTACCGATATCCGTGCAAGTGAAATACATAGCAGGGCGCGCCAAACAAATGCCCGGAAACTTATATTAATATTTTATAGACGAGCAGAAAATTAAACCGCGGCATATAAAATTAATAAATACATAAATGACGATAAGTACTGTAAACGGATAATACGAAAATTCCGAAGAAGCGACAGTGCGCGACGCAATATAGGAAAACTTTCCGCCATAGTGTTCAACCGCACTTTATGAACTTATACGTAGGTATCGATTTGTCTTTCGTTTTGGATATTCCCGGTGGCTTTGTCTCTTAAACTTTTGTCCGTGACCCGGCTGAGAATTCCATTCCGGGCACTTTGCGCCGCGCGTAGGCCAGTATACGCTTGTAGTAGTCGGGAAGTCGGAACTGCAGTTTGGTTTTTTTTATCCTGTGCGCAGTGATAAATCGCCGTAAAACGATTCTGAGCGGTTAGAGCAATTCGTAAATCGAACTGTAAATAGACTGCCACTACAGTATTAAACGACAATTTGTCCGATGGTCAATTACGGTTTAATCGTTAAAACACTAATAAAATAAAATACAGCATTTGTATGTTAGCCACCCGAAACCCCGGAGAAATCGTGACATTATCAAACTGTTGCGACGGAAAATGTTCGAAAACGAAATCGCGTGTCTAGACGGTTTTAGACGCATCTTCGCGTCTTTAGATTCGACTTTCGCGGCCCGAAATATTATCCCGGTCCGGCCCGCCGGAGCGGTTTAAGCGGTTTTTAAGCGATTCTTAAATACCCGAGGCATAACGTCAAAAATATAATGCCCGGTCCCGTAACAATTATAGTAATATCACGGCGGCCGGACGAGTGGAGTTCCTTATTTATTTTTTTTTTTGTTTTTTTGGCATTCGGACGTGGCAAATCATCACGACGGCTCCGGCCGCCAATCGACACGGAACGATATTAACATTACGACGTTCTGGTCCGGCAGCGTCGAAATAATACGAATCGACGTGCGTGAACTTGTTGTTCGACCGGTGGGATTTTCTGTGCGTTTTTATTTTATTATTATTATTATTATTTTTATTTTTTTCTTTCTTTCCATTACCCCGGTGCCGTCGTTATTAATAATCTCGAATTCGCCGGCGACGTGCCGGCATACAGACGACATGCTCGTACGAAATAATAATAATAATGGCGACTCGCGCGCAGATAGGTGGGCGGCAAGTGTACGTATACGATATTTGACGTCGCCCCCGGGGACGCGAGCGCGCAAATAATAATTACAAAACGGGCTTGTAAATACGCGTATTACGCGCCGGTCTCGCGCGGAACACGTGTCGTCGAATGACTCGTTAAATGACTACGGCGTATTTATACGATTATATAGACGCGATTTTTAATTAATAATAACAGTAATAATCTATAATAACGACGGATTTTTTTTTTTTTTTTTTTATTCGGTCCACATGACTCGCCGGACGGTTAGGTTCGTTTGGCCGTCTCTCCGTAGGCGTCCCCGCAGACTCCAATTTCGGAACGAGCCTCCACCCCGCCACCCCCGGAATAATTAACAATTTCATACACGTGCCCGACAACATTTTTTTTTCATTTTTTTCATAACACTTTAACACGGTCGGTGGTTCGTTTTAATATTCAGTTTCAAAATATTAATTATTATCCCTTTTAATCAACGTATGTAAATAAAAAAAAAAAAAAAAAAAAAAAATGGTTAGCCGAAATTAAACTCGAACTTATTTGTATTTATCAATATGGAAACCGACCGGTGGTATTTTTCGAAACTCCGGACAGTTCACCCCTGCCGGTATATCGTGTTTTTCGGTTATTTCCCTCGGTACACCCTTTTCGTCGGTAAGTCAAACATATTCCAAATGGTTCTCTGGGTTCCCGACAGTTTTCCTATGAATTAAAAACGAACCTACCGTAATTAATGATACGGTACACTGGATTTGGTTCTGTTGATTTTCGGGTTACCTTGGCTACGGAGAGAAAGAAACCACACACACACGACTAATAACAGTCTACTACTAAAAGCACGGTGGTTTATTTTATTTTATTTTTTTATTTTTTTTTTTTTTTATTGCGACGATTTGAATATATAAACTGCGTAACCCCAGAAAGAGGTTACTAATGTTGTATCATGTCAAACCAGGGGTCACGAGCCGCTGGTGTATAATTACCTGCATATTTTAAGTTTAATTCCCAACGCTCCTGACCAACGTAAATGGCGAGCCCGGCAAGTACGGGCAATACGGTGAAAATGTATTTTCGTGCTCTCCACAGTACCCGTCCGGGCTCCGATAGACACGAAATATTTAGTCATTTCACCGAACTAACGACGACGGCATTAACGATAACGGTAGGTCTAGGTTTTTTTTAAAAAAAAATCTCTTTCACGGACAATCGATATTTAAACAAACTGTGTTGTTTTCGTATCGGCCATTGCACTAATTGGAGACTACCCAACAATAATTAATAACCAGACAATGGACGTGTGCCGCCGGCAAATATCACAAAAAAAAAAAAAAAAAAAAAAAAAAAAACAGACGTACCGTCCCGAATATGCCGAATGCAATCGATATTAGTTGTTCGATCTCGTCTTCCTACTCAGAAAGCCGCGACGCAATTACAAGCTCGTTTTTTACGTGTATATATACGCATATAAAAAAAATACGTTGCGCAAATCCAAAAACGAAATATAATAATAACGGTAATATATCGACCGTAGAACACTACATGTAACTAATATTTGTGTGAAAAGTATACGACGTTTAACACAAATCTTCGAAGAAAAAACAAAACATTTTAGCGCTTAATAATAATTATAAGTGAATAAATGTATCGATTACATGATCTATAATATATTTTAGAGAAAACAAAAAAAACACACCGATACATACTGCTCCGGTGGGCAGGTTGAAATTTGGAAATGATAATTTATGTTTAATCAAAAAAGCATTAATCTAAATTTTAATTGAAAAATGTATTGCAATATTTTAACAACGAATAAACGAAACGATTTTTCGTGAATTTTACCGTTTTTTTTTTTTTTTAAAAAATTTCAAATTGTCAAAAAAAAACTAAACTATTACTAACGTAAATCGGGGGCAGGGGGAAATCTACAAAAAAAGTTTCAAAATAATGTATAATCGATTTAAAAAAAAAAAAAAAAAAACAAAATTTAATATTTCACTGCGTTTTATAGAAATTGTGTGCATTATAAATATATTACGTTATACGATTATTTAAGGCTTTTAAGTATTAAAAAAATAAAACCGCTAAAGTTTAGTTTTTATGGGCTATAAACGCTATTAGATGGATTTAAAAAACATATATATATATATATATATATATAAATGCATCATATGTGTACAGAAATATTTATCGCTTTCAGTCTAGTATATTATACTAACTATATTAATAACAACTATAAAGAACATTTAGTATATTTGTATAAATAATAATAAATAGTGGTTTTTATGATTATTATTATTATTTTTTTTTTTTTTAATTCAAAAGAAATAACGCGTTTTCGTACATACGAAAACATTAAGATTCATTCGCCGATTAAATAAACGACAAACGAAGACAATTTTACATTTATCCGGTCGCTCTTGTATTGAAATGTTCGAAAATCAAATAGCGGTAGAATATTTAAAACAATTGGATCACTCGTCAAGTCGGTAACTAATGCAAAACTAATGCTGATTACATACATATTGAAATAATTGTAATTATATTATGCGGATTTTTTTTTTTTTTTTCGGTTAGAAAAATTCTCCAAATTATTTACTCTGTACCTAAAGAGATGTGTATTTTTCACTTGGCGATATATAATTTACGAACAAATTTCCAGACTCTCAATGGTTATCTAAATATATTTTCAAAAAAAAATTCCACTGGACCCATGGGTTTTATTCGTATCGATATCGTGGTTAATTTGACTACAATGGAATACGAACACAACCAATAATCGTTTACAACCGAAATCCGCTCAGAATCGTCTGTTGGTCGACCGTCGTTTTCGGCATGTCTACAACAGCGGCCTACAGTACACGGTGCGAATTATGTCCGGTTTTTTTTTTTTTTTTTTTTCGCTGTTCTTCGCCGCATAGAAATTAATAATTCAATCATAACTCATAAGAGTTTTCCTAGAAATACAATTCAACCGTCCGAAATAATATTCGTGCGATTCAACATCAAAGATCGCACGCAACACGCGCACATTTTTTCAAAAAAAAAAAATAATATCAATTCTTATTGGTATTGTACTATCGAATATCATAAAGGTATGGAAAATCGTGTTTTAGGTTTGGAAACAAAATATAAGTAAGTATAAGACCTCTGTCGAGTATTTTTTTGTATTTTATTTTTTTCCCCGGGTAATCTTAATCTTCGTTTCAAACAAATATTAAAGGTACAAAAAAAAAAAAAAAAAAAAAAAATATAATAAAAAATCTAATATTCTTTACCCTTTTCTAGGGAACTTGACTTACATGGTTAAACCATTTTCAAAAGGTATAAACCGTGCACGACATCCTTTAAACTATAAAATATTATGTAATAGTTCGTACAAATACATAAATATGATGCGATCAATTTCAAAAGCGCTATATATTTGTTTAAAACATTATTATCCGCACAATAAATATATTATTATATTAAAACGGTTAATACGGTATATTCGGTCCATCAAATATATATATATGCGTGTATATTAAGTTCATAAAATAAATTTTAATTTGTGTAATACGATATTTGGTTCAGTTTTAGATTTATCGTTTCGTTTACGATTTCTGGTGTACCATGGGCTCTACAAAGTTAATTGTATTATTATCCGAAAACAAGAAGAATTTCATTTACCGTGTATATTTTGTGCGCACCAAAAAACGCGATTCCGCACGCCGGAGTACGCGCGAAAAGAACGACACGTTGAAATGCAAAAATGTACATTTATGTTATTGACAATTCGACGTGTACGTGATTATCAAATTATTGTACAATCCGAACTTTCACGGTACATCCCGGGCGTTGACGAATTGTTCTTTTCGTATTTAAACAAAAAAAAAAAATAATAAAAAAAAAAACAATTCTGTTTTGTTTCAAATTTATCCGGGCAATTTCGGAAGTACCGTCACCGTTTCCGTTGCGTCCTGATTCGGTGGGACCATCCCCGTCTCGTCCACGCGTTTTTGAAGTGCCGCCAATTTAAAAACAAAAACAAAACAAAACAAACAAAAAGACATAAAAAAAAAAAAATAGTCTTGTTGGTCATTCATAAGCTCCGCAACCGCCGGATGGGCTTCGGCGTTATTTACAGAGGCCTCACCACATTCGGGGCGTGAGTTTTATCCGGGGACGTCAGTGCCCGTTTCTCATAAGCCGATAATCAATAAACTACGCCCGTGACGTGATTATATCCAGTAAATTATGATTCCTAACTAAGGTATACATAATGTAGAAGTAGAAACCAAACAAAGTAGTGACCCTCGATCATAGAATTATTACAATTTATATAATAGCAAATAAAAATCAACGCAACAATAGATAATATTGTTTCTACAATAAAAATGCATTTTTGTAGTACATCCACAAGAGCCACCCTCCGGAAACCCCAATAGCCGGATGGCACCGGTCGTGATTCAAATAACGATAATGTGGTTTCTATGGTAAGGTGACATTTTGATCCGGCGGATTGAATTGTCAGCACCGGATAAATTTGTCGCCGGCGACGTTTTGATCCGTATTGTTAAAAATTTAAATTTTCTAACCGTTTCGTCACAACCGTCATGGCGATTGTAATACGCCACCGGTTGATGACAAAACGCTTGTCCCCCCCGGATCAAATCGTCCCGGGAAAGACTTTATGGTACGGATAGGAAATTTAATTTTTTTTTTTTTTTTTTCAAAACTGATCACAACGTCACCTTACCGTAGTATCCATATCATAATTGTTTAAATCACGCTCTCCCCCCCCCATCCAGTGTCTGAGAGATTGGTGTTGTTGGCGGGTAGCTCTTGTGGACGTCTATACAATTTCCCAGGGGACAAAATGTTCCGTTACCGGATTATGTTTACGTGTATTTGTAGTGCGCGTAAAATAAAAAAGAATTATACACACAAAATAATTGTATAAAATAATAAATAATCGACCACAGTGTGTAATGTAGGTTAATCGATTATTATATCGTGTGATCAACACAAGAATAAAACATCAACCGCCAGATCGATACAGGGGCGAGACGACTGGGCGGTGGTGGTGGTGGCGTGAAACTCCCCCGTCTTTTGATTTTAATTAAAAGTCGGCATTTCGTCTTCTACTGTTTGTCCTCCTGACCTAACCCTAACCAAATACAGTCGGCAATTGTAAAACCACACCCCACCTCTCTATGATTTTAGTCCTAGGATCGGCTCTGAACTGATTGACAATTCGCCATATTAATTGCATTTATATATGTATACTTAGGTATACAGTTATACAGGGTGCGGTGGAGCCGACTGGCGAATTTTTAGGGGGCTATGAATAGCGAACAGTACAACATAGAGAAAATAACACCTTGTATTGTAGATAATCGTTATATTTTCCCTTCTCGGTATAGAGATGGTATAATTTCTAATATATATTTTGATTTTGTAAATACAAAAATGTGTTACGTAAATAATAATCACGAACAATTCGTTGAGGTTTCGTTGCCCCCTCAATACGTGCACCCAATCCGGTAGTGGGAAACCGGAACCGAAAATATCGTCTCGATTAACTATGAATTTAATTTATCGTCCGGTGATATTTGGCCGTCATATTTACGTTTTGTGGCGTTGAATTGCCAAACAAACGCACCCGCAGTTGTTGTATTTTTAGGCCAAATGGGGCGGATATAACTCGGACACGTCCACCGTGCCGGTAAACGCCTATGAATATACGCGCACGCGAACTACACGGATTATACGTGTAAATGAACACACTGGTAATATGGACCTCTAGTTTTTACACGACCGCCGTAGGAATGCGGGGTAATGCGATTATAGGTGGCATATAATATAATATGCTATATGCACCGGTGTAAAAACGCACGCCGTTCCTTTGGCGGGCCCCTGCGGGTTCGACGGCTTAACGGATTTTGATAAATGAAAGGTGCCAATGTGTTTGTTTGAACCCGGTGAGCGGCGTGGATGGCTAGGTGGAAATTTAAAATGATCGACGTGGACGACCGAAAATAATCGAAAAACGCCCGTGTAAAAATTGTGTGCACTGCAAACACGTCCGCGCAATACGTACCGGCCGATCGTTTAACAAAAACTAATTGCAAAACGGTTATACTGCTACGAAAAACAAAACAAAAAAAAAAAAAAACGTAAAAACCGAACAGAAAATTTTGGAACAAGACGAAACGGAAAATAATCAATACGCTACACCCTCGGCTCGAAACGGACACGGCATTGACGGTGCTATTAAAACGTGATGGATAAATGCAGTCGTAGAATCTATAACATTAATGCCTATCAGTTAATATCGGATATCATTCCCTATGATCGCTTGCATTGCCATTATCAGTCCTCGATTTCATTTTTCTATCACATTTTAACAGCGCCCTTAAAAGGCCGAGGTCCGTGTTCATTTCAAACCGAGGGAGTATCGTATTCATTCGTACCTATCTGTTTTATCGTGTTCCAATTATTCTGTGCGCTTTTTACGCAGTTGGGATTTTAGATTTCTTTTTTTAAACATTTTTTTTTTTTTTTTTTTTTCTTATTTTCCAACTGACATTTGTCGAAAAGCGACGTAAACGCGTGCTCGAAAACATTCATGCAGTTAGTCGTATAACTTTGTACAAATGTCAAATGTGTTGGTAATGCAATGGCGTTAAAGTAAAACCGTTCATATAAATGGAATAAGTTTAGTTTTTCACTAATTTATTTACTTTAATATTTTTGGTCGATTCTGAAACATACAAAAAATGAAAAAAAAAAAAAATTCACTTGTTATTTTTATACCATTAGTTTTCTGCAAAAAAACGGTTATTAATATTAAACCGGTATTTTTTTTACTACGGTCAATATCCGAGTGGAAAATAAGATATGAAAATATCTCGTGTACTTAAAATGTTCGGCAACTTTCATTTTTAAATAAATATTATGCAAATACCTGACGGCGTCAGCGTTTTTTTTTTTTTATACATTCCCCAATTAGTAACCGCGAAAATATTCATAAACTGGAAACAAAAATAAACGAAATTAATTGTACAAATTGTTCCTCCCCTGAATTCCACTCGTAAAAACCATTTGTACAGTATTTGGATAAAAAACAAAATAAATTATACAAAAACACGTTGAAGTCCGCCAAAAAAAAATACAATTATAATTTTAATTTATGTCCATTTGTCCACGTGTAAGTAAAACACTCCCTTTGAATCGGATTAGCAGAAAAAAGAAAATCTCTCTCTCTCTTTTTTTTTTTTTAAAGATTACCCGTTTAAAATATAACCAATTGATCACGACCGGGGGAAAAAAAGGGAAATATTAAAATTTATTTAGTTTAGTTTATTTTTTTTTTTAATAACAATACATTTTTATCTCGAAATATCAAATTCATAGTGACATTTTAACACATTTTCGATGAAATACAAAACTGGGCCAAAAAAAAAAAAAAAAAAAACAAACCACATAATTGGTACGCGTACCAATCGTAATGGAAGTAATTTTTTTTCAATAACGCGGTCTTTTAAACAACAACAACAAAAAAAAAAAAAAAAAAAAAAAAAAAAAAGGCGTTCGGTAAGCAAATTCGAAACGTTCGTATAACAACGTTTTCCGAACATTTTAACATTTAGCCGGTACAATTATACAATCCCGCCAGTCGGATCTAAATACGAGCAAACGGTCGGACGGTCGGATCGTCGGAATACCGTACTGGAAACGTTCGCGCACCGGGAAAAGTCGTTAAGTTTTATATAATTGAAAATAGTAATTAAAACGTTTTAACGACTTGCGCATAGGTTAATAAACAACGTACCGTAAAACGCGATCGGATTACTTTATAATAATAGCTTTGGTTTTTTTTTCTTTTTTTTTTTTTATTGCTATACATATTACGGTGCGTATATATTTCATACGCCCAGACGATTAACACACAGAAATACAGTATTCCGCGTAGCTCTCGGCCGTATACCGCCGGGTTGCGGTTGATTTCGCTAAGTCGTGTGTTTTTTTTTTTTTGAAAACGCTCATTCGAACACCAAGTAAATGTAAACGATTCGGATTTTCCGTAACGATATTTACCCGAAAAATAGAGCGTTTTGTTTTTCCGGCGTGTAAAAAAAAAAAATGCAACCGAATCGTTGACGCCGTACCGTACGCGTTTTGGTTGTCGACGAGTATTAAGTATTTCCCGTGGAAAAAAAAAAAAAAAAATCGATTATTTTTTTGTTACCGCAAACAAAAACAGAACCGTTGTCCCGAAGTCGAAACCAACGTGATGGTACGCGAACCGATTGGCGCGGGTCCTCTATAAAGACAACGTCCTTTGTCCGGGACATGAGCTCCGAACAAAACAATAATCTTCTTTTTCTGCCCAGCACAAGCATATCGTTTCGATATTCGCCAAAGACATTACGTACTTATATCGAAATGGTAAATAATTGAACTGTTACTTAATAATATTGAACATTTTTCCGCCGTTTTATTTATTCCGCACTGTTGACAATCGGCATTTTACCGGACCACTAATTTTGTATTAGTAGAGCCCATCAAACATCCGAATTGTATTTTAGATTCAGAGATTATTGATTTTACTGTGTACAAACTTTGCTACCAGAAATCATGCTCCGATTTTCGCGTATTGTACATTTTCCGAATGCATTTCGGATCCGGTTGGTGCGCAGAGTCGGGAATAGTCGGTCGCATGACATAAATAAAAATCGTCAAGGGTTTCGTGCCGGCAATATTTAAATAAAGACATCTCCGTGGAATGGTTCTCAGGTACGGTTTTATTTTAATTTACTGTGTTGTACACGAACGAACGTTGGATTTTTACCGATTTTATAGAGTGCAAACGTTTTTAAAGGGTTTTAGAGATTTATTTATTCGTTTTTCTCGAGGGCGTATACGCGTACAATTGTATGCTTAAACATATCTCATTAATAATTCGCCGGGAATTTAAATAATAATATTTTTCTAGATAACAGCGACATTGGACGAAATATGAAAAATAAATATTTACTCGTTCGCGCTGAATGCCACATAATCCGTACACAACACAATGATTCGCGGGGCTGTTGTAATTAAATACCCGGCAATGCCAATCGGAATTTTTTCAAAGGAAGCACAAGAGAGAGAGAGAGAGAGAGAGAGAGGAAAATAAATTATAAACGATTTGGTGAACACCGCACGAGAGCGTGTACCTTCACGTATAAATACGAATTTAGATTTATTACATTTCTCTTCTAATTTCTACCGATTCTATAAATATGTCCGCGGGAACGTTAACGAAAACAACCGAAATTCTGAGCTTACATCGTGGAGGACGCCGTGCATTTATTATCGTTACTGAACGAAATGTGAAAAGCGGTTGTGTAAAACCGACTGCGAATCGAAAACAGATTCACAAATAAAATATCCCGCCGGCAACCACCGATACATAATTTATTGGGGGGGGGGGGGGGAAAAAAAATAAAAAAATAATAATAATAAAAAATGTAATAAATGCGCTCGCGGTTTTAGATCGGTCCTCTAACTGACCAATCTAGAAATTCGGGTTCACCGCCCAAATTGCACGGCGGCCAGTGCGATATTTTGCGGGAAATAGCGAGAATGCCGGGCTTAGATACGCGATTGAATCCATACTCGGATTTTCCAACGGTAAGTACCTATATAAACCGGAGACAAATTTTACGCCTCGCTGACGCATAAAATATAATATTATAATGCGGACGGCGTTGGTTTTTTTTTTTTTTTTTTTTAAATACCTATATTTTCCGTAAGTACATATAGTACATAAAACGCTAATATCGATTTTCGCTTTGGGGAATTGCATTAGAATATCGGCGGTGGCGGCGTGGGTATAATAATTTATCGCGAAACGGGCCGCGCGTGCGGGGGAAATACCTACGGGTCCCCGCCACGGGTGTTGATTTATAACAGCTTTCTATATAGGCGGCAAAAAAAAAAATAAAACAAAAAACGCATTAATACCGAATAATAATAAAAAAAAAAAGACCGACACACGCTGCACCCCGGGTGGGCTACTGTTGTAGGTGGGTAGGTTGGGAAGGTATAAAAAATGCATTTAGCCGATATACATATTTTTATGGATTCAAATTGAAAACCGTACGAGTTTGTTGCTACGTAACGAATTGCAATTGTTTGCGTTTTTAGTGAATTTAATAAAAAAATTGAATTTAATTTCAACTTAAAACGCTGATAAAAACAAATTTAATAATTGTTATCCGCATAAAACAACTGAAAGAAAAACCTCGAAAATTACAAACAGCTATAAATAACTTAAAAACCGTCAGAATGTTTAGAAAATTGTGCCACGGCTACAAAGGGCTATTATATGTATTCCGTGTACGCAACGATAAATCATTGCTAAAGAAAAACAATTATGGCTTTTTAACAATTAAAATCGAAAATTGTATTAATTTGTGACTACAGAATAAATAACAATTGTCCGCGTTTTATCAACTCGGGCTTTTGTGTACTTTTACGGGCTCAAAAAATTTGTATTCACATTAAGTTGAGAAATAGCATTCTCCATAATATGCTATATTTTTTTACGATTTTCATCATAATCCACACGTTTAACTTTTATGTTTTTACTACTAAGTATAACATATGACGAACCAGAAAATTGTGTGTATGCCTATAGAGGGCCAATATTTATATTCTGTGATAATTTCAGGTCTTCGCGATAATTTTTAATCGAGTTACAATAAAAAGCAAAAAATAATAAAGTCATTGTATTGCCGTACATTTTTTTCTCGGTTTTTTTCTACCAATTATTAAGAAAATATAACAATGATAATCAAAAAACGGACCGTGTTACTAACTCAATCCAACCAAATGTGCTACCAGAAATCACCAGACCAATAGTTGATGGTCTGAGGAAAATTTCGGTAGAATAGTTGTTAAAAATAGAGAACAAAAGAAAGCTCATCATAGTAAAACCATAATAAATTCCTCACTACGCGCACAATCCAAAACATAATCACTAAGAGTTTTTTATGTCGACAAGTATTTGCGAAATTTATTTATTAACTATTCACTTCCTTATTTTTTTTAAAAAAAAAACTCGTTGGTTTGTGCGCAGTACACCAAAGTACAATGTCGACATTGTCCAATTATAGAGTTATACAATAATAATGATAAAAGATACATATTGGTTTTTTTTTTTTTTTTTTTATATAAAGCTTTAGAAGTAGAATTTTATATTACGAGAATACGGAATTTTTTTTCTTTTGTCAAGAATTTGCAATACTTTAATTCGTTTACCAACAAGTTTGAAATATTTCGAATTAAATAATTAATTTTATGTAAGCAAATTAAATATTATTTTGATATACTTTACGCGTGTTAAAAATGGATAATAACTTTTGAGACTTAAGATTGTTTAACCGAATTTTCAACTTACCTATTCGGATATTGTACTTGAATAGGCACTGCGAATAATACCACATCGAATCGTTAGACAATACTATCCGGAATACTATTCATTCGTCTAATTCTTCTTTTCTTCTGGTATCACAACCATTCAATTGTTTCGCCCGCGACCCGAAACTTCCTGCCTACCGTCCCTTGCCATTGTGTACACTCTCTTGTCAATTCACTATACCTAATTTCCCAATGTCTTGTTTCGTCCGTCTATCGCTTCTTTGTACGTTCCCTAGGTCTCCTCCCAGTCAGTTGCCACTCATCTGCCGCCCACTGGTTCACCGATTCCCCGGTCTCATCATCCCCGTGTCCAATGCAATTTGTGCATTCACAACATTCGTCGCCGAAATACCTGTCATCTCTGCCGAATCTGTTTCGTTGTCTTCTTTTGCGCCAGCCATTCGTTGTCCTACGTTGAATTGTTCGTAAAACTTATTACTATAATTTTCGCCAATAGGTAATTATTAAATTATAATTGGTTTTTATCAAAAATAAATTCGCTACGTTTAAAATAGATTTTTAATTCGTTAAATAATGTGACAATTAATCTACGGCTGTAATTTAGATTGATTATAAGTTAATTCAAGACAATAATTGGACAGTAATGAATTTAATAATAACACGTTTCGGTATTTACGCGTATTGATTTTTGTTTTTTAATAGGTTTTGACGTTATAAAATGTATTATGATTGAATAAAAATATCGTAGCGTATAAATTTACACTTCGTCTTCTCCTGCCCGGTTCTCTTGCTATTATAACTCGATAATAGTTTTCTCCGCCAACTTTACATTCTTTCGTTCATTCCGGTCCTGTACAGTATTCCTCCAATCGTGTACACTGCTAAACCTTCCGAGGGGTCTCTCCTTTCCCAAATTCTAATTCGTAACCACTTTTATGTTGTTCTAATCATTTACGCGCATCGAAAATTTACAAAAACCCACTCTGTAGTCATTCCTACTTCCGCCTGTATTATCTTATTGTTTTTTTTCTCCGATTTATAGAACTATTGGCAAACTATTTTCGTGTCACAATCCATAGTCCGATTTCTATTTTCAAAAGTTCCGAGCCCGCGTTCTGTTTTACCGCGGGCGTATTACTATTTTAATAAAACTATCAAACATATAAAAATTGAAATTTTCGACATTAAATTCACATGTTTATATACGTACCTAAGTACGTCATGAACACGTGATCAACGCGCTTATAAGGTTTTGTTCCGTAGTCCATGGGTATAAAACCGGGTATTATATTTACACGTTTAAACAACCGCACGTAAAAAAAATCTATGCGTGTGCTGTGAAATCAGTAACCATCGTCCCCGGGATTGGATTGCCAAAAACAACAAAAAACTACGCCTGCGTACAATTAATCGACAAAGAAAAGTGGCCTCGTTACCCGTATGAACTCCGCGTTTGCCGAAATCGCGAATATCAATCGGAGAGCGAAATAAATCCACCAATTATTAACATAATACCAGACAGGCTCGTCGCTTTCATTAAAATGACCGGTAGGAATTATGTATGGTATTTATGTAAATTTGTACGATAATATATTATGTACACCGTTTGAATTTATGATTGTTGGATATCGTATTATACTCGTACAACAAAAACGTATACCCATGGGGGAGTGGCACAGTTAGGTTTTAAATAAACGAGTTTTTTTTTTTTTTCAGAAAATACGTACACAAATATATTTTACAGCGAGATTACGCTGAAATAAATTATATTTTATAGGTTTGAAAAGTTTTTATAAGTTTTCACATCATTATACTTACACAGTGGATACATATGTTTAACAAAATATAGTAAAAAAAAAAAAAAACGTGTGCAAATTCCGGTGAGTTAACGTTAAAAAAAAAAATAAATAAAAAATCCGAGGATATTAACATGACGAATGCGAGCACGGACTTAACCTCCGACCTCTACCGAAATTCGCCTAGATTTGACGCCGGATGATTTGAAATGTCTTTGTTGTCGCCCTCGGAATTCATAATTCTGTACACGATTGGGGGAAATGACGGGATTTTAATCGGACGGGTCGTGGTGATTCTAGGATATAATACAAAAATAAATAGTCGTATTATTTCCTACGGCGTAAATTAAAAATCGCTTATTTTAACAGTTCTTAATTTATGCGTTTTCTTATTATTTATTTGCCCACAGTTTTGAATAATATTCTTTCCGTTTTTTTTTTTTTTTTTTTCTATACAATAAAATTAATCGTTTCAATTTAACGGTGTTTTATGGTACCTATTTATTTTTCGTTCGTTATTTAATGCGTATACGTTTTACGGGAGATTTTTATATAATAAACTACCTGACGAATATCGAATCGTTATTTTATTATTTATAACATTGAAATATCCGACGAGAAAAATATGGGAAGTGAATAGATAGAGCAATCATTTTGCACGAACTCGCACAGCCGCCCGCATTTCCTTCTCCGAACGTTTTAGAGTTTTAAACGCTAATCAATTTCAAATTATTATAGTCATTTATATTGGATATTTGTTTATTTATATAATAAAACAAGTACTGTTTCGCTTATAAATACGAAATTTCCTAACAGGAAATGGTTCTACAGTCTATTGGAAAATCTGTTTCCATTTAAATATCATGCGATTATTATTGAAATTTTGCGTCCGATGTTTACCCATAATAAACATTCGAAAAGGAAAAATAAACGTAAATCACGAGATTGTAAAACAAACAGATAACTATTGTAAAACCGTGTAAATCTCAATTAACTACAACAATAATATTTATCGACGAAATAAATTATGGAACAAAGTCATAAACGTGGGAAGATAAACAACACGGTAAACACCTTTTAGTGTTAATTAACATCATCAAAGAGACGAACATTATAATACTGTAATAATATTTTTAATATTATAACTAGGTGCTAAAATGATGTAATTTTAACACTTTAATGTACTGTGATCAGCGTTAAACATTCCCTTTGGTTCGTTACCTACAGTTATGGTTGCCCCAGTAGCGGTTATATGAAGAAGGCGGGGGGGGCGACAGGTGGTTCTCCTACCCATGAACCGCACCGCTGTATATATTGGAATTATATATTTTTATTAGATCCACCGCATCTTTTCAATAATACTATTGAAATAATAAAAAAAAAACACGTTGATTCGAATATTGGTACAATTTTTTGCATTTGTATTTACAAGCACCGTTAACCGTACTATTAGAAAATGTCAAAAGAAAAATCAGCTTACGCCCGCGTTTTTTTTTGTTTGTTTGTACTCGCTCTTCCAGGTCAAAAGGCAACATTAAAAACTTCCAGTTATTAATTGCAAAAAAAAACTGTCTGAGCGCGACTTTTTTCTTTTTTTTTTTTTTTTTTTTTGTACATTTTAAAAAAAAAAAGTCTAGAAACGCCTTTCTATTAGTTCAAGTTATTTTAACACGGTGAGGAGGGAATTTTCCTACTATCGCACCCCCTTGATCGTAAAGTATTATAACTGATAGCCTGTACAGTGTACCTGTATACGTTCGAGTTATTTTGAATTGTTATATGATTTTATGGACGAACCGAAAATATGCCAGATGCCCGATCATATTGGTAAAATCGATTTTCTAAATATAATTTTATACATTATTACGTGTTTTGTTTTGTTTTTTTTTTTTTTTTCAAAGATAATTTGTATTTTCTGTCGGTTGTTCGAAGGGCTTACTGGTGGTGGTGGTGGTGGTGGTAGTGGGGGGGGCGTTGAACTATTTATATTGTGTAACGAAAACCGCGCAATAAATCAAACGAAAATAAATATAAAAATAATAATAATCGTTGAACCGTATGTTTCGCCCCAGTGATGCGAATGAAAAAAAAAATCGATTCCATGAACGGACGTCAAAATATGAATCGACTTAGGACAATGACGGCACAAAAAGTTTTTGTCTAACGAGGATAAAACCGAGGCCAACACGATGTAATACGATGACGAGCGCACTCGAATTTAATAATCCCTTTTAAACAAAAATGCACAAAAAAAAAAAAAAAAAAAAACACTGTATAGACTGATATATATACCTCGGTTTGAACAGCGAACCGGAGGGCAACAATAGCTGAGTTCCCTCGAGTAATAGATACCTATTCCGTATTGTCGTCATTATTTAAAAGGAGAAAAAAAAATCCATCCGTACGCATGTAATATTTAATAATTTGTACTCGAGCCGTTAATATATTGTACGATATTTAAACAAATTCAGGGCAGGCCGGGAATTTTGATGTCGAGCCACGGCACGCCCATGTTGCACAGTTCGTTTTTGGCACCTGCACTTGCGCTGAATTAAGACATCCAGAAAACAGTTATATATATATATATATATATACGAGAAAAAAAAAACTATTTTTCCGCTTTACAATATTTATTGATATTTTAAACGTAATCACTCAGAGATACTCAGAAACATTGTGGCAGCGTTTGGTATTTTTTTTTTTTTTTTAATTTAATAAGTATGCGCAAAAATTACGATTTGCATAACGCAGAAAATATTAAAACTGCGGAGTTCGTAAACGTAATTATAAAAATGAAAAAAAAAATAAAAAAACATATTTTTTGACATAATGTCGATATTCGTGGAAATTATTGCTGCGGTATCGACTTTTTACAGTGTCCTAAAGTATATTTTTTTTTATGTGTATATACATATATAACAAAATATAGACGTTGGGGAAGTGAATGTTTTCCTATAGGAATATTCAAATAGGACACGGCTATTTAAATAATATTAAACCCGAGGTCGGCGACTTGCGTTTACCGTGTCTATGCCTACTGGAAATTCGCTGCCGACTGTCGGCGGATGCGCAGTGACATTGCGTACAATCGCATAAAGTAGCCTCACGGCGTGTTAACGTTTTTGAAATCTCCAAAATTAATGATATATATTTATGAATTTTAGATACGAATTTACATTCCGGACATAATAATCGGGAAGTGTTGCGACGCAGTTAACTGAAATCGGAAATGATAGGCTATTATCACTACAAAACCATCAAGGTATAGTTAACAAATATAACGAAAAGTTGCAATTATTTTCAGATAGAAAACTAGTCAGTGAAATTTATCTAGTTGAAAAACATGCATTTTATTTCTCCCGGTTTGCCGAATCAAACCGTTGAGACTCGGGGATGGGAGATAAAAATGTAAACGGTTAAACGAATTCTGTACATGCAAATGGTATAAATCACTTGCCAGTAACTAGGCACGAATTTTTAATTAAATGTAAAACTTGCGCAGTTATTTAATCTTTTTTACTGCGGCAAAAACGTTTTATTTTTTTTTATTTTTTCCATATATTTTAATATTACTAAAACAATTATATTTATTTCTTTTTTTCTCTCTCTTAGATTACGCTCGGACAGATATCAAAATAAGATATCTATATAAGATAAAAAATAAATATATTATATGGATACGTCTCAACACTGTAAATAGCAATGGCTCATATGGGTATTATAATGTCTGTCGATATACACAAATGTAGGGCGAAATAAAACAAATAGTTTATTTTGATTTTTTTTTTTTTTTTTTTTTCTTTTGCACCGACGATCCGGATACGATACACTCGTATTATTTAAATAATGCGTCGAATGGCGCCAGACAGCATGGCAAACACTCCCGAGTAAACAAAAATAGAAAATGTGTGGAAAATTCGTCGAGCTCAACGACGAGACGACGGACGAACATCGAATTAAAACCACAAACTGTCGAAATAGCACGTATGAATTGAACAAAAAAAATCCACCGATTTGAATACGATAATGGAAATAGAGGTACCCTTGGGAAAAAAAAAAAAAAAAAAAAAAAAAAGAAATAAATAAATAAATGTAGAAAGTGGTGTTGCGAATGTTCAAAATACACGATTCGGAAAAATTATATTTCAGACGAATTATTGCCGACCCAATAGTTTGACACGATCCCCGAGCGTACGTGGCGTACGTACGTACGGTGAGTCCACGGACCTCTCAGAACATACGACGTTAAGATCGTTAGCGAGTCTGGCAGAAAAAGCGTTAGAGGAATCGCTCGATTTCCGGTCCGGTCCCCTGATTTTGAACGCCTCCGGTTGCCGTCGAGTTTCTACGTTCCACGACTAAAATTAAAACATTTTTTTTTGGGCGCAAATGGGTTTTAGCGTTAGAGTGACCGTGGCGTGCCCGGGAATTTCTAACGCTAGGCGACGCTGTACATTGCATAATAATCGCTAATAAATCGAAGGATTTTCTTCTGTACCTGGGAATTCGAAAAACCGGATCCGAAAATTGTCGATAAAAATAATAAAAACCTTAATTCAATAAATCCAGATTTCCCCTGTAACTCGGTCAACATATATAATATAATAAAACATACGTTTCGCGATTGAATTACTAAATAAACACACGCAGTTGTGTCGTATCGTTAAGCATACGGGGTGGACACACGTCTACCTCGCCTATCAGTGGGAAAAAAAAAAAAAATCCATAAAATAAACGAAATTTGTAATTTCATCGTCTTAACATTTCGTCTGTTATCGATTTCTAAAACACAATAGTATAGGGGACGTGCATAACCGTGTAGAATAATTTTAGATTGTTTTTTTTTTTTTTCGTGAACTTATGCATTATTTAACATATTATACAATTTAATAAAATGTATATAAAAAAAGGCGTGCATAATTCGCACCATAATTCGGGTCATTGTAGTAGGTGGGAAGTTAGTATATAAATAAAAATTTAATTTATATCATTGTGCAACGATAAATTGCAAACTAAAAACGATTCTGGTCCAAGTAGTATTCGTCGTGTTTTTTCATTGTTGCCCACGGTATCACAGAGATGAGCATAAAAAAAAAAAAAGGAATAATAAAATTCAAGTTTGACGAAATCGTGTTTGTGCCGGTTTTTTGTCATTAAATTTTTATAGGTGTTTTTTTTTTTTTGCCGCGTAAAAACCTAATGTATCGAACAAAAATGACTTCTCTTAAAGTACCAACAAGACAAAATCGGCTACCGGAAACAGTGTAGGAGTGTATAGATCGGATGAAGTCTTCCGGTAGTAAAAGTGTTTACAGAAAGGAAAAAACGAAGAAGAAAATTAATAAACCCCATTGTAAAACTGCTCCGCTCAGAATCTAATACTGTTTTATTTTTCGACTGGGTTCCGCCGAAATCGTATAAAATGTTAAGTGTTCCGTCATTCGGTAAACGTTAAGAACCACTGACTTAAAGACAAGATGGGGAAAAAAAAAAAAAAAAAAAACACGACGACGTATAAAAACAACAATAATACACGTAACCGTCAGTTTGTAATTTTATTTACCGTCCGTCTCGCCGGTAAACAAATTTGAGGTATATTTATACGATACGAAACCGAAACACAACAACATCGAGAGCCAATTATAATATTGATGTAGTTGATTTTACGAGATCTATCGCATCACGATCTACAGTGAAGAACTAATATTATCGCCGTTGGTACATTGTAATCGTCGAGAAAAAAAAAAAAAAATCTATCGTATAAGCGTAAAATATTTATTTAACGTTACACTATTTATAATTATGTTTTAATTGAGAAAACGTCGCGGGTCAACAATAAAAAAAAAAAAAAATATAAAAATCCAAGGATGAGCGAGTTAATATGAACAATTAGTTAACACAGTCGAGTCGAGCTAAACGTTTTATTAATTATCTTTAATCCAAACGTTAATTGTTATTTAGCGAAAATTGTTAAACCTCAAGTTTGTAGTTTTTTTATTGTTGTTGTGGTTGTTGTTTTAAACGGAGATCGAAAACACGGGGAATATATGGAAATTATATTAATTTTCAAATTGGAACTACGCGCACATTATGGAGTAAAGACCAAAAAACAATATTATTTATACGACGATGTCTGTACGAATAAGTGTATATACATGGATCGTACAATCAATATTGTGTTCGAATTAAAAGAAATTGGTACGAAATTATTAAACAGTACATAGTTCGAAAAAATTAAATCATTATTTTTTAAGTTAAAAAAAAAAAAACATATATATATATATATTAATAAATCATCAAAGGTTAAAAATTTAAATTTTCAACTTTTTAACTTTTCCTCTCGTCAATCTCCTGTATTGCAAAATCCAACCTTATCTCGCAGGTATCTAAATTAATTACATTTTTTTAAATAATGTATATGATACAGGATTTTTGTATTTTTTCACGGCGTACTATTATTGTAATCACGCTATTATAGTTTAGAGTTATTATTCGAATATATTTTTGTTAAAAATTTTCGTCCGAGGATTCTTTGATCTAGTGTGCATTATTATTATAACCAGTTCAAACAAAAAGACGTTTTCGCGAGCATCGAAATAATTTTGTCGGCGTATGAGTTTTTAATTTTTTTTTTTTTTTTTTATAATATCGATTATACAGGTCAATTTTATTTTCAAATGACAATTTTTCTACCTTATCACACACATTTTATTTTTCTTCTTTTTTTTTTTTTTCGAACCTACGTTGAAAATAAGAGGTCTTTTGGAAAATCAAAAGTTGACGTGTATTACGATGGTATACGGACTACGGGGCAAGATGTCGAAAGTGTTATGTAATTAGATTGTTACATGGTTGCTGATGGGAAAAAAAAAAAAAATACATTTCGCTCGAAATCATCGCGGATACATGGGAAAAAAAATATAAAAAACACCCTATAGGTATACGTTCCAAGTAGAAACTTTCAAGTATACCGTTTGAACTTTTCTCCGAACATAAGTATAATATTTTAATAGTTTATCCGGCCGTCGTGATTTTAACGCGAGTGTCAGATTGAATAGGAAATGCTGTTAATGTACAGGCAAAAACTAAAGACGTACCGCTCAAAGTCCGAATAATTACTGGAGAGTTCGCATTACACTATTTAGAGAGTATCCGTTACGCGGCCGTACTGCGGCGTTTCGATTTTTTATTTTTTTTTTTTTGTTAAATTTCCGTTGTGAAATTTAAATTCATTTTGTAATCGTTTTCCGTAAAGTATGTTTTAATCTAGTTCAAAATGTTAATGCATAATGCGCCCGGTGTACTTATTTGCGTACACATATTATAAACGCGAAGCTGACGGCTCATTCACTTACGCGACACGCGCGGAATTCCTCGAGGAATTCCACGAGACGCGTGAAATCCGAGTGCGGAAAAATATTATTCTTTTCGCTCTACAATTGCCGAATAAACTCGACTCGGCGTTCCTTGACGTGAACGAACGCACATGTGTACAGCCGACGTTTTAATGAACAAACGCGGTTGAACGCGGTTAATTATTAAAAATATGGCTTTGTAGTAATCCAAACATTTCGCGATTTCGAAAAATAACGTAAAATCGTTTACGCCGCAAAGCGTGTACGCAAACGACGCGCCATGTTCGCAAATATAAATTCAATGTTGAAAACGTATAAAGATTAAAATTTTTTTTGTTTTAATCGTTATTGCATAATATTCGATTATTAACGTGGATCGAACGAGCTGCGGTGTTTGGCCGGACGTCTCTGCTGACACTTGCGGTTTAGACCGCATCACGGACCAATAGGTTATTATACGTATATAATATATAGTTTTTATTTCCGAAATAATAGTGACGATTTTATAGGATTTCTATTAATCCCCCATTTGAATTCGGCGGCCGTACGAAATCGACGTTATTCCCCCCTTCGTGTTGAACCACCTGGCGGGCGTTTTTTTTTTTTTTCAATTCATTTTCGTCGGGTTTTAAGGCGGCGAATAGGACGGTAAATTGATTGTCTGTGCACCGTGTGTGTGTGCAGATAAACAATACGCGCTGACGCAGTCGCAAATCACCTCTTTTAATCCGCTTAAATTAACTCAATAGTTTCGCCGCTGCGCCGGATACTCCGTTTCACCTGTGGTCCCCGGTATTGGAAACTCGAGGGTTACTACTCGAGTAGAACTCGCGAGTGGCGGAAAGAAAAGTCCGCGTAAACAGAAAAAAAAAAAAAACTGCAGCGAGAGAGAACGAATTTCAATAAAATATTCGCACATTGTAAATATAAATAATCAACGTTTTAGCTGAATTATAAAATATGGGCAAATAATACAAGTTCGTCGAGACACATTGTTTAACAATGCAATTACATTATAAAAAATTGTATAGTTTTTATCAATTAATTATAAACCTTTATTTCGTTTGTATTTTAATGTTTCGGGACTAAGGTACACTTAGATAGGGTATTGCGTATAACACATTTTTGTACGAAAATAATTGCCCGATTTTTTTTTACCGTTGACTATTTTACAGTAGTTTATTACTCGACAAGAGTACGGTTGCCACGCATGGCTTTGTCTGTTGTGACTGTGCGGCCAGCAGTGGCTTCTGACAAGAGAGCTGAATAGAGTGCAATTGATTTAAAAATTGTATTGACCTGGTTCAGATTCCGGGCGATCCTCACCAGGTGAGGTGTCCGTTCTATGTAGTTCCTACGTCGCGGATATATTCGAAATGTGAATTTTTTTTTTTTTTTTTTTTTTTTTTCTTATCTGTTTGAGTGTGAATTTTCCGAATTTTCTCCGTCGACCGCGGAAAGTTTGGCGGACAACAAACGGATTTGAACGGCTACCGGCACGTTATATCGATACGGTTTTTGCGCGCGGGACATTTTCGGCTAACGTAGCTGAACGAATGCCGTATAGAAATTATACACGGCTCGTATTTACACGTTACGATGTAATTTAATAATTGGCCACGCGGTGGGAAAACGTGCATTTTTTTTTTTTTTTTTTTTTTTTTTTCCCAGTTATTAAATATTCCATTTAAATAATAACCTACGTAGGTGTACACGACGTTGGACACTGGCTGAACTGTAGTCGCCAGTCGGCGGATACGCCTCCCATAATCTAATGGAACACATGATACCTATACGCCGTAGATTGTATTATTTTTACTCAGAATTTATTAAAAATGTTAAAACATATTGTACACATCGTACGTACGCGTAAACTAAACAAATACGTAATATATATATTGTCCGTATATTACTATTAATTATAAATACTATTTTTTTAGAATATTACATTATGTAACAATAATACAGGGTGACCACAGGAGAAGTAGACTTTTTGTCCAATACTATAATTACTAATGATAAATATACTTTCAAAATCTAAAATAATATACACACCTACAGGAAATTATTCAGCTTTTCTACGATTTTTTAAAATAAAGCCTAAAGTCTAAAGTAATGTTGAAATAGACGTGTCGCATGTGGGGTGAACAACTTGAAAAGTTAATAAATCTAAAAAAAAAAAAAAAACTATCGGTATCGAAACCATGACAACGGTGGATAAATCGAGTAAAAAAAAAAAAAAAAAAACCGATTATTGAGTTAAGTAACAGGAATTGAACGCGCAGAAGATCAATACGAAATCCCGAGAGGTTTGGTGGAAGGTGAGAAAACTAAATACAAAAAAAAAAAAAAAAAACATAATCGTAAAACAGTGATAACGGTCAATGGAAACAACGGATAATAACATTTACTCATATATTAATAATACATTCAGTAATTAACAGAAAAAAAAAAAAAAAACGATTATTATATAACTAATAACAATCGCAAAACTCATTTCGATTACCTTATATGTATATTGATGTTTAAACTTTGGTCCACGGTTAAAACATCCGTATTGTTATTATTGGTATTTTTATCAGTAGATTTGTGTGCGTGAATAAATGCATTTTTTATAATAAAACGCATAGAAATACACTCCTAATCTAAAAAAAAAAAAAAAAAAAAAATGTAAAAGTAAATACCTGTATAAAGGTATACCGATAAATTACGAAACATATTAATAATAATGCTCCGATTTGTTCATGCCGTACAATTTTGCTCGAAATTTGAAACGGTCGTCTAGATTCCTATCGGGTTTTTTTTTTTTTTAAACTGAAAACCTTACTACAAACGACGTTACACTGGTTTTATTTTTGTTGATTTTTGGGTGAACTCCATTACTTTATACCATAATCTTACCAGTTTACCAAACTCCGCTCAGAATCGTTTTTTTTTTTTTTTTATTTCAACGATTTATCGTCGATTTCCGTGTATAAACCAAATTACCCTAAATCCTATATGCTCTCCCGAATTCCCACCTACGACAGTCGTGAATCAAGCCTGGATTTTTAATTTTTGTTTTTTTTTTTGTGCTCATTCATAATAAATAAATAAATAAATTGTTGTATTCGCTCATTTTAGTCACTTCGTTGTCGCGATTTTATACCGCGTTTCCGGAAAATAAACCGAATACCATTTATTTTAAACTAATAAACATCTCCTGTCGCAACTTCATACGTGGGGGGCGCGCGCGAGCAGGAAAAGTACGCACCTGGGCTCCTCCACTGCGTGTTGAGGCGACCGTTTTAAATTTATTGGGATTTGAACGAATTTAATTGAATCGAAATATCTACCTCAGATGCGTGCCGCGCACAAACTCGTATTATCTTTTTGCATTACACATCGCCCATTAATAAAAATGTTAATTGCTATAATTTGTATAAATATTATTATAGGTCAACACGAGCAGACGCCAGTGGTAATGCGGGTGTTTTGATTCGCCTAAAAGTAAATCCACAGGAATACGACAGCTACACGATTAAAGTTAACGCAACTTTTAATTAAAAAATATACAGTAAACATTGATTAAATGTTAACTGTTTGTTTTGATGGAGCTGCTACGTCTGCTAATAGCTGATAAAAATAATAATAAAAATGGCGTTCAAGCCAAAACCAAACGAGGACATCCTGAAAATCGGCGTTTCCTTAAAAAAAAAAAACACCCCATACTTAAAACGATCCGGCGTACAAAAAAATATCCCGTATAGGAAATTTCCGAAAATACAATGGTTTTTTTTGAGTTTTGTGTTTAAAGAAACGTGTAAAATTAATTTTGTTTGTAATTTTAACAACACAATTGCGTATGGCGTTGCACGCGGGACACATCCCTGTACAATTTCATCAGAATCGATTGCGAAATATCAAAAATAACGGAATTATTGACCGTCCGGACGGACGGACACGATGATATTACACGAGGGTTGTAATTCAATTTTTCGATTTCGCTACGGAACCCTAAAACGGGATTATTTTAAATGGGAATATTTTCTATGGCGAAATATCTGACGAGCGCAATTTTATGGTGGATATTTCGAGAGGCAACCCTACAATTCGGTATATAAATTGTCTTATCGGACTCACGATTAAGACATACAATTCATTTTTAATTTTTCCCGTATAAATATGTAATTTGTGTTAGATACGGGTAACGAGCGTTATTATTACAGTGTATGGTCGGTATGAGGGTGCGACGAAATTTTTGTAAATATATCTCAATAGGATTTATCAAACCGAAATATAGACGAGTAGTTCGACGGTAAGTGTTTGTGAAAACGTATAAGATATAAATTAAAATTGCCCCCACCCCCCACCCACGTGTGGGGCACATTTATTTATTATTTTTTTTATTTTTTTATGCCCGGCATTCAGATACTATAAATTTGTATTTTAATCGATAAAACACGTAAATTATTTCGAGATTCGCGCGGTTAAAGGAGAAAAAAAATTAAAAAAAATAATAAAAAATACGATTCGGTATTTTTTTTTTTCAGAATTTATATAACACAACTACCTATTCAGCTGTATAAAACATATTTTACGATACACCATAAACTATAAAAAAAAATTGTCCGTTTCGAGAGAACCAATGGAGATATATTACTTATATATATATATATATATAGGTACAACGATAAAAAATAGATACCTTCCTGCCCATTTATGTACCTAAACGAATGGGATTTTATTTCTAGGAAAATATTTTTTTTTTTTATTAAAAGTGAGCCAACAGTTTGTATACGTCTATACGAAAGATATTTATTTGATTAAGGGGTACATATCTAAAAAAAAAAAAAATTTAATATTTTCGTATGTGAAAATAAATAGCAAAAATGACTGACGACATTTTTGTTAAAATTCGTTTAATATTCAAGATTAAAACTACATCTTGAATGATGAGCGAATCCTATACGAAATGCCGTTTGATTTTTATTGGTGTTTGCAAAATTGATAGAACAATAATATTGTTGATTGAGAATATGTTATTTGTCTGTAGTGACGTCATGTCGAATATTATTTATAAATAAATATACTTTGGTGGGTATTTGAGGTACAGAGACGCGCTCGGATGTCATTAATGGTAAAATTATTTCCCGAACAAATATCAACTATGACAATAAACACGAAAAAAAAAAAAATAATAATAAAATAAACAATAACCAGCAATATATCGTTAACGCCCGAAAACACGCGAATTTACGTAAAAAAAAAAAAAATGAATATAATTTTCAAAATTATAAACGCTACCGTTTTTTTTTTTTTAATTATGATTGATTCGAATGCCGTACCGGTGTAGGTGGAATAATAGTGACGGTGTTGTTTATCGTAAAATGTATAATTTCAAAGGCAATGATTAAAAAAAAAAAACGCGTAAAGGTGCACGCCTAGATATTGTAATAGTTATTCACGTTTTAGTGTAATAACTATTTAATATAATGCGATATCGGAGGCGGAATAGGTCACCACCAGTTTAACGAATATTTATATACTGATCAACATTAATATTTTCTATACGTGCCTGTATGTCGGACGTAATAACACACACGAAAAAAAAAAACAAAAAAAAAAACGAAATAAATAACGCTGACGTTAAATAGATGCCACGTTTAACCATAACGTGATTATTGTGCTATAAAGGGCAAACGAATTTCATTCGAATACACTCGTACAAAATTATAATAATACACAAAACGCAGTAAAATCACAGACGTAAATAGCGTTTACGAAAACACCATTCGACATGGCGTAGTAGTCGGATCCCATATATATATATTTTTTTTTTTTTTTTGTTTTTTTTTTTTTTTTATATAACTGCGGTCTACGTCCGTATTGGTCGAAATTGTTTTAACAGTCGAACGGAAATAATACGCACGCGATGTGCAAAATACGTGGCTAATTCTGCGCACGGCGATGCCGTGTATAGATTAGTTTAACTATCGACATCGGCCAACCCGCCGGTACCATTAGCGGACACGATACCGGTAATCCGCCGCAATAATTTTACAATATTCCACGGCGTGATCCTAACCGAAATGACGGTAACGCCAAATAATTCGGCCCGATGGGCTCTGATCGAAATGGGTTTATGATTTTTATTTTATTTTTTTTTTTTTCCTATATCAGAAACGGCAGAACGGCTGACTGCCGCACACGCGTATTTCAACGCCAGTTTTCGATCCGTTTCCATTTAGGCGGTTTTATTGCGCCGCAACGCTTCAAACTAGGAATTGTTTTACGGTTATATTCGTAACAATCAACAGAAGATAAACGGTTCCGATTCCAATTCCGCTTGGTAACGGCCGTTAATAAAATAAGGGTTCCGGTTAATACAGGTCCTTAAAAATTCGCAGATTAAAATTGCATTGCCTTTCGCTTGTTAGATACTTTTTTTTTTTTTTAATAATACCATTACTATAATAATTTACTAAAAATAAGACAATGCGGTTGCTCTCACATGTTACCGTGTCTGTGTGTTCCGTCATAATCTTAAAGAATTGAATATATTTGAATTTTGTGTAAAATGTTCGCGATTTCGGTTCTCAATTTTTCGTCGGTAACCCGGTACTAATGTTCGGTTAAAACGTTGAAAAACAAGTCGAAATGTGTACTTTGGTATCTTCGAGTTTTCAAAAAAAAAAAATCCATGTCAATCCGGAGTTGGAGCCGCGTTGAAATATTATGTAAATGCGTCTCGCCAATGAAACGCGCTGTATTATAATATATATATATATATATAGTGTAAAATTTAAGTCAATTCGATCGTCAATAACTTGGAACTTATTTCGATTTACCGACTAAATAATTGATATTTAGACACACGGGCCACCGGAAATACAATTCGAAGCAACGTTTCAGAACTCGAAAGAAATGTAAAAAAAAAAAAAAAAAAAAAACCGACCGGATTTACTCGTTAAAATTGTAGAATTTTCGGACATGTTACGTCGATCGGACACGCAGTCGGTAATTACGCGCCCGATCGTTTTTCGCCGGAACCGTTGTTCGGATTATTTTCGTTTTTTTTTGGCTACCGAACGGCGTGCTTAGGCGGCGCCATTCGCAGTCAAAGTAAACGTTTCGTCTTCCGAAACGTGGCCCCGCATAAACGCACGCGTATCGAATATAATTCCGTCTGGTATGCGTATCCACGGGAATCTAATGCCCGTTTCACACGGCTTTACACTCGCGCCGGGGTCCCGTTCGCAATTTCCCATCGGCCCCCACGACGGCGTCGTCACGTCCGCCATCGTCAAAGTCCCGGGGATTATATTATAAACGGGCGTGTAACCGAAATAAAGCCGGGGCCCCGCGGTCAACAGCAGCACTAATTATACGCCGGCACGTCCCGCGGACGCGTTTATATTATAATACGACGGTGTGTACGTACCGGGCCACGCCGATCTATACGACGGTGCGCGATATTATTATTATTATTATTATTATTATTATTGCCCCGTAACCGGCAACCCGTATAATAAATATACGATATTTTTTTTTTTCATTTTAATGATTTTATGATGTTTTTTGATAATTTTTGTTTTCCCCTCCACAGTCATATACTCGATAAACGCAATGTATGACCGTACACGTGCGTGGTAGTCCGTGCCGTTTTTCGGAATTTTCCGACGAGATTCTCGGACCGATTGACGGGCGACACGGCGACACCGATGGGAAATTTAATATTCCGCTACGTTTTGCATAGGTCGAAATCGAAATGTACGCGAAAACGATTTGCCGAACCAATACAGAAAAAAAAAAAAACCGGAAAACCACAACTGTTTTCATAAAACAGACACTCGATTGTTTCTCGTTTGATAGTATTTATTAGAAGAGGAAAATTCATCGAGCTGTGACCTCGACAACGGTCTCGTCTATTTAAATCATGTTCCTCTGGTTTTTCGTCCTAAACGCGGCGATTTCAATAATTGTTCTCGATTACGTTCCGTTGAACAATAAATCGCGTTATCTCGAGTACCGGGGAAAACGGCGTTCGATGTTTTTTTTTTTTTTTTTTATGTTTTTTTTGGACATGATTCATTATTATGCACGCCGGTTAGGTTATATTCCGCGGTTGTTAAATATCGTAACACACGTAAATGTCATACGCACAGGCGCACAAGAGGCCGAGAGGTAGATTTCGCCGCCGCTGGACGCGACGGCGGCGCGGCTTTCCTGCCGGCGAATTACCGCGCGGAATCGATATTAATTACCTATCCGATATAAAATCGGAGAATTTCGTTGTGAAACGACAATTAATAACCGGCGTAATATTGTTTTACAACAGCTCGTGTTGTACGCTCTGAGCGAATAACTTGATAATGTGCGCGACATTGAATTGTTGTTGGGTCAGTGGATGGAGAGGGGCCCCGTTGGTGTTTTACGATTAAGTCCACAAAATCGTTTACGGGCCGCTACGATATCCGCGCGTTGTTCTCGTCCGGCAACGTCGTTTAACTTGTTAACAATAAATATTATTCATCTGTTCGTTAAAAATCCTCGTCGCAAAGACGAATGATTTAATCAAATTTATCTATAGGCATTCAGATAAAAAAAAAAAAAGATAGATAATAATCTAAATTATCTAGGTTATAATACGGATATAAGATAAAACACACTATTCGTCTACATTTTAAATCTATTCAATAACAAACACATGGTTTTTTATATATATTTATAACATTGATAATATT
Source organism: Tuberolachnus salignus (assembly GCA_956483605.1). Lineage (NCBI taxonomy): Eukaryota > Metazoa > Arthropoda > Insecta > Hemiptera > Aphididae > Tuberolachnus > Tuberolachnus salignus. The sequence goes on along the minus strand of OY101435.1, from coordinate 34,881,975 downwards.
ATTAATGGAAGGTTTAAAAATAACATTGCAAGCCGCTTAAATTCGCTATATATTTTCGTGTATGCCAAAAACAAAGTGAGGGAGGAGGGAAACTTGATTTTCCACTTTAACATTCAAAAAAAAAGAAAAAGAAAAATATCCATAACCATCTAGATAAATTACAAAAAAAAAACGATTAACTATCAGGAATTATCTGGAATTTAGATTCAAAAGCTCAACATTGTTCGTTCATCGCGGTTCATTTTATATAAAACTGGAAAAAAAAAGAAAAAGAAAAAAAGGCCGACATATTTCACATTATGGGTGAGCCACTGTTGTAGATGAATAGTTGGGTGAATGTACAGGGCAACGCGATTTATATCTGTACGGAACGTTTCGATAAATTTAAATTGAAAATGATAGTTATTCGTAATTAAAAAATAAATAACAGCACGCCGTGTTTTTCGTCACAAATTATCGAGGATATTTGAAATTACAATAGAATTTTATCGACATTTAGTGAATTTGAAATTGAAAAAACTTGAAAATTTCCAATAGCCAAAAATAACAGAGCAAACGTCGGTAAAGGATTGAAAACTATACCGCGTCTAGAAAATATTCGGCAAGTCAAAAACTTCAGATATCAACGATTGTTTTTAACTGAATTACAACGGAGATAGAAAATCGAAAATAACAGACACCGTAAATATCGCGAAGTTTTTCCGACGTTTTTCACCCGGTTTATCCGCATTATTGTGCGTGGGAGCTACGGGGGAAAACTAAAAGGGGAAAAAAAAAAAAAGAAAAAAACTACCTCGCGTTTGAAATTGAAGTTCCTATCAATTTTTAGACGGGCGCGATATTTCCGGTCGAAAACTCGTCCACGGACGGCGATAATACAGTAAAAAAAAAAAACCCGCGCCCGGGAGCCTGTAAGATGATTTTCTCATTTCCGCACTTTTAAAACTATTAACGGCATCCAGTCTACCGTATAGTTGAGTATTATTTAATTAATGTATTGCGTGATTACGGTAATAGGTGATTTTTAATTAAAAGCTACATTTATACCTACCTACCTACCCGTTAATGCTCCGGTTGTACGAATATATATATATATATATATATATATATATAATTAAAAATAAAAACGACTCGCCGAGAAACTTCTTTTTTGGTTTTGGAACGCAACAAAAAAAAAATTAAGTAGAAAAATAACTTTCGAACTTTTTAATAAAAAGTCGACGGCGTAGCGAAAAAAAATAAAAAAAAAAAAAAAAAAAAAAAATATTCGCTTACGCGTAACAAAAGTTGAACTATTATATCCGCACGGCGGTTCTTCCTAACCCGCGGCTCACGATAAATAATCTCCGTGTTGTTTGAAACATCGCGGCCGTACGCAATATTACAGAAATAATCCCAACGAATACGTACGATAGTACGAAATTTTTTAGGTATAAAAATAATTACAATGTTTTGCGTACGGACTAACGCGGTGATTCGAATCGTAAATATTTATAATTTTGGCTGCAACAGTCGGCCGCGGGATATGACGGCCGTGCGATTTTTAATACTCTGCACTGCGGCTGTACCTATAAATATCCCACAACCTTTTGTCATTAATTTTTTCTTTTTTTTTCGATTTTCGTCGTAATTTTCTTAAAAATTCGTAAAAACGGACGGAAAACCAGGGAAATTCCGGTCAACATACAGAGCGGGACACTGAAACGGCCGGTTTTCAATGTTAAATTATTAAGTACAAATTAATTATTAACTTGTTATATCAGAGTACAGAACTTGGCATTTACTTTTTAAAAATTATGTCCTCGGAATGACGGCCGTAGCTCTTCTAGAGCGCTCCTCAAGCCTCTACTCCGTATATTTTCCACTACTGCCCGGTGTATCGCTGTCAAAGGTGCATTGCCGATTTCTTCTTGAATTACGTTTTTTTTAGTCCATCAGTATGTCGTGGTCTCATCGGTGCATAGACTTTAGTATTTAAATGGGCGAAAGTTTAGATCGCTGTGCAAAATCCGACGTAGACTTCTAGTGGATAAATTTAACGATAACGCGTGTGTTTTCGCGCAGAACGTCTTGGACTCTTTATGACACCAGTGACGTTTTCCCGATGTACGGAACGGTTTTTATTTCGTACAGGCTTCGTTTCTTTTTTTTAATGCGTTTCTTGAGAGTTGGTTATCCATGATAAAATTAAGACAAAATGAACGCCGTCCGGCCACATAACAGTGTCATTATTTTTGTAAAACGATTTTATTGCACGATCACGTTGTTTACCACTCCACTGTTTCGTGTTTACTGAATGGCGTGCGTTGTCTCTGTACTAATAATATTTTGTGAGAATTCCCATCTTAATTACTACAGAGAAAATCTATTTCTAAAATCGGCCGTTTCATTGCACCACCCTGTATAATTAAGTACATTCCAGGCCGTATTTAAATGAATCGTAAGTAAGAAACAATCGTCTAAAAATCTATCTTCAGCCGTCCCGTGAATATAATAAAATTCATAATGGATTTTCGTTAATTTTTAAGCGCAAATTTTAGTATTTTCTTGGGCAATTTTTCGTTTTTTTTTTCAATGATGGTCACTGCAATCCGCAATCAATTTTACCAGTTTTTATTTTTTTACTGCGCCGAACCCTAGTGATGAAACTCACACGGGCGGTATAAAACCGTTATGTATCGCGGCCCACATCGAAAAATTCGCGATGTTCGTCTTCTGCCGAATATAAAAACGCTATTATGATATCGATTTACAACTAATATTACGCAGAACAGGCCATCCGAGGCTGCTATGTTCCGTGTTTTTTTTTTTCTTCCGCATTACGACATTTACATCGAACGAATCCGATTATTGTCAGATGCGTTATAGTTGCGTGCGACTTCATAGGACCGATAACCGCCTATCGGTTCCGCAATGTTGAACATCATTCTGTAAATGTAATTAAAAGTTATCGAAAACAAGGTTATTGAATCGATAAGTTCTTGAACTGATTTCAGCTTTGTAAAATGCTCGGTGCTGCGTAACTTTATCATTTAATTATAATTTTGTCATCACGTAAAAACGTAATTGCATTTTTCTGCGACGTTATTCCGTGCCGCGACTGCGTGTCTACTAAACTATAAATAAACATATATATATACAAAATGTCACTATTTTCACTGATAAGGATAACCGAATAGATCGACAAGTGGTTATGATAACATATATGCACGGGTAGGATTATTCTTATTGAAATAATAAATAATATTTTTATGAAACGCAATCTGTTCGATACACCCAGTTTTACAGAACCGATGGATTACTTATGAGACCAACAGTGTACAAGAACGTTTCTCATGCATCCCGACATATATCTATTCTGTGGCCTTCGTCTTTCATTGTGTTCGCATGCATAATTTCCGGTTCTTCGTGATTATTAAATATGTTTTACGGTACGTATTTTATGTAAAACCTATAGACAAATTTACGTTCAAAACAAACGGTTTTAAACGACGACAGAAGCATCGTGTATGCACTGTGCGACTGCTTTAATTCCACCTCGGTCATTTTTGTTTGGAGATCACGGACTTAATAAAAAACGAAAGAAAGATAGAAAGAAAAAAATGTCCGAAATATTTTATTAAATTTTTTAAAAGACATCCGAACGGTGTATCGTCGTGTATTCGTATTTATTTATTTATATAACATTATCAATTCAATATTTATGTAATTCATTTTTGACTAAGTTGAACGTACAGAAATTTTACGGGATCGCGCATCCGATTTATTCATATTTCATATTATTTCAGTTTAATATAATACAATAAAAAATTCCATTTTTTTTTTTTTTATATTAATATTTTGTGTATTACGTTTATTCGTATTTGTTTTTATTATTATTATTATTATTATTATTTTACTTTATTTATCCGAGCGGTATCATGTATTATGTAGACGGCATATATAAGAACGGCACCGAATAATATATACCTACGTAGGGATTGTCAAATATAATATACGTGAACCGAACCATGTGAATAATCAATAGTATAGCTCGGACGAGTTAGTGTATAGGTATATATAAGCAATAGAATGGCTAAATAAGGAGCACGGAGATTGAAAAAAAAAAAAAACCGTACAAATAACAAGTGGGATGTATTCGTGTGGTCGGACATCGTATTATACGGCTCCGGTTGGGCAAAAGTCACAAAACATTGAATAAAATATAGGAAAAAAAAAAATAATAATAATAACGACAACGTGTTTAACCGCAATAGGCGCCAACCTACGTTGTTTATTCGTAAAAAAATAAATAATAATATAATATATATATAATTCAAATGTATTATGTATCTATATTGAATACAATACCTATATTTAAGTATAGTGCCAATTGTTATTTTGTTTATATAGTTAAATTGTATATTGAATATGAAAACTGCAGGTTAGTAGTTTTTTTAACGTTTTTAAACACAATAATATAGAATTTCGTATCATATAGGTTAGGCAATATTAAAAATATATTTTACATTTAATGGCCGATTTTTTCCGTTGAAAATAAACGCGAAAGTCTATCAAAAAAACACATAGAAAACATACCTAGCCACCCAATCGACGAATAACAAATACGGTTGACTGGTTCTTTTTTTTTTTTTTTTACAAACGACAAACCATAAAATCATGTACGAGCCGCGAAAAGAATTTAGAGAAATTAATGCTACTGCAAAATCTGAAGAAACGCGCACTAGTCGAGCACCTATGCAAATCGACTTAACTATAATAATATGATGTAGTGAAAACGTATTTATTATACGATACGAGTATAAGTCGATCGATCGTCAATGCTATACATTCGAGATTAAAGTAAAAAAAAAAAAAAAAAATGTTTTTACCTTGTAATGGTTTTTTAATGTGCAAATTATACTAACGCGGTGCCTATAATAATATTATTGTTGCATAAAAGCTTTTGAAAGCATACAGGGCGATTTCGTTTATCCTGACCCATTGATTATCTATACGAAGATGTTGAGTATAATCGAAATTGGTTGTTTTTTTTTTTTTTTTCAATTATCGTACTTAAAATATTTTCGAAATTTCACCGCCATTCCGTACACCGTGACAAAATAATATCAATTTTCGATTTTCAAATAGCAATACCATTTACCCCTTTAAAAACGATTTTCGATTATTTTTTCCCCCCTCAAAAATGTAAATAAGCATTCTACATAATATAGTGGAGGGCTGTACGGATGGGTATGCAATTTTATTACCATCCACTACAGTTTGAAAATCAAAAGTTGATGCCTACACATATTTTAAGATATAAGCAAATATTAAGGACAGTGGCGGCGGAGCTGGGGCAGGCCCTACCTGACAATGCCTAATCCTACCTAATCCTACTATAATAATAATCATAATAATTTGCTCGTGTTTCATAAGCTAAAAAAAAATAAAAAATTCTTACAGTTCACCGTATACACTAATAGATATTGATAAAAAATAATAATTGTATTAACAATAGTTTTCACGAACGAATGAAAATAGTAGAATATTATAATATTATTTTCATGAAATAATGTTAAAATAGTAATGAAACATTTTGAAATTATAGTTGTTAGCTCATATTGATTGTTTTTTTTTTTTTTTTAGTCAAAATTTCATTTTTGCATGGCTTCACCGTAAAATTGTTGGCCTCCTATTGGTCCCGACTAAACTCTAACGCCGCCGCTATGTAGGGGTAACGATTTGAAAACAAAAAAAAGTGTTCAAATAAAATTTAAAGTATATATACTTCGCTGCGCATAACAAAACATAAGGATTGAAAAAAAAAGAAAAGAAATCAATTTCTTGAGAAAACATCTGCAAAGATTCACTGGATCGTGATAAAAAAAAAAAAAAAAAAAAAAAAAAAAAAAAAAATCATCCTGTGTAGGTAAAGTTTTTTGTCCTTTGATATACTCATATTTATTGGAACCTAATCGGATAAACATTTTCTTGCATGGTTTGTGACGACAATTGTACACCAGTTAAAATAATAACAGCCGCGTGGATTTGTTTTACGCGGAATACACAAAGTGGAAACTAAATACAATACGACGAATACATTGACGGCCAAAAAAACAATATTACATAAAACAAATGTAAATCTCCTCAAAAAATAATACGACTTTATAAAAATATTAAATATTTTATAATATTATACAGATATATTTTCGTGGACTGTGGGCGAAGCCAGTAATGTATTGGTTTTACGATGATGTGTTATTTTTTTTATGAAAAATTTTTCGACCGGAAATTTTGCTCCGGTCATCAACTTGACGGATAGGCTTCTAGTTGCAAATTTTGTCTATAGTTGATGCCATGATGAGGTGGTCGTTTTTAGATACGATAGAATTTGTGAAAATCGCGGCATTTAATTTCGATTACTCTTTTTGTATTATTCAATAAAAAAATAATCGTAGACGATTGTAATTTTCATCGAATACTTATATCGGCACGTCCAATCGTGGTACACTTTTCAAGACATTCTGACGTTTACGGTTTTATTTAATTAAATAACGCGCGAACACTAAAATAGTAATTTATTTTATAGTTACGAATTAGTAAAATGTTCAAGTTAAGTTAATCGACAAAAATGTTTAATCGTATTTCATTCGTTTCTATCGACTTTTTACGATTGCGTACGACCGTTAAATTAAATCACCCTATTATACACTCCTTACCTTCCCGGTTACCCGCCAACAGCAGTGGCTATACCCGTTTTCCCATCGTATAATTTTTATTAATTTTAATATTCACATCGACGATCGGGAAAATATTATTTATCTCTATTAATGGTGAATTATAATAATATGTTCACTTATACGACGAGCTTGTTAACGTTTATGAGAAACACAATTCTTGTCCATATTTGTTTGTATGTTCTATTGTCACGCCACATTCGATATATTCGATTATATCGTTTCCCGTTACAGAATTTGTACGCCCCCCCCCCAAAAAAAAAAAAAATAATAATAATAATAATAAAAATATACTAAATTCAAAAAAATACCCAACACGAGTATATTAACGCGGTTTTATTATGATTAATTTTGATAAACTATTAATCCTATTAACCGAACAAGAACAATACCGTGAACATTAGATAGCTCATAACGAAATGAAATCATTACAGGTGGGCATGCATGGTGACATATATCGTGTCTCGTAATACAGTATGGCGATAATAAAACGGTTTAAACAACCGTATTGAAAACGTAACGGTTTATAAAGTTTGAGAAATAGACGATTGCAGCCTATAAATATATTAATTGCGTGTATATTTTAAGGTTATTGTAGGTTATTGAATTGGCAATACTCGTTTTTGCGCTGTACAGGTATCCTTGATGTGTTTGATTCCAATAAAGATATAATAAATGGGAGTACCTATATAAATATATATATATTTGAATATTGATCCACATTCCCGCGGTAGAAATTAATATGTATATTAAAATAAAGTGGAAACGTAATAAATTCTGTTTTTTTTTTTTTTTTTAATTACACGAATGTCGGTACAATGAAATCGAGCCGTACGTACCCCAAGTTGTTAAAATCATATCGAACGAGGGAAAAATTGTGTATTTCCATAAAAAAAAAAAAAAACACGACTAAATTATTCGATAGCAAAACGACGTTGGAATAATAAATAAAATGCTGTAATATAATGATATGTCGTTCGTCGATATATTGTAATCGTCATGAGGATTCTGGAATTTATATTGGCTATTGCTGTTCCCAGCGGTAATATGGAATGAAAAAAAACCTTACGCTTCACATTTCAATCGCAATAGATTGTGGGCTATAAAATTAAAAAAATAAAAAAGAAACATATCCCTATAAATCTATGTCGGTTTTATATTTTAATTTAAAAATAATATATGGAAATTCGTGCTTTTCGTTCATATGGACGATATTGGAATCGTAAAAAACCGCTATACCAATTTTTAGTAGGTACGGTTTTTTGACACTCGTAAAAAAAAAAAAAAAAAAAAATAAAAAAAACATTCCTTAAGTATACGAGTATGTGTCCAATTTCCGATAAATTGGATACACGATACTTTTCAATGTGCGTGTAGGAAATATCGAATACGTAACACATATACGAATATACAAATAATGTTTTTATATAACCACAGCGGCAAAAAAAAGGTATAGGATACTGCTCGTGAGTGGGCCACTGTTGTAGGTGAGAGGTTCAGATAAGGTTGCGTAAGAGTGGAATTAAATTTATATCGATATCGAAAACCACTATAATAAAACGAAGTCCGGTTAAAAATGATTTGATAAATTAAAACTGAAAATAGTATTCATTTTTAATTACAAAATAAATTACCGTTGGCCGTGTGTTTTCGTCTAAAAATGTCGAGCATTCTAACGGAGCTAAACCACAATGCAATCCGCATTAATCGGAGATACGACAAATTTGCCGTGTTTATACGATTTCTGTTGAAGTTTGAAAAAACTTCAGATTTCAACAAAAATATCGTTAGTACGGATTTTCGATATTTTTATACTGCAATAACTTACGATGAACAAGGTTTTAAATTATCGAGCATTTTTGAGTGGCCAAAACAATTTTATCCACACGAAATCAAATACAAACTACGAAAACTCGAACATTTCAGTTATCTAAAATTAACTCAATAAAGGCTAAAATATTTTTGAAAGTTTTCCCAGGTCTAGAAAGGGCTAATAATAACCCATCGAAAGTATTCGATAGAATTATCAGGCATTTACGAGTATTTTTAAAAGTCTTGCAATGAAACTAAAAATAAAAATCGAAAATAACAAGAATAAAGTAGAAAGAATGTTTTGTACATGTTGTTTTTTTCTGAATTAGTAAGAAAACTCGTTCCGAAGTAACAAAAAATTACCGTTTTAATGCAGCAACTAAAAAAACATTTTCTGAAAATATTTTTACAGGTCGAAAAATTTTTCATCAACGGAAAAAAAAACACATTATATAGTAAAACCAATAATACACTCCCAGCTATGTTCAGAATCTAATTTATCGTATCAAATACCTTTCTAAATGTATAGTGAAAAATTTAATTCAAATTTTCTGGATTAATATTCAGAACGTATATACCAAATGATCGGAATTTCTTGACAAAAGGAAAATGTTGTTTTCGAAAAATCAATGTTTCTAGGAGTTTTTATTTCTACCGGAATTTCCCAAATTGTCCAACAAAAAAAAAAAAAAAAACCCCCGTTTTTTCTCAATATATATTGTATCTTTAGATTGTGTAGCTACCTATACATTTCCGTCTGTTACTTAATTAATCTGATAGCTTATTAAAAGGCATCGAGAATGAATTCAGATGGACGATTGGACGGGTCATCGAGGAACAACAACAACAATATTATTATTACTTTTCATTATCTCTGGTTTGATCATTTCATCTAGGTGAAAAGCTACTCCGTTCGTAAACGGACAATCAATCCAATCGTCAACCGGATTGCTTATCACGAATAATTTAGGACCGCCGATTATTCATCGGGTTGAATAACGAACAATACGATGCTGGTAACAGTAAACCGCGATAACCGCACGTCTACTAAGAGTTTGGGTCTGCGGAGGCGATTCTATTCGTTCGCGTTGCGGCGAAAAAAAACCTAATCCGGGGAAATAAAACGGGTTACAAAAGATACATAATATGAAAAGAATAATAAAAAAAAAAAACCCATGCGGCGCACGCACGCACACAAAAGCCATATAGAAATTCGAGAGTTAAAAAAAAAAAAAAAAACTCTGTAAATGTCCGATAACGAGGGAAACGGAAACTGCCAGACGATATTTATATACCTCCTACATAATACGGAAAATATTTAAACAATAATTTAGAAAAACAATTTGGAAAAAAAAAAAAAATTACTACAACAACTAACAATATTTTGATTAAAACGTAAAAAAAAAAAAAAAACATAGATATAAAAACTTTTCTTTTTTTTTTAATAAACCCCCGGTAAACAACGTTCGTTTATATTGTATAAGTATAAATATTAGTTTATGCTCTGTAAATCTGTATAAACTAATAGTTATCGATTGACGCCAAAATCGGAATTATTGTTGTTCAAAATATTATTTTTGGTGCGGTTAGACGATCCTGTAAACGATCGATACCGAAACCTAAGGACAAAAAAAAAAAAAAAACACTGATCACCTCTGTGGATGGCTCGTCGCGCGTTTCTTCCAAGGAAACGGCCAACGCCAAGCCGTTTGCACGTCGAGTTTACATAATATTTCGTGATATTCACCGCAGCTAACCGAACGATAATGATATTTCAATTATATAATATCACGACCTGCCGCGCGACACCCGTACATTTTTGAAGTAATATGATATTACGTGCAACAAAAAAAAAAAAAAAAAAAAAAAAAAAAAAAAAAAAAAAAAAAAAAAAAAAAAACCCTAAAACGGGTATTTTTATCATTTAATAAAACGTTATTGCGACCCGTCGGTACCGTTTCACCGGGCGGCGGCGGCGGCGACGACGACACTATATTAATTGCAATTATTGATCTTTTCACCTTAGACGAGAAGAATTAAACGAACTCTGACACACACACACACAATGGAAATATAATAGAAAAAAAAAAAAATGAACCTGTACGCATAATATTATACATGCATGCGCGAACACTGAACGAACAGCCACGACGACGTGTCGGACATTTTTCCATAGGTGTTAGTCGAGTGTGCAGCTATAAACCTACGACGGCATAACGGTAATAGTAATGGTTTGTACAAAGAGGCGAGACAGTGTTATGGCCGCAGAGAAAAATTATATACGGGAGCATTGGACCGACTCGCGAGTTTTAATTTTAATTTTAATAATATTAAACGATTGTACTATCAATCTGTTATCTACGGTGTATTGTAGAGTACAGTTTTTTTTTTTTTTTAGTAGGCATTATTTATAACATTTTGCGCTCGTCGATATTATACAATTCGAGCAATATTTTTCTTCGTGTTTTACATGTGAACTGAGATTATTAAATAAATTACTATCGAGGGGCTCTTCGGGGGGAAAACAATTTTCGTACACGGTAAATGATTTTAATTATTAACTAAATTGTTTGCCAAAAGATTTCCCATTGTAATTATACAATCAAATTGGTAAAAATCTTTTTCGGTACACGCAGTGGCGGATATTTTTTTTTTTTTTTTTTGAGGGGGGGGACTTTAGGTTAAGGTTTTAGTCACTCTACTACCGCTTATAAGTTATAACGTACAATTTGTAGAAAATAATGAAAACTTTTTAAACAAATTTTTCAATCATTTTTTCATAAAGTCAACCTACCGCCCCCCCCCCACCTTTCTACAGATGTGACTAAATATCCGCCTGTGGGTACACGCGATTTTTAACTGTACCCATTATATACTTTCATTGAATTATCTGTTTGCATACCATTAGTCCGTTATTTATTTCTAATTAGGTATTTTGACTGTTTTAATTGTTCAACGTTATCTTTTATTACGTAGTGTAATTGTTCAGTTATAATTATTGTAATGTTTACAGTAGGCACTAAAAAAATTTAAAAAATAACCAGATATGTATAACACAACAAAGCCTGGCATACATCTGAAGCCATTGCTATATAGGATGCAATGTAATTAAGTTAGGTTATATTGAAAATAAAGATTCATGACTGCAATCGAAAAACAATTCTGAGGAGAGCTCTGTATTTTATAAGGGTTTTAGTAGTATTAGCCATGATTTTCCCCTTGTAGTCCAAGGGCCATTGTAGTACCATTGGCCTTTACCGTCAGTTTTTAAATTACAAAAAATAAATAAAATTGTATAAAATAAATATACCGCCGGGTGAAAAATCCGCATCTATAAGGACAAAATCTGAGTACTTTTACGAATCGAAAAAGTATTTTCTGAAAGAAAAAAGGAACTGATGTAGGAAATTAGACGAATTATATAACGATGATTCTTCAATACACTAGGGATCAAAAATATAAATCATATTTTAGGATATAAGTAACAGTAGGTGTGCGTTAAAGTTAATCGAATACAAATCAATATATTATTTATAATATTGCATCCAAATATTTTATTGTGGAGTGAATTGCCTACTATTTTTATGTTTCAATAAAAGTTATAACAATTGTAATTTAATCCGTGTAGGAAACGTACTATAGAAATTTAATGATTAGATGAACAGAATTCGTATTCGTAGGGATACGAATATATTTTATAAATAAACGAAAAAAAGTGAACTATTTTTTGACTAAGAAAAAAAAAAAAAAAAAAAATGGCAAATAATAATAATGAAAAAACTTGGCGAGAAACTTTTGCTTTCAATATTCTCTTCGTGTTTTGCGTAGGTATTTGAATTAAATTATTCCGCTATAATATAATTTTATTCCCTAAAATATTATACTATATATACGAATTTACATAAAATCGACTCGTTTAAAGTCCATCCTACCTGCCATCTGTGTCCAATTTTTTCCAATCAATAATAATGGTATACGTAAGACTCTTGGAGCGTTACTACTATGTACTTTTTATAAAATGTGTTTTCTCTGTGCTTGGTGAAAAAAAAAAAAAAAAAAAAAAAAAATCAATACTCGTAAAATCCATTGTATAACCAGTAAATTCGTTGTTTAAAAATCTATAAAATTAAGATACCGTTGTAGAAATGATTTAAGAACGTTGGTGATTTATTAGTATATTTAATAATATTTCCAAAGTGATTATTCAAAACGGTACTTGTAAAACCTCTGCATTTATTCCATAACTAAAAATACGATATAATATTAGAGAAATTGGATTTCGTATTTTTTTATTATTTTTTTTTTTTTTTTTTTGCACCGTTATTTTCAATAAAATATGACGATCTACACTTAGTGAGTTTGTTTTAAATTAACACATGAATATGTCATAGTCGGCATACAGAACGTTTCTGTTGGTTACGCACAAACGGGAATTGTATACGCTGTGTATATACCTACACGATATTATATAATAATAATAATAATAATAACAATAATAACAATAATAATAATAATAAAAAACAATGGTTTTTTTGTTAAAAAATTAAAATATGAATGTAAAATACACGGTTTTACTGCAGCGTTATACAAGCAATTCACATTATGCTCGGCTATACAGTGTGATATTTTCCGTCATGTTCCAACGGTAATCTATACGATATATTACGGATGAAGATTTTGTGTAAAATTAGTAATTAATGAACATCGACATGTGTAACCCATATTCCGTAAACGCATTTGATTTTTAAATTTTTTAAAAAAAAAAAAGATGAAAAAATCCTCCTCCCCGTCATTTTAAAACCGGACCAAAGTGAAATTAATATTCATTGTTCTTTGTCGAATCTGTTTTGCGGTATGATATGTACGGCGGTGACCGTTGTAAAACCGAAAATATGTTAACGTGTCAAATAAAATCGTTGTTTAAACGGCCGAAATAAACCGCGATAAAATTGAAATTCGAAATCATCGTGAATAATCGCCGGAACACGTGATGCACAAAGAAAAGGAAAAACAATCAAAAACGACAAAAATCACCTGCCACCGGGGGCACGTAAGAAAATATCGACCGGTAATTTTTTTTTTTTTTTTTAACGAAATCCATTTTGTCGGGTCGGTGGACGCGTCACACGTCGGCATTCGTTCGGTTCGAACCCTTCGGTTTCGTGACTTGTTGCCGCCGCCGCCGCCGCCGCCCCGTTATGTTACACGCGCGGACGTAATCCCGTCCGAGAACGGCCGCGTAGGTGTACACCACATGCTGCTGCCGCAGTGTCACTTTATCTCTTTTATCTTTCAACCGAACACGCCGACGGGTAGCGGAGGATAAAGAGAAAAAAAAAAAAATAATAATAATAATAATAATAGTAAAATATCAAGTCTGTCTCTCGGCGGTCACGTTAACCGGGCGGGGTAGCTTTTTAGACCGACCAGAAAATAGGCGCACGGGGTCCCGAGAATGTCTTGTAGGGCCGGGTTTTTTTTTTTTTTTTTGATTTTTCTTTTTCGTTTTTTATATATAAATACCGATGTACTATAATGTTATCTTTGCTGTCGTTACGTTTATTTTTACTGTACTTTATCGTAAGTACAGTACCTGTATAAGAATGTTCTTCCCTGTACGTATCGTTTGTAGTTCAGTTTCAGCGTGCGTACGTGTAAAGGTGATTAGTGTTTCGTTTTTCTAAAAATCTAAAAATGTCTAAACGCCAAGATTTAAGTTCGAAACAAAAGTGCGAGTTATTAAAGGTTCCAAAAATTAGTTTACGTGATGCCGCAGCTCGTTTAAACGTTTCTCATTCCACATTAAATAGGATTTTAACAGATCGTTCGAATATTGAACGCGCAACAATGGAAAACGAAACTAGTAGTCGGAAAAGAAGAAGTTGTAGACAAAGCGTTAAAGGAATGGTTTTTACAAGTGAGAAAAAAAGAAATGGCCGTATTAATGGTCCACTTTTACGTCAAAAAGCAGAAGACTTGGCAAAGAAAATGGGGAAAGACAAATTTGTGGCGACGGAAGGACGGTTTCAACGTTGGAAGAAAAGGGAGAACATCAGCTCCGTTAAAACACATGGAGAGCAAGGGGAAGCCAATTTTAGTGCGGCACAATCGTGGTTTGAAACTCATTGGTTAGAAGAAAACACCCCTAGCACGCCCATCAAATTGTGGAAATTGTGGAAGCTCTTAGTGTCCTCAAGAGAGCAGTCCAGTACCGTGCGGATGAAATAGATTTTGAGCGGCATTATTCGTACGAAAATATGATTATGGAGTTACTCGACGCAAAAAAGCAAATTTCGATACGTACATATTTTAATAATCCATTTAATAATATACATTTGTTGTACATATACTTTTTTAAATACATATACATGTTAACATAAATATATTTTTCACGTATTTTTTTTAGTACAAATCATACCTAATCGCTTAGTAGAAACAATCGGTTAATTGACACATTTCACCTTGGTGCCAAAGTGTTTCTAATAAGCGGCTTCTACTGTATATATATATTACGTACGGCCCGGTACCTCGGCCCGTATATCGTCCGACGAACAAAACTATCGCGGAAACGTTATTATATAAATTTCGTATGACATCCCGTTCGGACCCCGGCCAGCTCTGAAACCCAAGAAACCTTCCGGAAAAATCCTTTTTTTTTTTTTTTTTTTTTTTTTCTTTCCCCCTCCCATCAAATAGCCGACGCGAAATCCGGGCCCGTCGAGGAAATTAAAAATACAACCGACCGGACCAATACGGAAAACCAGACCGGAACTGTAATTTTCTTTTATCGGCTCTCTTTGTTGTCGTCGCTGTCGTTGTTGCCTACGTGCACGTCCGTTTCGAGACCGTAAAAAAAAAAAAAAAAAAAAAAAATGCACAACGCAAAATGACCGCCCTGGGTTCGAGTGAACTGTACGCATATGCCTTTATACTTTAATTATTATTATATTTTATACCTACGGTTTCCGTTTACGCACGTATACGTACAAAAAGTTATACATTTTTTTTTTTTTTTTTTATATTTTTTTTTTTTTTTTTGCTGAAACAGACATAACATTATATTATACCTATATAAAGTGCTTGACAAGATTTACGAGACGCGGGTACACGATACACAACGACGGCGATTTTCAATAAAAAAAAAAAATATATATATATACAAAAAAAAAAAAAGAAAAAAGAGGGTGGATTTTGTTCAAAGGTTATTTTTTATTTTTAAATTGAAAAACACGAAGGTTTAAACCGAGGTATATAACTCGATAATTACATTTGTTAATATTAGGTGGTGTATAAAACGTTCGATATTTTCACTATGCAGTCCATTCGAATGGTAACACGAAATATTTCATTCGAACGGAAACTCGAATTAAAATGGCGGTTTTTTTTTTTGTTTTTAGTATAATCGGGGTTACAAAAATACACATTTTAAGTTAATTGAAAAAAAAAAAAAGGTTAACCCGTGCGCAATAAAACCTACATTTTTTTTTTTTTTTAAATAGAAACACCTATTTTTAGAAACAGATTCGAATGGTCCTACTTTTTTCAAGCAACTGTGCCAAATTACATTGATTTCTATTTCGAAAATTGCTCGAGAAACAGCCATCTAAAAGTTGATTATAAAAATATAATTTTTTTTCTCTTGTTTTTTTTCCACAAAGTTCAAAATGCGTGACTTTGAAAGTGACGGATTTCGACTACTGTATGGGAAAAAAATATAAAAAAAAGTAATCGTAAACACGCGCGTGCATTATAATGGCTTTATGTTTGATAGTTTTTCGAATAGAAAAATAACGTGTTTATCAAAGCGAATTGAAAAAAAAAAAAAAAAAATTAGGCAAAGGTACCATATTCGAAACTGGTGCTGAAAAAAGGTGTTTATAGTCAAGAAATTGTAAGTTTTATCGAACACGCGTGCACCGCGTGGGTAAACATATTGAAAACTGTTTTATAATGTGTATTTTGGCATCCTTACTGAAAAAAAAAAAAAAAAAAAAAAACCAATTTCGATCTAAGTCCATCCGGATGAAATATTTCGTATTGGAATTAGAATAAAAACACACTGTACGCAAACTTTTATACATTTTGTCACGCCCCGTAATTTTATACGGTATAATCATGCAGTGCCTAATCATAGTTACAAAATAAAAAATAAAATATGTATAGAATCGAACTGAAAAACTTTTTAGTCGTCATCGTGTTTAATACGCAATAATCGAATAATAAAAAGGGACGGCCGGTGTTATGTACATCGTCAGTATGTTCAGGATAGTGTTAGTTAGTAGGCCACCGATAAGGTAGGATATAGAGAGGAATTAAATTTATATCTGTAAGCAACGATCAATCATTGCTGACGATATAACCGATTTTTAGCGAAGATCGGATGATTGAGTTTTGAATTCCCGTGATTTGTAATATTTCCTTACGATTTATACATTTGCCTTTTTTTTTACCGCCGAGTCCAAATTAAGATTTAACTTGAGTGAAATTTTCGTTTAATTTCGCTGAGTCAAACAAATTTTAATCGTATAAATCGGTAAATAGAATACGCGTGATTGTGTGATTTTTATGATTTCTGACAAAAAATGAACTTTAATACGATTGAAAAATAATAATTACCGACGTATATCGAACATTTTTGACTAACCAAATAAATTGTATTCGCATATAAAACCAAGTGAAAAAAAGAAATTTTAAATAACAGAAAACCGCTATTGTCCGTTAATATTCGCGTTTTTCCCTCGATTTTCCCACGTTGATAAGGAAAATACGAAGGGAATAATAGGACAAAAAAAAAATAAATGACATTCTCAATGCATCGACTATATCCAATGTTTACTACAACAGCAATATCGAGGGTTTTTTATTTTTATTAGACTAAGATTTCTGGTAGGAAAGTTGTTCGCGGACAGACAGACAAAAAAAAAAAAAAACACACGCACATCACAGTAAAACCAAACGATTCCTCGCTTCGTAAACAATTAAATGAAATTAATGAAAAAAATAATCGCAATAAATATTATTATTCGTGTCTGTCCCGATTGAGTTGTTTTACGCGACCGATGGAGACGTCGGACCGCGACAATCCTACGTACCTACGCGTAAGATATATTTTCTATTTTCGGCGAGCAACTCTGCAGAATTTCGCAATTCTAAACATGATTGATGTTGAAAAGATATCATCTATCAACATTATATAATATCTGGCACCGCTGCAAATATTATTTAGTAAATGTAATAGTTTAAGTAAACTAGGTCGCCTATAATACGTAAAGTTTATTTATTTTTTTTTTTTTTAAATGTGTTATGATTTTTTTATTATTTTAAACGCCTACAATACGTATTTATTATAGGTGTACCGAACTATTAAACGCACAGTTTTACATAACACCTAGTTGGAAATATTATCGATTTTGTATTTTCAGTGCATAGATAGAAATAATCGCATATGCCCGGTACTCGTGTAACAATTATTTGTTTCGTATAACAATTTTGAATTGTTTAATAGCAATACGAACGTCGAACATACCGACTAAACCCGTTGGCTTTGGGATTTTTCACCTATACATCACCGGAACTTGAAATTTTATAAATCTAAATATTGAAATGTTCGGGTTATTTTTTTTTGTTGTGGAATGCTGTCGATTCGTAGAATATAACGTCAAAAAAAAAAACAAAAAAAATCCAATACTGCGTAACTACGTCTGGTTATATTGTTATATTGTTCGCCTACACCGTAGTTTAAAAATATACCAATAATATATTATAAAACGGTTGTAAAAAATTGTTATATATATATATATATCTCCTAATCTATAATAAAAAAAAAAAATATTGATTTACGAACAAAAATACCATTAAGCTTAGGCTTATCGCGGTACGACTGTACGATATTATATAACAGCGTCCATTGGGCCATCTACGAACACCAATATTTATCAGCGACATAATATTATAATGTTACAATATCGTTTGTTTTTTTTTTTTTACGATGAATAATATGACCGCGCAGTGAAATTATACAAAGGCGATGAGGGGGTCCTCCCAAAAATTATATATATATATATATATTACAGTTTCGAGAGTACGGGCACATATTATATTATTGAGTATAACGTTATCGTATAACTATAATCCTAATTTCAAAACACTATAGTGTACGGTCGTCTTACTGCACCGTTTTCCGATAATATTCTAATGTACCGGATTTACACTATCGTTTCCGAACCGTTGAATCGTTGAACGCACGGTCTGAAATGTACGTACGTACGCAATATGCGCGCGTATCGCGAAATTCGATCGGTTGTCTTCGGGACACGATTCGATAAAATAAACACGCGGAACTACACGGACAATAATATCCACCCGGATTGGACGATTAAGTAGAACGGGGGGGGGGAGGGAAAAAAAACACAAATTTTAATAAAATTATTAAATATATAAAATTAAATAATAATAAGACACCGTTGTGGTCGAGCGCTCGGGAATGATAGGGAATTCGATTTTTATCCGTGCGCAACGGTAAATCATCGCTGGCCAAGGAAACGATTCTGAGCAAAGTTCAAATTTACATTTATAAAACGAATTGCCGGCCTCAAAATGTGTTTGCACCCCCGCCGTCGAGTAGACAATTTACGACGAACCCCGTGTCAGATTTTCGCTGAGTTTCCGTTCGGCCGATATAGTTGTATTCGCTTGATTGAAAACAACTCGATATGCCTACGAATTAGTTCCAAATGTGGCCAGAATGTTTTCGTATTTCGTCCACGCATAGAATGTCCTAAATATTAACCGGGTAACTCGGCGGGAGAAAGAAAATACCGAACGTAATTAAGACCCTTTGGCGTACGTTTTCCCGGTTTTT
This sequence comes from Tuberolachnus salignus, assembly GCA_956483605.1. Taxonomy (NCBI): domain Eukaryota; kingdom Metazoa; phylum Arthropoda; class Insecta; order Hemiptera; family Aphididae; genus Tuberolachnus; species Tuberolachnus salignus. The sequence continues at coordinate 34,862,583 of OY101435.1, read as the reverse complement.
CACCGACTGTTTAGAATACTGTTGCAAACGAAAATCAAAAGAACGACCGCACACCGTAATGCAAACAACTTGTTCCGAAATGCGTTCGGAAGTGGCGGTACGATTTGCAAACCGGAGCCGGTTGTCCGGTAGAATAGACCGTCCGCGGACGGGGGCGGGAAAAAAAAAAAAAATAATAATAATAATAATAGTAATATCGCCAACACCATAGTGAAACGAATAATCTAAAATTATTATTTTTACGTACGCCATTTAACAAACGTATTCGGGATCGTACAACATTGCAGTCAGGAAAAAAGAACATTATGCGCCGACACACGTAAAACACAAAAAGGAACATAACGCATTACCTATATATATACACACACACATTTGAAAAACACTTCATTAAGTATATTATGTCCATACGCAACATTTATTACGGTGAAAACTATCGTAGGTACATCCGTACAATTTCATTGTTGCAGTGTTAACCTCTCACGCGTTATTGAAATACAAATTATTAGAAAGTTACGATTTTTTCGGCTCAAACGACACGGCGCCGGTGCTATGTTACTATATATTACGGTGTACAACCCAAACATTTCGGTATAACAACGAAATAACCTTCCCCTCTCGAGAAAAACCCAATCAAATAGTTATATTGATCACAGACAAAAAAAAAAAAAAAATTGTAAAAAATTTAATATAATATAATCGACCTATGGTGTGGGGGGGGGGGAGCGAAAAGCATAATTTTACTACTCAGATTTCGATCGCGTGCACATTATTTGTGTAAATAAATTTTTGTATTTAATATATAATATATGCAATGATAAATTACTGCGAACGACAAACGATTCTGACCGGAATTTTTTAATTGTATCAAATTTGTAACCATATACTAGTTAATAGATAATTCGAACGTTTTGAACGAACTCGATTATAAAATTGAACTTGGCACACGGATAAAATAAATTACAACACTACTTGTATCCAAATAAAACTAAAAAAAAAAAAAAATGGAAAATTTCAAATAGCTAACCGCAGAATATTTTGTAAATTGTACCGCGTCTAGAAAGTGATTTTATACGAATGTGAAAATGCCAGGTTTCTACTAATTTCTTTTTAACTGAACCACAACAAATAACGAAATTCGAATCGGAACTGTTGTGAAGATATTCCCGTTATTCCGGCGTTTTCCCCAGGGTTCCCCATTATCGCGAAAAGTACAAGGAGAATCGAAATAGACGTACTCAACGCACTAACTGTACAAAATTCATTACGAACAACCGCCCTTGATGTCGATGATCAGAGCGAAATCTCCAGTAGAAAAAGTCGTTTACAGACAGAAGAAAAAACACGCCGTAGGTAAAATATAAAAGCGGATTGCCGAGGCTGACGATGATAAAGGAATAATTCGATTATTAATAATTCGTAAATACGAACGTTTCCCGTCTTAGGCATGCCTATTGAATTCAATAGGCATTTTGTTATTTTCGAGAGAATTTCCGTGGGAAATCATCTGCAGCAACCCCGCCTTGTTCTGGAAATCTGCCGCAGTGCTTACATTGTCGGTATAAACAATCACGAAATTAAATTAAATAGATTACTATTCAACTGTTCTAAATAATAATAGTAATAACAATCATAGTCGTAATGAATTTAAATCAAATTACTTAAACACGCGTATTGGCGGTACGAAATGGAAATAGAAACATTTGGGACGACCAGGGCTGCGGTGGGAAGATAAAGACAAAAAAAAAAAAACCTATGGAATACCAAGACCTGTGGCGATCCGGCGAACGGCCGCGACGAACAGATGACGCATGTAGATGTTTTTTTTTTTTTTTTTTTATTTCATTAATAACATTTTTCTTTTCTTTTCTGTATGACCTTTACTCACGTCGTGGCCACGTATAATAATCTATACGTATTATATAACAAAACACGTCCTGATTGACTGATTCGACGGCGCGCAGCCTAGACCGCTGGGGTAAAAAACTCGTCGTTTTAAATATAGATTTCGTTTATGACGTTGGCGTCAACTGAGGAGGGGATTTTCGTAAAATTCCACCCCTGAGGGTTGTTAAAATGGGGGGAGGGATGCGAGGTTCTCTGAAAATACGCAATCAAAAACAATTATACGTGTCGAGGGTGTTAATTTGATGTTTGGTGATATTCGGGATGATATCACTTTTACACACAACGGATAAATTATATATGCCAAAATAATTTTAAAAAAAAACGCGAATTTCGTGATAATTCAGTTTTGCCGTTTTTATTCGGCCATTAATTTCGGTACGCTTTATAGCTACATCGAAATAAAAAAAAAAAAATAATAATAATAACCGCTCGTCAATTATTCGTACGGATCAAATACATTTGCACGCATAAAGTTTACGACATTTTAATAGCGCAATAGCGATTTACGTTTAATAATTGATCTAATCGCGATGCACAATCGGCCGACAAACATCTTGTTAGCCAATGCACAACGTTTGGATATTTAGCTAATTTTATAATACCGGGGCGTAAATTACACGATTTGGCCGGAAAATCGTATTTCGATAAAAAAAAAAAAAAAATTACAGCCGTATAACAAGTACCGGTAATATACGATGCGATTGTCTTGAATTGTTGCGCAATCGCGAATGTTGTTCCAAAACGGGCTATTATGACGCGGCGTTTATAATGTATGTGCCAACCGCTGCTATAATTGTGATATAATATTCGTTCTGCAATTCGTGTGAAAATGATTGCGCTAATATAATTATTTCCGGTATATATTAATGAACTTTATTAATTATTCTACGCCGAATGTATTTTGTGTTCCGTGCGCGCGAATTACCGGTTTGAATAATTTTCAATTTAAATGTACGTATATACGTACGACCCGAGTGTCGTCCTGCCGAATCCTAATAATTATTGATGAATAATTTAATGTTTCAATACGAATATTGCGTTAGGTCACCGTATTTATTTGTGTGTATATATAAATATATAAAAAAAAAAAAACGAAAAACCAAACGTACCGGCCGGTACGTACAATTTTTAGCGGTTTATTAAATATAACGGAAGCGGGGCGAACACATTTTTTTTTTTTTTTTTTTTTTTCCCCGCTACCACCGATTTGTTTAATATTTTCCCTATTTGCTCGGGGAATCAAACGCCGGTCGTATTTAATCGCATTAAAACAATAATTGTTGGACGTACATTCGGTAAATCTACTCGTCCGTGCCGGGCTATAAGTCTACACTAATATCGAGCAATACGGTTGAAACGTGTATTAATTGTGTGCCAATGAATCGGGACCCGGGAATCAAATGCCGTCGCACGAATCGGGGCAAACATTTATACCCTGCCTCCTCCTCACTCTTGCCTGCCGGTACGAAAATTAAATAATTACCAGCGTTTTTTTTTTATTTATTTATTTATTTTATTTCCCCCCGCTACCACCGATTTGTTTAATATTTTCCCTATTTGCTCGGGGAATCAAACGCCGGTCGTATTTAATCGCATTAAAACAATAATTGTTGGACGTACATTCGGTAAATCCGCTCGTCCGTGCCGGGCTATAAGTCTACACTAATATCGAGCAATACAGTAGAAATGTGTGCCAATGAATCCGGGACCCGGGAAATCAAATGCCGTCGCACGAATCGGGGCAAACATTTATACCCTGCCTCCTCCTCACTCTTGCCTGCCGGTACGAAAATTAAATAATAATCAGCATTTTTTATTATTATTTCTATCGCTGCATTTCTATACAGGCGGTCTACCAAACGGAATTTATTAGTCGTATTACAAATCATTATTCGTATGATTTTCACTTTGTATAATATATTACGCGTACATCCGCCGCCTGTTTGAAAAATATCTAGTCGTCCGCAAAAATCAAAACTCGAAACATATTTTTATTTTATTTTTTTATCGCGAAATATACTAACAAATAAAATAATATTTCGATTTTGATACGATAAAAAAAAAAAATAAAAAAAAAAAAAGAGAAAAAAGAAGAAGATATCGGACGTTAACAAAATGCAGAATACTAAATTACCTAATCAAATATTATATCTCGACAATCCGAACGCTATTTAAACATATAAATTATACCCCGGCAATCTAAATATTGACTATAAATATAAACGGATAATTTACTTGAAAAAAAAAAAAATTACGTCAAATGAAAAAAAAAACCTATACCTTTTCACCCGTACGGCACTATACTTGTATAATAATTGCTTTGTGCGCACAGTATTCCGGTTGGAATATCACGAATCCCCGCCAACGTCTGTATCAACCTCTTAAACACGTTGTATTTTTTTTTTTTTTTTTTTTCTTCTTCTTTTATTCAATTCATCCTCTTTCTATTACGGTTGATAGTATTTCGCGATACGAGTATTCACGAGTATAGCACGATACGGGCGGTATTATACTTACAAACTTTTAGTCGACGGTATCATTTTTCATTAAAAATATTGCCATAAACGGATATTACACACAATGTGCAATATTATCGTTACACGCTATCAATATGCAACATGCATCCATCCGAGAAAGGCTTATTTTATATCGAATGTATAGTGTATAATAATAATAATAATAATATTCCGTATCGTTTTATTAATATTATGCAAAGATCGCGATTACCTATAGAAGACGCCTTTTTGGCGTGTACGTGGAAATTTTTTTAAATAATAAAAAAAAAATGACTTTTTTTTTTTTTGTAATCTTTGTTTTGCGGGATTATTTCGTTTTCAGATTTCCCGGGCGTACACAAGTGTGTTGTGCATTATTTATTCGACCACTTAAAATGGAAAATACAGCATTAACATAAATATATTATAATCGTATGCATATGTATATATATATTATTATTATTGTTATTCTTAAAACCAGAAGAAAATAATGTGTTCTATTCGAAATAAACGCCGTTGTAATCTGTTGGTTTTTTACAGACGAGCATTTTTTTTTCCGCCGTGCGTTTAATACGGAAACCGAAAATCGTACCGCATAGCTGCAAATGTTCCGAAATTGTTTCGAGACAACTATAAATTTTAAACGACACGAAGGTGTTTTTTTTTTTTCTTTCTCTCTTTCTTTTCTTTCTATTTGCATTTGTTAAAGCATCATTCGATACGAAATCCATACGTCTCGATACCGTATGTACACATTATATATTCTAGGAGACTCTTCGCATAACACGGTTAAATTGTATTTACCAGAGTACACCTACCTACCGCGATAATATATATATATATATATATATATATAAATATATATATTGTATACCGACCGACCATTATTAATATTTTAACAACTGGGACAACTATAAAATGCAAGTACGTGACTATACGAGTACTGCGGAGGAGTTGTTGTTCCGAAACGTTATTATTCTGCAAAATAATGGAAAGATAAAAATATAAAGTTTTTCCCCCTTTTTATTACACATAGTTTATTTCGACACTTAAACAACAAAAAAAAAAAAAAAAAAACTTTTTAACGTATTAACTGACAAATTTCTATACTCGTTATACCGGTGGTGTTGTGTAATAGGTGCTAACGCATAACAACGCGAAACGGTGAAAATAAAGTATTTAATAATTGGTAACCTTTAAACGCCAATAGTGTTACGAGTATAACGATTATTTAATACTCTATGAACGAAAACTTTGACAATTGGAAATAATGTAATTATTTATATGTGTCGTTTTTAAACTATTTGAACGTTTTGCGGGGTTTTAAAAATATAATACAATATACTATATTGGTAGGTACACATAATATTTCATTGTTGACGTGTGCGCACGGAAATACGATTTATCGATAATCTTCTTCTTCTGGCCTTTATACTCTTAAAACTCTCCGAGGGTATTCGCCGCCAAAACAACATCACGCCATCATAAATCCCTGTCTCGAACCGCGTTTATCCAATCTTCCGCTCCCAGATTCCATAGACCCTCTTCAAGAGCATCGATCCACCTATCCCTGGCCGGTATACCGCCAGGTATCCTCTCCTGAGGTTTCCATTCTAACACTATTATCCGCCCCTCGTCTCATTTTATTATATTGCGGTCCGACGGTTATAGTCGTCGGTCCTTAAATACAACTGGTCACTGGGCACCAAGACTATCGTCCGGCTTTCCTTCGCCAATTATTCGTCACTGCATCATAAACAACACCACGGATTCAATTTTCTTTCCGGTCTTCGGTCCACTTTCTGTCTGTCGACAGAACTGTCGGCCGTATATGCTTCACGGTCGTGCATAAGGGTCGTGCTATTATGACGGCAATATAAAACCTTGCTCTATTTTTTCTAGAAAAAACATAACTTGGAAATAAATGTGGAACATCGCAAACTCAACCGAATTTCTTGTCCCGTGTCCGATAACAATATAGGACTTGTGAGATATATTTTCTCGACATTGTCGGTAAATCTAACAGATTGAAAATTAAAGTTCAAAAATAAAATACCAACAAAACTGACCGATTCCTTTGGAAAAGAGTGCGCAGTCTATACAGATTTTTTTCAATGAAAGCTATAGAATAATTTTTCTGACATATTAACGTATATATAAGTACATGCGGAATGGCGGAAGTAAATAAACAAAATCAAAATTTTCGCGTTGTCTAATAAAATACGATTTTTTCTATAACTCGAATTTCTTGTTTTTTGTCCACGAACTATTGAGGGAGTTATATCGACTAGTTTTTGTCGGCTTCGTTTATACGTACAGCAAACGCACTCAGTGGTTATAATTGTGCCTCAAATTTCGCACCTGTTTTCTTGAAATCTTTCGAGTTGTTCGTACATTAACACGTCCAATTATCTACAGGGATCTCCATCGGTCTCGGGTATAAGTTCCATATTTCTGGACAGTAAGTAGCAGAAAATTAATAATATTGTACGGTGTACCGAATCGTATAATGATTATGTGAATATTAGAAATCGTTATTTTCTGCGCCGGTGGTTTGCGGGATTCGAAACGCCCAAGACGGTTTAAGATTCAATTACGAAACGGATATTTTACAACCGGGTTGTTATACGCACGTAAACCCCGTTTCCCGCCGTTTAAATAATTAAAAAAAATATTATTGATCTTGCCACACGTAAATAATCCCGTAATTTTAATAAACGCGGGCAAATTACACTTCGGCAGTCCAAAGTCAGTGTTAAAATGTCGAACCATCGATCCTATATTAAAAAAATAAAAAAAGATAATACCCGACGCGATAATGTTCGACTCGGGGTAAAAATCGACGTCGGTGGCTGGTTTTAGAAACGGCACGGTCCGCGCGAAATCCGTTTAAATGGTTCGTTTCGCCAACGGCATAATGATAGAAACAAAAAAATTTTGTTGATCGGTGCAAACTACACGATAATTTGATTAAACTATATAAAAAAAAAAAAAAAAAAAACCCCTTTAGAATTCTAGAATTTCGGATTAACAACATTATAACGGTCATTCTTTATTATTTTATTTATTTTGGTTTTTTTTTTTTTTTTTTTTTTAAATAAACACAGACGATTATTCGTTCCTGGATTAAACATTAAAAATAACATACGGCGGTATTGTAAAACCTATGGGAAAAAAAAAATATGTTTAAGCCGAGTTATTATCGTGGGCATAGGTATAAATGTTAACGACCAAGAATAATTAAAACGCGCCGTTCAGAAAGATAAATGATTACGTGTATAATTGAAAAATGGAAAAATTTACAATCGTAATTCCACGTCGGGGTTATGTAATACTGCTGACGAGCTGTTTTAGCGGGTGTGTATTTTTTTTTTTTTTTTTTTTTTTTAAACGTTCGTGAGCATAACATTTAAAAATTTAAAGGTTATCAAAGGATAAATTATGTACGTTTATGTATTTCGCGTTAGATATATGTACAAAAAAACACACCCACGTACCCAGAGTAGTTCAATAATTTTTTACGTTTGCCTATACAACATTATGGCGACGCGTTACCGGAAAAAAAAAAAGAAAAAAAAAATCGAATTGACGTAGTGCTAAATGCGGAGAAAACTCGAACGGCGTTCGACATTCAATTATTAACTTCGTTATAATACTATTATTGTCACTGTTAAACGTGTATTTTTTTATTATTATTATTATTATTATTTTTTTTTTTTTTTTTCATAACGGTTTTAAATCGTGTCGTATGTACACACGCGGCCCGTCGAAATCACCGCAGCTTAAAAATAATTAAAAAAAAACGCACCGTGATCGGTTTTGGAGCTCGGCCGGCAAGCGTTCCGTCGTAATAGTATTCACGATTAGTATTTTTTTTTTTTTTTTTTTTATCCGCGTAAAACAAATAATATTCAGATCTTAAAGTTAACTATTATTTTACGACACCATTTCGAACACGCCCTTGCATATTTTTATTGAACATAACGCTGAGCGACGATAGCGGAGAATAATAAAAATTACTTATTAAATAAATTTTTTTTTTTTTTTTACATTCTGAGCGTATAAAACGAGGTTTTATAGACTATGGGGTGTGTGTGTGTGTGTGTTTTTTTTGTCGTCTGTTTACAACTTTTCTACTATAAATATCGTTTCAATCGTAAACTTCAAAGGAATTCTCTGGTAGAAAATGTTGTCTATTCGGTGCATTGAGTAGGTAATTTTTTTCTCAACAGCCGAGAATAACCGGGAGAAAACGTCGGAAAAACGAAAAATATTTACGAAATTAGAGTTTCTGTTATTTTCCGAATTTGTTTTATTATTGTAAATCAGTAAAAAAATAAGCGTAAATACTTTGGGTTTATTTTTTTTTTTTTTTTTTTTTTTTGATTTTGATTTGTTGCGGTTAAAATTTATCTGAACCAGTAAAAACACTCGAAAGTTTGACATAAGCTCACCATAAGTTTTACTTAGTGGTAAAAAGAAAACAATTTGAACGTAACGTAGTTATTTATTTGTATAAGTTTTTAAAGTGAACATTTTAACGAAAATCGTAAAAATCACGAAATTTTGCGTACTATTTCCCGGTTTATGCGAATTAAACTTTGTTGGCTCTGTACAAATTTCTCGAAAATTTGAGACGACAAAACACTGACATATTGTTAATATTCATTGAATGGCTATAAGTTGAGGTCGGATTTATTTTATCTCGATGCCATTAAAATATGATGTTTTTATGCCGTTTAAAATAGGTAAAATAGGCAATACATTATATATATTTGTTTTTTTTTTTCAAAAAAAAATTGATAAATAATAATTATAATGCCGGTACTGTATTAATATTTAGTTAAATGTTTTTTTTTTTTTTTTTTACATCCCAAAAGGGTATACAAATAACTCGATCAGTGTATATTTAATTTGTTGATAATTTATCAAAATTCCAATGTACACGGTGATGCGATGCGTTGAAATCTCAAAAAAAAAAAAGTACGATAATTTTAATATTGAGTTATATTCTCGAATTTAATCGTCCGACTTCTAAAATATGTGATTTTCAATTGAATTCCGTGTATTGTGAATCGATAAGATTCGTAACTCCCGTTTAGCTGCATACACAGACTAGAAACAAATACGTAAAAAAAATCCCGAAATCGTCCAGGTGACGAGAAGAAAGAAAAACGCCGGAATTTTCCTGTTGAAAATTCTACCGCGTCTAGTAAAAAACGCTGATTGTTCGCAGAAAATATAAAAAATATATTGCGTAAATATTCCCGGTTATTATTTCTGTGTGTGTGTGTGTGTGTGTGCAGTATACAAGCAAATTAGGATTTCCGGTCGAAAAGTCGTTTACTTATAAATGAAAAAAAAAAAAAAAAAAAACACCTCGCTCTATTGTCGTGCCACCGCAAACCGTATTGAATTATTATTAAATAATATTTAATATTTATTGTTTTTTTTTTTTTTAGATAATTCGCGGGCATTGCCGTCGATTTGTTACGTTTCGTGTGAAACGCGAATCCGCACGAGACACGATCGTTTGTCGTATCGCCACGAGCGAATGTCCGTCCGAAACGGTTCGGATAAACACGAGCGGATCGGCCGACGAAACGCCGTAAAACGCCGTGTACGGGTAACGAGATTTTGTTTCGTTTTTTTTTTTTTTTTTTTATTATTATTTTTTATTATTATTATTATCGTCCCGCACAGCGTATTTATTTGCAAACGTATTGTTCGGCCTATTGTGTGCGCGCGCCCGGGGGATGGGGGGGGGACCCTTTTCGACGTTTTCGTTCGCCCGGCGCGCCGGATCGCGGCCACCGGGTCGGCCGCGCCACCGAAACGCGCTAAAGACCGATTGTCCGGTAAAACGGTTTTACTTTCCGACGGGCCGGCTACGGAGGGACGAAAAAAACTCATCGGCAACCGAAAAACGTGCCGAAATGTTTCCAGGCAATTGTCCGCCCGAACTATATCGGCCTACGCGATTTGTAATAGCGTTACGTTTTGTTTCGCCCGATAAACGTCGATTCCGTTTAAATGTCTGACCGCCCGATAGTAACGATGACTTTTTAACGTTGATTTTTTGTTTTTTTTTTTTTTAATGCGTTTGAATACAACCGATTTTACAAGTAGGTACCGAGATATCGTATAAAAATAATAGTTTCCTCTCCCCCTCCCTACAAACACAACCCCTATCGCTTATCCACAAGTTAATGTACGCCAAAGTTCCGGGTTTCTAATGGTAAGTACGATCCGGATGTTACCGGAATAAATTAACCCCCCGTCTTAAACGTTGATCGGTTTTTATAGGGGGAAAAAAACGCCACCACTCTCGTTTGATTATTTTCACCGTGTCGAAACGCGTAATTCTATTATAATAAAAAAAAAAAAAACAACGGCAAAGAATAAGACGGAAAAACAAAAAAAAAAACACGCATTTTTTGCATTTTTTTTTTTGTTAATTTAACGTATCGAAACGAATGTCGGGTTTTGTTCCGGGTTTCGTCCTACCGCGAAATACCCCGGTGAATTAGCGTCGGCCGTACTTAATGTCGTAAAATATGTATTATTCGGTGCCGTTATTAAAATACAATTGGAACACCGCATTTCGCCCGGTGATTATTGGACTTCTATTAACGTGCAATTATCATTGTACTATAGTAAAAAAAAAAAAAAAAAAAATTCGAATCGGTTGACTCGACTTGCGCCGGGTTAATTCCGTTCGCGTTAACATGTCGTCCAGCCTTGGCAATCATTAGTACAGTTGTCCGGCCGTCCGCCGTATATACGGGGGCAACGTACACCCACAACCTATTAGTAGTATATTATTATTTTTTATTTTTTTTTTTTAGCATATTTTTTTTTTGTTTCCACGCGCGTGTACGGACAATACGCGAGCAATTGTGCGGCCGGCGGACAAAACGCCGATCGGTTATTGGCCGTGGGTACCCACTTTGGCGCCGCCGACAGTTTTAACACAATTACGATTTAGACGGTTTTTTACCGACTATATCCGTCCGGATTAAATATAACACGCGCACACCGTACACAAACGACTAGTGTACGGCTCAACACGACTATTGGTCCAACATTTCGGTATTATTTTGCTTTTTGCATTTTGCATTTTTGCCCCCCCCCCCACCCCGACTCTTGAAACGTGACTGACCGGAAAACAATAAACAGACGACATTTAACAATTCGCCTCCTATAGATTTCGATTTAACGCCACCGCTGGCGGTTTTCCGTTTCGTCTCCAGTTTTTACTGTTACTCCCTCGCCCACCGCAATTTATTCCGTCTGCATTTTAACGACAAGCCTTTAATAATACCCGTTTAAACCGTACGCATCACGTTTGACGGATTTCGGTTTTATGATTATTTATGATCACCGCTGGCCGGCACGGAGGACGTATGTAATTTTATAATTATAAAAAAAAAAAAGCGAAATACTTTAAAGACGATTATTGGAGAATTTAAAAATAACAATAATAATACAATTATACCGAATTGTTATTCGGTAGAACAATTGAATTTCTATTTCCGACACATCCTAGTAGAGAAATAATCCGCCAAACCGTCTTCTGGCTTTCGGGTGTAAATCGACTAAAATGCACACCGTTTCCAATTTACGGTATTTACGAATTTTTATTTTCCATTTGTTTTTCGACAGATATTACGTATTTTTACTCGAATCCCAAGGATATCCGTTGTACAGAAAGTCAATTGAAGTCTGAATATCTCCCAGTGGGCGTATAGCAAATAAGGGTAATTTAAAAACAAAAAAGTAACTTTTAACATTCGACTTTGGTGATTATTTTCCGGAAAATTCGCAATTTAATTGTGTACGCAACTCAAAATTCGTTTAAATTTCGCAATTGACTTAGTTATTTAATATATTTTCTCTCTCTCTCTCTCTCTCTCTCTCTCTTTCTCTCTAAAGAACTACGTAACTTGAACTAGTTACAAAAAATCGGTCGACTCGCCCAGTTTTGTACGCGTATACCTCGGATAGACCTAACCAGTGTCTCGGCTGGGGGATCCGCGCCTAAACTATTGAAGAAAACGATACACAAGAAAACACTAACAAAAATATTCTATACTACGGCGATTGGAAAACGGGGTACGATTGACGGTATTCCTCGTAATTTTGCGACGGGGGCGTGGAGGGGAAAAAAAACGGAAATATTTCGCCGTGGTGAACATTGGCACAGTTCTTTTTTTTTTTTTTTTTAAATCTTTTCATCTTCCTGCGGTTATAAAGCTCGAAACGGATTCCGGCGCCGTCGGCCGACAATATCCGCGTCTGACTTTTATGCTTATATTGTCTCGGAAGTTTACCCCCATCGACGTTTTAACCGATACCTCTGCCCGGATTTATGGACAAAAGACATTATCGACACAACTACGATTGTTTCCGTATATTTCATCGGGCACATGCCCAATACGCACGATATGGATACGTGCAACAGAAATGATCCCCCGCTCGATTTTCTCGAAATTAATACCTCTACACGGTAAAATAACGAAATTCAAACCGAAATATTATGCGTGTGGTGATATCTATATTGATGATTTTTTTTTTTTAATGAAATTTTTGATATTTTCCTTATTTTTTCCACAATGTCTTTAATGAAAAGAAGAAGAAAAAGCGAAACGATTGGAAATCGGCGAAGATATATTTTATTAAAGGTAAATTACACTCGCTACTCGAGCGTGATACCTAAATGTATAAATATCGGTACGAACGAAACGAATCTATACGAGATTTTTCGAAATATACCGGAAAACAAAAGGCAATAATTCGCGATATTCTATACAAACGACAGTTTTTTTTTTTTTGTTTCCCACCCCCTGTCCACCGTATTTCGAACCGCTTTGAAAAACCGCGAAGGACAATCGTATGTGCAATAAAAAACGAAACACAACAGTGACGTAGACAACAGGATAATGCAACGGGGGGGGAGGGGGAACGAGGGATAACAAATATAAATTTAACTACGAGTTTTTTCGTTAGATTTGTCGAACGACAATATTCTTAGTGAAAAAGCCTCGATAAACGGATAGTAATAATTATATTATTATAAATCGGGTCTCTGGGCGAGTTTTCCGACCGGAAAAAAGTGTTGTAGAACGGCAAAATATATCGTAATATTTTATTTTTTTTTTTTTTTTTACAGTGGGTCCTAGGACTATTGAAATACGCAATAGTATTAATTATAATAGTTATTTATGAGGTTAAAACTTGTGAAAAAAAAAAAAGAGGCATTTTGGGTAGTGGGAGGTAAAAAACAACTAATAAAATAGTATAAGTATTACGTAATGATTAAGTGTTTTCCAGTCATACACATAAAAATTTCAGTGAAATATTATTAACAATGTCCACGACCAAAAAAATATTATAATGTGTACCCGACCGAAAAATAAATATTTACGACGACGACGTGATGATAAAACGCGCGCGGCACGTGTTGTTTTAACAGCATTTCAATATAATTTTTTTTTTCTTCTTTTTTACTAAATATACAATATTGAAATAATAATAATATGTTATCCAAAACAAGTGAAATATTACAATATAATGTTTATTTTTCGTACCTGTCCGGCGAGGTAAGCGTGTTGACGGCCGAGCACGGCCAGGGTGAGCACGTACGTCACGCACGTGGTGACGCTAAGGGCCATGCACAGGGCCAGCGTGAGCGGCAGGGACACGTAGGCCAGGTAATCGTAGAGCAGGATCCATCCGAGCAGGTCGGCGCCCTCGGCCGCGTTGGCCACCATGTGGAACACCACCTGGACGTCGGCGGTCAGCCAGGCGAGGTGGGCCACCGCGGTCCAGTACTGACGCCGGCCGACGGCCAGCCAGCACCAGAACAGCGTGGCCACGTTGGCCAAGAGCAGCAGCCAAGTCCACGGCGACCGGGCGTCGTACACGGACAGGCAGTACACGTCGAACAGAACGGACGCGGACACGTAGCACGCGAAAGCCGCGCGCTTTTGCTTCGCATTGTAACTCTGGTACAGGCTCTCGATGGACCGATCCGCGAACCTCCCGGCGTTGGGCGACGATGCGCCCGCAGCCGCCGCCGCCGCCGCCGCCGGCTCGGGAGCCGGAGGAGCCGCTGAATCCATCGGCGCTGAAGCCGTTATACCGCCGCGGACGTAAGTCGCGATCGAATCGGTCCGCGACGCGTCTTCTCCGGACGGAACGGAGAAAGAAAACCCGGTGGCAATCGGCCGACGGTAACACCGACGAAAATACGTCCACACACCGTAATCGCGTAAATGTTACACCTAAGGTATACGTACAGTAACACTCCGCGCGGGACCGCTGTAAACGCGACAGACGAATTTATCGTAACGGTTTATAAACGTGATATTAACAATAATTGTTATTATTATCGTCGTAATAATTAATTATTTACTGTTATAATATTGTTGGTAATAATTATAAATAATATTACGAACGCAATGATAAAAATAATAAAATTATTGCGGGCCCCCTCCCCCGGTTCGTGGTACGCGAACGCGTGTGTAGGACCTATGATTGGGAGCCGACCGAAACACGTCCGACACAGTCGTTGCGCCCGGTGCCACTGACGAGTGACCGGTGTCGTGATCGCCGAAGCCCCGTCGTCGCCGTTGCCTCCGTCGCCGTCGCCGTCGCCGTCGCCGTCGTAGTCGTCGTCGTCGTCGTAGTCGTCGTCGTCGTCGCCGTCGCCGTCGTCGTCGTAGTGGCCAGCCGTAGACCGCCGTAGTCGCCCGTAGAATCGCTGCGCGGTAACCGCCGGGTGTCGTTGTCGTTGTCGCCGCCGCCGCCGCGCATCGCGAGTCTGTAACGTCGGCCGCCGCCGTCGTAAGCGTTAGCGGTCGACGCGGTAAGTAGTGGTAGCGGTTCGCTGCTTCTGCTTTTGCTGCCGTTGCTTGCTGCCGCTGCTGCTACTGCCGTTGCTTGCTGCTTATTGCTGTTGCTGTTTGCTTTTAACGAGCAATTTTATTTAATTATATATATAATTAATTTAATCCGTATAAACGCCCCGGCTCATATGAGCCCCGTATACCGGCCCTATAATGAATACGCGCGCGTAACCGTACGTTTACGCGGCCGGTAACAACGGCCCAGCGGAATAGTAACGCGCTGTGTTTGTCGCGTCCACCGCCGGCCCGCCGCGTTACGCTCCGCATTCCGATAGAGGAATAATACATTTTTTTTTTTTTTTTTATCTCTACAAAAAAAAAATTTAAAAAAAATAATAATTTTAGACAGGGCGGTGAGGTTGATATTTGTTGTCTTGTAATTTTTTGGCCGGACGGTGTCCCGCGTTGAAATTAAATCCCCCGTCCCCGTCGCCGTCGCAACTAACGTACGAGTATAATAATAACAACAATAAAGGTAACCGCACGTGGTGTACGTACTCGCGCGCGCCGCGCTTCCTTCCACCCGGACCGCCAACCGCTACCCCCGTCCACCGTATATGTACCATTATCAAAATATAATGGTACGGGGTGAATAGCTCGCAGACCGCGCGCTAATGACTTGGCACCCCGCCGCCGACGCCGATGCCGCGGCCGCCCGGCACACGTGACGGTGTCACGCGTGACGAACCGCGTCGTGTCACTTTCCGTTTCGAACGCCCCGGCTTGTTCTAGGTCTGGTTCACCTAGGGCCCCGCGAGTATCCGACCCCGACGTGTTTTGTGCGGTTTTTCCGCCGTTACACTGCCGGGAGAAAATTTTTTTTTTTTTATAAAAAACGCATCGTAAATCCCTCTTTTTTTTTTTTTTATATTATTTCTTTACGTGAAATATAACGCGCCGCAAAAAATAAATATTCCAGGGGGGGGGGGGGGGGGTGAGGGATTAACCGTTTTATTTTCAATTTTTTTTTTTTCTTCATTAATTAATAATTTGTTAGCGCGGGCTGTGGGCACTTGAAAATTGTTAGCACGATAAAACGTACTTTGTACTAAGTTTAAATTGATTGACTCATTTACATACATAAAACATTTGTAACAGATACGATATTCAAATGAGGGTGTCATGTCCCGTCCCCATTAAACTTTTATATTTGAATAATTCGTTTATACGTTGCGCGTATCTTATAATTATTGGGCGTTTAATATTAATATTGGCTTTTTATAAACGGCTTATCGCTGTGGCCAATTATATTACCCTAGGAGACGTGCTCGACGAAATGGCAAACAACTTAGGAATGTGATTCCCCGACCTTTTTAGAGGGCGATGCCCTTGTTTTAGAAATATTGAGCGGCGGTGCCCTCCTGTTTAAGACCACGAAGAAATTTAAATTTAAAACGCTTACGAAAAATAATAAAAATAACACATAATCCTCAATTCATTCGGTAAAACGTTTTAATGAATCTCGTCCAACATTTTTGTGCATTTTTACGGAACACATAAAACCCCCGCAAAAAACCAGAAAGTGTTGAATTAAAAAAAAAAATACCGAATCGAAATCAACATAAACCGTTACATTTTGTATTGGCTCTTTTTTCGTTTTTTTTTTCTCCAATGTTCCAAAAATGCGTATAAAATAAAAATTACACCAGCTAGACAAAATGTTCACTAGAAACCGCCTATGATGGTGTTGATGATTGGTGCGCATGATTTTTGGTCAACAAGTTATTTACAGACAGACAGAAAAATAAGTACACGTCATAATAAAACCAATACGTTCTTCGCTCAGGTTAGGTTAGTTTTTTTTTTCGTATGTGCCACGGTACACTTGTAATGGGTTCATGGTACCCCTAGAGCACCTTGGTGCACAGTTTGGGAACCTCTGATCTAGAATAATTGATTTGGTTCATTTATTATATACGATTCTTTAAATGTAAATACACAAATAAATGAATATGAGGTGTGTTCAAAATGTACCAGGATTTTATATTTAATAATTATAAAAATGAAGTTACATATTATTTAAAGATATGTCCTTCAAAACACTCTCCTCCGGACGATATGCATTGATCCCGGCTATCTTGCCATTTATCAAAAGTCCTTTGGAACTGTTCCAAAGGACAAGGCTATGTGTTCTGTGGCCGATTTCGCATTAATTTCCTCTACACCTTGAAATCGTTGTCCTTTAAGCGCAGATTTTTGTCTTGGGAATAGGGAGAGTCCGCGAGACCACAGCAATTTTTTTATCAGCCGAAAATTCACGAATCGACAGCGTTAAATGTGCCGGTGGATTGCCGTGTTGAACAATCGTGGAACGAATTTGTACGATTTTTCTGTAAAATTTTATGACAAGACACAATTGAGATTCGTTTTGTTAACTCACGAACGGTTAATCGGCGGACATTTTACATTTTTTCCTTTCGCTATCCTTGTAACGTTTAAAATACTCGAAAGTCACGGAATCATTTCGTGGTCCATCCCCAAAATCGGTTTTAATCATTTCCGTACGTTTCCGTTGCATCATTTTTTTTTACCAAGTTTCGAGGAAAACTCGATGCACACGCGTTGTTTGTTAATTTCGGACATGTCGAAAACGAAAAAAACCGACTGGATTTAACCACGTGTAATATTAAACTGGGATAAGATAGCGACTTCGGGTTTTGTTTGAAATATCCACTTATTCCAGGGGGAATACGTTTTTTTTACAATTTGAAACGTTATCGTCTGTAGATTAGCCGTAACAACATTTGTCCTGGTACTTTTCGAACATACCTCGTATGTGGCAATTTCTACCCGAAAACAATATGTTTTACGTGTATCCGGTTAGATTCTGACTTCCTCCTCTCGTATCACCCGCACCCAGAAGAAAATGATGAGCACGCTACTGAACAGATGGATTTGAATTTTGAAAACCGATTTTTTTAAAAAAAAATCTTTTTTATATTCTAACACTCTAGGTTTCGATCGAGGCGGGATTTTTTTTTATTCAACTACATCGTTAAAATAATGTTGATAGGTTTAAAATAAAAAATAATAAACAATTCGATTTTACGAATATATCGATAATCGCCACGAACGAAACCTAGAAAACCAGATACAAAAACCGAATCCGTCAATCATCCAACACATTTATCTGGCTTTTCTAGTCATTTTGCGTGTTTTTTTTCTTTTATTGACCGGCTCGCAATTCCTGCTCCTCAATAATTTATGATTTACAACATAGTCTTGCGCCGCACGTCCGTCGAGTACGTTAACGAGACAAAAACGCACAGGTGCTTAGAATATTATAGGCGCAAACCGTTCGATATCGTTTCCACTGCATTTCGGGTCACGCTGATCAAAAAAAAAATGAAATATATTTTACGAAAACTACGGCCAGGGGATAATATATATATATACTATTTTATTACCCAAACGTACGAGCTGTAATGTAATCCAAAAAAAAAAAAAAAAAATCTACCGATTGCCCCACCACCACACCTCATTCACACCGCTGTATTGTGGTGTTGCTTTATTATTAAAAAAAAAAAAAAAAAAAAAAAAAAAAGAAAAAAATAGCAAATGGTAGAATAGAAGTCAATGTTAGAATCCGGGAAAACTATATACAATTTTCAATTCGTAAAATAATTTCGAAGAACGCCATAATCGCAAATAATATAATAGTTGCTACATCGTGTTGTCGACGATTTTTTATTTTTTTTTTTTTTTTGTGTTCTTTTGAGCTCCCGGCTCTACGTTTTCCGAGTACGGCGCACGTTGTCCGTGTTGATTAAACCATCGAAAAGATTATTGTTCACACCCCTTGTCGTACGTCGATAACATTATAATATTTTGCGTTTTTTTTTTTTTTTTTTTTGAAATTTAGAATTTTTTTAACATTTATTAGAAAAATATACAATCCGTAATATGGATTACAATAAGCATATGGACGCGTACGAGATAAATAGTACACAAGACCTGAGAGCTGGAGAAGGAGTAGCTGCCCAGCAGCAACACTCCGACGCGATAAACTGTTAAGGGGCTGTCACACGAGGCGACTACTCGCTACGACTAAAGTACCAGCGAGTAAAGTCGCTCCATCTGACAACGTATTCGCTACGAGTTATTCAAGGTCGTAGCTATGAATAGTCGCGGCGAATGGAATAGAGCATGTTCAATTCTACTCGCTAGGAACGCGCGACTATGCTGGTCACGTGACCCACTCGCAACTCAACAATCGCCGAGTCGCCCCGCGTGACATCGGCACTCGCTGGTCGCTACTAGCTAGTATCATTATTATCATTATTGTTTATCAATATTAATCATATTATCAATCTTATAAGATTGTTATTGTATTAATATTACTTTATTTCATTAATTTAATCAGTACACTTCATCAGTAAACTTTTCGATCTTCAACTTTTCAATTTATTTTTCTATATAATATCATGAATAACGAGCAAGAACCGACCTTGAAGTGGTCATCTAATGATATAAGTAGATTTTTACTTGTATATAGAAAATATGAATCGTTATGGAATACAGCCGATGAAAATTTCATGCGAAAAAATGCACGTCAGAACAATATGACAAATTTACGCATGGAATTAAATGACATTGGTTTTCAAATTTCAAATGATGAACTTCTGAAAAAGAAAATTAAAAACATTAAGGATGCGTACAGGCATAAAGCCAACAAAGTTAAAAAGTCTATGAAAAGTGGTGCCGGAGTTGAAGATATCTATAAACTTCTGCTAATTCTGCACACGTAAGGCGAATTATTCATTTTAAAATTTTACGACGTGATGCGATCGACGACATTTTTGCGACTGACTACTCGCTACTCGCTATCTCGTACAACTTCGTGTGTGACAGGCTCTCTACTCGCGGCGACTTGATGTGGCGAGAAGTCGCTGCTACTAGTCGCGGCGAATAAAATCGCCACGTGTGACAGCCCCTTTAGACTATATTATGAGATGACATGAGTTTTTTTTTTTATTTTTTTATTTCGTAAATCGGTTTATTTAGCCACGGCACCAGCGCCTCTCGAGTCTTCTCAGCGGACTCCCGGGAATATTTGCTGAATTTAGATTTTTACGAATAAAACCGAACCTACGAGTTATCCGCAAAAAATATTCGAGTTGAACGCGATCCGCGTGCACCGTTTAAATAGGGAATTCTAGGGACCGGTGGGGCGGAGGGGAAAGGATACGAGTAGGCCACGACGATTTCGAGTTGACCAAGTGCGACTGTAATCGGTTTATAAAACGTGTTTTTTTTTTTTTTTTTTCCAACAACGAAAAAGCCTAATAATCCCTCTGTTGACTACGGGGCGATTTGTCGTTACGAACCCGCGCGGCAGTCGGCGAATCGGCTGGCGGCGGGCCCTGGCGAAATTTGGCGGCAAAAACCGGCCGCGTCCCGGCCAGGAGACGCGCGGCGGACAGGAAGACGGGCCGCCGGCCCTGACATTTATAACCGTTCCCCCGGTCGACCCTGACCCGCCGCCGCCGCCGCCGCCGCGTTTGAAATTAGTAACGCGTAACGCTACTTACGGCGACTTTGTGACTTTGCCCGGCCCACCGGGCCGCCGTAACAACGGTCACTTCAAATGCGCGCGTCGCCGCAGCCACTTTCATTATTGCCCGCAGCCCGCGCGCGCACGTCGCGGCCGCCGCCGCCGCCGCCCCTTTTTCCCGTCAACGGGGGCGGCGTACATTATAAACGGCGTACACTCGCGCCGGCCGCGTACAATGACGCCGGGATCCCGGGACAAACACCGCGAAAACTAAACTCTACAACCGTATACGCATTTTTTTTCCCGTGTCGGCGGCCATCATATATTTAATATTAAAACAAACATGTAATTTATAAATACAAAACTAAACAAATAATATCGAATAAGTAAAATAATAACAACACTCGTATGTTAGGATAGGTTAGGTTAGATTCATGACATAGTTTTGAACTAGCCCTTATTAGACGTGGTACAATTTTCAAAACGATCAGTCCTCTTTTCTTTTTCTTTTTAGTAGCTATTTTAAATTTTCGCGATTTTTTTTTTTTTTTTTTCATTGGTTTTGTGTGAATAAATATTTTTAGACTTCTTGAAAATGTTTAAAAATGTTGACACGAAGTTCATTAATTTTTTTTATATATAGGCGTTTGAAGTGCAATTGTTGACGGATACCGTTAAAATCGCGGCATTTTGCGTAATGTAAGAATCCGATTACGTCTGACCTGATATTCTTACAATATTATTTACATTTTTTTAACCATTACGTAGATAAATATGTAATTATTGTATTTTTTATAAGTGTTGTTTTGCACCAGCGGTCAACCTATATGACTTTTTACCGGTATCCACCGGTTGCTATGTAACGGTAACACAAGTATCGCACGTGTACATTGCACACTAATCATATTTTTTCTTTTGTCCAGTATATGGCTGTATTTACCGCCATCTTGTTGCTGATCATGAGATCCTCTTGTGTACACGGGCTTGGGCCACCCCCCCGTGTGCAGACAAGTAGGTGTGACGTTGTCCGCTCTTGTCCGCGTGTGCAAGTTACGTCTCGATCTCCGTATCCCCACGTTTTCTCATATTTTCTTATATGTCCGTCCTACACCAACACGCGGTCTGCTCAGCGTCTTCCATACCGGCCGGTCTAGGTAGTTACCAGGAGGTAATCCTTCTTTTGATGGTTCCGTCCATCTTTTACCGTTGGCGTCCGTTATCAGCTTTTTCACACTCATCTGGCCTGCTTAGTAAGGGTGTTTCCGTTAGCACTTCAGCCACCTTTAGGAAACACTTCCATGATTTCAGACGGGAAGTGGGGTCATTTTGGCCGTACGTAGGGTGCCTCGTGTCTCTTTTTTGTTTACCGCGTTCGATTTTAGAGGATATCGGACGTCGAACTGGTGGTGGTGGCACACCTGCCAGTAAATAAACTTTGTCCGCCGGTGTGTTTCTTAGGCATCCTGTGACTAGTCGACATGTTGTATTTTTAAGGCGATACCTACCGTTTTCGCGTGAGTAGAGCTTCTCCAGACCGGGCAAGCATACTCCCCTACTGAGTAGCCGTAGTGCCATCGCTGAAACCCTTAACGCGTGTGATTGTGCGCCCCATGCTGATCCTGTTAATTTCCGTATCAGACCGTTCCGGGTATTGATTTTCTTACTAGTTTTTTCGCAGTGGGTCTTGTATGTCAGTGCTCTATCCATTGTCACGCCTAGATATGTGGGTGTACTACAACGAGTTAGTTCTACATCTTCCCATTTCACACCACCACCGTTTTCTGTTGGCCTGCTTGTTTCTCAAGTGGAAAACACAAACATTGACCGTATACGAATATTAAAATACATAAACTATAAAAATTATTTCTAATGAATATTTCGGTAGTCAAATAAAAAATAACCGAGTTATTGCAAGTGCGTGGGGACGTGGTATACAGGTGTATGACTGTAAGAGGAATGTGTAGCGCCTGTGTACGACGACGGCCTATAAAAGCGATAAAACGCTAAATAGTCATTTTTCGAATTCGTTGTACTTTTATTATCATAACTAATACATTGCGGATTACATGCCTATCACAAATTACGAGAATTGAAAAAACAAACATTGTCCGTCTATCAGTGCACTAGAGTGTACGATAGTTTTAGTGAGCCCGTCTTTAGCCAACACAAACAAACCGGATGGTTTACCCACGCGAGAACGTGCCACGTATAAATTGTCCGTGTGAAAAACACGGTGTGCCCAAATCTAAACGGCAAACAGACATCGGTTTGGCCTCGAGACTTATTGATTGTCATTGCGAATGCCAATCTAATTGGAAATTGAACCCGTTTGAATTCAATTGGAACATCTGCGGTGATAATAGGGATTCGCGGTAATAATACGTCTGCTCCTCGGAACTTGCCATTCGAAATGCCATGGCATTTCGATAACGTTTTCCATTATTTTTTTTTTTCTTTAATGACTGATTAGGCGTGCCATTGTACAGCCCTCGGTGGGTTCGAATTACGAAGCGAAATAATAGGAGGTCCAACCTTGAGTTGTCAACGGCGCGGTGGCATGCCTGGCGAATCCAATGACTTCAAAAACTCTGCTGGATAGTTTACAGTTTCATCGGTATCGCAAACTGTGTCGATAGATTTGTACGGCACCAAGTGCCCTGGCAACAACTGTTGTTTCGAATCGTTGACGTCCGCATTTTTTGCTGCCAAAATTGCTCTATCGGCCAGCCACTCGGGGTTCAAGTATTGTGTGTGTGTGTGTGTGTGTGTGTGTGTGTATCGGGAAATATCTGGTCAACGAGAGCTTTTTGCAAATTAATGGTTGTGCAGAAATGTATAGCACGTGCATTGTGCATCGCGTATAAAATTATATGGCACGGGAATTCGTCGTCGCTATAGTAACCGCCGGAGACTGTATTTCCCCCGACGGAAGCGGTTAACGAAGACGGAGACCACTCCGCACCGCGGGCGGGCCACGGCTGTTTGGCGACGGGAAATTAGAAAAAGGCGTAAGACGAAAACGGGATAATTTAGTTTATAACCGTATGGGCACGCAACGATAAATCGTTTCATAGTTAAGATAGGGTTTTTTTTTTTTTTTTTTTTTTTTTCGAAAAACACGAGACGTTTTAAATCAATTACAGTCGAAATTGGTTAACTCGAAATCGTCGATACTTTTTTCCTCCGGTCCTTAAGAATATCCAATTTAAACGTTGCAAACTCGAATATTATTATCGCGGGTAACTTAGCTTTAACTTAACTAATGTTCCGATTTTAAATATAAAATTATAAAAAATAAAAAAAAAACGAATATATTAATTCAAAAATGTTATCGGCGTACCACGAGGGGTATGAATAATATTTATGTCGACGACTTTATCAACATGGACAACGAGCGACTTGGAAGTGTGCGGAAATTTATCGGATTAAGACATTTGGGCGCATCTGTGACGACTATAAATGGACGGACGTGGAACACGAATCCGATGAAGAGGAGGCACAAGACAGTACTGAACGAGGGATTCCCGCGTGTGCTCAAGCACAGATAAATTATAACGAATTGAGACGATTTATCGAACACCGACAAGAGGTCGGATTTTGAATAAAATTGAACGAGTAAATGATGCGATCAACAATGAAAAACGACAAACAAAAGTTTCAATAATTTCTGTGATAACATTGTTTTTATTTTTTTCTCACAAATTTTATGATATGAAAAATAATATGTGTTATAAAAAAAATACTTAAAAATATACTATTGTACTATATATGTAAATATTATTATAAAACTTGTACTGTTTAAAATAAAACATTTTAAAATTGTATTATTTTTATTTTTTATTTTTTTTTACTATCTCGAACATTTTTGCCAGTCCCTTTAACTTCGAATTAGCCAAAAAAAAAAAAAAAAAAAAATTATTCTCTCGTTTGTTTATAAAACGATGGGAACATTTATGAATTGTCAAGAGCTGGAATTAGCTCGCTATAGGTGCAAAATACTTTTGGCATAAATACGAGCCGTAATACACCCACTATCCTCGTCCTTTAATTTTACAAGATCTTTACACATCAAACGATCAATAGTTGTATACTGTTAATAATTTCTGAGCAAATTTATATACGCATTTTTATTTAATCGCCGAAAATCGACGCCCCGGACTCAATACACACGTGTCGATAATTTATTTTATTTGCTGCCCGGATAAAATCTATATATAGTAATAATGGTTTCCGAGTGCTCAGATACAAGTATTTATTCTGTAATCGTGAAATTAGTACTGGAAACGCGTTAAAATTAAACAGAAAAAAGTACCCATCAAAATGCTTTTAGAATATCTACTCGTTATGATAACTATTTAAGACCAGCGGTTCCCAATTTGTACGAAACCACGGGCCCCTAGCTAAAACTTACATTGGTCCGAGGGCTCCCGTTTTGTAAATACTTAAAAAGTTTTGTTTAAAATTTATACAAATGAAAAATAAATGTCTTATGATATTTTATTATAGTTTTAAATACCTTTTTGCAATAATATAAACGCAGATTGTCTTAAAAAATACTATATAAAGAAATTGATTTGATTTAAAACTTTACTTTACATACAACATTATCGCAATTACCTTTTACGATTTCACTATAAGTTACATAAATTAGTTATTGCTTTGATTTTCGAACTTTATGAGACGAATGAAACCTTTATATTTTTGTTCATCATCACGTCCAAGTTGATATTTTCACTCTTAAATCAGCGTCAATATCAAGTCTATTGTTTTGTACGTAACAGTAGGTAGAAAAAGCTTATTCACGTCTATGCGTTGTGAAAAAGGGGATCAAATATCCTAAAACTTTCTCGGCCAGTTGCTTTCGACCCTTATGTGAACAGTTAACCAAAAATCAATTAGTTCGTTATCGATGAAAAAATATTTTCAACTTTCCGTTATTTGCTAGATCAATTAATTCATGTTGCTCTACAAGCGCGGACCCCTGACATCAACACTGGAACTAGACTTTAGAGAATATGACGTATTGGTATGTAATTTACTTGAATAAGACGGCGGATATTTGAGTTTAAAGAATGGTATTTTTTTACACTTACATTCGAGCCGTAATTTTGTTGATAAATTAAATTTAACTAAATCGTTCCCTTAGGTAAAGTCGTGTTCTTCGATTTCCACCGGAGGCCGTTTAACGTTAAATCATACAGCTTTCGAGATAAAAACGATTTGCCGGCATATCGTTTTCGTGTTCAAACACACGGCTGTTCGTGGCCCAGATTGTTTGTATTTACTATTTTCGGCCATAATCGTGGAAATAAATGAACGCAGAAGGAATCTGTGTGTGTGTGTATATTTCGTCATTTGTTCGAGAAAAGTCCAAATTACTAAACAAATATGTTCTCGGGTGAGATGTGCTTTCCGGACGTCTTCGGTATTCGTTCCATAATTATCGCAACAGGTTAGTTAGGTAATATCTGTGCCGGCGGATCCGATTTACGGAAGCGCCGGAGGGGAGCGGGCGCGCGTTAACTCGTCCGCTCGTCCCACCGACGTGCTGGTGCGGTGGGTTACGAGACCGCACGGTTCAACGACGTACCGCCTCACTCGACTGCTCACGGGGCACGGGTGCATCAACTCGTTCCTTCCGAAGTAGAGCCTCACGGCCATTCCGGGAGCCGGGGGTATTGCCGGTACCAGAAAAAAAAAAGAAAGAAAAAAAAAGGCGTTTGACGGGGACAAGGAGCTCCTGGTCCGGAGGATCGGTCCGTTTGAACCGGGCGACTTGGTGCCGCTCGTGTTGGAATCCCCGGATCGTTGGAATGCCGTGGTCGAATTCGCCGAAGCCGTCATCGCGGAGAAGGAGTCGGCAGAACGGCAGCGCCAAGCCCTCGACGCCGCCGGCCGGGAGACCGGCAGGAAGAGTCCCCCCCTCTGATCCTGTGTGGGCAGCAAACGGGCTTCGGCCCGGGTAGGGTAAGAATTTATGTTACTATTTATGTGAGCCGTCTTAGGGGAATACGGGATTTTATTATTATTTATTTTTTCGTTATTGTTATTTGCAATAAATGATGGCGACCCGCCTCCCGAAGCACTGCCTCGCGGCGTTTCCGTGAGGCGGGGGCATTGCCGGATTAAACCAAGGGGAAAAAAAAATAAAAAAAAAAAAAAAGGTAATATCTGTGTTGCCACACCGCCGGTTTGTCACCGTATACCAAAACGGTTTTACCGACCAACCGCGGTTACTAAACGCGTATACCAATAGCGCCGAACTTCCGGATAGCGTTGTAAATATATTTTATAATATTCACTGCCAGGTGAATAATCGGATGATCGGTATGTAGTATCCCCGACACTTTCGCATAAAAAAAATAAAAATAAATACGGTTCCGCCAATTTTTCAACGCGGCGTTTCCGTACGCGACAATAATATTAATTATTTTGACCGTCTTGAAATCGATAGCCTATCGGTACACTATGTGTAATACACATTGTGTAAACGTAAGCGTATTATATTACCGCCATTCGGGATTCCACCACACACCGGTACCCTCCCGCCGCCGCCGCCGCCGCTGGAATCGACACTATAAAAATTTACTGCCCGGCCGAGCCGAAACGGAAAACACGGACAACAAACAATAAACACGGTCGGAATCTAAAAAAAAAAAAAAAAAACAATTATATTATTTACGTGCACGCGCGCGCGTTTAATCTTTATTATAGATGCATTGTGTTTGGAATTTACCATAAAAAAAAACCTCGATTTTTAATTGGACACCTATACAGGTGTCTGAATCGTAATAAAAATTCCAAATGTCCCCAGTGGCACGTCACTAGGACCAAACCAATAAATCCACAAACGGTTTTTGCAATTTCGTTCTCGTTTTCGTGTGTTTTTGCTTGTTTAACGACATTACCCGGGCGCTCCCATAAGAAATGCCATTTCCGTACCACAGGAGTAGCCAGTACCGGCCTCTGATCGTGAGCATATGGTTTTGTAACAAATCATAAGATTCAGCGGCGGATTTAAAGGATCGAATAAAGTCGGAAATTTCATACAAGATGTTTTAGACCTCGTACAATATTTATCGGTAACATATACTGCGGTACGTGACATTGCGGTTTGCAATATAAAATGTATTTATTTATTTTTTTTTATGGTAATAATTGAAAAAAATTAACAATATATTATTTAGATGAAGCCCCTCCCCCCCCCCTGATTCACAATTTTGGTGAGTTTTACGTTTCGGCTAAACGATCGTTAAATCCGCCACTGATCAGATTTCATTCGCCATAAGAATACTAGACTGTAAAGAAGTCGTATCGGAAAAAAATATTTTAAATTACTTACTCTGCTGAGGTCTAATAAAATAAATAACTCAAATAATGAAATAATTTATAGTCGCAGTACTAATTTGTATTATTTTGCATTATCTATCGTATATGTCGTTTTAACGACCCGTAACCAAAATCAGTAATTACCGTTTACAGCGCCAAAGCATGTCGCCTGACATGTCTGTGGGGAACAATGAATTGAAAAGAGATTATTTTTTTATCAGTGGTCTGCAGATTGCCTATTTCACTCGTTGTTATTGATCGAATAACGAAAAGCCAACTGTAATCGCCGGGGGGGAGGGGTTATTTTCCGACAAAAACTATTCCAATATAAATAAAAAAAAATACAAGAAAAATAACGTATTCAGAATGTGATGTTCGAAGCTATATTTGTTCTTAAGTATTAAAATACTTGCATTCGAATACTCCACGATAATTTGAAAAACACAAACACCAACAGACGATCTTTTTACCGTTTTAATTATTACAATCGAAATTCTCGCCGAAGTGCTGTTGCTGGACAGTTTCTTCAATTCAAGATTTCATGTAAAATTATAATAGGGTTACATATAAATATTCGTTTGTATTAATTCTATTATTATTATAATTCTCAAATATTTCTTAAGCTTATTGTACCATGAGTACAGATTGTTTAATATTTCGTAATTCAAAATAATAATAAAGAAAATTATTACAATCGGTCAATTACTCCCCGGTAATATTAAAACGAACGACACGAATTATTATTACTCGAACATTGAATACGATATGCGACTATTTAATTTAGGCGGGGCCCCGGTACGAAATTTAGTCGAGTGGGCCCCGCCGGCATTGTGCCGATTAAACGACCGCCACTTAATCCCCGACACTGTCCGCCGTTCTTATAAACGTTTCGGTTCGGGGCGTGGGCGCCTGGGCACCCGAAGGCCGGCAGGTTGAAACAATACTGCGTGGTCATCACCCCAGCAACAGTTACTGGAAAACGGAAGAATCGTTTGCGGATCGAAACCGGACGGTCCTCGAGTATTTAACGCGTAAGGCCAATTGAAATTTTAAAATTTTAAAATTTAAAACCGAGGAAAATTTGGCAAGCAATGTGGAATTTAAAAATTTAATAGGACGGTAAAAAATAAAAATAATAATAATAACTACACACCATAATAAAACCAATACATACCACAATTCGGTTTGCATCATTTTAAAACGGTTTTCGTTCAATACTCGTGCACGGAACAGCTTTTGACGATTGCTGCATAGCCGACAAACTCCAGACGAGGAGGAATCACCGGGCCAGTAACGCGACTAGAGTTCAAATCTTGGGGGTGCTACAATTACGACTATCGCTTACATAGTCGTGGGTTATACCTAATCACACACCCCAAAGCCCCAACATTATTACATATTTTTGCGTAATTTGAATTACACTGTTGTTTTATTCATGAAAACCATTTTTGGAAAACAAATTTAACAGATTTTATTATTTTACAATTTAAAGTGTCACACGTCCATTTCCTATCGATATTTGCAAATGTGTTTAATATTTCTTCAGGAACAATGCCATTAGCTATGTCTCTCTCAATATTTATGATACTTAACTTAGTAAAGCGCCACTGTAACATGCTGCTTCGTAGCCAATTTTTCAACCAACTCGTGGAGGAAAAACTTCGTTCGCATGACGCAGAACTGACAGGTATGGTTAATGGAACCTCCATTAACTTATACAAGTTTGGAAACACTTCTTTATTTCGCATTTGTTTAATGTCATCTGTACTGTTTTTTTTTTTTTTTTAGCTAGAGCCATTTTTGCTTTTAAGCACTCTGTGTTTGAATTTATTATGTCCTGAAATCATAGAAGTTGTCTAAAATATAATAATTGTATTACTTTATTTATTTAATATGCACCTAATAATGCTGAATAAAATGTTGACTATTTTCATAGTCCATATTCACAAAATGTTTAATGGCTTTAATGGCCATATGAAGACTTTCATTTGGAAATCATAATTGTAAATTATAATAACTCGCAATTACAAATTTGAAACAAACAATATCACAATTTACAAAATTTAAATGGCGAGGACGAGGTCATCATTTATCACTTATTACAAACGCTGTCGATCGTTTATGACGTCCTATACTCCTATCAAAAACTTGCAATCGTTCACGATTAACGTTACTTGCTCACTCTAATAGTAATAATATAATATAAATTATAATCTGTAGACAAGATAAGAAAAAAAATAACTGATAATAAAATTAAAATTATATTGTTAAAACTATAGATATTTGATATTACAAAAACGTGTAACTTGGAGGTGCTTAAAGTTAGGTTCAGCACCCCCATAGTTGCGCCACTGCACCGGGCGGTGGCAGATTTTATATGGTGACCATAAAAGTAAAATAAAAACAAGAGACAATTTAGTTACTTAATTTAATATAATAATATACAACAACAAATTTAATGTGTGCGGTATAGTAGTTTAGAAATACAAATAAAATATTAATATGTACACAGAAATATAAAAAAAAAAAATTTATTTCGATGATGATAGCTGGTAAATTTCTTCTTCTGCTGTTTTTGTGCATTTTTGTGCTGAAACTAATAGCATCGAGTTAGCATAGTTTCTTTTAATAAAATGTTATAAAACTCATTACAAGAATAGTTTTTAAAATGGGTTTTCACAATGATAATTGATTTGATGGTGTTTCAACCAAAAAAAAAAAAAAAACGATTTTTTCGTCTGTGTGGACAGACATCACTGGTTGAAAAAAATCCTGTTCTGCTGCAGTATTTGTACCCGGTTTTGCCGAAGAAAATTCTACGATTCCCGATATATTAGTTGACCTATAAATTAACAGTAAGGGGAATATGGTAGGGTGGGGGGGGTGCGGAAACGGTATAAATACGGGACAGACACTTGAAAAAACTGAACAAAATGCGTCCCGTACGAATTTTGTCGAGACAAAGGGACACAAAGTTGAAATACGGGTCAATCCCGTATAATCCGGGACGTATGGTCACCCTAAGCTAGTGTATTTTTTTTTTTACAACGGTTCCCTGTCGATTGGCCCACACGATATTGAATTTGTACGTCGGACCGAAATTACTATAAATTCACATCGACGTGGAATACCGTATCCTGTCCGGTCATTCGGTTTTGCCGGAGAAAATTCTACGATTGCCGATATATTAGTTGACCTATAAATTAACAGTAAGGGAAAGATAGTAGAGGCCGCGGATACGGTATAAATACGGGACAGACGCTTGAAAAAACGGGACAATCTCGTATAATCCGGGACGTA
Source organism: Tuberolachnus salignus (assembly GCA_956483605.1). Taxonomy (NCBI): domain Eukaryota; kingdom Metazoa; phylum Arthropoda; class Insecta; order Hemiptera; family Aphididae; genus Tuberolachnus; species Tuberolachnus salignus. Next base: position 34,831,150 of record OY101435.1, on the reverse strand, counting down.
CGGTCAACCTAAGCGAGTGTATTTTTTTTTTTTACAACGGTTCCCTGTCGATTGGCCCACACGATATTGTATTTGTACGTCGGACCGAAATTACTATAAATTCACATGGACGTGAAATACCGTATCCTGTCCGGTCATTCGGTTTTGCCGGAGAAAATTCTACGATTGCCGATATATTAGTTGACCTATTAATTAACAGCAAGGGGAAGATAGTAGAGGCCGCGGATACGGTATAAATACGGGAAAATCTCGTATAATCCGGGACGTATGTTCACCCTAAGCTAGTGTATTTTTTTTTTTTACAACGGTTCCCTGTCGATTGGCCCACACGATATTGTATTTGTACGTCGGACCGAAATTACTATAAATTCACATGGACGTGAAATACCGTATCCTGTCCGGTCATCATTTTGTGTTCAACATATACTGTACTATTGTTTCGCCGGGGGGGGGGGTGAATCGCTACTGCGGCTTGCGTTAATCTTTCTATACATGTTATCGTACGCCTCGGGTTCGTACAAATTGTTTCGTCCGCCGGTTCAATCGAATATTTATTATCGATTTTTATTTTTTGTTTTTTTTCCCCGCCCCGCGTATTCGTTATTTTATTTTTTTTTTTTTTTTTGTATTTCCAGTAAAGAAAAGAAAAGAAAAAAAAAAATGTAAATAGACGCGTATATTATACAGACGTATAATATTTGTTTACGGAATTCAGCGTCCGGCGAGTTTCCATTGTATTTTTTATACGAAAATATTCGCCTGTATTTGATTTTAAACATCTGCCCGCGAGATATACGTACGAATTATTTATCGCCGTAAACAAATATTAATTCCGCGGTTTAATTGAATCCCCGCGAATATATTATAATACAATACGAACCGTTTAAGTACTTTTTTTTGTAAATTGTTTCCCCCTCGTCCCCGTCCCGTTAAATTTTACGAGCAATCTCTGATGCGTCTGATGCTTCTGAAACCGAAATACATATGGACTTGAAAATATTATTGAATACTCGGCCGGAAAGGGAACATAACTAGACGTGGCGGTATAAACGCGTTAGTTGCCCGCAGTGGCGTGAATATAGGATTTTGTCTAGGCGGTAGATATTGTATAACGTTTAGAGAAAAAAACAAAAAAAAAAATAATTTTGAATTTATAAATGAGTGGTTTTACACAATACTATGTATACAAGATCAGATTATATTTTTTCCTTATACCAACTAAATACGAACGCGTTTGCATTCCCGTCTAGAGAGTAAAGAAATTTGAATTTTTTAAAAAAAAAAGGAAATCGTTTAAATAGTAGATAAAATAAAAAAAAAAACGTTCATGGTGGGAGATATTTCATTCTAAGCTCTACATTGCATACGCCACTGATGTAAGTCTAAATAATTTAAAATCATACAGTGTTGTCAAAAGGGATAAACGTGCATAAAAAAACCAAAAACATACAAAAATCACAATAAGCTCGCAATATAATAATATATGGCTAGAACAAAATGTACAGAAAATCGAGAACAATATTATTATTTTTGCTGCGGATTTCTGTCAAACAAAATGAAACGGGCCAAAAATACACATTGTATTCATTATGTGTACAACTACACTAATTGCAAGTATAATAGATGATGTATATTGTTCAAGTTGAACTTTCGATGCTTTTGTTTTTTTTTTTTTTTTAATATATATATATATATATATATGAACATAATGCTCTTACAAAACGAGAAAAAAAAAACCCGTCGTAAGAACTTAATAGTTAAATAATTGCACATAGGTACCTGCACACAAGAATACAGCTCTAATGTAGCAAATTCATTACAATGCAATTAGTTACACTGGCATAACGAGGATGGATGCTAAACTCGCACAGGATGAAATTAATGTAAAATTGTAAACGGGCCCGTGATATTCCCTGCAAAATCCTCTTCCAAATAGATGTGTCGCGCCGCTTTTTTTTCATTTTTTTTTTTTTTTTTTTTTCATTGTGAAGACGTATAAACGTTTAAGTCGTCGAAATCGAGCGAAAACGTGCAAAAACGAATGTAACGCATACGTGGATTCTGCGCGCAAATATCACTGAATATTATTTTATTTTTATGCTCGCGCAAATTTACTTCTAACGGTAAATGTAAAAAAAAATAAGATTTTAAAGGCACGGGAAAAATGTCAAAGAGGTCGAGTGTGATTGATATGGGATGGCACGGCGCGCACAACTTTTACGAAACCTCCGCCCGGTACACTAATAATTAATAAGCGCGCCGCATTGATTGGAAATCAATATTAATCATCATACTCTTTCCATTCACTAAAGGCAAATTTGGGTATTTCACATCAAACAAAAAGGCTTGTCGCAATAGTGTGGCGACGAGTAGTCGTGGTAATATTACGGTTAATAGGACGTCAGCGGTCGCGGTAGTATTTGAACACGGTAACGACGTGTCGGGAAATCGTTTTATCTCGATAGCGATACGATAAAACCGCGAAACCGCGGTCTCCCGGGGGAAAATGAAAAAAAAAAAAAAAAAAAAAATGAAAAATAATACGATATTATCGGAGCGAACGAAATTCGGTCCAATTAGTTGCGGGGATTCCGTTAGAATCGCCTATACGCGCGACACGCCGTTAAAGCGACGGTACGGCGTGACCTCCTCTTGAATAATAATATGATCAATAGACCTCGTCGCGTATTATTGCACGGGACGAGATCAAAAACCCACTCTAAAAACGACGACCAAATATACATTTATTATCGTTTAGGACGGTATAACGTTCTGTTACTGTATACCTATACGTATCTATGCCGTAAAATAATATTGTGCAATTTAATTGAAACGATTCTCCGGTAATTATAATATTATAATATTATTATACCGCCCCATTTCACGGGAGTAAACGGTAAACATTTGCGAACGCCTGCAGATGTTATCCGCCCTCAATTAATACGCAACGAATGCCATTGTTTCGAGCAATATTTTTTTTATTTTTTTTTTTTTAATGCGCCTACGTACATATATATATATATATATATATATATATATTATTAATAATTGTATTCGCGCGTTTATTAAAATGCTAAACAAATCAATTAAAAAAATATCTATACGTATATAAACACCGTGGATATTATTATATTTTATCTGCAGAGTGCAGGGGATAAAACGGAAAACGTATAAATTATAACGCTCGCGCGTTAATACCGAATACAATATTATCAGACTAAAAAAGCCGAGCAAAAGCTATAATATGATTACCCAATCAGAATTTATGTTAATTTAAAACAATTTTTTTTTAAGTGCCTGTTTTCTTTATTCGATTTCCGAAGGAAAATATATACGTTATAGTTTAACTGAAACGCATGACCGCGAACACGAATACGTATACTGGATTTGCATGATCAGAGAATAAATAAATAACTATTAATCCATTACGCGTACGTATTTAAATTGTAAAATAATCTATAGACAACAGTGTCGTTCCTTTTGCATAGGCGAATCCGTTTAACTCCTTGTTGCTTTGGTATAAAAAAAAAAAAAGGAATTTGTTCGTTTCCTCGTGTATTAAGTATTAATAGGCAACTCGTCCCTAGTGCAAGAGTTCCTTTAACCATACCGATAGACAATAAACCTATTTTGCCCCCGTTATTATGGAAACCCGGGTTGTACGTGTAACGTATTGTACGCCGAGCACGCGTCCGCCAAATGTATTATACACGTATAATACGGGTTTATTGCGATAAATAAATTATCACTACCATGATATTGTAACAAATATCAATTAAATCAATAAATTACACTATACAAAGTAATCGTCAGACCTGTTCTTCTATACGCTTGTGACACATGGCCGACGACCAGAAGGGATGAAGACAAAATAGCGATCTTTAAAAGACGAATAATAATCAAGAAGAATATATGGGCCAAAACGAAACAATATCACACGACAATATGAAAGTAGAAGCAACATAGGATTACAACAACTACATAAAGAACCGACCGTAGTAGCTGTACTACAATATAGAAGAGTCGGATGGGCCGGCCACGTATGCGGGTCAAATAGCCTAATGAAAGCGGTATTAAAATGAAAACCCCTTGGGTGGTAAAGACCACTAGGGGCAGACCAAAACAATGATGGATAGACAATGTAAAAAAGACTTTGGAAGAATTCGGAATACAAGATATGGAAGTAGTAGCTCAGGATAGAGACCGGTGGAAGCAAATGTGTGTTACGGTTATGGGCCTCAATGGCCTTTAAAAACCTGTGACGAAAAAGATGATAGTGGTGAACTGATAATATATCAGGTATTGTGTTATCAATAAATTACTGTACATGTCTGCCGGTTTATAGAAATTGACTTCCCGTAAGCGTAGACTTCTGAAATGTATCGCACAAATGAATATTTCCGCGGTCTTGAAAACGGAATTTAAAATTCCAATTAGGTTTTTTATTTTTTTTTTTTTTTTTGTTTGTTTTAGTTATCGGCCATAAAAGCCAATGTAATACGCGTAGAGCTCTGAGATTACGGGACTCTGTGGGTAATACAACTAGTTAAAATATCTATTCTTAAAATAAAAAAAATTAAAAAAAACGATTGTTAATTTATTATATCGTAATAACTTTTACACTTATACCGAACTTCACTGAGAATCGTTTTTCGTTAGCAACGACTCGCCGTTACGTACAGACGTAAATTCAATTGCCCTCTATATCCTAACTTTTTTTTTTCTTCTTCTTCTTCAAAATGTGTTTATCGTTTAAAAGTTTTGTTGCTGGTAAATGTATTTATCGAATTAACAATTAGGTAATAGAATTATTTCGTAATGTACGTGATTTGTATTGACAAAGAATGAAGCTATAACTCGATTCGCTGTACATAGATACCGACGTACCCGCTTATAACGGAAACTCCTTAAACGCTCTAATTTCTATCGACATACGTATCCATTTCCTTCGTTGAAAATCGTCATAAGTAGTTTGAAATAATTTAATAAATAGGTAAACTGATAAATGAAATTCGACTTAGTAATAAATGATAATTTCATAAACAAGCTATAATAGGTACTATTATACAGTGTCGTCTATATTATTTTCGCCATTTTTTTTTTTTTTTTTTTATATTTATTCAGTATTTTTTTTTGATTTTGCTAATAAATATGAAATCAAAATAACAAATCCGTATACTAAATGCCTAATAAAAACGTATAGATTGGGCTGAAATCGTTGTAAACTCAATTTCGTCGATAAATTAAAAATTATATACCGTTTGCCGAGAATTTTCGCCTGTATTCCGATATCACGGTTTGCATTAGCCGGCAAAATAAAATAGCGTTTTTCTCGCATTTAAACGCGAATGGTGACCAATTCCGTGATCGCGAAAAAACGTTTTTTACATTAAAATTTCGATTTTCAATCGACACTAAATAACGTTGGTTTGTACATACAGTCGTAATTTGTCTATAATAATACTCTCCGCGTTTCCGTATCAGTTAAAAGATCGAAAAATAATAATATTATTCGATACGGCGTACGTTAAGCATAAAAATGCATTAGTTGCTGTAATTTAATTTAGAGATTGGACATTTCGGACGACACAACACACGCGTTTGGTCTATAATGCCGATTTTTTTAGAAAAAATATTGGACAATTTATGAGATCATTCCCAGGGGCGAGCGCGGGAAAAATGTTCGTGAGGGTTTTTCGACAAATGTAAAATGTTTATAATAAATATCGTGCTTGATTACATTTTAGGTACTCGTAGATTAATAAATAATTACATTAGAAAATAATATTCGTACGCCGTCTTGGTATGGTAATAATTGTATTGTATACGTGAATTTACAAACCAATGGTTATATTTGTCTATGTATTTTATTTGTAAGTCTCGTGGGAAACTTTAAAATAACTTTTACATTTGTAGGCTAATTTACTTTTAAAATTTTTCCTGATATTTCGTACGGGGATTGAACCCCAAAACACACCCGCCGCGCACGCCCCTGGTTACACCTAACCAACCTATAAAACAATCATCTATACAGAGTGTACAATTTTCAGGAACTATACATATGAGTTGTATAATGTTTTATACCAATTTGTTTTAGTTTTTCTATATTTCACCTTGTAGGTTCGTATAAAAAAAAAAAATGTTGACAGCATACTAAAACTCCGAATCAGCACAATAGGTAACACATTGAACGACTATCTTTTTTTTTTCTTTTTTTTTTCGTTTATTTTTAATGATTAACCACCATATAATAAAATATGACGACGATTTTTTTTATAGGCGGTTACCATTACCAAAGTATTTGCGTGGGCGCGTAACAAAATGTAGGGTCGTGTCCTAGTTAATTGTTCTTTTTTCTTTTTTCTTTTTTTTTGCGGTAAAACCGTCAATCTTATGGAAATGAATAAAGTGACGTTCGTCAACGCTACTCCGTCTCCACTCGGATTTAGTCATTACACACTCGACACCCCGACGTTATCAAAGATCAACCTAACCACTTTAAAAATGCTTATACTTAACACGATTATAAATTATCAACAGGGCTCGTTAGTTCATGCCCTAAAAAATGACTAAATGCTTATTTAGGTCATTACCTAATTTAGCCATTAATCATTAATTATTAATAGGTCAAGTATTAATCATGACCTATTTAGTCAAAACCTGGAAAAATATTCATGGAAATATGCTATAAAAATTTCAGAAATATGCAGTTATATGCACTAAAAATCTAAAAATATGCAAATCAAATATGCGAAAAAAAAATCGTTTTTATCTTTACAAAAAATTCAGTTTATTAACAAATAAATTATTTTACTTATCTACAACATTCTTTCATTTTTACTAATCATGATTTTTTTGCACGCTTATGCTGTATCTAAAACAGAATAAATATGTTGGTAGGTAAGTATATTACCTAATATTTTACCTTAAAAATTACACTGTTTGTGCTTTTTTGATGTTATCCAACTTAAAAGATCGACGATTGTCCGCCAGTACGTTTTTAAACGTGGAAAAAAGCCTATCTATATCAGAGGTGCGTACTTAAAGTGCAATATATAATTTCCAGTCATATCTTCACGTAGATTTAGATTATAAATATCGTCTTCTTTTCCACTTAAATTTACAGATGATATTGTATCCGAGATTTTCGTCCAAAACATTATTTAGTTTTATTTTAATTCCAATTTTGTGATTTCCTTCTAAATTCATAATTTTGCCTACGATTTCTTCAACCTATTTGAGTCCGTCACTTAATAGAATATAAGTTGATTGCTAGTGGTAGACAATCAAAGTTTGATTTGATATAAATCAAGTTGGCTTCTAATGATTGCATATTAAACATTTCTTTAGATTTTTTTTTATAGCCACAGCATCGTTTTCATCAAATTTGCGTTTTAAAGTTATAAAATGTGTGCAGTAGTATGATGCAGCGATTAACCATGTTGCCCAACGAGTAATAGTGGGTGCTAGGGTAATTATAAATCGGGTGCTTCGGCTCTAAATATTTGTGTTCGATATGGGCATTTCCGAAATACTTTATTGACGTTGGCCTCACTAAATCGTACACGTTTTCGAAATGTGAACGAATTTCTTCCGGCTACTCGGTGTAGGCCATGTGCCAAACAAGTGAGATGGACCATTTTCGTGTAAAAACATTGAAGATTACGAGCTGCCTTTGACATATACGGTGTGGCGTCAGTCACAAACAACAGTCTATTATGTACCGAACAAGCAAAAATACCCAAAATAAGCAAAATCATGCACAATTAATATATGTATTCTCGTTAGTATTGTTATGAAACGGATTTATGCCTCACTTAGCATGTTTTCCTGTACGGCAAACAAAACATGCAAATGCATGAACTTACATAGCCGTGATGATCAATATCCGGGTGATTATATATTATAATATACCATAACCTACATTGTCGTAGCGAAAAATACAAATCAACGCCAATTTTATTATTGGATGGCGTATTGCGATTTCTGATAGTCCATTTTATCTACCGGCTGTCGTGTCCCGATGAATTTTGTATTTTAAAAAAATTATCCAAAAAACTTAAATGGTATTATTACATAATATATTGTAATAATAAACTAATATGACTACAACTAAATGTTAAATAAAAAACTAGAAAATGTTTAATTTTGGATAAATTGTATGATTTCTTGAAAATTACACACATGACCGGGTATATTTTTATGCCTAATTTATATTCAGATTCTGTGCGTATGAAAACTACCTCCTCCCTAATGTATTGGTTTTACTATACGATGTGGTTTTTCTCTGTCTATCTATGAACAACTTTTCTACCAGAAATCCTTCTCCAATCATCATCGGAATTCAAAAGTGGTCTCTAGTGGAAAATGTTGTCTTATTGTTGCATTGGACATGTCGTTTTTTGATTTACCTTGTGAACTTCCTCAATAACGGTGGAAAAACGGGAATATTTACGCAATAGCGGTTTTTGATATTTCCGATTTTGTTGTAATTCGGTTAAAAATAATCGTAGAGACCTGAAACTTTGACCGAATACATTATCACCTCAATAAGTGTCAATACACTTTCTAAATGTAATACAATATTGTCGAAATATTCTGGCGTTTTTTAATTATTATCTTATTAATAACGTAATGATTTTATGTGGACAATTGTGTTTTATTTGCAACCCTTCGAGTTACAACGCTAAATAATTGGTGACATTTCTACAAAAATAAAAAGGGTACACTGAAAAAAAAAAATAATAATAATAATAATAATACTTCATTGTAAAACCAATACAGTTTCCGTTTTGCTCAAGATCGAGAATGTTGAAACACGTAATATAAAAACTATTTTAAATAGTTCTAAACAGTTTTTAATGGCTTTCGAGTAGTGTTAACCTCTGCTAAGAAGTAAAATAACACGTCATATTTGGTCTTCGTGAGATGAATTTATATTCGATTAATTTAACGGCTACCCAACTAATTGTGATTTATTCGAATAATTAAATACTTATGAAGTTTTTAACAAAATATGTAATTTGTTCGGTACACAGAAAGAAACACCACGGTTTTCGTGCGATGGCTCGTCACTTTATTTTATAATTATAATCAAATTTGAATAATATTATACAATTATGTTAAGCTCTTAATTGTTTTTGACTTAATATATATATATATATTTTTTTTTTTTTACCGTAATCATCTTTCTAACTAATTATGACATAAATTCAATTTAAAAATCTGCCAAATTATGTTTTATATAATGGAAGGGTGTCTAGATTTAGTAACATATCGATCGGTCTACATAATATAATATAGGGTATTAAAAATGTACTATCTTGAACGTCACTAGTTTTATGTAATAACAACAGACAGGGGGAAGGCTAAACGGGGCTTAGTCCTCTCCCAAAATCGCCCATAACGCCCCCATTCTCTATGAAATTCCTAGGTATTTTAAATAATAAGCCAGTATTAATACATACCAATTTGTGTAGGATTATTTACGCCTCCCGCCCAAAAAATGTATCTTATCTCCACACTAAATGATTAACTTTGAAACGGCGGTAGCACAAACTGGCGTTTATCAGTAGGTATTTGCCTCAACGTCCAATCTCCGTCGTTGCAATATTCATATGGATATTTTTTATGAGGTTATATAATTTAATAGTTCAATATAATATATTTAAATACGTGGTTTTTTTTTTTTTTTTTCATTATTTTATATCCTTGTGTATTGTTTAATGCAGGAATTGTAAAGTATAAATACTATATTTGGAATTGCCATTATTTTATTTCATATATTCATATATGTTCAATCTAAGAAAGGTCGGTGGAAGTTGGTTTAATTTTCAAAATTAAAAATATTTTAGAGATATTTACTCCAACAGTAATTCCAAACACGTTGGTGGTGATATTCGTAAATTTACTGATCAGTAGGTTATGATAATTTTTACTGTGTATTTATAAATCACCGGTTTAGACATTAAAATTATGAAATACTCGTAATGTAGATGAATATAATGAAACACACAGGGGAATGACGACAGCGCACGCAGTTAACAAAATTATCCGCCCACATTTTTTTTTTAAAAAAACTTCCCTGTGCCAGAGAGAGCGTGTAGTTGTATTACTTTGTAACCCCATAACCCCAATAATGCACCACTACATATAGGTATTTGCTAAAAAAAATAACCATATTAAATACATTTCAATGCATAATTGCATATTTTAATGAACATTAAAATACCTGTCATTAACATCCGAGCTCTAATGATGATAGATATCCGCTCTCGGTAACTCATGTGTGTAATTTTTTTTATATATTCATACTTTAATCGTTTTTGTTTTATATAAAACGAAATAAATCATTTCACAATTCCCTACACAATTTATAAATTATTAATGATCGTAAAACCAAACGTTAATACGCAGACTACGGATAGACGGAAAAGTATACGCGATCACCGAATTTGATAAAAAGTACTGTTCAAATATAAATGAGAAATATATTATAGTTGTACGATATGAAATTTATGAACGACGGTTTAAACTTTTCAGCGTAACAATCGTATAATTTTATATAAAAAATAAAAAAACAAAATATTTATTTTGAAGTGCGAATGATTTTATTAGCAAAACACAATATCTATTAGTAACCGTTCTTCGGTTTAGAACCTATTCGCGTCACGCGATAACAACATATTTATACCCATCTATTTTTTATTTATTTTTTTTATACAATTTAAAATCAAACGATGTACTGATTAAAATACGATTAAAAAAACTAAACTCTATACGCCGTGTATACTCGTGTATAGGCGTTATGGCGGAGGGGAAGTTATTTTAAAACAGTAATGACTTGTACGAGTTCTTGAGGGGATTATGTAACGAAACGTGTTACGCGTGTTTCTCGTTCGTTAAGCTGAACGTGACTGTTGTATAGTTAAAGTTTGGGTGAACACCTATAGGGAATTTATGTGTGATAATATGTCGTCCATGTTAGATAATGCATATAACATATTAGCCGGGCACCTAACACACACTATGCAATTTCCGAGGTGAAATCAAAGACATCAAAAAATAAATTTAAAACTAATAATACGTTAAGTTTTGAAATTTGTATGCAATAAGTGCAATATTATTACCACGTCGTGGCGAATGAAGAAAATGTAAAGACAATTATTCCGAACAAAACTTTAAATCAAACTCCCGGCGATTGGTTTCGAATACCCATATAAATCGCGTACGCATACATTATAATTCATGATAAATTCATTGTATTGTCTAAAACATTAATTCTGAATACGAATAAAATTTTCTAAACGACACTTTGATTTTGAATATTAATTTTCTGTCTGGCGTCCGGGTAGGCGAATTTAGTCAGTTAAATTTATAACATATGCCTGCCCTATGAATATTTAGAATAATATATCAAGTACTTTCAATTAACTAACATTATTGTATGTTTGCTTGTACCGTACGATAAATAATAAATCAATTTTTAATCGTGTAATACTATATTATTATGCAATTGTTTCAACTCGACGAAAACCTTTGAATAATACCTTGAATTATTTTTTTTTATTATTATCATACAATTTCTAACCGCTCGAGTGGAATAATATAATGCGATTTCTAGGGCAATTTCGAATTACGATTATCGTTTTTATAATATAAAAGTGGTTGCTAAATTATAATACGATAGTGTATATGGGATATGGGTATTTTATTTTACAATGTATAGACGCATATAAAACTTATATAGGTTGCTCGTGACAACCATTCAATTTGGATTTTTTTTTTTTTTTTTTTTTATCCTTGTAACTAGCCATATGTATTATAGAAATTTAAATTGAAAAAATATACCGACATATTCCGCACCGTGGGTGGGAAATTGTTGTATGTGGAAAGTCGAGAAGGCAGGAAATAGAGGAGAATTTAATTTATATCTGTACGCAACGATAAATCATTGCTACCGAAAAACGATCTTGAACGTAGTTCGGTTAATCGTGTTATGAAACTTTTACGATTTTTATCAAATTTTACAATTTCAATGTTTATAAAAAAATTATTACACTTCGCTCTTTTTCACCATTAATTACAATTTATGATGTAAACATAGTGTCAAATTGTCTTGTATTTCTTATTTCTGTTTGGCCAACAAAATTTAATTTATTCGAAAAACAGTACGCAAAATGCGGGTTTTACGATTTCCATTAAAGTTTTAATCAAAAAATCGAAAACAATGAAACTCTTGCCGTAAAATTTCGCGTTTTACTCACGTTTTTTCCCAAATATTAAGAAAACTACAACGAAAATAAAAAAATAACCTCCCTAATACAACGCGTAGATCTAAAATGCTTTCAGAAGAGATGGTGAATTTAAAAATCAGAACTGGTAGTTAAATTGTACACAGACAGAAAAAAAAAATTGAAAAAAAACACATCATAAAAAAAACCATCACATTCTTCTTAAAACTGACAACAAAATATAACGATACAGTGGTATATTTTTGTTGATAATTGACGTATCTTTACAACAATGAAAAAAAAAAAAACACGAAAATAGATACTTTTAGGCTAGGATTCATTTTTTTTATGGTGGAGGAGGAGGGTTTTCATTTATAAAAATAACAAAAAATCAAAAAAGTTAATATGTGTATTGGTTTGATTTGAGAATAATTGTTCACCGTAGAAATAGTTTCATGGGAGGTCCGGACCACATGGACTCTCCCCACCCTCTCCCTCCTGGCCACGTGCATAGATATTATAGTTTACTGCTCTCCAATCACAATTGATTTTTGTTTTATTGCAATGAATGATCGATGCATTCGGTAAATAAATACTATATATTACAAACAACCATTAAATTATATTTGTCCATGAATCAAAAATAATATTATTGTAATGAAACGGTTAATTTATAAAAGGATTTAATCGGATATCCCCTGTACCCCTCGAACAATCTTTAAATTATATTATTTAATGAATTTATTTTATTTTATTTTTTTTAATAAACACACACATCATAGTAAAAGCAATACATTCTTCGCTTCTTCGCTCAGAATCTAATATTACAAGGTATGACAATAAAATAACGAGACTTTCTAAATATAACCTAAACTATTAACGATATCTATAAAACGATTATTGAAATATGATTAGAAAAAACTTATCTAAAAGTACTATGAACACTGATGGCATCGATTCATTTTCTTATACGTTAGTAGCCTTGTTATTAGTGCGAGTTCGACTATACTGCCGAAAAATGTTAGATATAAAAATCGAACAACATGTGTTAACATTAAATTTCTTGTTAAATTAAAAAAAACTGCCGCGGAATCGTTTCGTATGTTATGTGAAGTTTATGGTGAAGAATGTTTATCAAGAGCTCGTGTTTTTGAATGGCACAAACGGTTTTGTAGTGGAAGGGAGGACGTCGAAGACGATGATCGTTCTGGACGTCCTACCACGTCTTCAACAAACGAAAACGTTGAAAAAATCGACAAAATTAATTAATCAATATTATTATAAAGAGGTATTAATTAAATTAAGAGAACGTGTCAGAAAGAAGCGACCAGATCTATGGAAAAATGGCTGGGTTCTTCACCAAGACAATGCTCCAGCTCACAGTGCATTTTCAATTCAACGTTTTTTAACTGAAAAAAAAATTTCTGTACTTCAACATCCCCCGTACTCGCCAGACCTTGCTCCTTGTGACTTCTTCTTATTTCCTTCTTATTTCTTTTCCCATTTTCAAACAGTTGATGACGTAAAAATGAAAACGGCAGAACTTCTAAAAGGGCTGAATGAAAGCAATTGGCAACACTGTTTTCAAGAATGGCAGCGACGTATGCAACAGTGTATTGATGCTGAGGGAAGGTACTTTGAAGGTGATAATCATTAAATTATAACATTTTTAAAATAAACAACTTTTATTCAAAAAGTCTCGTTATTTTAATGTCACACCTCGTATTTGATTTAAAACGAATAAGACCAACGTAGTTTGCGTGTAGCACAGTCGCACAAGTGTTTTAATATTTAATTCGTTTTAAATGTTTACGTAATAAACGGTTTTCTGTTTGTTTTTTTTTTTCCGATTTTGTTTTTCTAATTCGTTATGTATCGGTTAAAAATAATCGCAGGGACTTGCGGTTTTCACCGAATACATATGTAATCCCTTTTCGTTGGGTGGTATATAGTTAGCGATATATTAAAGCGATCTATTTGGGTTTATTGGGCTACATAAAAATACAGCTTTTTATTATTTTTCTAATTCTTTACTCTCGCGTCGCAGACGACAAATTCCGACATACATTCTTGTGTCCCTTCCGAGTTCCGCGCCGCGAAATCGCTATAATCGTTGATAAGTCAGCGACTTTTCCGGGTCCTAACCGACATCGAACCGCCGTGTAAAATGTTGCCGAAACCAGCTTTGTTTGAAAAATTGGTTTTGCCGTTACAACATCGATAAGGAACCAAGTTGTCCGTAACCTATACCTTACGTATTAAAAAAAAACGTTGACTTTATTATATGGTTGTAATTGGATTACGATAAATATTCACCGCGATAAATTATGGACATTTAGTAAGTATGCTCAATATTTGCCCGTAATAACAACCGGTATTGCGCAACCAAAGAATTTTAATAATACGATAAAAAGCGCGCACAATAGACCGTACGATAAACTAATACATATTATATGAAGTATATTGGCGCACGGGATGATAAAAACATAGAAATTATTTACAAACGTTCTATGTTACACGAGAAACCTCGATCGTATTTTTACATTGTGTAAGCGGATTAATTTAAAAAAATACAATGAAAATCTATAGTTTAAATTAAACTGAAAAAGTTTTCTGCACTGAAGGCAAGTTTATTGTTGCGTGTAAAATAAATACATTACCGACTTGCCAACGATAATAGAGTTCAACAAAATATTTTGAAATAACATCCAACAATGTTTAACAATAATAATATTATATAGTTACGGACAAATTTGTATAAGATTAGGTTTGAAATTCGGTCTTTTGAAGTTGCGCTGTTGAATTCACAATGATGGTTTTAATTTCAATATCCACAAATGCGCGAAACGCGTATCTGAAACTCCATTTAAAATGGTATTTATGGTTTTCGAAATTAAAAAAAAATACAATTTACATAAAAACTAAACGAAATGAGACCTAATACTGTAAACCTAATAGGTGCCTAATGGTCTTGTTATTATTTTTAGTATGAACAATTTAATCGTATTGTGAAAAACTTGAACAAAGTTTTTTTTTTATCTTTCTATAAGCATTAATTTACATTAAGATAATGTCAGTGCTCTCGTTTTTGAATACGAAAACGTTGTGTCGAAAAATCGTTTTATCTCGAAAGCGATATGATTTAGTGTTAAACAACCTCTGATAAAAATTAAAGTACACAACTATATCTGAAATTTGCCATGTCCATTTAGTTTGATGTAATTTATAAAGAAAATTACGGCTATTTTTTAATTGTAAAAAAATGCCTCTCTTTAATATTGAATATCTACCGTCTCATTCGAGTAAATTACAAATCAATATGTTATGCCCTAGTTCATATTGTTACCTTTAATAATTATCACAAAGAGTAGAAATTCTAAAAGCAATTTGCGTGGTACTTTATTCGATTTTGCGTTTACACTGGTCTCTGAACAAATTTCACGATTACACAATAAATACTTGTGCTGAGAACTCAACAATATTTAAATTTATATGAAAGTAAATTTAAACATTTTTATGTCGATAAATTTTCATTTTATTAAAAATTTCGTTAAAATTGCCTATACGCAACCCTTTAATGAGTATTGTAATTCCACGTTTTATTCATCACAATGATATATGACTTTACGCATTTTTTTAATTTTATTATTGAACTTTGGAGTAAGCATTAGTTTTTTTTTTTTTTTTTGTATACCCAGGTAAGAATTTTTATAATGCAATCTTTTTGATAAAAATTTCAATGTTTAGATGTTTTTTAATCCGTTTCGTTTTTTTTTTATTTAGAACATATTTCAATTGCCCGTCGGTATAACAATCCGCGTTCCAAAATATAATAATTTCTGAAAATACTGGTGTAAAAATATTGAATCAACTATAGTCAGATAGGCAATTTATATAAACGTTTGAAATAATTTCTAAATGTAAACTAGAGGTACCTTAATAATCTAATATAGAAACCGTACGGGGTTTTTAGAATAATTGTCCAGACTTTCTCCATCACTCTCACACTCATCTGAATTGTATGCCTATATGTAATGTGTATAATAATGTAAATTATATAATAAATTAATGGTTTTTATTACTAATTAGCATTTTTTTTTTTTTTTTTTTTTAATTTCGCTTGTCTATACATATATGACAATGTAGTATTTTTTATATGCTCACAAACATCGAGTTATATATATATATATATATAAAACAAAATTATTAATTTATTGAATACATAAGCAAAGCGTGATAAATAAAATAAAACCCACTGTAGTGTAGCTTCGAGGGCCTAGCATTTATTCCAGGCTGATTAATTCAGCGAGTGCCCACGTCCACAATCCATATTATTATTGCCCGGAATTTTTATTATTTAACGTATAAATTATAGGAAAATAAATATCGTATATGTGTACGCTATACGGGGCGAAAAATATAAATGTATTATATATATATTTAATAGGTATTTGAAATTTTATTCGTATAGGTATACATCACGCATTTTTTATAGGTAGCCACCTATATAAAACTGTACTTTATTTAATATTTTACGATAAAAAATAAAAATGTATTTCTCGCCTACACAATAAATGCGAGTAAAAAACCATAATACGTTTGAAAATGCATAATATACTTTATCACCTATATTAGAATATTATATCTGGGATATTCCGAATATCGGATAAAATTCAATAAACTTATGATCAACCTAGAATTCTTTTATCGTTAAAAAATAAATAAATATCGTCCAGATAGGTACATTAATTGTTGATCAAGTCATACGGGATCATAAAATATATTTAAAAAAAAATCGTCAATCGATGTCAACCGAACAAACAAACGGAATAATAAATTCGTAATATTTACTAAGCATTTTAAATCTATATACGTATAATATTATTATTACATTGGAGGTTTTAGTCGTTTTCCTGTGGGGACGAGGTTAAATCGTATGATTTCTTTATTTTTTTTCGCTTGTTAAACCTATAAAATCCCTGTGCCGTCTCTGTATTATTTACCTACACGTACGCTCATCATTTTCCATTTATTTTCTAACGTTTAGCCAATATACGGCGAAGCGGTTTTATGTCGAATGAGGGTAAAAGTATAATGTTTTTTTTTTTTATTCCGGGCGGTAAGTTTATTTTTCGGTCCGATATAAAGTAGATTAAAAACGATTTCCATTAGTACAGCTATATGGAAATCTCGTGAATGACTAGCCCTAAGCTATGGATTTATAATATAACTAAAAAATCCAATACCAAACCTTCAAAATCGGTTTTTGTATTCAACTCGTTAAACGGTATTTGTTATTTAAATATAGTTTACAAAGAAAATCATATATATTCAGTGATGTCTTTTCAACGGTGTTTATCGATTTTGTTGAAAAGCATAAGTACGTTAAATATTTGAGCTATACAAAAACAACTTGAAGATTAATTATTGCATTATTAGTACAGCAATTAGTAGTAAATACCCTCAAAGAATTCAATCCAATTGTTGTAACATTCGAGATACCTATTAATTGTATCTTGCTGGAGTACTAAAGCACGCAAAGCTGGGAAAATAAACGAAATTTTTTTTTGTTAACTAGTTAAGTTAAGCTATCATCAATAAAAAATATCTAAGCTAAGTCAAAGTTAATTTTAAAATATAAATTAATTTGAGTGGTCATGTTACCTAGACGTTTTTATAAAAGTAATACGTGTAAAAAGTAAGTAAAAAAGTTAAATTTTTAAATTTACCCATAAACTAAACTCATAAACGTATTTTCAACTTGAATGTTTAGACTTGTATAGACTTACTATACAAAACTCGTGCGGGGATCCCGTAGGCTGTATGTTCGTCTTGTTGGGTACGGTGTATAAACGATATTCAAGTAAAATAAAGTAATTTTCTCATTGTGAAATAAATACAAAAAAAAAATATCTTAATTACAAAAAATGTTAATCGAACAACTAAGTGTATTTATAAAACTTATGTGTCACGAGAAATATACGAGGTGCGACAATAAAATAACGAGACTTTTTGAATAAAACCTAAACTATTAACGTTATCTATAAAACGATTATTGAAATATGATTAGAAAACACTTATCTAAAAGTACTATGAACACTGATGGCATCGATTCATTTTCTTATACGTTAGTAGCCTTGTTATTAGTGCGAGTTCGACTATACTGCCGAAAAATGTTAGATATAAAAATCGAACAACATGTGTTAACATTTAATTTCTTGTTAAATTAAAAAAAACTGCCGCGGAATCGTTTCGTATGTTATGTGAAGTTTATGGTGAAGAATGTTTATCAAGAGCTCGTGTTTTTGAATGGCACAAACGGTTTTGTAGTGGAAGGGAGGACGTCGAAGACGATGATCGTTCTGGACGTCCTACCACGTCTTCAACAAACGAAAACGTTGAAAAAATCGATATAATTAATTAATCAATATTATTATAAAGAGGTATTAATTAAATTAAGAGAACGTGTCAGAAAGAAGCGACCAGATCTATGGAAAAATGGCTGGGTTCTTCACCAAGACAATGCTCCAGCTCACAGTGCATTTTCAATTCAACGTTTTTTAACTGAAAAAAAAATTTCTGTACTTCAACATCCCCCGTACTCGCCAGACCTTGCTCCTTGTGACTTCTTCTTATTTCCTTCTTATTTCTTTTCCCATTTTCAAACAGTTGATGACGTAAAAATGAAAACTGCAGAACTTCTAATAGGGCTGAATGAAAGCAATTGGCAACACTGTTTTCAAGAATGGCAGCGACGTATGCAACAGTGTATTGATGCTGAGGGAAGGTACTTTGAAGGTGATAATCATTAAATTATAACATTTTTAAAATAAACAACTTTTATTCAAAAAGTCTCGTTATTTTATTGTTGCACCTAGTAAATTGTCTAAAATTCTACATTTGTTTAACTAGTTAAATTAAAAGTTATCAAAACTAGTACACTTAACGTGTTGTCTATAAACAAGATAACGCCCAGCTTTGCTAACACGAAACACACACACACACACATTTAGTAGGTACTTATTTAATTAATTAACATAAATAACGTGTGAACGCGAGTACAAGACGACGTACAATCACCCTACCGCGTGGCCACTCGCAGTGCACTACTAATGTTATACAATAATTTTACCCTACGTAATTAGTAAGTCATTCAAAGTGGAAACGATCGCGACGATGTTCCTAAAATTTATATATCTACATCGATAGATTGCCGGAGACGCTCGAAGACCCTTCGCGATTAGCTTGATTGGGTACGCTTCTGCTAAACAGTAATCTCCGCTGCATTTTAAAACGGAACCTCCTAATTAGCAAACGTTGTTTTATTGAATCAGAGTCAAACATACACCCGTCAGTAGACATAATGATATTACGACCGTGATAATACACCGTAATTACTTTTAAAACGAATACAATATCGAATTATTGTCGGGGAGGAAAAAGTCAATTCGTTGGATTTTACTTCTTTTTTTCCCTTCAATTCACCGTCTTTTAAATGTTGACGACGCGCTTACGATAATCTACGTAAAACATTATCGATACGATTTGTAACATCGATACAAAGAAACGAAACGAAACTATTCCAACGTGTGTTTTTTTTCTCCCTCCCCTCGCCCTTAATATCGGTTTTTGTTTTTTACTACAAAAAAATGTCGTACGTAGGTGATTCGGTTAACGCGTAGGTATTGCGCACGTCTGACCAGTATCTACACAATTAATTAATTAAAAACA
Source organism: Tuberolachnus salignus (assembly GCA_956483605.1). Classification (NCBI taxonomy): domain Eukaryota; kingdom Metazoa; phylum Arthropoda; class Insecta; order Hemiptera; family Aphididae; genus Tuberolachnus; species Tuberolachnus salignus. The sequence continues at coordinate 34,811,186 of OY101435.1, read as the reverse complement.
ATATTTTTATTCGATTCCCAGTAGGTCGAGGGACATAATTATACGCGTACACTAAAGGCAGGCGCGTACAGGTGTGTATATCATTATGGATCGTAAATTATATTAATGGACACCCGGATTGACACCCCGCTAAGGGGTACCACGTTGTGGCGCGTTTTTAAGGGGGGGGCGGGGAGGGAAAAAGAAAAAAAAATGTTCGTGTTTTACGTACCCGTACAGTATTATATTATTATGTAAATACGGTATTAACCCGAATAGTTTTCGTTGTGGAAATATTACTGTTAAACGTATCGGTTGGCGCGGGTGTTTACAATCGGTCACCGTCAAACAGTCCCCATATCGGGTTAATTTTATTAATGGGACCGGCGGTGTTAATTAAATAATAGTTTTCGCGCGACCCGAATATTATCTTACGTTTAATGCGTTACGCAACAACGCATAATTCGCACTGCGCCATTACGCCAACGATGTCCATTAACAAAACCAAAACGTAATTAGATACTACAAATCTAAAATAACGTTGCGCATTGTCGTTGGGCATTCTCCCATTGTTCCCCATTGTTTCGCCCGGCAAATACGAGTAACGTCAATACGTGTAAAGTTATACGGCGTGATTATCGCGGAATACGCGTATATTAAATAAAATAAAAATTTGTTTACCAGAAACTATTCCCATTAAAAAGTATATAAATAAAAATAATGCGTCCGGCGCGTATTTTTTTTTTTTTTTTTTTCCTTTCCGTTGTATACTTATAATAGCGTAATACGTATTCACACGCATTCCTTTCGGTCGCACAATACCAGCCGTTAAACCGATCAAATTCAACGCGTACATTTACACATATTAAAATATTAATTTCCCGCGTCAAAATGCGCGTAAAAATGCGATTATGGGTTTAGCGGCGGTTCTCATAACCGCACGTTGTTATATTGAAAAATAGAAACGGGGTCGTGTCCGCGTCGCCGCAGTATTTTGTATGTATTTCGCCTATAAACAGTGTGCCAGTTCGCGGTCTAGTCTATTTTTAAAACGTTTTCATTTCACGCGAAATCGGAAGAAACAAAAAAAAAAAATTAAAAAAAAATTGTTAATATTATTATCGTTGTTATAGTATTCCGCGAGTCGTTTAGTCGTGTATGTTACCCAACCGACGTACGAGTATGTGAGGTAATTTGCACGCAATTTAAAAGGTACCCGATGGCTATCGAATAGTATACGCGGGAATCGTTTAACATTTTTACCGGATTTTTAAATAAACGTCTACAATACAATACACTTTACATCCAGATGAATATAACAGTTTGAAATATTTTTTTTTTATTTTAAATAAATATAAATATATATATATATATATAAACGCAATAATCTGGCGTTGTACGCGGAATACGCCGTGTTTTATTACACACCGGTAGTGATTCATGAGAACAAAATGCAATTAAACATTTCCCTAATATATACCAGTAATACGGCAATACCGTAAATTCCGGAACTACGAACAATTAAAGCGAGTTATGTGAGCAAAAAAAAAAAAAAAACAGTATGGGTAGGTGATTTGTGCGGAAAACCGTTAAATTTATTCATAAAGAAATATATAGGTGGACGCGATGCCGAAGACGGCTGCCGGCAGTGAAGTTAAGTAGAAAATTCTGGAAAATTAATGTAAAAAAAAAATTTAAAAAAACGTCTACGTTTAGTTAAATCGTTTGTTAAAAAAAAAAAAAAAAAAAAAAATAAAGCTACACGTTAGACCAATAATTAAGATATGGAAAAGACATTGGACATTTTGACTAGAATCAATATACGCGTAATCATAATATATAATTGTATAGTATGGCTGTGATGTTAGCAACAAACTAAACTTTTATATTTTACTCATTTTAAATACCTATCGTGGGTATGTATAAAAAAAAAAAATGGACAATATTATATCGGCAGTAAAAATACGAGAAATGTACATTCCCTATCTATTCAATTTTGCCCCTTACAAGATATTTTCAAAATCCAAATAGGCACAACGAAAAAATTGTAATATTTAAAATTATACTATTTTTATTTATTTTCCAAATTGTGTATAATTAAAACGTACATGTAAGTCAAACGAATAAACTAATTAAAAATTGATTTTTTTTTTTATTATTATTGTTCTTGTGAACCGTCGCTTTACGGTAGTAAAAATATTTTCCTACAAAAGTGGCAAAGTCCAAGTTTTTCTATCTCTCAATAGTACTTAAACTTTTTGTGGGTCAAGTTTGTTTACAGAGGTATGACGTGACTTTTGTATTTTATCTTGACCCAAATACTCGGTATAATTTTTCTACGTATTCACCAACAATTTTTTAGCAAACAATGTATATTTGATTTTAATTTTTTTTTAAAAAATGTATTAAATATTCAGAAATATTTACTGCAGATATAAATATAAATTGTTTTCGCCGCGTAATAGGTATATTTGAGACGGTATGACCCCGCTTCAGGTTTATCGTCCTGTAATTTGTACATGTTGGTTTTTGTTGTTATCATTTCTATTGTAAAAATTTTGTTAGTTTACAAAAAAAAAACTAAGAAAATCAAAAATTGATTTAGAGCAGTAAAAACCGCGTGTGGCTTGTTTATGCCAATCTACGTTCGTATACGACAACTATAAAATCGAAAATTGTATTTTAATCACAGATATACACAATAACCTAGATTGGCAAGTGTCCTACATTACTCGTGTATTCGAATGAAACTGAAAATCTGAGTCCATCTTTGGAAGCCCCCACACTGGGGTGTTGTCGCACATTTTATCGTTCACATTTTTTTTTTATCATGCATCCAGATATATATACAATATAATATAGATCATAATGTCTGGTCGTTGCAATCGCAACTTATTTACGCGGTGCTTGCATACATAGGCGTGTGCCAACAGCTTTTTTAGAAGGCCGTGCACAAGATAAATATACAAATGTGACACTGGGTAACCAAAAGAGGAAGTAAATGCGACCTTCGAATTTCGAACAAAATATTATTACCTTATAATACAAATAGCAATTAACATTTTATTTTTTTTTTTTTTTTTATTCGAATATAAACAATATTAATTTCATACGAATAAACAGAAAATGTTCATAAGTTAAACAAATTGAATAGCTTTTGGTAATATAATTACAAATGTTATATGAAATATTACTTTTTAGGAATAATTGGTTTTACAATTAAAAATGTTCCTAATCCGTATTACAATTCTAATCGTTATTTATCAATTTCCATTAGCTATCATATTGTTATCAACGGTGAACTATCGTGTCATTTGTCGTTATATCGTGAAAAACTAATATTATATAATATTCACAATACCTACTGTACTCACAATTAGTACCTCGGAATAATACGATCGTATTATTAATATTGGCATAGATAGGAGGCAAGATGCTATAAGCACAAAAGAACAAATTGTTCTCCGATAAAATTTATATGAAATATTGAGGTGAAAATGTTGAAAAATAGTTATTAATATTATTAAACAATATTATGTTAGGTAAATATATAAATAATAGGAACCGAAATAATTGATAAAATAACTAAAATCAAATTTTGTCTGTCGTGCCTGTGCATGACAGACACGGCCGGTAGATACGCCTATGGTTGCATACCTTTGTGGGTTAATGAGCTTCCAATATGACGGTTAAAGTGGATTAATTTATGCACAGGTTACCAATCTGTGGTTTATTTTTGTGAATATCCGTGATTTCAATAGGTGGTTTCGTGTTGACGTGACGTGTACATGTATGGCGGTTATCGAAACAATTTATATTGTTCACAAGCAAAGCAACACATTCAAAGGCGGTATATTTCTATCATAATTCGGTATTCAAACATCAATATTTATTACAATAATTAGGCTTTTTGTGTACATATATTTTCCACACATATATTTGCATATTTTACATTGCGGATGACTTCAAAGTTAAAGAAAGGAATTGGGCCGTGAACGCCTTGAGCAATTCACAACAAAGGAAACAATGAATAACAATCATATTAGTATATATTTTTTTTTAGACAAATAATAACTTTTCATTTAATAATGCTCAAATTCAATTTGAGTATATATATATATATATATATATATATATATATATATAAGTTTATCGTTTTCTTTATTTAAATTTTTTTATTTATTTATTTTTTTATTTATTTATTTATTTATTTATTTATTTAAATTGAGTATTAAGTACAAACATTTTTTTTTTTTAATTTTCAGACAAAATATTTTTGAGATTTGCTTGTGTTTCGGTTTAATAAATATTTTAATAAACAACACGGTGTTCTCGGTAATAATAATAATCATTTTTAAATCTAATTTTGCAAATAATAAAAGAATTTAGTATTGTATTTATTTTATAGTTTAATTGCATGCCAATTTACCATTAAAAATATACACCAAATGACAAATGTACAACTCTTAGATATTGTTTTATGATTATTTACATACTCGCATAAAATTCAATAGGTACATCATACATATTATATTACGGTGTTACCGATTAATTGTTGGTCATTATACAAGACGACATCGTATTAAAATAATAGGTATATAATATTATTATTTATTTTATAATAAAATTGTATAAAAAAAAAAAAAATGTAAATCATCGTTTGTATCCATATTGTTTCATTTCTAAAAAGTAAAACAATTATTATAATAATAAGTTACAAGAAAATATTAAAATATTATAATATTTATATGAAAATTGTATAATTTATAAAACATTTTCATATGAAGTTTTTTCTACCTATACGCAAATAACGGGAAAATATGAAAATTGTCATAAAACAATTCTTATCTACCTTCAAAATACTGTCCATTATTTAAAAATTTTTCCACCCAAATCGTCGGATCAAACTCCAAAGTACCTTTAAAATATGTCGGCAAAATATCTGGACTTAGGTGTTTATGCAACGAGTCGAAATTACTTCCATGGAAATGCACCTAAAAAAAAAAAAAAACAACTTATATTTACTTTAAAAACAATAATAAATAAAATAATGAGGAAATAAAAACTAACCCGACATCGTAATTTTTCTTTTAAAAACGGTTTAATGATCGAATATATAGTATATAAGTACAATGGTTCATTGATAAAATGGAATCCTTGAAATCTTAATGGGAAACTATCCTATAAAAAAATATTTTAAAATAAAAATAATCGGGTATATTATGTGTAGTAGTATTTCAGACAATATAGAATTTCCTAAAGAACAAGAAAACAATCGTCAAAATATATATATATATATTATATAATTTTTGTTAACAATATTTTTTGTCTCTAAAAAAATTTCCTTATTTTTATTGATAACGCTATCAGACAAATGCAAGTATTTTGTTCATTTAAATAACGTCAAAAAAATAGTTGTACGCAATAGAGTGGAGTAATGATTGTAATGATACAAAAAAAAGTAATCTTACCACTTCACAATCAAAATATAGATTTTTATTTTTCTTAAAATAATATATATAGACTTAAAATTAACTGAAATTTCGGTTTAAGACTATAAGGTCAAAAATACAATAGATTTACTGAGAAGATAAAAATAATAAAATTGTATTTATACATTTGTATAAAACTATTACTTGACGACTAACAAATATTAGGCTCACCACCCACCCTATATATAAGTATCACTTACTTGTACTACTTCGGCAGATTTTTTAGCATAATATGGCGATAAATATTGATAGTGCTTTAGCCATTCGAATCCGGTAAAATCGGCAATCGCGACCATACCGGCGAGTTGAGTTTCGGGATTCTCAGATGCGATCTCGAGCATCATCAGGTTCATCTTAAATACGTCTTCGATAGTGATTCCAGGTAAAATATGATCTATAATTAATGGCCAAATGTCGTTTGTTTTTTATTTGAATACTATTTGTTTAAAGAATCGATAACGTTTGAATTTCCTATGCTTATGAAAATCCAAAACACTTTAGGGTTTAGGGTAAAATATCACGTCATCGATTATAATATATTAAACAAATGCATGGTTATAAACGAACCGACAACTAAAATGTTAATAAAACTATTATTTACTCATTCTAAAAACATATATTTCACGTCCGTGTTGATCTCGATTTGGTAACATGAAAATTGTTCCACTATCCAAAAGAACTTTAATCTTAGACGTTCCGGGCAAGTTGAACAACGTGGAATTCTTTTTTTTTGCCTCGTAATAATATTGTATCTAATAATATAAACACGGTGCAATAAATTATAGTAACGTTGTCAATTCATTTACGAATTACAATTACCAATTTATTTATTATAACAATATATATGTATTTAATTCGCCAATCAATATTACAAATTACTTATATTTTCCAATTTATAAAATATTTTAAATGTATAATAAAAATACAAGTAACTTTTGATTACAAACTATACTCACCAGTTTAAATGCATTGGCCACGTGGTATTTTCTAGCTCTCAAAAATTTAAGCATAAATGCATCGTCCATTCTTGATTTTAACAAGGTATCACCTTTTAAAAATCAAATAAGTCTACGTTTTAAAAAAAAAAATATGAATGAATATGAATATGTTTATTCGTGAACAATAATAATCTCTTATTTCTCTGTGTCTCGACACCCTTACAAAAAATCCTCATTAACCGTTTGCCTATCCGATATAGTTGGCGATAAAAAAAATATTGTAAATTTAATGGGTTTATTTTTTCCCTTAGAACATAAAAGTTTACTTAAATACGTATACAATTATTAGTTTCAGAACAATCAGACTAGGAATGTGGGACCTTCGTCTCAGAATTCTTCGCCACACAAATAATTGCATACATTTTCTTTTTCACATACCTTTAACTAACGCGCGTAATTCCTCGATAGCTAACTGTGGATTTGCCGGCTCGTATATTTCTCTTTGTTCTATACATTTCCAGTCGGAAGAATTAATTTGATTTACCGACATCTTTTATTTAATTATTCAATTCTAAAAATCTAATAAAACCTTGTAATGGTATAATGGAAAATAATACTAATATATACAAGTACGTGTAAGAATAGAAAAGTCTACGTGTAAACTGATTTTGGTCAAATATTTTTATACAAATACAGACTGCATTTACTAAACAGGAAATTGATACGAATCTGTAAATTCGTGCAGGTAATATATATATATATATATATATATATATATACGTAAAAAAAACATATAGTATAATTTGCATTGGTATTATTATTATAACAATGTATAGCGAAACATGATGATTAAAAAAATATATATATATAAATGTTTGTAACATAATACACTATACTAATATAATATTTTATAAAAAAAAATAGGTACACCTTGAAAATGCCAATCTACAGTTTTATGTTACAATAATGTTATATGATTTAGGATGTATAAAACTTACTAACTAAGACCATATTAAATTAAACGCATTATTGTAAGTCGCAATAAGTACACTTTGGTGATCGATTCGTTAATGACGCGTTTTATATTATTTAAGGTTCTTAGTACAGCAAATATGAAATATTAGCCATTATTGTTTCGCGACTTAATCTTTTTTTAATTTGTCACGGAAAACAATTTCCAGGGAATGGGAAATGCTCAAAATTAAACTTTTATGCACCTTATTTTAACATAGATGCAGTTGACGGTTACAATTGTGATACTTTATGATGAGGCTTTATTATATTTTCGACTATATAAATAATTTTCCTATTTTTCTATCATGTACGAAAATACTATACCGACAAGTTAGGAAAAAACGCGTTCGTCGCGATCAATTTCCATTATTACTCGACCAATAATAATTCTTTTTTACCAATGACATATTTACCACAATATATTTTACTCTTAGTATATGAGGTCGAAATTTTGAAAAGTTTTAACCCGAATAAATAATCATGTTCTACTCATGATCATTTTTTGAACACAACGATTAATTTTCGTCAGTTTCCCAAGGTTCAATTTCTTTTTTTAATTGCAAATGCAATTGCTTCGTTCAACAATGCGATAGAATATTAATCTAGACGCAAGAAATAATGCAGTTGAATACAGATTGTGTAGAATCATTAATTGCTTAGTTATTTGTCGTTATACACCAATGGCAAACATTAAAATGTGCATTATAAATTTAATAGTTGCGTGAAAAATAAAAGATTGTCATTTTTGTACATTGTGCCAAGATAAATAAATTTGAGTGAAGAACTGGTGCCTTTTTCATAAAAACAACAAATACAATTTGATCATATATTAACCTGAAAATGTCTTAAAAATACTTGTTAAAATTATGTTTTATATAAATACAAGTTGAAAAGTAAACAGAATGATCTATGGCAAATAACGAGTAAAAAAAAAACGTAATCAAAATTAAAATCGATATACTATCAATAAAAGCACCGGCGTTTGTAGATAGACATGGATAAATTATGATTCATGAAGCAAATAACACATATTTTTGTACTTTTATATGTTAAAGTAGTAGCTTTGGTTATACTAGTTGTTTTATAAAATTACAACGCTTACAATAAAAATAAAAAATAAAACATTTTTTTTTTTTTTTTTTTATTTTAGTCCGTTAAACAGATTGATAATTAACATCATATCACTATAATATAATTTATCAAACTTGTAAAAATAAAACAGCTGACTTGTAAAACGCGATTAAATTGACAAGTGAATTATTTTCGACGGACAAATAGTTTATGAAACAAAAGTAAGTAAAAATTGTCTATTTGTTCATGTAATTTGTCACTTGTATTTGTCAGCTTTTTATTATGAAACAGGACTTTGAAGACCCGTGTTCTTACAATTGGCTAACAATTCTTTAACAAAGGCTATGCAATATAATCAGTGATAGTAAAACTAAATAAAGGTACATTGTTAAAAGAACATTTAGTTAATTTTATATTTTTTTATGACTTCCATTTAAACACAACGACTAGGCAAATTGAAATTAATCGCCGAATTTTACGGCACGTTTTATAGTTTGTTATGTGAGAAATAACTAATAAGAACTTTCTATCGTCTTAAATGTACTATGTTTTAATAAACAAAGGACATTTTAGAAAACATTCTGACTTGTAGGTGTTTCTAGGATTAGTTTTACTAGGTCGTTCCAAATGTTTATTATCGTCTAAGTAATTGAAGCGCCGTATATGTTATACTCTCGTTTAATTAAATCCCCAGATGAAACCAAATAAATATGTCGAACATATAACATTGACTCGATACAATTATTCGACAGCATCAATACCACTAAAAATTAATTAATAAAACACCCACTACAACTACAGTTAAATTTACTATTACAGAAACAAATATATTTTATTTCCAAACGCATAATTTTATTGGTCACGCTCTAATAATTATCAAATATTATTTTCGTTTAATCGATAATATTCAATGTACAACTTATTGATATAATAACATTACCTATACATTTTTAGTGCATACAATTTATTATACATGCGTACACATTAATAGCGTTAAATGCGATTCAAATGAAATTACAACGAATGGTATATTGACAAGACATTTTTTTTTTTTTAATAAAAATTATTGCTATTATTTATTGAAAATTTGCGTAATCCGTGGTGATAGACATTGTGTGCCTTTGGAAATCCAACCATTTTCTTTGTAGCCGATCTCTAAATAGAATTGTCGTCCTAGGATGAAGTTAGGGTTCCTTCGCTGAATCCAACGAATTTTTCTACGTCAGCTAATTCTTTTTGAAATTCTTCGAAAGCAGAGTAGTTATAGATCTAGATGGTGTTTTCCTATAACGAGCGGAAAATGATAATGCCACATCTCTTGCTCACATTATTAGTTTTATGCGAGCCAGACATTCATTCTAAGTGTCTGATGACAACCGCGGTAGATTGAGTCTTCTTCTTGCACATCCTGTTAAGCCAAGAACATAATTTTTTTCTTGGCATTTCCCCAATATTGGATGATGTTCTTCGTCGTTTATTAAAACCGTGAAGGTGCGTAGACCCTAAACCGTAGGCACTAAAGATTCTATTAACAGAATCGCGTGAGTATGAGAAAAATACAACTATACGAAAAATATTCCATCTGGAGAAATGACATTCGAGTAGAATGTTGTTTAGAAATGTTGATAAGGGAAAAAACCAGGAATCCATTAACGGTACTAATAGTCTTCATGCCGCCTTAAAAAATGTTCAAGTTAATATTTAAATTGTTTGAACTATTAATTTGTAAATAAGTTACAAATAAATAATTAGAAATATTTCCTGATATAGTGAGCCATTTTTTGCAAAAATATATTTATACACACGTCTTTGACATTTAAAAACTATAAGAAATTTTACGATAAGTCGTAAAAGTCGTATTACGAATTGTTGAATTAATACACCATTAATATAATGAATCGATATGGATTTTTATGATTAATAAAGTAATTTTTTAGAACAGTGCCAATAAATGTATGACACAATACAATAAAAAAACTATATATCACAATTGTGATATTTGATTAGGTAGCGGTTGGTGGATATAATTTTATAATTTATTAGTTTCCATCGCATTGTTTCTGATTTTCGACTGTTTGTAATAATCTTGTAAACGGATAAAACTTGAACGGAGTGGATAAATTCGATAATCGTTAATAATACTATTGTATATCTACCGATAAATATTTTTATGATGGTTATAAAATGGTATACGATACTGTTTTCAATTTTAAACTTAGTACTCGTACAATCTTGCAATGCAATATTTTTCCTCGTCGACTCCTAGTAATATTAATTATAAAACCAAAATTAAACAGATTCGTTCTGTGTTCGATATGTTGAAAATTGTTTATGGTTACCGACTAGTAGGTATATAATTATATTGCCATAGGTGCCCGTGTAAATTGCATTATTCAGTTTAATGAATTTTTTTTTTTTTCCGTGTTCGTATTGAACAATTAATTTTTACATCATCATATTATAAAATATTTACTAATATTGTACTTCCGAACATTGTTCGCTTTAACTTGTTCGGTTGACTTGTTCACTTAATCTCGTGTATGTTTTAAAATATAAACAATAATACTGTATAATAAATGTATTGTGTGTTTAACATAATCATATATTATAGCTTGTATTACACTGTCTGTTGTACAAAAAACATTATTATAATTATTGTATACGAATATCGTGCAGATTTGCATATTTTTAAGAAAACAAATACTCTGCACGAGTAAACAATATTAAACTATTTACCCAGCAATATTAAAAAAAATAAAATGTACATATATCTGACGCAATAGATATTATACTATGTGTATAACATTGAACCGTGGGATACCAAATATCGTCATAAATTAATGTAAGCGATTTAAGGTACGATTGTAAGTAATTATTTTATTATTGCCCCTAGAATTGTGTGGCTCCGCTAGCAACGTCCTCTAAACTACTATATTTAGATATGGAAATTATTTTACCAAACGCGTATTATCATATTATGACCATAGTAATATAATTTATTTAAAAAAATGAAATTCTAACGAAAATGTCAATATTTGTATTATGCAAATGCCGTATGTAGATACGAAAATCATAGTTTTCCCCGACCACGACGGGATATCGATTTATATATTTCACTATCAGAACTAACCCTCGACTTAAGCCAGATTAGTTATGTTAGAATTCCCCGTGACCTATATTTTAGATTCGGGCGGCTAAGGGTGGCTAAGTTTTTACTCGGTACACGTATTGTGACGGTGCATGCAAGTGTTTTATTATAATAATTATAATAAGATTACAATAGACGTGTGACAATTGAAAATCCAACGCAATTATTATATAGACAGTAGCTACTAAATGCACTTATTTAAAAAAAAAAAATTTCTGGACAAGGGTATAAAACGTCGGGGAATCGTTTTTAAAATGCAATATGTTATTGTCGTCGCGTTTGATTCCGATAAAATCCGTACTATTTTTTATATTTTAACCTCTATATACGTATATATCTTTCACAGTTCGCGAGCTAACAAACCGTTCCGATTTGTTTTTACTTATTTTTATTTTATAAACCGTTTGTTTTTTTCGACTGAAACATCTAGGTAACTCTCCTGTACGCAAACCATTACCGGGCCGTTTTCGCAAGATTAAGGACCGGGGGGGAGGGGGTGGGTGGGCGCAGAGGCGATATCGTAATATTTTATTATCGCGTTCGCCGGGAAACTTTACGACGAAAATCGCCCGTGTTCGAAGGCGCGTTGTTAAAATATTATCGCCGGCCGTATGTACGACCCGAGTCCGTCGTACACGCGCGACACAGCTACGACGGCGACGGGCGACGGAAAATAGCGAGTTCGTTCTGTGACGCATCCTCTGCGCGCGATTATAAATTATAACAATATAAACGACAACACAATAATATAGCCGCGTAAATCGACTTTGGGCCGAGTGAGCTTAATAACCGTATGCGCAATACGGTAACGTTTAAATAAAGCGGATGTGGCGTATAATAGAACGCGTACGAATAATAAAAAAATAAAAAAAAAAAAAAATAATAATAAAAAAAAAGCCCTACGCTATATTATTTTTGCTTTGTGTGAATTCGTTCTTGGAGAGATTATATCAATTTAGAATAAGTTGGCGCGGCGTACACGGCCGGGGTACGCGTGTATGTACGCGCGTGGTATGTACGCTGCGTTATTATATTATAATAATATCTTGTTAGGTTAAATCGTCTGTTGTTACCACCGGGTTATATATATGTATATATATATATATATATATATATATATATATATATATATATATATATATTTATGTCCCGGGTGTACGCGCCCGCAATATATGCACATCGCTCAGATACAATAATATAATATAAACGTGTCTATTGCCCCTGTCCCCCTTGTCACCTCGACGTTTTACAGGCGAGATCGCTTAATTGACCCTTTCAATATTAATATATATATATATATATATATATATGCATATATAAATTGAATCCGTCCGACTATAAAAACCCAATTGGTTTTGTCGGTGTGTATAATAATAATAAAGTACGTTATATTAGCCACTACCGGTATTATTATTATTATTATTATTATTATTGTTGTTGTTATTATTATTATTCTCCTGCGGGTCCTCTCCCCGAATCGATTTATACGCGCGGACCCCGTCGGATCCGATCCAATAACGCGACCGCCGTCTTCCCGTACACAAGCAGCTCTCGCCGCAGCGTTGTCACACACCGTTTCGTACTGTCCGCCCGTCGGTCCGTTCGTCTCTAACATTTTTTTTTTTGTTTTCTCTTTTTTCGTTTTCGCTCCGCCGTTTACCGCCGTCCTAACTTGGACTCGTAAACCCGTCTGCTATTACCCGTCGCGAAAAACAAAAAACAATCATCATGCACGAAATTATATCCTGTATAAGTACCACGGTGTTGTTCATCCTTATTTTATGGACTTCGTCGTTAAAATTGTGCCTGTGCGACGGCAACACGATCAACACGTATAACACGACTACCGTCACCGCCGCCACCACCACCGTCACCGCCGCCACCGTCACCGCCACCACCGTCACCGCCACCACCACCGCCGCCGCCGCCGCCGCCGCCGCCGCCACCACCGTCACCGCCGACACCGTCACCGCCGCCACCGTCAAAAATTGCGATTTTACCGAAAAGTTCGTAAATCGTTTTGCTCTTTTCTTTTTCTACAGAAACAATTTTATAACATAACGTTTATTTGTTTTTTTTTTTTTTTTTGTTCTTCTAGTTACAACGAGGCCGTCACGATTAGCGTCCAAGAACCGGTATACGTGACTAAGTACAGATGGTGTTTCGAAATGCCGCCGAGATGCCCGGAAAGCAGACAAGAATACAGAACAGTACTCAAAAACATTGTAAATATAATCAATAAAAATAAAAAAAAAACCAAAATATATTCTGTTTTATTGTACGTATTAATAATCCGAATGAAAAAAAAAAAAAAAAACCATTTTTCAGACTGTACCCAAAACTCGCACGGTGAGGAGATGCTGCATTGGTTACATTCAATTGTACGATGACTGCATTCCAAAATGCACCGAAGATAAATGCCCCAACATCCAATGTGCACCCGGTACGAATAAATGTAAATGCAAGTCCGGATTTACGGGACCCATGTGTAGACAAAGTAAGTACGCACTATATTCCGACAAGTGTACTAAATAAATAAATAATACTTGAGAATATTATTTAATTTGGTTGTTTTTGTTATTTCTTCACTTTGAATTTGTCGATGTGAAATATCGTTTACAACTATATTCGATTAATTTTTGAAATTAATGGAACGCCGAAAGTTTATAAAAAAAAAAAATTACATTACATCGGCAATAGTAAATAAAAAAATATTCTCTCTCACTTCGCGTGTCAATATGTTCCTCAATAATTGTCACGGAAAAATACAAATTTAAAATTTTAGAAAATTACTCCTAGTTTAGCCAATAAATAATTCGACTCAAGGTGCCGAAACCGTATGTTTTTCTTTTGACTGAATACTACAATTTGGTATCGACAAAATAATAATAATAATAATAATAATAATAATAATAATATTAATTTAAAAAAAAAAAAAATCCATTATTTATAATTAAAACGGTTATTATAATAATTGAATAATGTGTTTTTCATTCAAATTCCGACGTAAATAAATTACTGTGCACATTATGAGAAGTAAACGAAAACCCGCCCTTCTTAGTCTTAAGGTGTACATCATTAACATTTTATTATATAACATGGTGCTATTAATAATAATAATAATAATAATAATATGTATTATATTTAATGAATGAAGTATATGAAGTATTAAATGGAAAATATCTGTTATAATTAAATGATAAACGTTTTACTTAACATGCGGCAATCGTTCAAGGACTCGGTTTAACTCATTCATCACCGGATGATACGAGGGGGGGAGGTAATAATTTGTTTTCGGAATTAATAACGGAAATATAGTATATTTTACAAAATATAAAATATACTACATCAATCAAATCGAATTAATTTTCCCAAGTGTATATATATATATACATACAGGAATATTGTGTACGGTACACTCAATGAACAACGCCCAGACCAAACCGCTGGACCTAGTAACCTTGGGGGGCTATTAATAGAGGGGTGCTCACACATTCAATTTTGCTGAAAATTTAATTTCACAATTACATAATTGGCGACGCGGATGAAAAATAAAACAGTGATTATTATTATTTGATTTGGTTTGTACGGACAAGGAAATCTCTCTTTTTAAAGAGGAAACAATACTTAAAGACCGCGCTAGAGTTAGGCGAAGGTTAGAAGGTTGAATCCGCGGCCATTTAATTTTTCACGGGCATCGCTAGTATTATAACATGTTCGGCGTGCCTATCGATATTTTTTTCATTAAAATTAATTTAGTTTATTTTTAATATACTAAGCAATTAATAAAATGTTATCATACGATATCATAGTATATTAATTATTATTTATTAAGTGTAAAAAATTAAAAAAAAAAAAAAAAGACGGACATACTTCGCATTATAGATGGGCTACTGTTGTAGGTGGGATGATGGAAAGGTAGATTGAGGCGAATTTAGTATTTTTTTACGATTTTCATCAAAATTTGCACTTGTAAAAAAAAAAAAAAAACTTTTACATTACGTTTAGTACGCCTCAAATTTTATCTTTCGCACCGTCGAGTACGATTTATCGATGAAACTTTTTTCAAATTTACTTGCATTTCTATTGGACCAGAACGATTTTATCCCTATAAGACCAAATACAAATAACAATACTCGAAAACGTCAAATTAGTAACTCACTCAAATATCGCCATTATATTTTAAACATTTTTCCAAGTCTAGAAAGGGTGGCTTATAATTATATTTTGTGAAAATATCAGTTATCTACGATTATTTTTGACCGAATAACAATAAAATAATTAAAAAATCAAAAATATTGTGGTAAATTTTCTCGTTTTTATTATTATTATTATTATTATTATTATTAAAACTTTATTGTTTCAATCAATTAACATAATCAACATAAGTACGTATACTATAAGAAAATGAAAAAGATTTTGTTTCATTTTCAAAAGCTAAAAGCTTGTGCCGAAAAGGAGAGTTTTAGTATAAATTGGTCAACATTATTTTATACAATATTTGATATATTGTATGGAATGTTTTTCCTACGTTTTTACCAGGTTTATCCCAAATATTACGAAAACAACAACGCAAATCACAAAATGACCTGTTCAATGCACCAATAAAAAACAAAATATTTTCAGAAAGTGCACCACAAGAGAATGTCGCAGCCAAAATAGTAGATCAAAAATTGATTACAGGTGGGAAAAATTTGTTTTTTAAAAACACATAGTAAAAATAATACATTTTTCGCTTTGCTCAGAATCTAAAACAATAATTTAGGGCACGTACGTATTTATGATATATGTGAAAAACCATCGTGTATGCAAATTAAACATATTAACATGAAAAAGGTCTTGAAATTATTTACTTTTTTTCTAATTTGCATCAAAGGCGAAATATACTATTTTTTATAACTAAATTATAACACAAACGATTTGCGGTTTTAAATTGCGTTTTAATTTTTTTTTATTAACATAAATTACTTAATGATTTGTCTATTATAATTTAATTTTTTACGTTGACTATACCGTACAATTTTTTTATTTAAAATAGGTTTATATATATTTATAAAAACCTGTTTTAATTTAATGAATCAAAAAATTATAATTGCAACATTAAAAAATGCGAAATAAGTTGTAATTATTTGGTTGTATATAAATATGGAATAATTAAAAATACTTTAAATTTTTAACTATAAAACATAAAATAATAATAATGATAATTTTGTTTTATCTGGCTCTTGTAGTTCTATTTAGTATTTTTATTTTATTTTGTCTTTGGGTTATTCTGATTTTGTATTATTTTTTATTCCTTATTTTTTTAAAATTTAATTATCGCGTCTTTATATTATAATTCGATTTTATCTATCTGTGTAACACTAATTTTTTTAATTTTGTTATTTAAACTCACTATCTCCAACACAAGCAACGCTGATACTTCTATCGGAAGTATAAATAATTCTAACTGTAAATTATAATATTCCATTTTTTTCTAATATTTCTAATTTAAAAAAATTATTGTTTTAAAAATTCAACAATTAAATCAAATTCGTATCACATAATCTGCACGGTTCACCCAACTCGGAATGATTTTTTTAGGATAAGAATTATTTTATTATTATAATTATACGACTGTATAGAATATGAATGCATGATTACTGTATGTTATCTCTATCATGCAGCAACATAACAAAAATAGGTCATAATATGACTAACAAAAACTACTCCATTTCCGAGTTACCTGCATCCGTACTATCAATAATAACATTATATAAATATAAAATAGCTCATGTACCTATACTGGTTGTATTTTATTATAATTCGTGTAGTTTTAAATCTAAAAACATCACAAAGAAATTTTAAAATTGTTAATCTTAACCCGATCCATATTGAGGTACAACACATGTATTTGATAATTCTGAATTAATAATGGTGTCCAAAAACCACTTTTTGGGGTTACCTATACCTGCTATATATAAAACAATATTGCTTTTTCTCAAAAAATTACTTTTTTTAAAATTATTTGATTGAAATTACAAAAAAAGTTGAAAACCGTATATTAATAACTTAAAATTATTCCGTGTAGACCCACCGACAACTGGTATGTAGGTGCATTCATCCAATTATACATATAATTACTTACACAGTCATTTTAATAAAAACTTTTAATTGTTCAAAGCTCTTAAAAAATCACAAAAAAAAAAATTGTATAATTTCGATTATAACACTTCTATGTAATTCAGTATTAGATTTAAGATGGCGTGTTTGTTGTTATGTTTAATAATAATCACTTTTAATATAACTAAACCCTATACCAGAGGTGTATTTATGATAGTTAAGGGCCTTTTTATTTTTTTCTATTGCTCTTGGCACTTACATTTTTTTAATTTTATTGTGCAGCTCACGAGTCTTTTCTAACTAGGGCTTCCCCTGTCTCGTGAAACTGTTTCATACCGCATTAGGTACGTTTAGTTTAAATTGCTTTTTTTATATTGTGATTATTTGTATACAATAGCTCCGCCACTGCTGGATCATTTCACTAAAAACCCAAGCGCTTTAATCTCTATGAACATATTACACTTTTTACGAATATATTTCAATTTATTGAATGATTCGGTTGCATTAAACCGTGTTTACACTAACCGTCATATTGTTCGCGCGCTAATCGGAACGACCGTATTTCAGCGTGTGCCGTCGGATACTGGGGCAACGACTGCAAGAACATTTGCCATAAAGCGTGCTCCCATTGCGACCACAATACAGGGTGTTGTTACGCTGTGATCGTCGGAGGCCGTATTCCTGTCGCAGGACTCAAATTCTGCGCCACAAAACGCGTCTCGGTGGCATCCGGACAAGACGACGACGGCGACGACGCAAATATACAATCCGAGACGCGCAGCGAATATCGTACACAAGAACCGAGGACTGTCCAGACTACCCCGGCGGTGAAATCGAACGGGCCCAAAGTAACGCAGGGAACGCCGGAGATCCGCTTCACACAGATGTCGGCGGAAGAGGAGATGATCGTGGAGGAACCCGAGACGACGTCGGTCCAGCAACTGTCGAAGACGCGTAACAACAGCGGCGGGTTCGTCGGCACGGTGACCACAATGCGGGTGACCGTGTACAAGTACGACGAACTGGTGACCAAACTCATTTGGATATCCGTCATGACCGTGGTGGCCATCGCCATGGTGTTCATAATCATGTTCGTGGTGTTTTTCAATTGTTACGGAGTGTCCAAGTTGGACGACTGCAGAACTCAGAATCGGCGGATGACTTCGATCATGAAAAATGATGGTAAAAACGACAATCTTATATAATAAAACACGCGCGCGTTTTTACGATTTCCGTTTTGATTTTATTCCCGGTCCAATAAGTCAGTGGCCGTAAGAATGGTTTTATAGCAAATCGATGAGAAAGGAAGCCGATGATAAGAGAAAGACCCGAAATGAAATGGTTTGATATGATTGTAAGTGATATAACGATTACTGATGTGTTGGGGTGTGCGTAAATAATGTGAAAGGCAGTTTCGAGCGGAGATTTAGGATCAAGTCGGCCGACCCTAAATAGTTGGGGAAAAGAGGCGAAGGATAACAAGACATTAAAACACTTTTCATCATTTTGAACTCTTATAATATTATTATTTCAACCAAGATCGTTTCGTTTTATCACATAAACTTTCAAACGCGTCGATTTTCCCGGTGCGTGCGCTGTTTGAAAATTAATATTGCTAATTCGTCCGTTATTAGGTTGTATGCAAATTATCATATTCAATGTCGTCTATGAAAATTTTTTTTTTATTATTATCATACATTCTATAAACTCAGATTATTATTATTTTTATATTTATTTACAGAAAAGTGTAAGCAAACCTTAAGTCATATTCCACCAGACAGATACACAAAGGCCCCGGTTTCACACACATGTAAGCTAATATATACTTGATATTTAATTTTTTAACTATAAAACTGTTCTACTAAGTACCTTAAATTTCGTATACAAATATTTATTTATATATGTATATATGTTTATGAAAACAATATTAACTATATTAACTATATTGGCTAGATTGGCTTCAATTTAATAAAATAAACCTAGTTGAATTTATTCACAAATGTTCCCTAAGGACATGCGAAAAAAATATCTTGCTGCTACTATTAAATTCTGACTCAATAAAATTTAACAGTAACGGATGTTCAATAACAAACTACAATTACATTAATTTAAACCATTGAATAAAGGCTTTGTACTTTATTTCCGTTTAAATAATTTTTGACAAACATTTATATTAAAACATTACTGATAGTTTTACGGTACATATAATATGTTTCCGTAGAATTTTAACAAAATATTTAGAGAATTATTGATTATCGTTTCTGATATTTTAGTAAATTCACGTTTTGTCAACACATTACACGGTTCTAGTTGAGAAATTGCACAAAGCCGTCCCGTATTTTATTATATGTGCAATATTAAATGAACAAAAATAAATAACACCTAAAGATATATTTTCCAATAGATAATAAAATACTTTTGAATACTTTTAATTTCCAAAATAATCGCACATAATTTTGAAATGTTTATTGCCTGGATAAATAGTTAATTTAATATTATTTAAATTAATTTCTAGCTGCCAATGCTGACGTGCCAATTCATCCAGAGATATTTTGTCCAGTTTTCTCGGCTCCTCATTACACAGGTAAGAATTTAATCAATATTTATTGTTACCTACGCAACATTTTTTTATTTTCTTAAAGTTTAAAAATGCTAAAAAATTCATCACATTAATATAAGAAAGTTAAAAAAATAATATCTATACTTAGAACATATTTAAAATAAGGAATTTTAGCATTTATATATTTGTCTACTTTGGGGACAATGTCGTGGGAGAACCGGGGTCTCTAACCTCTATAACGGATATGCCGATCATGTACATAGTGAACTACTTCAGTCAAGGTTAATTTACTTCAAAAAGAGTTGTCATTTTAAAATTAAACGAAAGTTTCATCTGTACAGTTTATTTCGTAGCTGATATTGCTAACTGCTAACAATATATCAAGTATAACTTAAATTCAATTTTCTATATCGGATATAATGGTTGGCTAAGTTTGAAACGTGGGGCGGGGGAAATTAACTAAAGTTTCGATCATCGTGGCTTGAACTATTTTTCTGCTTTATTACGTACCCAATCGACATGTTCAATGCGTTTACAAACAAATACGAAAACTCCATCAATAAATCTAAAATAATAATTGTGAACTTTTGATTTTTACACGTGTCGGATAATAGCAGCTCGTAATAACGACATAATATTTGGGTATGGATTATGCGTGTTACAAATGAAGAGTCGATTTTTACACTATGAAATATTATGTTTATCACAGACAAAATATACGAGTTTAGAGTTTATTTAACAGTGATAATATAAATGCAATGATAAAAATGTTTAGATTTGAATTTACTATTCTCGCGTGTGATTTTTATTCGATCTCACTCGTTTGTAAATAGATTATGCGAATAATCTTAGAACAATATTAAAATGTTAATACCGACCGAATGTGAAATAATCCATTGTTCATATAGACTGTAAACATCGAGAAATAAATTCTGGATTATATTTATTAAAAATTAAAAACAGAAATTTGATATAGGTCTACGTACTTAATGAAAATCGGACAATTTCCCTTGCCCTCCCATTTACACAAACAATAATTTGGTAATTAGTATAACAATATTACCTATTCAAAACGATCAATTATATTATAATATATAGTACATTCAGTTTTAATCATAATATAAGAACGAGAAGGTATATTTTGTGTTATTTAGTTTTTGTCGCCACTATAGTATTTAAACGTTTTTAATTTTCCAATTTTTTTTCAATCCGTTTTTGATGCAACTCGAAAATGTGAGAATATCAGTTATTATTGTAAACTTATAAGAAAATCAATCTCAACTAAAAAACAAATTTTCCTTATATCGCATCGCTAAAACGACCGGTTCGTTACAAGTATATAATATTCTTAATAGAATAAAAATACTATAAAATAACTGTACAATATGTGGAATAAACAAAGACGTGAAAGATCACCCTTTTCGATCATATAAGAGAAAATATGTTTCTTTTTAGCTTTTTTTTTTTTTTTTTTGATCACGACGTGTAACATAATTTCAGCCTTCTTGTTCATTCTTCTGAGGACATTTATATAGTTACAACGTATAATCGATTAAACTTATTTACCAGATTATTGTTATAAATTATAGGTAGATAGTAAAAGTCCAAGTGCAAAATGGGTACAAAATACTTTTGTTTTATCATATTAAAACAGGTAAGTCTCTCCCAGATTTAATTTTAGTTAAAAACTCAATGCCTGCTGGTAATTATTAATTTTTAAATAATACAATATATAGATATAGGGAATAAATATTTGTAAATCACTACGCAATATAATATTAATAATACATTTTTATTTTATTATTTTTAAACGTAATTTTTCAGGTGGATCGGCATTATATGATTCCCCTCAACCGTTATACGAAATTCTATGTTGAATTTGTATAATGTAACAAGTTCATTAATTAGTTAGTTAAAAATTAATAATTTGAAAAACTGTTAATCGTAACTATTATACCGCAACTACCTTATTAAACAATAACATATAATATGCTTATATACTTTTTATTTAAATATGTATTATTTTACATTTTATCTTCATTATATCTAATAATATATCTGTAATAATATTTTTATAGTTGTTAAAAAAAAAAAAAAAATTAGTTTTATTTATATCTGACAAATATTATATAACATTTACATAACCTATATGCATTCCTTTATTAAAATATTATAATATCTGAATTTGATTTTTTTTTCATAATGGATATATTTTTAGATTCTTTACGCAGTAGATTGTAGATCTGCTGAAAATACAGGGATAATATAGTAACTATATAATATAATCATATTTTACGAATGGGGTACATAATATTATATAGTAGTCATATAGTTTACGTAGGTAGTATAAGTAATAACGTAATTCAATAAGTGAAGCAAATATTTTTTTTTCAATATGAACAAAGTCTGATATTTCTCGTAAAACGTCATTCGTTTTATTATTATTTTTTTTTGTTTTGCTTTTCCCCAGTTATCGTAATAATCCGAACATCCTTGGTATAAAACCAGAGTAAATTTTGCCACGCTCAAATAAACAATAATGCATCCCCGCCTTATAAATATTAGATGTTTTGTCACATATGAGAAAATTATCGTTGATGCGTCCTGGGCGTAGGCCCTGATCCTGTACAAAACCACAATCGGTATGTAAAATGCACGAAACGCAATTATTGTAACTATATTATATATCAAGGGCACGCGCATAATTGCATAGAACCCTTCAGTTTATATTTTGAAGTGCCACCGTATATTATATTATTCCATCGATTTAATTATTAACAATATTATGTTGGTGTTAGAAAAAGTGTGCTTACGCCTCCCTAGCTACTACTGCTAATAATATTTTGCAATATTTGTTTAGCAATAGAGGTTATTTAAATGAATATGAATCAGCCATTTTAAATCATGTTTTCCTTTTTGTGTATGTGCAATTTAATCAATTTAGCACATATAGGAAGCGCAAATTAAATCAAATCTATTTGGTTAAATCGTTCAAGTGGTCTACGTGCCAAAATATAACAATTTAAATAAGGACACAACTCGAGGGTACCAGGAAGTGAAGGAGAGTAATAAAAATATTAAACACACTACAAATAAAAAAATATATATAAAGTGTTCATCTCTGGGAGTGTTCATAAAATAAAATTTATTTATTTTTAAAAAACGCACCCAGAAATGTATTTTCAATTTCAACGAATTGTTACAAATACATGTATATTTTATATCTATGATCCCCAATGATAAACACGAATATTATTAAAATATTTATTAATCTGAATTTAAAAGCGTTAGTGTTTAGTGTATATACATTATAATTGGTTTTGTACTGATTTTCGTATACGAAAATGCATATAAGGTAGAAACATAATAGAAACATTCCAGTTAGGCATACCGAAAATACGTATGTTCACTTTGGAAAAAAAAAATTATCATTTCGATTAACCTTTTCGTTTTGTTTCAACGCGTAACTATTGTGTTTTAAAATAAAAAATAATAAGATGTGCATAATAATATAAGTGCATATACATCAGAGCCCGTCGTTGTAACAATAATTTCTTTCTCGGAAAAAAAAATAAAAATAATAATAATAATAATATTACGGACACGTCATAGGACAAATTTAATGATGTATAATATTATAATATGAAGTTTATGCCGTCCAATTTGTATTATACTATTTATTAATATTATATGGAACCGGATGGTATAATCAGTTCAGATTATTGAACTCGTTATACACATCTTACAATAATATAGGTCAAACTGCAGTCGTTTAAATAAAACGTAATAGGTACCTCGTTAAGAGCAAAAGAAGAAAACAAGTTTGATGGTCCACGCATTTATTTAAAGTGATAACAATATAATTTACTGTAAAAAAATATATATATATTACCATATGTCTTATATTATTAAATAAAATCAGTTTTGGTCCAACTTACTTTTTAAAAGTAATACAATTACAATTACCTTTTTTTTTTTTTTTAAATGTCATTACACTACAATTTGCATTACCGACCTCAAAATTGTATTTAACAAAGTGAGTTGCTTTACTTCTGAAACTAGAAACTAATTATTTGTAGGTACTTCCAATTTTATTTATTTTTTTTTTTTTCCTATCATTGTCTGACACTTTTTCAGACAAAAAAAAAACATACATATTCATTTACATTAATCTTTATTTCATTACATATATATATCAGGCAAGTACAATTCTAACGGCTATAACTATACTTGTTATATTATTATTAAAACCCGATTAAAACAAAATATTGTTTTGAAAATAGATAACTTATGAACAGTTTAACTATAAATAACGCATTGTTAAAGTTACAATTAACAATAGTAACATAGTTAACAACACCATTAGTAGTATAAAAAATGTAATTAAATTTAAAAACAAAACACCAAAATTGTTTTAGAATCTAACACTTTATGAAATATATGTATATATATATATATATACAATATGTAATACAAATAAATAAAAATATTTATAGGAAAAACTTAGCGTATGACATTGGCTGTATGTGTTTATTAGCGATAGGTCGTTACCACTTTTTACCGATATCCGATATCCCGATATATTATGCTATCAATAACCGATATTTGAAATCGTTAGGTCAAGTTCAATAATAGCAAGAGGCGCTAATTCGTATTAAATCTCCTAGTCACTCCAATTTTTTTTTTTTCAATTCGAGCACTGATTATGCGTAACTAAAATAGTAAAACTAGGTAGTGATAAAATTATACAGTAATTAAAAAGAAAATATGTATTTATTTTAAATTTTAATTGGTTTTTGAGTAAACAACGATTGTCGGCCGACAAGCTTCTACAACGATCGAACTATACCAACACCAATCATCCAACATGTGTTAAGTCTAAAAACAACGATACTCGTTTAAATAAACTCAATAAAACTGTTAAGATGTCAATTAATTATTTAGCATTTTTTTTTTTTTTTTTTTTTTTTTTTTTTTTTATTATATACGTATATTGTAGGAACCCAAATCTATTACACGAATTTAAATGTCAACGCTATATATTTAAATAAATAAACATAGGCGCCTACACACAAAGTTTAAACTGATTTATTTTTTTAATATACATACGATTTTACATTCCTGCAGGTAATCCGTGCAGATTACTGGAACATAGTTATAAGTAATAAATACAATATTTAAAAAAAAAAAAAAAAAAAAAAAAAAAAAAAAAAAAAAAAAAAAAAAAAAAACACGTAGTAAACCATCACTATTAAAATCTAAAAAATATTGAGGTTCTCGTAAGAAGTTTGATAAAATTTTACTGGAACATAATATTATTATACGTATTATATTATATATGGAACACACATTTTTTGAGTGCTGTTCAAGTTGAATAATATTATTAAAAAATATATATTTTTGATTTTATAGGGCCTTATTGTGATTTAGAAATTGACTTGGCAACGAAAATAATAAGAACGACACTGGAATTTGGTTTCGTATTTTTTAGAAAGTAAAATAATTTATTTTTATTATATAAATATTAACGTTTACAAGAGAGTACTTATACGTATAATATATAGTTGTCCTTTTTTGGTCAGCAAAAATCTCGCACCCTCAAAAGTGTAATCCAAATTATACTGTCGAAAAAACACAATCACAATAAAGTTTATTGTATTTTATATATACCCAACTACATAATATTATTCTCTAAATTATAATTGTATATATGATTTTTATTATTATTATTATTATTATTATTATTTAAAATGAAGCATCATCTATTATCACGTTTTATTTTTTTATTTTTTTTTTTCACCGAAAACCCCACCCGAAATAGTTTTTGGTTACCAAACTTGCCTGGCAACGTCCCTGTTTTAAGGCATATTTTAATTAAAAATATTAATAATGCCATTGTTTTATTTAACGATATCCATTTATAACAGCTATTACGGTGAATCCTACTCGTTGAAGTAATATTTTATGATGTGCACTCAAACAATCGTGTAAGCCTTGTGCGTTATAATTTTAACAAATTGCTAAACCTTTGTGTTTCGCAGTCGAAAAATAATAATTTTGATAACGAAATGGTATAATTTAAAGAGAAATATTTGTTCTTATTTATCTTATTGGTGACTCACAATATAACGGTATATATTCAATATAATAATCTTGTGCGTATAAAAATAAAAGCATCGAACCGTGCGTATATAAAAAGAAAACGAATTGAAAAAAATTACGTGTAGATATACATTATGGATTTTTATAATTTAGTATTTTCTCTTTGTATATACGCAAAAAAAAAAAAATAATAATAATAATAATAATAATAATAATATCGTTTTTCATTACAAACAATATAATGCGTGCTTCCGTACGCTATTTTATATCGATTTTTCTCTCTCGGTCGAATTTTACCCACTACAATCTGTTTTATATAGGAGTGGCAAAATTGTCGTACCTACGTGTAACTTATATAGGACAATAATATAGTATATACGTATATCAGTTAGACGCTTTATGGTCCGTTTTATACTCTTTTTTTATGGAACACAATATTGTTTTTATAGAATATAAACAAATATGTTGTTTGCATATATGACATGTGCAAGTGTTAACATGTACAATGTACCGAGCCGTTTGATCCTTACTCCTTTGACAAGTGTTTCTCAGATAAGTATCGAAATGGGGGAGGACGCCGCCGAATAAAATGTATTTCAAATACGCTAGAGGAATTTTAGTAAGGCATTTTTAACCGACTTGCCGTATTTCTCCGTAGTTTATCTATTATAGTAAACAATTATATAGGTACTGTATATCTGTAGTTGGTAGAATAAAAAAAAAAAATAAATAAACAACTTAATTATAGAACCGTCTACTCATAAACCCCCCCCCCATCCCCGTCAAAATGTCGACTATTATCAAAAACCGAATACAAAAATTCTTTAATAAAATTACGTTTTCTTTGAAAAATCGGAGTATTTTCACTACCTGATGTAATGTTTTCCGTGAAAAACAATCTTTGTAAAACTTCGCTACACTCAACATTAAAAAAAAAAAAAAAATGTTTCTAAATTATTTTTAAAACTTTTCTAATTTTTAAATGATTTAATTAAAAAAAAAACCCTAATATGTGGTTTGGTATTACCAATTTGTTCCAAAATTTACATGACAATTTATATATTGAATACCTATTAAAAGCTTTTTACGAATTATCTAATATTTGAATCAATTTTTAATTTTTGCCGAAATATTTAAAATGTTATATTTAATGTTATATAAATTTTAAATATTATGCAACAAATGAAATATTTTGAAAGTCTATAGTTCATTAGTTTCCATTATGTAATATAATATTAGTAAAAGTAGTCAGGACCATGTGAGTTTGTAATTGTGCGTCCACAATGAACTATTTCTAATAAATTCTAATCACTTGATCGACGATAACTAAAAATGTAAATTTTAATATTTCACTACCCACAGCCATATTTTAATAGGTACCTGGGCTGTTTACCAGCTGATTATATATGATTATATCATTTTAACTACACCACTTTCTTTGTAGATTGTTTACGCTAAAATCGTTTTATAAATAATTAATATCATTACTAGTGAGTAGTTGTTTTTTGGCCAGAAGTTTAGTATTGAGAATCTTAATATTATAATTGAGATAATATTACAATTTGAATTCGAGTCTTTTACTATTATGATATATGTATAGATACCTCGTATCAATTATATGTCTAGCGATTGTAATTTTATGTCAGTGTTATTCCTCCTGTAATTATTTTCAAAAATGTTACTGTAATTTTTCAAAATTGTCGTCAAAAAGCGAAAAATAAATTTAATAAATATCCAGGTTCACAGTCTATCGCGAATAATGCGATGAATGTTGTCGTGTTGTCGTGTTCAACGATATTTGCAGCACGCATAATATTAAATATTATACGCATTTAGCATGTCAAATATTGTATATTGTTCTACTATATACCCTAAGCTTAGAAATGTTTAATATGACACTAGACGTCGAATGATGTAGGTCGACCCAACCGACCAACAGTCCTGAATATTCTTATTAAGCTCCAGTCTTTCTAGATACGTACCCATACGGTTCGATCACAGTGATCCATATAGTAGGTATAAATAGCTATAAGACAAAAGTCCCATCATTTTCCCTGCCCGGTTGAGTAAGGATTTTGAATACGTTCGTGAAATTAAGTTGGCCAAGCGGTCATTATTATATTTAAGTATATGTATTACCTACAATAATACATTCCTTCAACGGGCTTTGTTCCTACGTTTGCGTACATTTTTGACTAAAAGATTTTGTTTAAAAATACGATTTCAGCATCAAATGCACGAAAAGCTCTTTTATTATATATTTATTTTTTATCTACTCAGTAATCCTAATTTTTAACCTCTCACATTATTGAAATTTTTTTGAAGACTAGATTCACCGGTAATATGTTCAATACCCTGAAGTTATCACTAGTATAATTTGTTTTTTTGGAGACATGTGTGTACTATCTGTCGTTGATGAACCGTTAGTGGTTTTAGAGCGTTATCAGAAAGTCCCCTCCCAGATTAAAAAAAAACCATATTGAAAAATTACTTGGTATGGCGCTAAGTTAGCTGTTCGCATAATATGAGTAAATACAACTTTACGTAACTTATAAAAACGGAAATTTAAACTGCGAAGCAGGGACGGATTGGCATACATTTTCAGCCCGGAGAAATTATTATTAATGAAATTAATAGAAACTATTAATATAATAATAATATAATATTATTAATATACCTTCTATATATGTATATTGTATATACATCATATATAAAAACACTACCAGTCTGATGAAAAGAACTGGGTTAACTTTGATTATATTTCCTGGTTATCTTCCCCTAAGTCTAGGTCTCTTACGAAAGTAATACCTTTGATTTAGAAAACATATCAAGCATGTTTCTATACACTTTGAATCATCTATTATACATTTATTTCGTTTTGCTCGTGCCTCTTCGGCACCATTCTTACGTTTTTCTCAAACACCGTTTATCTTAAATCGTGTAAACGGTGTACACTATAGTCTATACAACTGTTAGGGTACAAACAAATAATAGTTGATCTAATTTAAAACTAAAATGAAATTAAGTAAAATAAATGCCGTGATTTATACGATTATAAACAAATATATTGCATTATGCTCGACTTTTTTTTTTCTCCTAAGTACGTCTTATGATGAATCTCGTGTCAAATTTCCAAGCATTTCTACTAGGCCAAAACAATTTTATCCAAATAAAAACTAAAACGACACAAACATTTAAAATGACTCAAAATCGCCAAAATGTTTCCACGTCAAGAAAGTACTAATATTAATATTCCGTGAACATTTTAGGTCTCTACTATTTTTTTTTTACCAATTTATAACAAAAAAAAAAAATCGAAAATAAAGGAACCGTGATTGCCGTTCATTTTCCAGTTTTTCCTAGGTTTGTTTCCCAATTATTAAAAAAAAACCATAACAAAAATCAAAAAATGACCCACCCCCGTGTTTTATGCCCCAACTAGATCCAATTTTTTTCAGAAAAGATGCTACACATAAATATTGAACAAAAAAAATACACATCATATAGTAAAACCAATACATTCCTCCTTTCCTTCGTTCAGAATCTAAATCACCTACAGCGGCTCATAAGGCACCGACCTTGTTGCGAGACGCATAACTAAATTATTTACGTTCGGGTTCCATCTTAGATATTTATCAAAATACCTAAATGTAAAACCTAAGTAACGGTTATTTGTATATGACAGGTCATGTCATTACACAGGTTGCTATTATTATAGAAGTGTAGAATTAGTTTCTTAAAATTATATTATGTATTATTTATCATACAATTCATAAATATAGTTTTTATTTAAATTAATATCTAGTTAATCTCCTATGTTTTAGAACGTCAGCGATAGTCTGCGATTTTTTCTATAACCGTGGTTTACAAGGTAGATAATTATGTGTGATTTTAACTTATCGTAATTACACTGTCTACAAGATTAAAGCCTAAAGCTTAAAGCTCAAAAGCCCAAAGCCTCATTTTTAATGACAATCTTTTTGACGTCGGTCACTGACGTGTTCACTGATAACGTCTTCTTGTTTTAACTGAAGAGTTATCAATCAATTGCATATACGTATACACTATCACTCATGAGGGCCAATCTACTTGAATGGCAATCAAAAATCAATCATGTTTGAAATTGATCAGTCAAAAGATATGATTGTCAATTGTCGTCATTCATGCAAATACACCGTATTATCAGTCTTGACTGTCAACCATAAAGATTATCATAGTGAAAATGCATAGTGTAGGCCGGCACATACACATTCGCATAAGGTCCGGACTCAAACCCCCACTTCCGAAATGTTTTCATTAACAAAGGTAATTTTTAACGAAATGCAAATGAGTCATATAGTTGTTTTCCGTCTCTGGCCTTTGAATCACACCGGTATTATTTAGAAAACAATTACATTGGTGTGGAAATACAAATTTAGAAAATGCGTTAGTGCAATTTAATATCTATTAGGATTTTTTTTTTTTTTTTTTGTATACAAATTATGATTATATATATATATAATAAAAAAAAAAGTAAATAAATATGGCCAGGCATACAATCAACACAATCAACATCTCTAGGCCGTAAACATCGAAATAATAATTATATTATATAACTATTCTGCATGGTGTTTGGGATTTTGGCGTTTGAAATACGTGTAACATACTCGGTAAACAAACAACGAAAAAAAAAAAAAAAAACGTTTTCGTCCGCGTCTCTATTATTTCGTGTCTACGATAATAGTTATGGAAAGCAGAAACAAAACGAAAAAAAAAAAATTCATCGTTCGGCCGCCGGGCCGCGAAACCCTTTTAGCGAGCGCCCTCTATGACCGGCGTCTCGAACAGGGCGACGGCGGAACGGCCGCGAGTCCGGCCGACAGCCGGCGGTCGTATCGGCCGGCCGCGTCCTTACGGCGGCTCTCCCCGTTACCAACGTTATCGATCGCCCGTCGTACGGTCACCACGTTGATGATAACAATAACACCACCCCGCCGCCGGAACCCGTACACTATGGACGCCGATTAAAAGAGCGCATTGGTGTAAACGTTGTCGACGGGGCCACCCTCCCCCCCCGTTACCCGACGGCACGGGACGACTGCTCGCGCCCGCGGGGTTTTTTCATTTGATATTAGTTTTTTTTTTTTTTTCAAAAAAAACAAATTTTCTCTCTCTCTCTCTCTCTCTCACTCATCAGTCCGTCCAACACGCGCCACCGCTACCCGCGGGCGATACCTACCGACTATAATAATACACCTGCCCGTGTGTATACGTATATATTTGTATTACGTGTATACATATATACGTATATATATATATATATATATATATATACGGTAATACGACCCGACCCGTATTGTGTGTTGTACGCGTATTATTAAATTTAAAATGCCGTCGCACCGTCGTCATATGAATATTTTATTGCGGTTTCCGTTTATCGATGCGTTCCGTCGTTATTACATAATAATATTATAGGTATATTATTGACGATGACGGCGACGGCAACGGCGACGACGACGGCGGCGACGACGCACTGCGGGACGAGCCGCCACGACGTGCATAAAAACGGTAGGTATATAATATTGTTTTATTTTATTTTATTTTTTTTTTTTTTGTTTTGTTTTACTACAAAACGGCATTAGAAGCCCGGTCCGGTCCGCCGTAGTAATACAATATTATAAAAATAATTATTATTTGCTGCGCGACGACCGGCCACGAATTATTTTTTGTTCGTCGTACGTCATTGCCGGGTATATAATTACATCGGTCCGTGCGGCGCGTGGTACGCGCTCCGACTTTCCAAGACACCGGTCGCCGGGCAGTCTGCCAACAAGACGCCTCTCCGTGACCGTAAAAAAAAATATATAAAAATTAATACAAAAAAAAAAAAAAAAAATAAAAATATCCGAAGCAATAAAATATACGTGCCGGTAAGTACAAACTATATACTATACACATATATATATATATAGATATAGATATAATACATATTGTTATGACGAGATACCTACTACAATACCGGATATCCACCGCGGTGACGGCCGATCCAGGCGGGCAATTGGGCCGTTTCCGCACCACCAACACCCCAAACGCTTTTCTTGTATTGTTTTTCCCCGACCCTCCCCCCACACGTTGTACAGGCACCGCGAACACTTGTATTTAATATTATTATTTCTACGGTTTATCGTAAAAAATATACAATTTTTTAATAATTTATACCTATCCCGGTACTATTATTATAAATGGTTTTGCCAGCCTCTGCCCAAAAAGAAAAAAATCAACGTCTCTGGATCCGCCGCTCATCGTCGTGGTCCTCGCACACCGCGTCGCGTACTTCAGCCACGTGCGAAATTTATTAGGGATGAGAAGCTATGGAAATTGCATATTTTCGTCCGTGTCTACTATTTATAGCTTTAGTTGACCTAAAAACACGTTCTACGACAAACGAAATTATTATAATAATATATGCGACTTGGGAGGCATTTCGAAATTCCCAATAGTTTTTCCAAAATAATTAATTTATATGAATTTTTTTCCACGCGGTACCTTAAAATAAGCGATTTATTCGGCCGCCGGTACTTAATTTGAACATTTCCTCTAGATTCCCCCCAATGGACTTTTTATTAAAATTTAAAACACCTCACAACGATACGTTGGTTTTATTTTTGTTGACTTCTGGGTTGCCTAGGCTACCAAAAACGAGCGGAAAAAAACATGACTAATACTAACTCTAGGTACCTACCAGACTACCGAGTTCCGTTTAGAATCGTTTTTTGTTTGCAATGATTTTCGTGTTGTGTACATATAAACTAAATTACATTGTATCCTACACAGCTTTCCGCCAAATAACGGTTATTGTATACT
Source organism: Tuberolachnus salignus (assembly GCA_956483605.1). Classification (NCBI taxonomy): domain Eukaryota; kingdom Metazoa; phylum Arthropoda; class Insecta; order Hemiptera; family Aphididae; genus Tuberolachnus; species Tuberolachnus salignus. The sequence goes on along the minus strand of OY101435.1, from coordinate 34,777,937 downwards.
TCAAAAAAAAAACAAATCACATTTTTCATATTAAGTTGATGTATTCGGAGATACATAACGTAATACATATGACTAATTAAAAAAAATATAATTACTATATATGCCCAAGTAAGTGTCTCGCGAGTTGTGCCCGAGGGTTTTTGCATGTTTTAGTGTTATTTCTACGCGCGTATTTGTTTGTTTGCATGAATATCATATACACCTAACATGCGTAATTTCGTTATTTTTCGAGCGGTTTTGCTCCCTATGTGACTAATCGTACTCGGTAATAATTATTAATAAAATATTACCATTATCACGACACCAGTGCCCGTTGATAAGGTTTGACCCGCGGCGTCGTGCTAATACTGATAACGGTAATAATAATAATGCGACTCACGCACTATTCGTCTTTATTCGCCGTGCGTCGGTCGAGTTATCGCTCTATTACGTAACCGTTACGATTTACGATTTTACGAATTCTTACGACCGATGTTCTAAAATATTCGTTTCAGTCCGGATCCGCCGTTCAGTCGTATTAGACATTTCACTACGTAACCTAATCATTGGCGTTTAGCGTTCGTCATATCAATTTTGAGGGTCGAATGGTAATAGTTTTTTTTTTTTTTTTTTTTTTGTATACGTGTGTGTGCGTGTGTGTTTGAATAGTCTATTCTAACTTTCATAGTAATATTAATATTGTATTTTTGTAGACGTTTTCGCTGTCCGAACCCCCGGTGAATTTTGAAAATTGATTATACTCCAATGGTGCCCTGCTAGCATATTATATTATACATAATTACTGTTGGTCTTATATCGCATGCAAAGCCTACAAGTGAGTATTGAGCTTATTACTATTATAATATTATCGTGACATACTTATTGGGCATTTTATCTTTGGAAAGGTTGTACGACCCTTGGTGTCGTGTTTTTGTATTTATACCTATAAAATCACCGACACGCTGAGGTTTACTGAGTTTAGCTTGAACAGCAATAATATAGGGATATATAATAGCAACACATACTTCCCGAATTTATCTACGTGTACAATTTCTTTCGTATACAATACATTAAGTCTTATTGTAATTATCAAACAATTGTCTCCCAGAAACTCCCAAAATATGCAAATGTTAACAAATCTAAACCCTGATACTCATAACCTTGTTATTAATCACAAGTTCAAAACTAGACAATTATTATTCGTGGCCATCATCCCAGGTCTAAATGTCTAACCTTATAAGGTACCTACCAAAAATTAGCCAATAAAGTCCAATTGTCAAAATGCAATAACAAAACATTATTTAATAGGTATTTATTCTATGATTTTTTTATTGATTTTTTTTATGATAATATATATATACTACATTTAAAATAAATAAACAATTATTAATACAATTTTACATTTCTGATTATGAGTTTTTGTTTGTTTTTTACAAAAACTGGTCACAATAAATTCATTAGGTATCTAATATTCTAGACTATGAACATATATTTGTTTTTATTATATTTAATTTCAGTATTAATTTTAAATTATCATAAATAAAACATTTATAACAAACAAATAAAAAACAGTATTTTTTTATATAACAGTATTTTAAATTTTAATTACTTAACTATATTCATATTATCGCGTACCTTTGTACTTGGTTAATAGATACACCTAATTATTTTTTGTATATAAAATATATTGTAGATATTACTGTTATCTTTTTATTTTTAAGTATGTTGTACAAATATTTAATCCAGAATTTAACCATAGATAAATGGCTAGTGCATTGTTAATTATTATGATACCTGTATGTGAATAATATTCAACATTTCTAACACCCGGATCTAAGTGCATGTATTAATTATTATTGCTGTCTGAATTCCACAGTAGATAAGTATTACACATTGCATGACTCTAGGTATTTGTCTTTGTATACCACACAGATACAGTTCAATATAATTTAGTTTTTAATTTCTATAAAATATTTTTATTATTACAATTTCAGTTGTGAACCAAATAGATTCATGTAAATATATATACATTTTTAATTCATACATAATAAAAAAGAATTCATTTTTCATGTTTTTAGAAATATAAACTAGTTATATTAAGTTATAATCAATATATTATATGATTATAATGTATTTTTTCCCCATTTAGTTATTAATATTCTTAATTTGTTACCAAATTATAAAGCATATCCATATTAAAAAATTGCATTATTATTGTATAGGTTCCTAAACTTAATTTTTTCATTAATAAATATAAGTATTTTTTTCAGTATGGAAAATGCTTATTTATTAACTACATTCGAAACAGTTTCTTTCATATATGACGTTATAACATATCCAGTATATTTTATACTGCAACAACCTTGGAATAAAAAACAAAAGTCCCGACAGTTAAAAGTAAGGCCAACTAACAATTACAATACATAGTTCTAATTTTTTTTTTTTTTTTAATTTTGACAACATTCATATATTTCAGTCTGATATTAGCCAAATAGATGATAATACAATTATCATCAAAACATTGAGTAATCCTACCATTAATCATCTTACACTTCTCAAGGATAAAATTGATACATTACAAAAAGTATTTCAATATGCCGTTAATAAATATACAGATTCATATTGCCTTGGAACTAGAGATGTACTTGCCGAAGAAGATGAATTACAACCCAATGGCAGAATTTTCAAAAAAGTAAGTAAAACGTTGACAAAAAAGTGTTAAATATACGAACAGAATTAGTATTAGAGAGCAATGCACAAAATATTAATGAATTTTATGAACCTTAAAGATAATCCTGACTACAAATTTTCAATATTTTTATAATGCTTAATAAAAAACTTATGAGGAACCTTTTGTACATGTTTCAAATATTTATACACAGACATTATTTTTAACTGAATTAAACAAAAAAAAAATTATCAGAAAAACTGTGATTAACTAAATATTCTTGTTTGCTGACATTTCTCCTTGTTTTCCCCCATTATTTAGAAAATTACTAGACAGAAAAAAAACATAGTTAGACCATGAACGGTAAAACTAATTCATTCCACACTTCGAAATGTAAAATATTTAAATGGTCAAAAATTGTTTTTTTTGTCGTATTCCTAGGCAGTGAGGTGGTAAGTATCCCCGCGCGTCACGCAGGAGACCAGCGTTCAATTCCCTGTCGAGATGGTACTTTTTTTTTTTTTTTTTTTTTTTTTTTTTTTTTAAATTATTCTAAACTTCCATGAATACTTCGCACGATGGGTAGGTCACTGTTGTGTGTGGGAAATTCGGAAATTAGTATGTAGACTTTAGAGGATAATTAAAAAAAAACGTTTCTGAGTGGAGTTTTTGCTAAATTTCAATAGAAAATTTGTATTAATTTTAATTAAAAAATAGTTTAAAATTTCTATCAAATTTTATTAAAAAAATTGATTTTAAAATTTTGTTTAAAAAAAGGTGACATTCCGCTCAGCTTCTTTCTTATTAAGATAAATGTAATATTGAACTCGTATAATATGTTCGAGATATTTTATTAAACTAAATTACAGAAACAAAAAGCAAATATATTATTAAAGTAAAACTAGTAAATACCTTGATTCGGTTAGAAACTAATAGCAAAAAACCTACAATGCAGGTTATCATACATGCATTGCTCCACTAAGAATCCAATATTATAATTAAATTGTTAATATTAAATAGGGTAATACTATTTTAATGGTTATTTGTTTCAAATATTTAAATAGCTAAATAACTTTTTTTTTTAGTATGTCATGGGAGATTACAAATGGATGTCTTTTAAAGAGGTAGACGAAGCATCAGATAATTTTGGTAATGCATTAATTTCTTTAGGCCAAAAACATAAGGAAAACATAGCAATATTTGCTGAAACGAGAGCCGAATGGATGGTCGCTATACAAGGATGTTTTAAACAAAATATACCTGGTGAGTTATAAATGAATAATAAATAAAATATTTTTATTAACATTAATATTATTTGCACAGTGGTTACATTGTATGCTACTCTTGGTGAAGAAGCCATAGCTCACGGTATTAACGAAACCGAAGTGACTATTGTGATTACATCACACGATTTGTTACCAAAATTTAAAAACATATTACAGCTCACTCCCAATGTAAAAACATTGATCTACATGGAGGACCAGTTAGCGGAAACCAATGTAAGTGGATACAAAGATGACGTGGAAATAATATCGTTCAAATCTATATTAAAAAGAGGGGCTGAATTCAAAGTTACAGGTAAATATTTCAATTAATTATTTCTATTACAAACCGAGTAATTTCGATTTATATTTTTAGAAAGCAACTTGCCGATTGCTAGTGACATTGCCATTATAATGTATACTAGCGGATCCACAGGCATTCCAAAAGGTGTCAATTTATCTCATACAAATCTCATAGCAACACTTAAAGCATTCACGGACGCTATTGTAATAGATTATAAGAAAGATGTTTTTATGGGATATTTGCCTTTGGCTCATGTGTTTGAACTTCTTGGAGGCAATTATAATATTTTTATTTTATCAAACTTGAAAAATTGTTTGAAGGCCTTAAATGGGCCTTTTATTGGTTTAATATTATAATTGTCTATGAAGTAACATTTTTTTTTTTTTATATATCTATTACAGAACTTGCTTGTTTATTGTGCGGAATCAGAATAGGATATTCTACACCATTGACCATGATCGATACATCTAGTAAAATCAAACGCGGTACAAAGGGTGATGCGTCAGTATTAAAACCAACAATTATGACTGCAGTGCCTGTATGTATTGAAAATAACATTTGTATTTCTAAAAAAAAAAAAAAAAATCGTTTATATTTAATATCAATAATTTGTGTATATTATAGCTTATTTTAGATCGTATTTACAAAGGAATTAACGAAAAACTTTCTCACGGGACACCATTACAGAAAACCTTATTCAAATTCGCGTTTGAATACAAAAAGAAATGGATGGAACGTGGATTTCAAACCCCCTTATTGAATAAGTAAGAAAATTGTTTTAGTTGATATTTGTATTGATTAATGTAATTTACATTTTATTGTTTTTAATTCAGATTGGTATTTAAGAAAACTGGCGAGTTATTGGGCGGTCGTATTCGTTTCATTCTGTGCGGCGGAGCGCCTTTGTCACCAGAGACACACACTCTTATCAAAATTTGTCTCTGCGAGACTGTACAACAAGGTTACGGACTAACAGAGACTAGTTCTTGTGGCTCTGCAATGAGTAGTTAGTATTCGCTCATTAGTGTATTTTACTGTTTAATAGTAATATTTTTAAATGCGTTATTAATTAATAGAGGATGACATGTCTACTGGTCGTGTTGGTGCACCATTAACGGTCAATGATTTCATGTTGGTGAGTTGGGAAGAGGGCAATTATAGAATAACTGATAAACCCTATCCCAGAGGAGAAATAATAATAGGTCAGTTTCAAAACTCATATTATTGGAAGGTTTTAATAATAATGTTCATTTTTTATCTCTATAAGGCGGTGATAACATATCTTCCGGATATTATAAAAACGACCAAAAAACAAAAGAAGAATTTTTCGAAAAAGATGGTAAAATTTGGTTTAAAACTGGAGATATCGGACAACTAGAAACAGATGGTGCAATCAAAATTATTGGTTTGTGTTTAAATGCAACTACAATTTAGGCAATAAATGATAGTAATAATTTAATGTTTTTAAATAATATGTTATAGACCGTAAAAAAGATTTGGTCAAACTACAAGGTGGTGAGTATGTGTCTTTGGGTAAAGTCGAATCACAACTCAAAACTTGTCCAGTAGTCGATAACATATGCATTTATGGAAATCCATTTAATATTTACACAATTGCGTTGGTCGTTCCCAACAGACAACACTTGATGGATATGGCTAAAAAATTAAATATTGAAAATCTTAATGAATTAAGTACTGAAATTTTATTTGAGAATGAAAAGTTGAAAAAATTAGTTTTAGAAGAATTAACTGCTTACGGTAGAAAAAGTATGTATTTATAGTATTGTTTTTTTTTAGTTTTAATATATTTTATGTAAATGATGTTTATTATTAATTTTAGACAAACTTGAACGATTTGAAATACCTACAGCTATTACACTGTGTCCTGATATTTGGACACCAGATAATAATCTGGTGACTGCAGCTTTCAAACTAAAACGAAGAGAAATTTATAATAAATATAAAGCAGAAATTGATAAGTTATATCAATCTTAGTACATTATAGAGCTTATAAAAATAAGCCCACAAACACTGTTTTATACTAATTTTAGAGTATATTATTTTACCAAAAGCAATTATTATATTAATATTTTAGTAGGTTCACATTATTACAAACAAATTGTTATACATTTGAAAATTTTATTTGGGTACACGATTTTTGTTCCCAGTTTAAATTATAATGTACTAATATTATCAGTGGTAATTAATTAATTGTTGTTGTCTGTGACTTCAATTGTTTTCTTGTCTATATTACTATCATAACATTGGTGTTTTATTTCATTCGTATGTTCAATATTTTCAAATTGTTTATGATTACGTATGATACAATTTTTTCTACGTTCTGCAAACATAACATGCAATTATATTTTTAAAAGTTATATATATATATATATTTTTCTTATAATAGTATTTATTAGTTACCAATTATTTTTTTAATACTAAAAGTTAGTAATAATAAATAACGAATTATTTTATTTGTAGTATATTACGTTTTATTATTTATTCTATACTCTATACCATTGTATATTGTATGGCAAAAGCTCCTAGTTGAATAAGTGTATCAAAATTATATGTACCTAGTTATAGTTTTGATACACAGATATTTTTAATACTCTATTGTATGCTAATTTTAACCAGTTATTATAGAATACTGAAAAATAATTCAACAAAATGCATAAGTAGGTATCATAACAGTTTTGTCAGTTTTCTGGACTTTCAAATAACATGAATCCACTAGTAAAATTTTACACTTACATTTTAAATAATAATAATTCTTTATTGTTAACAAGATTAAGTGTCCATACTCTGTAGCTAGAAATAACATAGATAAAAAGAAAAGTTTAAATATTAACCATTTAAGATTCATTCATGGCTAACATCTGATATAGTGGCTAAGACTGGGCGATTATTTTAATTGATTATTAGGGCCACTTTTACTATTGTAAATAAACGTTCAAGTGGAATAATTTATTTTTATTTTGAATGTACAATGAATAATTTGAATGCACTTGATTACTAAACAAATGTATAGCACTTATGTATTTAAATTATAAATTATGTCTTCAAGAGTCCGCAAGGATGAAGGTTTCCATATCGAACAAGTTGAATATTTAACATGTATAAATATTTAATTGTATTTAAATAAGAATATGTCATTTATGAATCCAAATTGAGTAAAAAATTATAATCGATTAATCGATAAAAAAACCGCGCAACTAGTGGTACATTTCAAGGGGTGGTCACATTTTTAACAGTCCACAGGCATGGAGATTCCTAATAATTATTCCCCAATTACTCGACCAATATCAATATCCCAAAGCATAATAGCAATTGGTAATATTTATTGTTGTACCGATCAATCAAACCTGAAATCATTATTTTCAACAAATCTAAAATAAAATTGTTCAAACATAAATGCTAAAATAATGAATCTGAACAATGATTTTGTTGAGTGTAAAAATTAGAAATGACGGCCAAGATTTTTTTTTTTTTTTGGGTGGAGGGGGTGTGCTAAATTTGAGCACAGGGGTGTTATAGTCCCCTTAGCATACCCCCCCCATATGTGAATAAGTATTACTAATACTTACTCGCGTTGCTTATTGGCGCACAGTACCGTTCAACGGGACTCAGAGGGCCGTCCGGTATCAATTCGCAAACGTACGGTAATTTCAGAGTACAGTCTTCCGTTTTCCAGTACCTGTTGCTGGTAATGACCACGCAGTCTTTTTTCAACCTACCGGCCTTCGGGTGGCCCGGCGCCCAGGCCCTGAACGGTAAACACTCCAACGGTTCTCCTGAAACGCGTATAACAAAGGCGCCCGCAGTGGCGGGATTAAGTGGCGGTCGTTTAGTGGGTTACAATGCCGGCGGGGCCCAATCGCCCGAATTAAATATCTACAATTACACATAGTTGGCTTTGCGTTATTTTATCAATAACAAAGAGTGAAACAGTCAACCTGCAGAGCACTGATAAGAAATAATATCTTGTCGATTTACTGTTCCCCCATAGAGTAATTTGATAATGCAAAACAATTGCAAATTGATAACACAAACTAGTACTGTGATTATAATTTATTTATTTTATTAGACCTTAGCAGAGTAAGGCTCATTACACATTATACGGTTTTGACCGTACGGTAAAACACGATTTATGCAGGGTTCCTATGCTTAGTATACTTTTGTACAGGTTTAGTTTTATAAGAACACTCAAGTCGCGCGTTGTTATAATGAACGACAAACAAATTATTGCACTATACCGCACGAATAAAATCGTATAATGTGAAAATGCGCATTTGGTCACTTATGCCACTAAGTTTATCGCGCCGTCCGGCTGCCGTATACTGTAGTGGCAGTAGACGGCAACTGCACGGCACGGCGCCGGCATTTTGCCGTGACCGTATAATATAATACTTACTATAATAATACTACTTCGCGCCTCTAACAAAATGTCGCCGTCCGGTCAAAACCGTGTAGTGTGAAATAAGCCTAAGTAATTAAAAATATTTTTTCCCGATACGACTTCTTTACAGTCTAGTATTCTTATGGCGAATAGAATCTAATCAGTGACGGATTTAACGGTCGTTTAATCGACGGGGCCACTCTCGTAAATTGTGTACTGCGGCCCCATCTATACATATATATATATATATAGTGAATTTGTTTTCAATTATTATCATAAAAAAAAAAAATAATAAAAAAGAATACATTCTATATTGCAATCCGCAATATCATTTACCGCACAGTATGTTGCCGATACATTTCGTACAAGGCCTGATCGATTTTCTATGGATTTGCCGACTTTATTCGAACCATTGAATCCGCCGTTAGAGGCAAGCAGTTTTTTTTTTTTTTGGTGTACCGTATTATGATCAATTAATTAGTTCACAAAAATATGGCGGGGACACTGTACAAAAAGATTAACGAACGATTTCCGAGATTGTGAATATTTCGCACAAAAGATGAAAATTACCGTTTATTAAATACAAAAAAAAAAAAAAATGTTGAACCCTTTATAACGGTCAGTTTTTCGTCTATTGTAAATTTGTGCCGTAAGTGAACGTTAGCCGTCCCTTGTTCGATTTTATAGGCAACCTGACACCTACGCCTATTTATCTGTTGCGTTAAAAAAACCGTCACGGCGCACCAATCGAAAACGTGGCTGCCTACTTCCAAGGCGCGGGTTTTTTTTTCTTTTGCACCGCAAAGTGAACTTTCTCAGACGATAAGTCCTTGAAGTTAACCCCAAAATCCGTGAAAATTAACGGACATCTTAAATCGTGTAAACCGTATACGCTTGTCTATCACGACTATTAGGGCACAAATATACAATACTTGATCTAATTTAAAACTAAGACGAAGTGAAATAAAATAAATATGATAATAAAAAAATAAAAAAATGCATTAGCTCAAACTTTTTTCTTTTTTTTCCTACTTAGTACAAATTATGATAAACCTTGTGTACGATTTTCAAGCAGTTTTATCCATCACATAAAACCTAATTAAAACTAATATGAACGTTTAAATTCCCTGTTAATAGTTCATAAACACCAGAATGTTTACCACGTTTAGAATGGATCAAATCTAATATTCTGTGCAAATTTCAGGTCTCTGCGATTATTTTTAACCGAATCGCAACGATAAATAAAATCGAAAAAAATGGAACTGTTGTTTGTCGTACATTTGCACGTTATTCCGGCGGCCTATTCAGACATCGGCCCACCGGTGGCCCGCCTAACCTGCCTGCGTTTTAATGTTTTTACATTCTCCACTTAATTTGTATCTACTAAATCTAATTCATTCTGATTTCTATATAATAATATTAGTATAAAACTATTAATAATTGTGGCGAAAAATGTTAATAACAACACCGTGATAACCGGAATCTAATGAATTCGAGGTACTTTCACACTCGACGTTGTTAGGTTATTGCGTATTATTTTATTTGTTCACCGCGGTGCACAATTATTTTCTAGTCGGCCCGGCGACGAATCTCACCTGTAACGGTGACGAAATCTCTGTCGAAAAATAAACCGACAAACGCTTTGCGGAACGAGGCCGTCTGATTAGCTAAAACCGACGACACCAGCGAGGCGAGAAACGACGACCGCGAATCGGAGCCCACGTTGGCCAGGTGGCCACCCGCGTCTTCGCACGCGATCATCGCGTTCGAGTAGTTCAGCCGATCGGCGACCACTTGGAACACGCCGACGCCCGGCGCGCACGTATAGTTTTCGCTGGCTGCCCAAAAAATGATAACGAATTACTATTGTACAGGGTGCTGAACACTGAATCGGCCGATTTTATTAAATCAATTTTCTCAGTAGTAGTTAAAATAAGTATTATCACTAAATATTATTAGTCCAAAGACAACATGCCATTTAGTAAACACGGAACAGTGGAGTGGTGAACAACGTGCCTATGCAATAAAATCGTTTTACAAAAATAATGACAATTATGTGGCCGCACAGCGTTCATTTCGTCTGTATTTTCACCTTAAACGCCATGGTTCGGTACCATCAGCTAAGGCTATTCAAATATGAATAACCAACATTGATGAAACGGATTCAACATTAAAATAGAAGCCTGTACGAAAAAAATACCTTTCGTACACCTGAAAACGTCACGGCTGTCATAAAAAGTCCTAGACGTTGTGCACAAAAAAACGTGTATTACCGTTAAATTTACCCAGTAGAAGCCTACGTCGGATTTTGCACAGCGATCTAAATTTTCATCCGATTAAAAAGTAAAGTCTATGCACAGAAACCACAAAATATTGATAAACTAAAAAACAAAATTCAAGAAGAAATTGTCAATAGATATTTGAAAGTCATATACCGTGTGGTGGAAAATATCCGAATTAGACTAAATGAGTGCTTGAGAAGAAATGGCCCGTCATCTAAGGCATTATTATTAAAAAAAATAAACAGAAAGTTATGTATTTCGTTATAATAAATTAGTAATTAATTTTTATTCGTTTGTTTTTTATTTTATAATTTAATTTTTAAAATCGGCCGTTTCAGTGCCCCACCCTATAAAATATGTTTGGTTTTTATTTTTGTTCGTAATTGAACTTAAATTAAAATTATTTACTCACGTAGAGGTTTCGAAAACATACTGTAATAATTGTACACGGATACGTTTGTGGTCAACAGAAACGAATGAAACTCCGGACACTCGAATACGTTGCAATTGCCGACGTTGTTCGAATCTATCAACGGACAATGAGCATTAAAAAGTTGATGTTACAATAAAATAACTACATAAAAAAAAAAAACAAATAGATAAACTGTTACGGCGAGAATTAAAAAAAAAAAAAAAAAAACCAAAATAAAGTACGTTTTTTTTTTCCCGACTGCGCCAAATTTACCCGCGTATAATACACACGATATTAACGACACAAGATTCGTTGTGAGAATGTAATTTTTAAAACCGTCTATGGCAGTGGCGTAAAACTTGGCTTCAATTTCTGGCGGTCCAGAGAAATATTTTAATACTCCCTTTGTAAATCCCCCGCCTAATAAACAATTTATTAAGATAGTAAGTACGATCATTGATAACTAATCTAACATTGTATCTATAACCATAGACTAGATAGTATTATTCACGGACTAAACTATGCTAGAACTAAGGTATATCTGAGTCCGTGATTTTAATATCTCTCGTGGGCTGGAATTGAGACGCAACGAGTATAAAAATACAAATAAAAGACACTTGTACAACAATTACAATTTTGTACATACTTGTTTAACAAACAATTAATGTATTTTAAAAAGAGATATTATAGGTAAACCCACAAAGTTTTATGATTATCTGGCGGTACAAGTGCTACATTTGCATCGTCCAATTTACGCCACTGGCCTATGGGTTTTTCAGTTTTGTATATTAACTCGTGGGCAGATTGAAAACAACTTTTGTATAGGTTTTATTATAGATATTTACGTGCACCCTTCAACGGACAATTGTATAAATCTAATCGTAATATATTTTTTTTGAAATTTCTAGACATTTTAATCGTCAATAGTTCTTAGCACAGATGTTTTTATTAAAATCAATATCGCCGACTATCCGAAATATTCACAGGTTAAAATCAGATTTAAAACGATAATTATTTAAAAGCAATCGATAATTGGATTATCAAAACAAAAAAACGAACGCGTTATCAATATATAAATCTATTCGAACGTCTAATGTTTTGTATATTGTAATTTTTTTTTTTTTTTTTTTTTGTAACTCGGAATAGAACCTTCGGAGGACCGGCTCGCGGCGTACTGAAAAGCGAATGCGTTTTTCGCCGTCGCCAGTTCCGCGCACGCGTCCAAATCCGTGGCGTTCGACGTGGCCACGGTCCGCATTTTGGATTCGGCACATTCCTTGGTCAGATGGTACGCCCCGCGCTCGGGTCGGTGCAAATGCCGCGAGCACGTCGGCGATTCGGCGTTCCGTCCGACGGACATGACGAAAAACAAAACCGATAAATCTTTCATGATCGTATTATTTATAACAACCCCGAAATCAATGGTATCCAGTTATAAAAATGAAAAAAAAATAATAAAAAAGAAATAAAGCAGCAGCAGCAGCAGAACAGAACCCGACAGATAGTTAGAGTTTTACGGCTGGCGTTTCGCTACTCGTAATAAAATTTTTATTCGACTGTTCGAACGACACTGACGTTTGCGCGATGTTTTTATTTCCGTCTATTGTTCAAAACAATAACGAAAAACCGCCGCAATAAAACCAGTTGACGATTATTATAAAAATCGCACGCTACAATATTGTACAATAACGTTGCTCGGGCCTGCGTATTGTTGTGTAATTATTTATTATTCGTAATACCCAGTGAACACAATACACCCCAATTGTGTTTGGAACGAATATAATTATGCAATTACCTATTTAACATGTCAAAATAAAAAAAAAAATTAAAAAAAAACCACGAGTATTATAGTAATAACTAATATTGTATACATACCGCCCATTAACATACCAAATTAACGTTATAATTTTTCATTAGGTATTTGTTGGAAAAATCGAGAGACAATTGTACTGTATTATAGGTACAGTAAAACACCAATCAATCAACCGGAAGTCCAATTATCCGGAAGAGAGAAAGAAAAAAAAAAAAGGTTTAGTCTTTTAATAACTCGTTAATCGCAACCGTATTTCGTCATTCCACATAATCGTAATCGTTGATTAGAACAAAGATGTGCACCTTAGCCACGTCCAGACTGTACGGCCAAGGCAACTGAAGACAAATGTCACCACATCCGGTGTTGACTGTAATCGTATTCGGAGAGCACACTGTCCAAACTCATTCCGAATTTGTCGTTAGTCCGCATTTGGAACATGTATAATTGCTATTAATATTAACAACAACTTAATTGTTCAATAAATCCGGCGGAAAAAAAATTGTATTATAAATTAAAACATTTTACTTTGAAAACAATTTGTCCTCCAGTGTCGGCGCCCCTTTTGGCACTCGGAATTTAGTGCCTCCTTTCGCCGCCCCCCCCCGTCCTTAAATACGCCTCTGTGAATCCCACAAGTGGTGCCACTGCCGCCACTGGCCATAAGTAATAGCTGGTGTTCGCGAAAATACGTAATCGCAAAACCGGTTCGAATTAGCGGCCGCCGTCGACGACGAATCTTTGTCTGTGGTGTTCTTGTCGGCACATCATCGCTGGCACAGTTCCGCAGATTTGGCAGTAAGTTCGGTCGCCCGCACGGGTCTCGGTCGTAAGCTCTTCGCCGGAATTCGACCGGGTGGGCATATTTGGAACGGGTCGTAGCCGAGTTCCTGCGTGGCCAGACCAGTTCGCCGTCGTCGTTATCAAGTCGATCGTATATCAACTTTTGTTTGTATATTGTTGTTGTTAATGATACGAATATTCTTGTAGTGGTGTTAAGAACGTTTCCCATTCGACTACACGCGAGCATTGATAACACAAATCACAACTACACGGTGTGTACGTCTTAGAAGTGCACTATACCCGTGAATGATCGTTGATCAATGCTCGAATAGTAAAGGGACTAGAGCCCCGGGGGCGGTGCTTCTCCGCTGTTTTTACATTTTTCATTCCCTCACTAATTACTTCTATCAAGACGGGGAACGACGGTGCGTTTCTTTTTTACAAATAATGTAATTTTCAAAAAACATGTATGGGTAATATTGTAAATATTTTTTTTCGAGAATTTAATATTTCTATATATAGGTATGATATATTTTAATCCGACTTTGTATTGTAAATTACGAAACAATACAATTCTACCATTATTAATTATGTAAACTGAGTAAAGTAGTACCCTCCAAAAAATTAATTACAAATCCACTCCCCCCCCCCGAAGAAAATCCTAATTTCGCCCCTGTTTCTATAAGCACATGGCCGTTCAAGTGGTTGACTTTATATTAAAAACAGCACGTTCGAGTGAATAGTAAATATTATATAATTTGGCAGCAAATCGTATATAAACAAGTGGATTAGAAAACAGCACACGCATTAGCAAAAAACCCAAAATGCAATTTAGGCTTAACCTTAGACGCCGTCCACCAAAGTTTTATCGAACGATGTTGGTGTGGTGTTGGTGTGGTCGGGACACATTGAGGTTCCAATTGGAGTCGAGCGGGACAGGCGTTGCGGCTATGGCTCTTTCTACGGACGCTTCGTCCTTGAAGAACAGGAACGCGTAGTTGTTCAACATTTTGGCGCCGGTCTGTTTGTTGAACGCTTCGTACACCTTGACGTACGTAACTTCGCCGAACTGCTCGAAGAGCAGCTTGAGTTGGCCATACTTAACGTGCAACGGCACGCAGCCGATAAACAGTTGACGAGGGTTGAGCTTGGTGGTGGCGCCGTGCGTTTGCTGTTTTTCGATCTTCGGGGTAGTAATGGCTTTGGTGAATTGAGTTTTGTTTATGAGCAAGTGGGCCATGAGCCGCGTCCGGAGCACAAGCTTTTCGTCAACGGTCGTCGTGTCGTGGTCTTCCAACGTGCACCGGATGAGCTCCGCGGTGGAGGTATACGTCGAAAAGCCATCGGACATCATGGACGACGGTGACGATAGCTCGTTGTCGCACGACGACGACGACGGCGTCCTTGATAGCGATCGCCCGGACGAAGACGGTGACCGGGATCGGTACGATGACGACGACAATGACGACAAATCGCCGTCAGACCTCGGCACGGCGGTTTTGAACAACGGGAATTCGAAGCAAAGCATGTCGTTGAGGATTCTCCGCTTTCGGTCGTCGATCACAAAGAACTGGACGAACTTTTCCACGAGCGGCTTTGTGCCCGGGTTGGCCGTCACTTCTGGCACGGTGCCCGCCACAAGCACGAACGACCAGCGTTCGTGGTCGTCTACGGGCATGGCCGCCGAACACGTATCGATGGACCGGAGCTTCACGTACCGGTAGTCGAGCGACAGGCGGCTGTATTGCTTCTGGATTGACTGCAGGCCGATCTGCACGTTACCGCCGCCGGTGCCGTTTTTCGAGCACGTAAACCGCGCCTCGGGATTGTACTGGCGCCAGCGGATCGGGTAGTCCGAGCGCCGTCCGGCCGGCGACGCGTAGTAGTTACAGGTTATTGTAAGGCCGATCCGGAGCGACGTCCAGTACCGTTCGAGCGTGGCGTAGTCCAGTACCGCGGCCCAGTCCTCGAAACGTTTCGAAAACGACGTATCGTAATCGGTGGCGTCGGTCGCGATGCCCCCGTCGTCGGCGGCCAAGTAAAAGTGATTGCACACGACGACCCGTGGTGGCTGATCGCCGTCGCCGGTCACCTGGTGGATGAAAAATATTTGCCGAGCCCCGTCGTCGACGGACACCAGCACCACCAACATTCCGCCGGTCCGCGTTCGCTGGCACGTCTCCACTGGCCATTCGCCGCCCGGCAAGTCCAGTTTGGCCAACCGGTCAATGATGTTCCGGACGCCGGTCGTGGGTTCCGTCCATCCGCAGTTGGCGTTTGACTCGACCAACACGGAAACACGGTCGTAGTACTCGGACAACTCATCCGCCGACTTAGTCCGGTAATCGGACACGAAATGTTCGCACCACATTTTATTTCTAATTTCTCTTATGAATCAAAAAAAAATAATCGTTTCGCCGAATTTAATGTGGCAACATTCGAATGTTCGTTGTATCGTTTTCGGTTGTCATCGTTTGTTATTTCGCCGTAACGTGTTATTTTCGATGCAACCATGGCAATACGTCGGATATTCTATAGACTATATGCTCGTATATTTTATTCAAGCACTATATGATAGATACCCAAGCTACTACGGAGGCGGAACGTAATTACAGGTGATTACGGTAGGACGAAAAATACATATCTGGAGTAGTTGTATAAAAAACCCAGTATTAAACATATTTTTTATGCCAAACGACTGGAGTGAGCCGGGCGTGTGTGACGGGCTGTCAGCAGCTTCAAAACAAATGTGGCTGTCAAAAATATATCCGGGAAACGGCCACGTGGAAGGCCTTGACAACGATAGCAAGACATAAAAGTGATTGATGTGTCAATAGGACTGGACGACTCCCTAGACAGGGATAGATGGAAAAGTTTAGTGGAAGTATTCAAGGTTAGTAAAGCAAAAAAAGAAACCAAATGACAGACACCCACGATAGTACTAGGAACGAGTAAAGCACCATATGCGTGTCCAGATTTTTTTGGCTGAATGATCAACGGATCATTGGGGGGGACATGTCTGCCTGTAAATTATTTTAGCCCTATAAATTGAGCCCAGAGCAAACAATTTACCTTGTCTTCCCCTCAGAAAATTACCTTATGGGCGCCTGAAAAACTTGTATGGTCCCCAGTCCCCGTAGGTATGAAAGAAAGTATGCAACAAAATGATTATATTTGTATAAAACCATATTCTATAGAACGAATATATAAAATATATATATTTAAAAAAGTTTTTTTTGTAGTATAGTTCCCGGAAACGCCGTGAGGCACTACTTCGGGAAAGTGAATAGCTTAGAAAGCTAAAAAGTTCGGAAACGATCGACATCGGGATCAGGGATGCACTTGGCTAATCTGGTTAATTGTCCCGTAAAACCTATAGAATATATGAGTTATAATTTGTATTTTTTTTTTCTCGTATTGCATTATTCATTTACCGTCTACACCAGTGTTTCTTAAACTGTGTTCAGATCACTTAAAGGTTTCGCGAAACTTAAGTGCTTTTTTTCAAAATAATCAAATCTCTACCAACACGTACTAGTCCTATAAATTCTTTTTTTTGAAGAGAAAAAAGTACTATAAAACAACTGCGTTTATATCTGTACCGATAGAGTAAAAGCTACGAGTGGTATAATTAATGGAGCTGTACAGTGTACTAAAAATATTGCCAAAAACTGTTCTAGTGGCCCCTGCATAATACATGGGCAGGTACTCGCTGTAAAAAGTTATCTACCAGTTATAAGAATCTTGATGAGGTCACCAAAATCATTAACTTCATAAAATCTCGGTTTCTAAATAATTGTTTTTTCAAAATCCTATGTGAGGACATGGCAAGTGTACATACTTATCTTCTTTTACATACTGGGGTCGGGTAGTTATCTCGAGGAAAGATACTAACTCGTATTTTGAGCTAAGAGACGAGGTGCGTGTCTTTTTTTTTGGATATAAATTCGAATTAAAAGATCGATTTTTTTTAGCAAATTTGACTACTTAAAATTGCCTATTTAAGCGACATTTTTACAAAGATCAATGAGTATAATTTCTGTTGTAATTTTTGTTGCAAATAATCCTTTTATGAAATGTCGCATTAAAACTATCGAAACAAAGTAGGGGTTCCACGTTAAATGTGGATATAAAAAATGGTTCCACGGATAAAATACCATTAAGAAACGCTGGTCTACACTCTACATCGTATACCTATTCAATTTTCAGCGAAAAATGTTCACCGATGAATAAATAATGGTGTTTATTATCTATATTTCTTTCATTGACCTGTGTATGCCAGATTAAACAGACATTTGAATTTGGCATTTCAATCAAATTTATCGGAGATACCTAATAATATGTTTAACGTTGGAGAAATTTGTTTATTATTATCTTCAAGATAAAACTCATATCAAGTAAATATTATAAAATATAAGGTATAGTATAAAGTATAAAAATATATCTACTAAAACAATATTATAATTCTCTTTTTTTGTCGTTATAAATTATTATTTTTTTATTTTCCTTAAACTTTATTGTCTTTAATTATTATTATTATTTTTTTTTGTTTACGAATATTGTTATACAAAATAGGTACTCGTATTTAAAGTAGAGCAGTAGAACCTATTATGTTTGTCGGTGAACGTTATACAAATATTATTTCACAAAAATTACATTGAATACGTCTTGTTTTTTTTTTTTTTTGTTTTTGCTGACGAACTAGACCTATTCGATTTTGAGTATTTACTTAACTGAAATGTGTTTTTTTCTCGGGAAACACATTTTTGGTGATTAGATGCTCCGATTTTTTCTTGCAATATCTTAAAATAAGCTGAATTTCCACCCTGAAGTATTTTACTTCGAAGTAGGAAATTGTCCGGCCTTTTTAAATTGTTATTATTGCTAAACAATAATATATTAACAAATTGCCTGTGTTGAACGTACTGGTATACATTGAAATGGAAATAGTATGTATAACTATATTACCGGTGATACTGTAATAATATGATATAGTAGGTAGATTAAACAATCTAATTTGAAACATCAATAAGTTTATTTAGTTAAATAATAATAATAATAATTATTGTACGCATAACAAGTATATTATCTATAAATATCTAGTATGTAAGATGTAAGTATTGTTAAAATATGTTATAATTCATAAAAAAAAAAAAAAAAAACAAGGCACATCAATAAGATAACAATAACGGTGTAACGCGTGATAATAATATTATTGTTGTACATTCAAAGATTCTCGTTTTTTTCTTTTTTTTTTTTTTTTCACAGTATTTAAATGTTTAATTTTGTTATTATTATTATTATTATTATTATTATTACTATTGCTATTCATACCGCGTCATTGGCGATACGCGGCGTTTGTATACATAAGAAATAGTTTTAAATCTTTCATAGGATAAAACGTGTATATATTATTATAATTATTTATGAATTTGGTGGTAAATATTTTGTTTCAAATATAGAATAAAACAGAAGTATTGTATTTCCGTATAGGCACATAAAAATGCATATAGTTACATACATAATATGTGGTATTATACATGAATAAGTAATAATAATAAATAATAATATATGAGTAAACAAACAGTAAAACACACATAGGTACACACAATGTAAGTCACCCGGGAAAATGTTTGTTACAAGCGTATAATATTCGGGACACGGTTTTTCTTTCTTAATTTATTAGGTAGGCGAGTAGATACGTTTAATTAATAATAAATTTTGTTGATGTTTTTAACGTTAAGTTGTAAACGAATTCTGAGCCGGATAGGTGGTAGGGTACTCGGGGCCGAACACGAGGAACTCGAAACTAAAAGCCGCATAATCTATTATACATTTCACGTACATTTTTCTACTACACAATTCCGTAACGAACGTGTTATATGCTTATAGACGATTGGGCCAACTGGCCGGTTGTCATCTGTGGTCCCAGGGGACGTGTCGGAGCTTATAAATTAATCATATATAACGTTGCATTTACCTAAATACCTATGTGTATCTAAGTAGGTTATTGTATTAATAAAACGACAAAAAAAAAAAAAAATCGATTACATTTATACGGTTGAATCGGACGAATTTTAATATTATATTTAACAACAATGGTTATTAGGGAACAACAAGATTATTAAAAAAAAAAAAAAAAAAAAATTAAACGTTTTATATAAACGACAAATGTTACACGACTAATAAGTAATAATGTAATATAGCAAATAATTTGTAATATAATAATGATAATAATAATAACGATAATAATAATAATAATAATAATAATAATAATAAAAAATAATAAATAATCATAATAATAATAAATAATAATAATAATAAATAATAATAATAATAAATAATCATAATAATAATAATCATAATAATAATAATAAATAATAATAATAATAATAATAATAATAGGTAATTGTAATAATAGTTATAATAATATATCCAACATATAAGTATAACTACGATAATTTTATATTGTTACACATCCGTAAAACGAAAGTATAATATGAGATAATATTTTAATATTATTATTACTCGGTGGAATATTAATAAAAATGTATTCAGCCGAATTACATATAATTTGCTAGATATATTTTTATGTATGTATTAATTTATAATATAAATACATATATGTATATATATATAAATAGATATATTTTTTTTTTTTTTAAGTGAATATTAATAAATATGTGTATAGTTATGTAAGTAACTTAAGTATAATAGTTAAGTATATAATTATTATCATCGATTCAATTTATTTTTTAATTTTTTAATAAAATGTCGACATTTTTCCCTCGATGGGGTTACTTATAGTGTAACATTATTATAATTATACAAAAAAATAAATCGTTATGAACATTTTATTATTTAATAGAATTTAATAATGTTTCTTCTAATAAAGTAAGTAATGCTCGTGTTGTGCACACGTGCAAAGCATATAAGCGCAAATATTATACATATTAAGTATAATTTTATGTTTTTATTGATCCGTAATAGCCGATCAAAAATAATTTTGAAACTTGCCACAGGTCGAGGCAAAATATATTTTTGTAAGAAAATAATTTTGTTATTTAGCATATATTATATTAGTGCTGCGCAGAAGTATGATCAATCCACAATCCGGACTGAAAAATATTTAGTCGTAACTAAATGCTAGGTCTACACCAAGCCAACAAAAGACAAAAACACCAACAGACTCAATTTGTAAATTTACCATTAAGAAACATAAATACACAAACGTACCAGAAGAACTTTGTGATTAATTTCGCTAGTTTTATAACAGTATTATTTTTTTTTGTTTTTGTTTTTTTTTTTTGTCTGCAAACAATTAATTGAATAAGTTATTTGATTAGGTTTTTTTTTTTTTTTTTTTTTTTTTAAATAAATTAAATGTTATAATGTTAATAATAATAATCCAAAACGATACGATTAATCCGAATTTCGGATTGAATCGGATTAATCGATCAACACTAGTATATATTATATAGGTATACGAGCGCATACATTGTACTGTACTTGGTACACATATTATAATAATATCATTATTTGAAATATAAATAGGAATATTATTATCGAATAACATTATCATGATTATGGTTATTAATGATGTTTTAAATGTTAATAATATATAGTTACATGTTAATTGATTAACGTTGACAAAAAAAAAAAACAACTCAAAAAGTGCACGAGAAATATGAATAAAGTCGAAATTCGTGCAACGATGACATCTGAATAACTGCAATAGTAATATTTATACGCGTATATGATTTTTATCTGGAGAGAAAAAAATTCATCGCACACTTTTCGGTTTTACCTAAATAAATATACAATTTTTTTTTTTTTTTTTTTAAATTTTTAATGAATATGACATATTGAAAATGTTTTGTATAAATGAAAAATTTTCCCATCGCCGTGATACAACAAATATATACTGTCTATATTTTATGTTTCTAAAAAAAATGTTTACATTGATAATAAATAAAAATGCTTGGAAAATTATAAATAGTGATTATTATTTACCAACTATACAAGCGGTGGAATGCGTAAAAAGTATCAATAGAATAAAAAATAATTTTTTTTATGTATATAGAAAACAAGATAGGTATTTAGTTAAGCCTAAAAAAAAAGCTCATCTATATAATATAGTCTAAAAAAAAAAAAAAAAAAAAAAACAAAAACCTACAAGCATATATGAAACAAAACTTGTAAAAAATATTTAGAAGTTATAAACTTTATAATATATAAGTACCAAAAATTGTGCCCGTCGACAACTACTGACAATTTTTTAATCGCATAATAAATCTCAGTCTTTTTACCTCAACAATTTCCTATATATATATATGTATATATATATACACACACATATATATATATAAATATAAATATTATCAACAATATCAATATAAATATATATATATGTGTGTATATATATATATAAGCTCCCAAACCGATTTTTTTCCTAGAATATTCTGGTAGTACAATTTTTTGATCACGTCGACATTTGCGGTCCAAATTCGTTATGTTATTCTTCTATCTCCCTGAAAGCAAAATTGTTTTTTTTGTATTTTCAATCGTGTTTTTTGATTTATTATTAAATATAATTTTTTTTTTTTTTTTTTTTTTTTTTTTTTTTCGTTTCATGGATTATACTATGGATTACCATCCCATATTATATAGCAAAACAACATTAATTCCACCAAGTAACAATATATTTATAAATATATATCATCGTTATTATTATATTTATCAACTAATATAGAAATACATTCTAAAATTCGTGTGTGCCGTGTTCCGAAAACGGTTCCCACAGACATAAAATATAATTGCCGAGACAATTTCGACTACTACAATGGACGTAATAATAATATTATTTGCCTATAATAATATAATTATTTGTCTATAATAATGCACGAACCGCGAATCACACACGCATAAATATATATATATATATATATAGGCGAATTCGTATAAGTATAAATTACCTATTTAATAATATAAAACAAATATGGTTCAACAAACAAAAATGATATACAACAGTAACGCGTAACAGTATATTATGGAAATACTATAAATACGTAAAACGGATATTTAAATCTGTCGCGGAATCGCTAAATCGATTTCACGTTAACAATAGTATTATGGTAACAAAAACCGTATAATATATATATAATTACTAGAACATTTTTTTTTTTTTTTTTTTTCAATAATATTTTTTTTACTCAATGGAGAATTATTCAGGATAGATATGTGTAGGTATATATTGGTAAAGTTAATCGTTTTTTTTTTTTTTTTTTTATGATATAGGTACGGGAGAAGTAAGTTCGGGTATGGAGCATATAGTGACATCAAACATAGCGCGTTCGGTCAATTATGTATAACACGGTCGGGCACCAAAAATTTCGTGGGTACGTTTGTGGTCACTGTGGATTCATATCGAAAGGTATAATATAATATATACGGGGGGTGGTGGTTTTTTTTTTTTTTTTTTTTTTTTAATGATTTTTATAAAAACCTAACCGAAACGAATTCAATTCGAGGGGAAAACAACTTTTAACAACGCTAGATATCGGATGGACATCACCGACAATTGCCGACGGATTCGTATTTTATATACATACATAGGGGGGCTACCTACCGATACAGATTACGTGAATATAACCGGTGTCCGAAAAAAAAAAAAAAAAAACAAAAAAAAAACGTCTTAGAAATATTTAGCGTTGGTGCCCGACCGGGGTGATAAAAATAACAAAATGGGCGTCCAAACGATTTGCGCCCATATTAAAGGTTTCAAAAACAGTTGTAACGATAAATGCACGCCTCACTGTAAAATTAATTCATTATAAAAAAAAATTATCGTACGAGTGTTGCGTATACAAAAAAAAAACAAAAACAAAACATAATGTCATTCGAAACATATTTTGATATGAATAAAACATCTTCTAAACTATAAAGCGATAGTACGTTTTATACAAACGTAAGTACATTAATCGGAAATTAACGTGAGTACTTGTTATTATTACAAATTTCTCGAGGCGTTTTTCGAGTTAATTCAATATAACTGCAAAATATATCGTTATAAACGTTTTATACAATTGATTAAAAATATCATCATTGTATTTTAAAATAGTAGTACGACGCGAATCCCTGAAAAAATAAAATTATCGAGTCTATGGTCTCTGCAATAATAATAATAATAATAATAAATTATACAATATAGTTAATAGTATTATAAATAAATTACACAAAATACGGGTTGTATTTTTTGTATATAACATTTTAAATTCGCGTTACATTTCGCTTCTTTTTTTTTTCTTTTTTTTTTTTTTTACTAATCGCGTACAGGTGCGATCCGGTTCGCACGACAAATTCCCCCTGCACTACACAGTTGCATTGCACATAGGTTACGGAATGCGTCGGTACGTCTGCAGTTATATTAATTTATTTTCCACATTGTATATATTTAATAGCCGCAATCGTATAGGAATTCCTTATCGTAACAATAATTGTTCGCCTATTCCCAACACATATGATACAATCAATACAAATATTGCACGTAAAAAATCCAAATAAACGCGTATTAAAATTATAAATCGTCAGGGGTTATTAAACGTAATAAACGTGCGATTCCTTTGTCCGACGTTCGCTCAAATCAGACAAAATGCACGTATTTCAATTCGATATAATATTATTTTTGTAATGCGATTTTATACATTGTATTTAATATTTTTTTTTTTTTATTAAGTATGCATTTATTTATAATTAATCGTTACCCTAATAAATAACGGAATGCCATGAATACGATTATTGTAATAATTTTATTAAATTGCTCTGTAAATACGTTTTATATACATTCACCAATATCTATTGTGATCAAAGTATTACGATTTTTATACGTTCTAATCCATAATAATTCGCACCGTTCAACGAATAGCGACGCAACTAAACAAACGTGCGATTTTCGATTTTCGATTACTATCGAAATATACAGAATTTCATCTTCTATAACTAGTATACTAGTATTTAATTTTTCATTATTTTTTTTTTTTTTTTTTTAATATTAAATACTGTACGAACTAAAATGTATTTATTTCTGCTTACAATAAAAATTGTAGTTTACAGCGTGAATATAGACAATTCCGCGATGTGACTTTATTCTGACCCGCAGATATCGACAATTAACTAGATTGCTAAAAGTAAAAATACAAAATAATTACAGTTTATGATATGTGCTAATCGTTTGTTTTTTTTTTCTAAGTATTTAGTGTTATATTTTTGAAAAAATGTTTTAATATTATGTATCGTGTTTGTTTATAACAGTAAAATGAATCCTCTAATGCTAAAAAAAAAAAAAAAAAAGTATAAAGGAGTAACAGGTATTTTTTTGTTTAAACGAGTACGAATTAATCTCGAGTAAATATAGGTATGGCTATAGTACTGTACTGCATACTGAAATTACTTTTTTTTTTTACATTAACAAGACGTTAATATTCTTACTTCGAACCAATAAGTTAATACGTGATAAACGGTAATACTAATAAACTATGACGTCAAATACAATACTAATAATGTGAAATACAGCAACGATAATAATATGTTACCGATTGATAAATACCGTCAATCCCACGACCGACACGACGGACAAGTTAGCAGTTGGCAATCGAGTTGGTTACGCATATCTGTGTTCCGACCATGACCACGTGTCGTCTATGTTATTGCACAAGCCAGAATAAAGTCATATCGCTAAAGTAACGATTTCACGCGGGAGAAATCTGTCGATTTGTCCATTAAGGCGGATCGTTGAAAGTCGATTTCCCGACGTTTTCACATTTTGAATTTCGTGTCACTATTCGTCCGGGGGTGCGAATTATAAGGCCAAACGCTTTACGAACACGACAGTAAAATTATCGCAATAATACTATGCGGTTTTCTAGCGTAACTGTATAGGGGACACTCGACTAGTTTCGGACGGATTTCCTGCCCTATCGGAGTTACCCCATGCAACTACATAAATACAATATCCTCTAATGTTGTCTATCGATATCGATGTCCGCGAGGTAAAACGTAATAATATTAGACACCAGCTATTGAACGTGTACATTATATTGTCGAACGGTTAGGTGATATCATCAAGAACACGTCGAGCGTTATAATAATATAATTATAAAGGTACATATTCGAATTTGAAAAAAAAAAATTATGTATATATATATATATTTTTTTGTTAAGTAGGCAAGTGAAAATAATATCACTCACTGAAATTCGTATTAATGATTAGCTTAATGATTAGATTTGAATTATATTAATATTTTATACGTGATATACACAATAATAACAATTATGATTTCATTCAAAATTTTAAATGAAAATATTCAAATTACACTTAAACATTATAACGATAGGTTTATTTAAATATTATTTAACACACGTAAACCTATAATATTATTGTTTCTATTTTCAGTACGAGAATATTGCGGTCGGTTTACTACTGTATAGTTCAACCTCGTCATCAATTTCGCGTCTGCGCATTTATATAAAAAAAAAAAAAACCCCATAGTCTATATAATTAGTAATATAGCAATATTTACATTAATTTTTATTACATTTGTGTTTTACTATAACCAGTGCCGTATTATAATAATAATTGATAGTGTATGTTATTTTGTACTGTTGCCCGTCGCGGGTCGTTGTTTTTATCGTTTAATAAAAACGCAGGTTTTTCGATTATTCGTATATAATAACGAGATCGATTATAATTATATAAAGGAAGAAAAAAAAAAAATAAAATTATTGGAAATCAATTGAAGTTAAATACGCGCATAAAGAACACTAAGATTTCGATGATAACGTGAGACCACGCAGTACATTTGCTCGAAGGCATTTAACTCATTTATGTAGATTTGATTTGAGGTTGAATGAAGAGGAAGACCTACGGATATAATAATATTACGATGGCGATTATTTTTCGTCGTTTCAGACGTGCTATAACCAGTGGACCCCCCCCCCCTCCCGACGTTTTTCAAAATCCAGTACGGTCGAGTTATGGTTTTATGACAACTGTCTAATCCACTCCCATTACTAGTGGTGTACATTCTCAAAGAGGTGGTGTCGGGGAAGTTAAATCGTTCAAAAGCCTAACGGAATCGTATATATTTGGCAAGTTATACATTTTTCCCTTTCGGTACTGGTGGAAATCGAAATCCGGAACATCTTCCATGTTATAACATGATATTGGCCAAGTTAAGAAAAGAAAAAAATCATTTTTAAAGGTTATGTAAGTTGTTACAACCTGACCAGTTTTAACCAATCGGAACCACTGAAAATTAGTTACCGATTAATTAATGTTGTCAATTTGAATTACCTACTCGTATTCAATTTCAATACATACATTTTAGACGGCCCACCAGCCCATGCAATTGCACTACATATTGGTAAGGGCGCCACTGGTTACAATACTGTAGGAAGAAAAACATAAACGAAAACTATACACTAAAAGGCGCACGATTTCACGTTTCATTGTGCATAATTAAATGGTTTCCATAAATATTGAAATTTCCATGAATATTGAAATGTACTGAAATGCTGACAAATTTTCACGTAATTAATCCGCGTCAATAAGTAATCGTAATGAGTATATATATATATTATTTTTTTTTTTTTTGCATTACGTTTGTATATTATGCGGAATAATACGAATTACGCCTATCAATTCCTTTAAAATACCTACCGCGGCAACAGACGAACAATATTTTATTGTGATTTAGATACTAAAAAACTACAGAAACGTTTATATATTATTATATTAAAAATACACCCATCGTGTAGGGCCGTGCTAAGACACATTTGGCGCCTATGGATTTTTTTTGGGGGGGGCTGCCCTATAATTTTACTATTCGCCAGGGCAAATTTTCCATTACTTCCCATCGCCACTTCTTAACATGGCCCTGGGTTATATAAACACGATTATATAACACTGGAATACATATTTTATACAGATGATACACAAACGGATACATAGAAGGACGTGTATAATAATATTTATTCGTAGTATCTAGTCGTCAGGAAATTTATAAGGGAATTGTATGGTCACGGCCGTTTATTATAATACAGCAACGCGGACGTAGAAAAAAAAAAATAATAATATAATAATTCCGCCACTTCAAACCCGACGCTGGTCAAAAAAAGTTCTAAGCGAAATTCCAAAACCCGTTGAAAAACCGCGGAAGATAAAATAACGGCTAGGGCGGAGGGGAAGGGGCTGGAAAATTCAACGTCGGGCGTAGGTTGTATTTTAAAAGAGAATTTATCATTGTCGCGTGGCGGCGGGAAACAAGAACGACAATACCGTAAATGTGATATTTTGGGAGGGAACGGGTTGCGGGCCGTCCCTTATCAATTTTCTGACAACTCGCAATGTCCGCAACACTACAGTAATTTGTGTACGGTAAATAAATAGTTATAATAGTTTTAGTAGTTATAGTAGTTAGAACAGTTATAATAGATATAATGTAATAATAAGATAGGGGGGGGGGGGCGCGCGTCGCCGATATTGACTCCGGAGAGGGGTGGAAAAGTGGGAGAAGGGGTGGGCAGGAAGTTGCGTCGAACGTCACACCGCAGCCAGCCGAACAGGTTTGTGTGTGTGTGTGTGTGTGTGTGGGAGGGGGGAGGGGGATGGATGTTGGTGTATGTGTGTGTGTGTGTGGCGATTCACGACAGGACGTTGAGAAAGTTGACCACCTTCTTGTGTTTTTGTTCGCCGTCATACAACATCACGGAATCTGTGATCGGCGTACTACCGAGAATCTCCAGCAGCCTCCGGCTTCTGGTCGGCATGTCCGGCAACAGCGGCATGGCGTGCGGCGGCATATAATCGTTGACGACGGCCGGTCCGGCCGCGGCCCGGCCGTAATTATCGCCGTAAACGTATCCGCCACCGCCGCCGCCGCCGCCGCCACCGCCGCCGCCGCCGCCGATCTTCCGCCGCGCGTAACCCTCGGCCGCGGCCGCCGCCGCGGTCCGGAACGTGGACGCGATCCTCTCCATGGACCGTTCCTCGGCGATCTTCTCGGCTGCACGCGCAAACACCCGACACTCCTCCTCGGTCATCGTCCGCCGTCCCGCGTAACAACCACCTGTATGATATGCACACACGCCGCCGTCACGCTCTCATACCGTACTACGTATATATATACACCCGAGGGCGATGCGTATAGTAGGTACAACATGTGATAATACGACAACTCGTTTATATTAGGTGTAATGCGATTTAATGATAACAGTTTAGAAAACGATTTCGCGTACCGCCGCAACACTTTTTTTTTCGCCTGTCAAAACGTCTCCTCGAATCGCCTTTGGATTTTTTTTTTTGTATTTAGAACGTTCTCTACAGACGGTTTTATCGTAACGTAGGTGAGTACCGACTCCCCCTCCGAATATAAATACACGTGTTGACTGTTCGAAAAATTATATTAATAATATCGTCATAACGTGACCATCTCGTCTACAATTTTCTCACCGTTTACAATAAATACACCGAAAGTTTATTACGAATTTGCCGTCTTTCGAGTTTCTTTAAAATCAATTTCCGTTAAAAATATCGAATTGATCTGTTTCAGGAAAATAACGAATATCTATTATACCCCTACCTATAATAATCAATATTTTTACATTTTCAAAATAATAACTGATAACTGGTGGCTACCATCGACAAATAACAACTGTTGACGATTAACAGTATACCTATCTTTCTAATTTTAATAATGTACGTATATAACACCCGCCTTACCAAACACAAAAACATTTGCTTCACCATTTACAGGCGGAACACACAAAAAAAAAAAAACTAACTGTAAAAAACCGTCAGCAAATAATTTAATTACATAACATTATACAGATCGTTTCGACTTTTAAACTTTTTGAAATTATCGGCGTCTTTCGAAAATTATTTTAATATTACGTTCATAAAAACGCTGAAGTACAAATCTGTTTTTTGTTGATTATAATCTGTTTACGTCAAATATTTCCAAATTCGATTCTGTTTAAATACCAACAGTTTATGATACTACAGTCCGTTGGAGAATCTCATAACTCCGTCCTGTGTAGCTGCGGAACGAGAAACTATATCCCGGAGGACTTTATAACAATTTTATGTCTATTTTCTGTAGTGTTTCGGCGATAATCGCATCTCGTAAAATACCACGTACGAACTATATGATTTAACTTCTGACCAATCTCGTTTAGAAAGTTTTAACGCGAGATATTTATTCGTGAAACTTTCTGGGCGGCGGTATAAATACAGTACGAAAGTGCACGGACGTTGTACAATATACGAGATGCGAAAGTTTTTAATCGTTTTCGCGCGGGGAAATCGACTTCCTGCGGGAGCCGATGAAATACTAATATTATTATTATTATTATTATTACATTATACATCACGGACGTCTATACGTATAACGTTAAAACCGCGTGAAGTGGGACATGTCAATTAAGTAGTCGGAATATAACATACGACGACGATAATGTTATTATAATCGCGTGTGAATCGACATTGAATTTAGAAGTAATTTTTCGGGCCGTACATTGTGATTTTCGAAAATAGTCGCTACAACCGGGTTTCCACGGTGAAAAACCGTCGAGACTCTCGTCACAATCGTCCCGTTTGTCACGAATATAACGTGGCCAACGTAGTAACGACAAACCCGACCAAATCTAAAAATCGTAATTCGATCGCGGCCGGCGTAATCCGTGCGAACGAGTCGAGTGAGCGATGACGGTGACGTGATGATACCGCTGCGCGCGTTTATTCGCTACTACTCGCTAGTCGCTACTGACTATGTTGTAAAATATTTCTGTAAACTATTAATAGCGTGTAATTATATTAAATACCTGCGGTGGATAGCGACGGCAGCATGGACGACGAATACTCGTGTTCGGCGTTCTCGCGCATCCTGGCCAAACGCAACAGCTCCTCGTGCAGCCGGACGTTGTCCTCGATCTGCCGGCGGCGCCTGGCGATTTCCGCCTTGATCCGGGCCTTTTTCTCTTCGCGCTGCAACTCCTCGTCGTGCTCCTCTTCCGCCGCCAACGCCGCCATCGCTTCGTAATCACCGCCGCCGCCACCGCCGCCGCCGCCGCCACCGCCGTAGTTGTCCATCATGTAGTCGCCGTAACCGCCGCCGCCGCCGTCGTCGCCGCCGCCGCCGCCGCTCAAATACGCGTTCGGCGTGGTCGACGGTGACGGGTCCCAAGAACGCGACCGCCGGCCACCGGCGGCCGTCCCGTATTTCATCATGGGCGTCATTATCGGCATGTGATGGTGCATTTGATAATCGTACGGGCGACGCGGGTCGTACTCGCTAGCACTGCCGCCGTCGCTGTACCTACGCTGCCGGCGATTGTTTCGCCGTACGTCCCATCTGCAAAAAAAATTGTTGTACAGAACCCGCGGCCGAATGAGTTTACAACGCGACAACACTGTGCGTTTAAACGGACGGCCGGTCCCGCTTACCTTTTCTGTTCAACCGTGGCCGAGTTCATCGCGGCGGCCGTGCTGCGCCGGTGCCCGCTGTGATCGAAAATCGCGGCTGACGACCCGATAGCCGTCTCGCGCAACGCGCCGCCCAAATAACTGGAACCGCCGCCGGTGTCTGGCCAGTGTCTCCAGGACGTCGTGGACGCCGGATCCTCGCCGCCGCCGTACGACCGGGACCTCGGTCTGGTCGGCAAGAAATCCTGTCCGAACAAACAAACGTGCCGGGTTTAGCGGGGCCACGTGACAAGCCGCGGACACCCGTATCGGTACTTACCACGTTCCTGGCACCGTACCCTCCGCCCAGGATTCCGTCGTCCAGCAATAGCGCGGACACGGTACCGTCGTCGTGCTGCAACCGATGCGCATAGTCGTCGTCGTCGTACATCATATCGGACATATGCTTCCCGCCACCGCACAAACCTCTCAACATTCTCCCACCACCACTACTGCTTCCGCCGGGATGTCTCTGCTGCTGGTTCTGATACCACCGCCTTTCCAAATGATCGGGCCTGTGTGTGCAATTAGAGTATATTTTTAACGATAATTAGATCCCGTAATAATGAAGAATTTAAAATCGTTTTCCCGAAGTTTCCCCCCTAAAAAAAACAGTGAATTTCCAGTTAAATTGTTCGCGTCAGAACCGGATTTCTTGCGCGACAATCGAAATCACATTAAACCAGGGTGACCGTACGTACCGTATTTCCCGTATTTCAACTTTGTGTCCCGTTATCCCGACTAAAGTTATATGGGACGCATTCTGTCCGCTTTTTTTTCAAGTCTGTCCTGTATTCCCCTCACTGTTAATTAATATGACTTAACTAATATATCAGCAAACGTAGAATATTCTTTTGGAATGCCGGGTAAAAATGCTGCAGTAAAACGAATTTTTTCAACCATTAATGTGTTGTGGACAGACGATAAAAAAATCGTTTTTTGTTTGAAATTATTAATTCAGTTTTCATTGTGAAAACAAAATTGTAAAAAACTATTCTTGTAATGGGTATTATAATATTTTATTTAAAAGATCCAATTAGTGCAGTACTAAAATGCACAAAAATAGCAGAAGTAATATCATCGAAATAAATTTTTTATGTATATTTGTGTACATATTAATATTTTATTTGTATTTCAGTACTATTATACGGCACACATTTAATTTGTCTTTTTATATTATTACATTAAGTTAGGTAACAAAAGTGTCCCGTATTTTTGTGGTCAGCCTACTTCCATCTTGTGCACGCGAACGCGCAAAATCGTTAGTTTGCATGCGCCGCGGCAACTAGAGCGTAAAAGAATCGTCATCGGATTCATTTTCGCAGCCCACCACGACAAGACGACGCGTTATATATCTTAACGGTAACGGCCGGTATATCACCGCACTCTTTTATACACTACATACGTATATATATATATGTATATTGCCTGGAAAACTAATAGTACATTTCCGGTGTTTAATATCCGGCTCAAATCCGGGCGATATCGACGATTTCGAAATGAAATTTTTACGTCGTCGACGTGTTTGCGCGCGACGCCCGGACCTAAACCAGACCACGTCCCGCTCCGCGTGTCGTTTATATGGACCCCACGTAAAAGTCGATTTCCGTAGTGATTACCGGAGTACGTCGAATCTCAGTAATGGGGGACCCCCCCACACGCGTGGACACGCGCACTTACACGTTACTGGTCGAGCACCGGTACAACAGACTGTTGCCGTCGTAAACGCCGCCCAGCGATCTCGTGGCCATCGCTCTGCCGCCGCTACGGTAGTGCTGCTGGTCCAGCACGCCGGCCGCGCCGCTGCCGTAAAGTGCGGACGCCGTCGTCTGTCTGTTCGGGCCGCCGATGCGGCGGTCCGCGGCCGACGTGTAACCGCCGATGCCGGTATCGTCGTGGTACGGCCACGACGACGACGTCCATGGTTTCCTGGCGCCGGTGTTGCCGCTGCCCCCGTACATGCCCAGCGAAGACGCGGTACCCTGCAGCAAACCGCATACGCGCAGACCGTTAGACGATAGTTAGATATTATTTGATTTTTTATGGATCCCGACGGCCGAATGAATAAACAATACATAACCGCGGAATATTATACTATTTTTATATACGTATAATAGTGTTAATAAAAAAAATGAGCAAAAAAAACAAAAATAAAAAAAGTAGTAAAAACCTATTTATTTCGTTGCACGCGACTGTTTTATGCGTGCGCGTTGTTGTTTTTTTTTTTTTTTTTTATGGAAGTAATTTCGATTTAATGTGTAACAACAATACGGGTTTTAATACATTTGACGTTGTTGTTTTTTTTTTTTTTTTTTTACAACTAATCCGTTTTTTTTTTTTAAACGATTTTTGTTCTCGTTGGTTTTTAACCCGAGGTCATTACGTTCCCAATCGTAGGTACTCGCACGCGGACTTTTATTATAAAACTTCATTAATCATTAATGAAACTAATCAATTAAACATAAAACGTACCTACGATATTTACTATTATGTATTTGTTGATATAAATAACAAAATATATATATATATATTTTTTTTTATCGTCGATATTACATAAATTAAAAAATCAAATTAATGTAAATAGATATTATAATAATACGTTGTTCATTAATCTGGAGTACTATCTTTCGAAATATTGTCCTGAATGCATGATTGGCAGTATCCAACAGAATGGTAACACCGGATAAAAATTTCACAAGTGTGGCATTGATAGGCAGTTTTCCTACTTTTTTGTTTTTTTCTATTACAATATTCCTGGTGATTTTCCTTGAGACCTACGGCGGTTTCGGGGCGGAGGATTTTTAATCCAAATAGTTGTTGTGTATTCACCTAAATAATGTGCCGCAAATTGCGAAAAAGAAATTAAAGAGACGTTTGTTTTGATATATCAACAGATAGACATAGTTCAAAATATAGTTCAGAGAGAATCAACAAATAGACATTCTCTCCGGTCACTCTCCGTATATAAAGAAATAATTAAATTATCAACATCATCATCATCGACTAGGATTATTTCACGTACACTATAAGATTCTTCCTCTAGCCAATCGGCAATTCGATTTTTACTTATTCTAACAATTTTATTTTCTATAAAATAAATATCTTACACATAAACCTAGCGGAGGAAAAAAAAACCAATAAAACTTACTAAAGTAACGATAAAACAATAAGCGCGCTGCTTATCGCTAGTATACCTCCATTACATAAAATATATAATTGACTAGGTATAATAACTTCAATACGTAATAAAAAAAAAAAAACGTATACGTTCTACACATAACAAGATTTGTATTAATGTCAAAATGATTTTATCCGCGTGCGAATGATCCCGGGATTAATACGGAACCATCTATATGGAAACGTACAGTATTTATCTATTCGACGAGACGCGTTAGTTTGTTACATAACGTGTTACTATTATTTTTTTTTGCATTTTTCGGCCTTTTTAGTGCCCGTTGAGATATGTTTTCGGGATTTCGAGTTAGTCGTGCACAACCCCAGTTATTTATGTTAGCGTTTTACTAGCGAGATGACGGGCGAGGGGGGCGGGGAAGGACAGAGAATTACAGGTCGCGCGGTGAGTTCGAAAGTAGGTTACGGTGGTACAAATATTTTTTAATTTATTTATTTTTTTTTTTTTTCATTTACAGCCCGGATTCCCCTCGGTTTTATTTAGACGTATCTGTAGTTATTTGTCATACTAAAATCGTAATATTATAAAATTTTTATTGAAATTATACTAATCACTACATCCCGTCGGTCGGGCGTATTATCGCGGAGAAGACTTACTAGAGAATTGGCGGCGGCCGTTGCTGCGGTACTCCTCAGGAGCCCGTGCTGTTGGAGCCGTTGCGTGCTCAACGGTCGGGGTTGCGACGAAGACGTCGCGGACGTGGTGGCCGACAAGAGATGCCGGAGATCCGGTGGCAGGCACGCAGCCAACTCGTCACCGCCGTCCGAAGTGTATTTCCTCGTCAACCCGCCGTATTGTCTGGTTGTCGACGGGATCGGTTCTCCCGTACTGCTCACCAGGCTTGAGCCTGTAAACAAATCACCCGAAACGTTACGACGGTTGGCGGGGAAAAAACAAAAACCATAAACCAATATTATTCTGTATTAATATTATTTCTGTATTTCCCATTCGTAATGCGGAAATCGCATACGTAACAACACGACGATTAGAAATATTGTCAATAATTTACCAAGTTGTTATTTTTTAAAAATTTTTTTTGTAAAAATAAAACGATATATTTTTCATTGCGTTACACGAGTTGTTCTATAACGAAAACGGCATTTTAGATTCGGTGTTACATAAGGACAATGAGCATCAACCGGACGGAAAGGATATGGATCACGGAAGGAGTATTGAGTAAAATGGGAAAGAGATCATGATGAGATGTCTTATTGGACATTTTAAACGGAAGAATTTTGAAAGAGAGAGGGACAGCGGGAGACAATGAAGAATATGAACGGATGACATCGAGGAATAGATCGATATCAATACTTGTGAAGATTGTAAATGATTGGCGGAATATAGAGAAGAGTGGAGACTAAGTTATTAGGAATTCCCGCAGAGCGACCTTCGGCTTCGATGAAGCAACACCGAAAATGAAGAACGAAAATATCGAATACCGTTTTAAATTTAATACGGTATGTAACGCAATACCATCGAGTCTCGCCATAAAGGTTCAAATAACCACGTAATGTTTGGTGAAAAGAAAACCGTCTTCATCCAACGTCGAGTCATCACTATATGTACATCATTTTGTCAGGAAATCGATTTATGAATTGTTTTTTTATTTTTTTTTTTTTTTTACAGACTTCTCTCCAGCTTTACGTTAAAACCACTGTCAGATTAAATATAATATTAATATCGTATCTAAGATCGTCCAAGAACGCAACGAGAATTTTGTACGAGGAAAATTTAAATGGAAGGCGGGTAACAGAGAAACCAATTTTCCGATTGACAACAGAAAAATGAAAAATGATTGTTTATCGTAACGATGCAGATGATATTAGAATTATTCGGCGGCCATCATATTGTTGTACCACGAGTGCCTGAAACCTGTGCACGGGATTCATCGAAATTCGGTTTTTTGTAAATCGATTATCGATTAATTTCCATTTGTGCATTAAAGTTATATATGTGTTAAGCTAAAAAATCATCATACTATATAGGTTAGGTTAGGTCCAGGGCGGGTAAATAAGAATTTAAAATACTTCACCTAAACGCGATTCGGGTGTTTATAATATGAGCCGTTTACAATCTTTTTAAAAGCATACAATAAAATAAACATTCGGTTAAATAGCTCGTTGGGTTTATTTATTTATTTTTTTTTTTATTAAAAAAATACCGTTTTCTAATTTGACGACAGCATTTAACGTTTTAAAATCGTAGGTACGTAAATAATTCATTGTTCAAGAGTACAGGACTATAACAACTGTACCATCAAGAAAGTACCATCAGGGGGTCCATGGGCGTATAGGACGATGCATATGGGCGCGCGTAGGAGATCTAAACGGAAGAGGTCATGGTTAGCGGGACGGGGAGGGGTGGGAGGGGGTCGGGGGCACTCGATCATAACCCCCCCTCCCTCCCCGTGCAGCTGCAGCTACGTACCATACAATCCGTAATTGGCGGGCGAACCAGCGCCGCCGCCGGACCGATGGTTCTGGTTCTGCAGCTGGTGCAGCTTCGCGGCAGCTGCGGAATAATGGGGCGGCATCATGGACCTGTCGGTCACCGCGTTATAGTGGATCATATCGTGATCGGTCCGCGTCAAAGGCGCTCAAGGGGTGCCACCACCGCGCTTAACCGTGACTGTGCAGTGTACGGCCACCGCCGAAACGATAATGGCAACGCGGGCGTCGGGGTCGAAACGATGGCGCGTCGGCACGGCCGGCCCGGCGTCGCGGACGAACGCATGGACGCGACGTCCGTAGTGGTTCCGCCAGCCCGACGGCCGCGGTGGCGATGTCACCGCCGCCGCCTGTTAAAGCGGCGAGCATGTGTGGGGTGGTAGGGGTCAGTCGGTCGTCGATGGCGGCAAAATACGGTACGCGTGACACGAGCCTGGCGGCGGCGGCGGCGGCGGCGGCGGCGACGGCGGCGACGACGACAAGTCGACGGGCGCGTACGGGGCACACCACCGGTTACTGTTAGTCGGCTCGGCAATGGATACGCGCGGACGACGTTTAAATCACACACTGACGGGGGAATCGCAGCGGACGAGGACGGCACGGGAACACCACGGGTACACGGGCGGACGGTCGCGCGACTGTCTGCGCCGGCGGTAGCAACGGTACTATAACGCTAGTCGGACGCCGCCGTGGTGACGGTCACTAGTTCACTGCAAGAATGCGCGGCTAACGATTTTATTATTCGCGAACATCCCGCGGGGCGGTCGTATGGGCGCGTGCGCTCGCGGCTGGGCCTCGTGTAACAATATAATATATAGTACGCTAGGCATCGTCAAGGTGTATATATATATATATGTATACGAACATTAAAAAAATATGTTGTAGCGGCTCACGGTCCGTTGCCGCGGCGCCTTTACGGTGGGCCACGAAGACGACGACGACGACGACGACGACGACAATGCCCGCGCCTCGCGACCTCGGCGCGCAGTCCGCCGGCCCGTCACCCCGGATGATCAATACGCGCGCGCGGAACCTTTTGACCCCCATCGTCCGCGTCGGCACAGTTTCGGCCGCCGTCACCTTCATTTCTAAACCTCCTCTCCCTTTCCCTCGTTCCGTCACGCCCTAGGTCATCATCGTTGGCCGCCACCGCCAACTGGCGTATACGACGCACGTATTCGCCCCGACACACAGTACCGTGTACACCGCCGCCGCCGCCGCCGACACGCACGCGCTAAGTATAACTAATGTTACGTATACACCCGCCGCTATAGTAAATCATTGTCACTTGCACACGCTTTGCTCCGTCATTATTGCGTATTCGTCACCGTCGCCACGGGCCGGTGTGGGCTTTGGCGCGCCGCGATAAATTCCTCAAGGTATCCGCCCATCGGTTGCTCTATAAAGGTGTACCGGGTGTTTTATACGTAACCGTTTATGGCGGTAAACAAAAAAAAATTAAAAAAAAAAAAAAAAAATACTACGTTTTTATCGGTTTGAGGAAAATTATGCGAAATAACAATTTTTCGATGCGGCCGTGAAAACTAGCAAAATCGGTTTTATCTCGCCTATGTGATATGACGGAAAATACATGCGATATGCGATGTGGAAATTATTTACTTGTACGACTATTTTGCACGTTACCTCCATCCGTACACACTGTTTGATAATACGTATTTTTTAATCGAACAAATTAATGTAAGAATAATTTTAAAAAAAAAAAAATACGAAGAACAATCAGAATATCCTACTCATGCAGACGACCTAATAATGACAAAGTTACCAATGACAAAAAAGAACAATGATGTGTTACAAAAAATAAATAAATAAATGATTCGGTTTTCGGTCATCAGATTTTTTTTTCTTTTTCTTTGTCTCATTTTTAATGTTAAAATATAAGTATATGGTTGAACCAAATATTGTATCTACACCATTGGTTTTTACTGAAACGGCTTTGACGGGGATTCCTTTAAAGCCGTCTGCAATTTTTTGTACTCATATATTACACGCGGTTTTGATTTGAATTATTTCTCGCGTAAAACCATCTTTAGACTAGTGAGAAATTAATTGTTTTGTAATTATTATGTTTTTAAGCGCCTAGTAAGCTATCGATTGTAAACCGAATAATCGTCATATATTTGTATATACAAAAAAAAATCCGGGAATAGTGTCGCCCGCGGTATTTCGTCATTGCCCTCAACCCATTTGGCGTTTTTAAAAATATTTGTCGAATTTTCTCTCGGCCGACGACGGTGGAATTTTACAGGATTTTTATTATTCTTTATACGCGCACATATTACTTACATTTGTATACAACACACGGTTATGTTTTTACAGTGATAAACACACGTGCAGAGCAACAGTTGCGTCGTTGACGTTGGCTAGACGACATAATATAAAACGTGATCATCACTAGAGAAAAATATAACGAACTATTTTGTTGCCATTGAATCCTCGTGACAAAACGCCGTCACGCAATAATCATGATAATAATAGTACAATAAAACGAAAACGGTAAACGAAATCGACTTTCCCCGATGTTTCCGCGTCGACCGGATTACTACCCGTCGAGACGATTCGGTGCTCCCCCCCGGATCCGCGCACAATACTCCGAAACCAACGCC
The DNA here is from genome assembly GCA_956483605.1 of Tuberolachnus salignus. NCBI lineage: Eukaryota > Metazoa > Arthropoda > Insecta > Hemiptera > Aphididae > Tuberolachnus > Tuberolachnus salignus. Next base: position 34,738,256 of record OY101435.1, on the reverse strand, counting down.
GAACGAAATTCCGTTTTTTCTTACACAAATACACGTGCGCATAGACGAACATTTGCCATAATCTCACCGGGAACTATTGAAATATTCAAATATTTTACTGTATATCGAAGCCGCTTTTCACGCTCGTAAAAAATCATCGTAGCACGCAAAACCAAAGTACCTGCGATTTATATTAAACATCCTATGACATACATAAGATGGTTTTATTGAGAGGACATAGGACGCCCTCAACCCTCAACCCTCCTCCATAATGCCTGCCTCTGAATTCGTGCGCTGGGATAAAATTACCATTCGGTTAAAGCGTCACTGGTTCGTCACGTTTTCCGATAATTGTATTCGTTGGGTTAGGTAAGATTAGATACGTTTTAGATTTTGACAAATTGTCGATTTTTTTTCTTTTGTTCAATGGCTTTCTAAGCATATATGGTCCACGCGCTGATAGCGTGCCCGACCGGTGGGTGGGGAAAGTAAAGCGAGAACCTCAGTGCCTGGGCATCCGGAGGCATGGCCCATCTATCGCATAAAAAAAAAAAAGTATAAATAATAGTACATTATTTATTATAAGGTTACAGGATTGTTCGGTGTAATATTGGTTTTTAGTTTGTGTTGGTCAATCGAATTATATGAATATATAATTTAAGGTTACGTTGTAAACTGTGCGTATTAACGATATTCTTTTAACGATTTCATTCTAATCAAATATGATGTTTTTTTTAATTTTTTATTTGCATATTATCGGACTTGTGTAATACTAAAATAATAAATATATATATATATATCCAAAAGGCATAATTATAGGGAGCCCGGGGGCCAACAAAAGCCCTCGCCGGACAGGGGCACCCAGGAATGGCAGTAATAACTATCGTGACCGCTGTAAAATATTCGCGCCCTTGACAGTGACTATCGAACTATCGCGATAGCGATAGTAACAGATTCGTGCGAACACACGCACACTGTTCTTCTAATATACTGTCGTGTGGCATTTTTGCAGACGTATCTTTTGAAATGCACACTACAATCATGATTTTTACTGTCACTCTTTTTCCTAGAGCCAAAGGGGTGGGCGCATCTCCGTGATAGTTGCAACACCAACGATCGCGATAGTAACAAACATTGTTCGGTTTAAATCGTTTTCGTCCGAAAGCAATATTCATCCGAGATATGGTGGTTTATAATCGTAAAAAAAAAAAAAAAAAATAGCCCAAAATTATAACGCAAAATCCGTAAACGGTCTGGCGGTTTAATCATAATTTATATTAATAGCCCGCCTAGGGTAAAATGAAAAAACGATCGATAATTTTTACGGCCCTTTATAATTAACATAATACCTATAAAAATATCGCGTAGGGTTTTACGTATACTCGTATAATGGGTATAATAAACGTGCTCGATCGAAGAAATTACCATGGCGTATTAAACCGACCTGTTTAACTCAATTTATTCGGTACACATTGATACGCCTTCTTCCTCCGTCGGAAATTCCGCTTAAATTTATTATATATATATATATATATATATATATATACATGTTTTTTTTTTTTTTTTTATCGCTGTTTTTTTCTTATTTTCGTATACCTATTGATTTGCGACGATTTTAGAATTTTTAAAGGGAAAAAAAAAATCGCGTTTATATTGTACAGGACGGATTTTGAACACAATATTACAATATTATACAATAATCTGTGAATTTGTAATATATTTCCACAATAAGTGTATCTATCAAGGCTGGGCATGTTATACAATTTATTTAACTCGTTTAAGGTAAGTTAAAAGTTAACTCATTTTTTTTCCCACTTTGTAAAAGTAAAAGTTAATTCATTAAAAAAAATGAATTGAGTTAATATTAACTTTGTTAAATATTACATTTAAAACTTTTTTCGACAATCTACATAATTATCTTTACAAGTTAGAGGGTCTCCCTTACATTTTTAAGGTAGGGCGATTAGTTTTGTCATCACTTGTCAAAACCAGAACAAAAAAAAAAATAATAAAACGTAACTTATAGCATTTTATTAACAAATTGTATTCCACGCCCGTATCTTGTCGCTAATGGCTTTATGAATTTCTAAAAACAAAAAAATATTACTCAGAATTCAACTAAAAATGTAAAAATATCAAATAAGCAATAAAACATATATTTTTAAATATTTTCCTTCGACCAAAATTTAAGTTAATTTAAAATACATTAAATTAACTAGAAGTGTTAACACAAAACAAATAGTTTCTAAATTAAGTTAAAAATTAATTCTGTAAAAAAAGTAACTCGTTCATTATCAACCTAATTAATAAAAAAAAACGGAACGTTTTAACTCAATTTTAACATTTAACGCGTTTATACCCAGCCTCGTAATCTAATAATATTATAATTTACTTAATGAAAAATGAATATTGTGTAACATAAAAATAATATTATAATTAATGTAACTTGTGCGTGCATAAATTATTCTTGTATATACTGAGAACGGCACGTGGCATTTAAATTTAAAATACGAAATTCGCTATGTAAATACAATATTTTACGGTAGAAGGATTGTAGACGCCTATAAAGACGACATTCAATAGGCATTTTTGCATTTTTTTTGTTGCCTTTTTCAGACTTTCCGTGTCCCGTGATTGTCGTCGTCGGTACAGGGCTGTAAGCCCTGGTCGTGGTTTGACTTTTTGAAACGTTCTACTCGACATCTCTGCAGCGATAACGACACAAAACGTACTTACGTCTCCATTACAACCGCACCGAAATCACCAAATTAATTTGTCCGAAAACCGTGTACGGGTTGAGTTTAATCGTTAGTCTGGATTTGGACCAGAAAGTATATCGCATTACGGTACAGCGACGGTCAAATCTTTTTAACCACGGTAATTGACGGAAAAGCTCGAAATCCCTTTAGGTCATTTTCTTTGGACGTCTTATCGTTTAGAATGAAATACGTATTATTGTTACGTTTCTTCGGACACTAATACCATTTGTTTTTTTTTTTTTTTTTTCGTAGGGCTTATACTTCTAACAACATGTCCATTCTGTCTATTCTTATCTTCTATAATCATATATGCCCTACATTGTATTTCAATTACCGTAATTTCTGTGTCCCTTATCGTTCAATCTTCCTTTCGTAAGCGAGGTCTTCCCGGTGGTTTCCGCTGGAATACCGTATTTATTAACGACCAATCATGTTTCCGCCACACCCGTTTCATAGTTCACGTTAAATTATTTCCAGTTATACTATAATATTAATGTACACATCGGGAAAATCGTTATGCTATACGGACGTATATTATTGCAAAATAAAAGAGAAATAAAATACGTACAACAGAATTATCGGCGTTCGTTAAAATGTGGTGGTACTATAATATAGCACCGCATTTCCTATAGCCGAAATCTGCAATTAGTTTCTAAAAGGGTCCGAATGATTTGAACAAAAAAAAATTATCGAGGTCCACAGAAGCAAATACAAAAAAGACAACTTAGTCAACAGGTATTATATTCTACAAAATACTTACCTTGAAAGTAATGGTAAACTACTTAAGTTTAAGTTTAAGAACTGCGTTTTTAATAGAAAAATAAATGCATCTATTAACTAATGTGCTTCTGTGGATCTCGACAATTTTTTCAATATTGAAATAGTATATTTTATTTTGTACTTTTCATAAATCTCGTTTATATTCAATATTAAATAGTAGAAATAATGTGTCATTTATGTGTATCCATAAAAAAAAAATACCCTTATTTTCGTTTTATATTATAATTTATTTTTATGTAGCCGGCGTATTGGCCCACCCGAACAGTATTCAAATCAACAAACGAATAAATAAAATAATAATTTTCTTTTTAGCTAATTTTCATGTTCTTGTCGCATATTGTAGCTCTTATTTTAAGATTCTATTAGGACATATTATAGCGGATATTTCAGTTATTTTAGTGCTATAAAATCAGAGATAGAAAATATTATAAAAGTATACTATGTGAGCCTAATGAAAAAAATTACATCGTTTGTCCCTAGCCAATTTTTTTTAAATTTGGTACTCATGGAGAACGACTAATGCGTAGAGTACATTCAAGGTGAGGTTGGTTTAAACGATATTTGCTCTTTGAAAAGGTAATTTTGGAGAACGAAATTTCACATATTAATATATTATGAATGTAGAACCAAACATAGTAGGTAATTTTTACGGCCGGTTTTTAAAATTCATATATTTATCAAAAATATGCAGAGTCCAAAAATCTGCAATAGATGCAATTTATCTTCAATGATATAAAATATTCAAATATCTAAATAAGAAAAATTAAGGAAAAATATTTTTTTATATTTCCCCTCCGTGCGCCACCAATTGCCGACCCCCCCCCCCCCCCAGTGCTATATGAATAGGAAAATACAAACAATAAGACGGGCGAAGAAGTTTTAGAAAGGGTTTTTAAAATAGTATTGTTGTTGAAAACCGGCGGGAGGCGGGGTAAATCCTCCTTGAAATTGACATTATTTTTTTTTTTTATTTATTTCACGTAATACATAGTTTCATAATATGTATTGCTTGCACCATTAATGTGATCTAAAGATGTATTGCAATTATTTTAGACATGATCTCGTAGTATTGTTATCCACTGATATTTTAGTGGCAAATAATTTCACACGAAGAATTTACCTTGTATTGTAAATAATTATTAAAATGTCGTATTGTTTGTTTTCTATACTAATATTTAACAGAGAAAAGTGCGTTTAATCATTTTATAAATCAGCCATATACCGTATATTTACCGTTTGCCTCGTAACGTAAAGATATAAAATGTGCGGATATGAAATTTTGAAATCCATAACCACCCAATAATGGAGAGATAACAATAATATTTTCCACTGTTGGCGTTAAAAAATATCCGTATAATAAACGATATCCTACGTTCTCGTCTGATTCCAGGTTTAAAAAAGACAATCCGAGATAGTAAAATTTGTCGTAGAAAACTAATTTGCAGCGAAATGTCATTTCGTTGAAATCTGTAGAAATAGAAATGTTCGTAAATTGTTATTAACGAATATTAATGCATTTTCCGTAAAGTCGGGTTTTTTTCCCCTCCCCCCAAACAGAATTAGTATTCCGCGATAATTTATTCATCAACTTTGCAAATGGAAACTTATAATAATTGTATTTTCCAATACCTATACAAAAATATGTCCGTTCTATTTGGTTTCCGAACAATGAATTATGCATGCGTCCTCAGTTTGGAATATTTTAAACGTAAACCATTAGTTGGTGTGCATATTGCACAGCTGTTGTTCATGTCCTCCCCACCCCCCCCTCGCATTTCTCGGCATGTCCAAACCCGCGCCGCCGGTAAATCCGCATTTCGAATGCGGCGATATTAGTAGGCAAACACACCGGTGGCGGACGAACATATTAAAATGTTGTCCGTGTTTCGCGAAATTGGACGACGTTAAAAATAATACCCGGCGTGTATAATGTTTATAAATTTTGTTTTATTTTTCGTTCAGCTCTCGACTAGAACGTTTTTTTTTTTTTTTTTTTTATTCCTCAGAGCGGCGATTAATTTTGTGCGCGGCGTACGCGAATTACACCGGGGGGGGGGGGGGGAAGGCGCGCGCTCGCGAAAAGGTTGATCCGAAAATTAAATCGGTTTTATTTTTCTTTTCGTGCGAGTCGCCCGAAACGAAAACGCCCAATTTCGAATACGTACAGGACGGGGGTGGTGCTCATATAAATCGCAGTCGTATATCAAATTCGTTCGGTCGTCTCGTTTGGCAACAAAAAAAAAAAAAAAAAAATGCGCCGTTTATTACGTACGCACGGTGGCAGTGACCGATTTGTCGGCGCTATTGCCCGTACATATTACGCCCGTCGTTATTCCCCTCCGCGACGCGTCACCGAGCGTTTTTTTTTTTTTTTCTTCTTTTTCTGTCGAGTTACTTTTTGCGTCGCCGGCGTTTCGGAAATTCGATTATATATAGGGCAAACGCTTCCGATATATTCGTACGTATCACACGATTTACCGGCAATTATTACGGTCGTACCGCGATAATCCGAAATAATCCGGCAATTACGGATTACCGGATTTATTTTACGCTTGTTTTTAGTTGTCCCGTGAAACTATACGGAACCGATAACTGTACACATTTAGACACATGCCTGTGAAATGGATAACGCAGAGTTATTGATGGATTCGATAAGTGATATGAAAACTGATTTGAGCCCGTTCAAAACTGTACCGTTGGAATATCATTTTGTTATCGCCGCGTGGTAAACGCGGAATTCTATTAGCTCGTTACTGTGACGTTGCCGCCGTGACTATGATTATAGAGAAAATACAAATCAAAAATTTCAGTACCGCCACTGATTACCGAACTAGCGGTTGTATGACCGTAGCGGTGGCGTAACATAAAAAAAAAAAAACATCTTGGCGAAAAAAAAAAAAAAATTTGGACTCCGAAATTATATCTCGTAGGCGACGCGTAAACTGGGCGTTTAGACCGCTCGACTTATTTCATTGATCACGAAACATTAAACCGACGTGTACGACTGTTTTTTAATTACACAATAGTGTCGATTACTTACTACTAACTTTTCTCGACCAACGCGTTTATATCTAAACTGCGTATTTTATCGTTTCCAATACTCGGAACACTCGCAAGTCTGATCAACGAGCTTGTGCCGTTTCTAAGATGGTTTTCGATTAATTGTAATTTGGAGAACGAACGTTCTGCTTTAGATCGAGTCGCTGGTATAGTACGAAATAATTTTAAACCTGTGGCCACTTCCGGAACACTAGGTATCGTGCAAAAATGTCGAACAATCAATAATTCAGCTAATTCGTTGACAATTGAAAATTCTTTTCTATTTTGAAATAACACTGTTCTGAACGGAATCATTCGATTCGACAAATGGTAAATCATTTATATACCGTCCGATTAAAATATTTCCAATTGTATAAAACGTACACGCAACCAATAGATTGAAACTAATTTAATTTGAGCATAAATGTCGATTCTTCAAATGTAGTTTTTTCTTAAAGATCGATTTACTTTATGGAGTATTACGCAAGGACCCCGAATTATCGTGGGCCCTGGTTATTCCTGTTCAAATAATGAAATATTTTCATAGAATGCAATTCGTTCGTTCAACTGTAATTATCGTAGATCTCGTACATTTGTTAAAACGATTTGGCCACAAAACCAATACGAAAACGTTCAGTCGTATTTTAATTCTAGACCAAATTTTTTTTTTTTTTTAATAGTTTTTATCGACCAGGTTTTAGACTTACGCTTTGGACACCAACTCTTTCGGTCCAGTATCGGGTTCGGACATTCAATACGACGTAGTTATATATGTACGATGTAATGACAACATTTCATTAAAATTCGGGCGAATATCGAACCGTAATAGTGAAAAATCGTGCGTACTCTCCAACCCAGTGATTTCAAACATTCGGCGTGTACACATTTCTGGTGAGGTGCAAGCAGTCAACGCGGAGTAAAAACTGTATTTATCAAATTATTTTCATTTTACACAAACGAGGGGTGAAAAACGAAAAATGATTAATTTGTATAACAATATTGTTTATATTTTTAAATGATTATTATCGATGAAAAAAATTTAAAAAAAAAAAAAAAAAAGAAATAATAGTCATCAATTTATTCAAATAATGGCGGGGGGAGGAGAAGGGGCGTGAGTTTTTTTTTTCTCGTTTAAATCTACAAAGGGGCCGTAGAATAAAAATACTCGGGGACCGCTGATTTAACCGGTCATTTTATAGATCCTATAATAATGTAATAAAAAGATTATGAAACCGACAGTTTACAGGACGGCTTTTCCGTAACACAACGGAATAATAAATCAATTATGAATAATTAATGTATAGAAAATTAGCCCGGTCGGTGTTATTACCCATATTTATGAGACCCGCGGCCGGATTGACATGTTAGTTAATACACCTTCAGTATTATAATTACATAATACCCATATTTATGCATTATCCCGGCTTGTATTTTATTCATGATCGACCACGGCAAGAGCGCATAAATTATAAATTATAATATGAGCTTGCCGTAAAATCCGGCAATCCCGACGGGACCCCGCCGACATTTTAGCGCCAGTGCTAAAACATAAACGGCAGGATTGTGCCCGGTGCGGTTCGGTCGACGGGACGATTTTATTTATACGAAAACCGAAAAACCACAATCGTCGTATAGGCGATTAACAGTAACAAAGAATTGTATATTATTATAGAAATAAAATTGTCCACAATAGTATTTACCACCGAAATGATTTTTTTTTTTTTAGTATTTTGTTCGTTTTTATTACTTTTTTTTTTTTTTTTTTATATATATATATATAAATATCAACCTCAGCACGAAATCGTACAGGTGTACTTACCTTGCAAAAGACCGAGTGCCGATTCCGGTCTGACTGCCGACCCGGAGTTTCCGTCTTTCGAGGACCGGTACTTGAGCAAGTTCGTTTCGCTCATGCTGCCTGGTCGGTTTGTGGAGAATTTGCTACTGCAGTAACCGTGACCGTTTGCACTGTCCACGTTCGTGACGTTCCGCGTCGAAGAGAACGGCCTGAGAATTAAAATTATGGGTTACGATAAACGCCATGAACGCGCGTGCGTGTGGATTCGGAGCAGTGGCGTGCTCGGGAATTTCCGACGGGAGGTACCTAAATAATAATCGTAAAATAAATCGTAAAACCGTCATCAGTACCAATACCCGTTTGACCCGACAGTGGATAATTAAAATCCGGATCTAAAAATCCCAATTTATATATTCATTAAATCAAGCTTTCCCTTGTGACTTTACGGAACGCTTCGAGATTGGATTACAAAATAAATACTCGTAATTGTTGTATTTACAGCAACCATTGCTATGGGGGGGGTGGTGGATTTACCCCTTGATGTACCCTCCGGTGCACGCCCGTGATTCGGTGTCTGCCACGCATTTTTAAATACAGTAATTTACTATTCGGAAAAACGCGCCAGGTGACACAAGATTATTGTGGTCCGAATTTTGTTTGTCTTCGTGATATCCGAGTTTCAGATGTATAAGATCGGTGGTGGCTAATCGTATGACTAAGGTTTTTCTTATGGACGGGTTTTTGTACAGTTTTGGAATAAGTCTTTTACCAGCGACGATGTGCACGTGTAACTAATAAATGAGTACAGGTGGTCGTACAGTTTTTATTCAGCAACACATTTAATGTAAAACATAGCCGCCACTGTATAGGGTTACACGAAGACAACAATGAGACGAACTCGATATATTCATTTCCGTTATCACCGTTGGCTTCTCGTCGCACGAACAAACAGCGTTGATCGGGCGCGGAATCTCGGTGCCCACGTACGTTCTGGGCCGACACACTTAGCGGAGACGGCCGGGCAACTTACTTGAACTTGTCCATCATTATGCGCATCATGCGGTCGCGGCGCTTGGCGTTGGTCGCGCCCTGCGGCCACGGCAGGCCGGTCACGTCCATATCGGGCGGCGGTAAGTCGGGCAACCGGCGCCGGCCGTCCCGGACGTCCTTGGCAACGCTGCCGCGCAACGACGACGAGCGCATAGAGTCCGGTTCGCTGACCGTGTCCGACGGCGACGCGGTGAAATCTCTGAGCGCCGGAGTGCCGCCGCTCAGTAGCTGCGCCCCTCTGGGCGTACCGGCCGGAGTGTTTTGTTGCGGCGGTGTGGCTGCAAAAAAAAAAAATATATATATAAATAAATATTACATCGAATCGATTGTGTTCGCCTAATAGGCAAATGTCGTGGGTCAAGTGTCGGATTCGGGGTACTAGCTTAGAAATTCGGGGCGCCGGGCGTCAACTTTATATCAAACCCGGAAAATCGTGCTCGTGCGAATGTATAGCTGAATTCCCTTCGGACCACATAAAAAATGTATCAACACGGTGTTATTTTTCCTGTGCCCGATATATAAGTGAAATGCCGAAGGCAGCTGCAATCACGATGTCGCTTACTGTGTAACGTCGACGTTTGCGATTGCGGCGCCGTCGATTGATATTTAACCGTCTCCGACGTGGGCAAAGGTTTTCCGCCGGTCTGCTGTTGCGTGTCCGGAGTGGCGGTGGCGGTGGCGGCGGCTGCAGCAGCGGTTGAGTGAGTGAGCGAGTGCGCAGAGTTTTGCGACACCGACAATTTGGTCGTTGACGTACCGGGTCCCGTCAAAGTGTTAAATTGCTGTTGCTGGTAACTATTGTCGTTGGTGTAATGCAGTTGGTGTGACGCGCCGGCCGTCAGGTTGTCGGTACGCTAAAACACATGGTTCATAATAAATTGATTTGAAAAAACAAAAAAAAATCAAGCAATCGAATAATATACCAGACGATATGAATTAATTGGCACGTCGTTCATTTGGTCGACACGCCATAATATTATATTGAATTAAAAAACATAATTGCATAAACGACAAATAGCATTATTTTTAGTCTGTTGACACGGGTGTAGTAAAATTGCCTATACGCACCGCCGTTGGGTGGGTAGTATTGTTAATTTTTGGTATTCGAAATACGCACTCGGATAAATGCGTGAAAAAATATCTAGAAACGTATTCGTACACATTTCAAAATATATATTCAGAATACATGTTCAAATATTTGAAAAAGTTTTCGAAAACATTTACAATATCGAAATTCGGTTGAAGATAAAACTAAATATATATATTATGTGGTTGTTATATAAATTTAAACAATTTATTTTATCACAAATTTAAATATTATTTTTTGAGATCAGAAAAAAAAAAGTATTTTCTAGTGAATCAAAAAATATTCACTATACGTACAAGAATATTTTTTACAAAATGTGTATACAATACTATTCGAATACAATAAACGGTTAAATATACATTTATTTGAATACATAAATTAAAAAACTAACAATGTGGGTCGTATAGGTCACAAATCAGTCAACCGCACAGACAATTATTTCATTAATAAATATTAAATACGCGTATATATATAATACGGTAGTTTATAATAATTGGTTTTAAATTTTAATTGACGTCAATTACCAACAGACGCTCGTCAATATTTCATTATGATTATAAAATTTAAAATAATTATAAACAATGAACATCGAAACAATAATATACGACTCTGAGTGTACTCTAGTTGCTTTACTTACTTGACCCTGTTGCTGGTGCAGTGGTCTAAATCCAGTGGAAGGTTCCACTGCTGTTGAGTTATTGGTATTATACATTGGCATTCCGCCGGTATAGCCGCTGGCGTTCTGTGAATAATTATTATCCAGTCTTTGTTTTTGTTTTTGTTGTTGTTGTTGTAGTTGTTGTTGTTGTTGTAGTTGTTGGTGCTGCTGCTGCTGCTGTTGCTGCTGCTGTTGTTGTTGTTGTTGTTGTTGTTGTTGTTGTTGTTGTTGTTGTTGTTGTTGTTGTTGTTGCTGCTGCTGCTGCTGTAGTTGTTGTTGATGTTTTAGGTCACCACCATATACTTGTTGTGTATTATCGGTAACCGTCATCAGCAAGTGTTGATGTTTTGGGTCTGGAATCGAATACCTTTGGTATTCCTGTGCCTGACCTTGTTGATATTGTTGGTGATGCTGTTGTGGTTGATGCACCTGCTGAAGCTGTTGTTGTTGCGTCAGCTGTTGTTGCAGCTGTTGCGGTTGCTGTTGTTGTTTTTGATTTGGCTGTTGCTGCTGCTGCTGCTGCAATTGCTGCTGTTGCTGGTGCTGTTGTTGTTGTGTATGTTGTTTTTGCTGTATCTGTATATGTTGCTGTTGTTGTTGCTGATGCTGTTGCTGATGTATTTGTTGATGTTGCTGATATGTGGCATATTCCGGTTGATAGGGTTGGTACAAATGTTCCTGTTGCTGCGGTTGATATGTTGGTTGTTGGTAGAATTGGTGTGCCGACGCAGTGTTATTGGCGGCAATCGTTTGTTGCGTCGGTCTCTGGTGATTCTCTGGCACGCCTGGTTGACTGCCGTTACCGTAGAACGCGGAACTTTCCGCCGAAACGTACGAGTTCCGGATGTTTTGCTGCTGCGACGGGACGACCGCTGGTTCATCGTATTGTTGTTGGAGCGTTTGCGCGGGCTGCCCTTGCTGTTGCAGTGGCGGTGATGCACCGCTACAATACAACTGATATTGTTGGTCGCGGAGACTTTGGCTGATTATCGACTGGGTGCGCCGCAACTGCGACGTGCTGCCGCCGGACGAGTAACCGTGCGATTGGTACTGTTGCTGTTGCTGAAACTGCTGGTTTTGTTGCTGGAGCAAAGGGCTTTCGCCCGAAGCCGTCGGCGGTTCGTATTTATTGTTGTTGCCGGTGCCGTTCACCAATGAAGTCACGTCACCGATGCCGTTCATACTGGCTAAATAAGAAAATAAAAATAAAAATAATCAGTTTTAATATAATAGTTTTACTAGTATTTTGTACTATACTTGATTGTCAATATTCGCGACGGTTAATATTTTAAAAACACCCATCCACAAATGGTTAGGCCGACAAATTTGTGGGGAGAAGGTTGGTGCAGGGCTAGCAATCGTATATTGTGAAAACGTTTATATATTATGTTCGAGACATGAATACTAACCCTCGGATACGTAAACGGAAAAATATAAAAAAAAAAAAAAATTGAGACGGGAATATTTGACAGAGAGGGAAGCGAAACGAAAATCAAATAAAATATAGACGTGTAAATAATATGTTCTTGTTATATATAATTTTTAAAATATTCTCACATACTGTTGTATATTGTCTAGAATAAAACAGGGAGTACACAGAACAGTTGGTTTCTGTCGCAGGACGGATTTACATCCGAGAAATGGAATGTTTATTTTGCGACGGTTACAATTGAAATGCCGGGGAAATTTTATTTAAAGAAATATATTTATATTGATTCATTTCATGTTTATATGTACAGCCAGAGTTTGTTTTCAATAAAATATTATTGCAATTCAATTTTTTCAACGGATCGATTTTTTTATTTTTATTTTTATAAAATGTCTGATAAAAAAATATATCTTTCGCATCATATTAATTTGACTACAATTCGTATAAAAATTATACTGAAAGATAAAAATATTACGTTTAAAAAAAAAAAAATTATAAATATGTTCATGAACACGTTTTAGAGGTGTATTGGTTTTTCTGTGATGTGAAATTCATCTTATTCTTCTGTCTGTTAACAACTTTTCAACCACCGCTATTTTTCACCGATTACCGACTCCAGGGGCGGTGTCTGGTGAATATTATCAACTTATTCGGTGCACTGAGGGAGACATGATTTTTATTTCCCTGTAGTTACCCTTATACCGGAGAAAAAAACGTTAGTTTCAATTAAACACTTATATTAACGTTTTTTAGGCGTGGTGGCGTTTTCTAAATATTCTAGAGTTATTTGAGTTATTCATAATTGTTTGAAATTGTCGAGTTATTCTTTTTTTTTTTTTTTATGAGGATAAATAAGATCTAATTTATTTTTATTAGTGTTGAAATCAAATTGATATTTTGTTAAAATTTGTTAAAAATATGAGCACATGGAATTTATTTCTTAGTTATAAATTATAACAATTTTCAATTTAAATCTATCGAAACATATTGTTTAAGTGCTCGGAATCGTTTTACGTTCGCAATGGTCTATCGTTGCGTAAAGATTAATTTGCATTAATTTGCATTAAATTAAATAACTCAGACATAGTCAGTGCCCGTGGTGTTATGGGTGTAGGTTTAATTTTTGTTTCACTGTACAATTTTAGAATAAGTTTCTCGGTTTAATTAGAACGTCCGTAATATTTGAATTCTTCAGGCATATAATTATAATATATTATAAAAATAACTTTTAAATCCCATAGCGCTATAACAAATGCACAGCATTTGTCATTTGTACTCCCACGGTGTACGTTAGTAAAAACTATTTATTATTATATATATATATATATATATGTTTTTTTCTTCAAATTTTAATTTGGCTTAAACAAATCTCTGGCAAATGAGATGGAAAAAACAAAAATACCCCCCGGCCAGTGTACTGTGTACGCTGTACCCGTATCTATAGTATTAAATTTAAACATCTTTATATTTTTAAAATATTCATAATGCCAGTGACGAGAACGACGGCTTTAAAAGAAACGTACTCTGTGTGGGTCGTTTCCGTTGTAAGTTTATAATATACCGAAGAGAAAAAAAAAAAGGGAAATAAATAGAATTTAATTTAATATAACGAACGTAAAACCCTCCGGGGGTAATATAATACCGAACAGAAAGTTACGGGACCATGGGTTTATTAAAATATTATTTTCCGAACGCGCGTGGGACGCGGTTCCGCCGGAATGCCGGGTATCGCGAATGCGTACCCGCCTGTCTGTGGAATTTACCTATGGACCGACTGAAGTCCGCCAACATTCCGCTGATGGTGCCGGTGCTGTCTTTATTTTCGGTGGGCGTGCCAGCCGCCGACGTCGTACCCTGCGCCGCGAAATTTTGCCGCAGCTGTTGCTGTTGCTGTTTCCGCTGCTGGTCCGCCAAATCGTCCTCGTCGTCGTCGTCGTCGTACTGTCGATAATAAAAAAAAAAAAAAAAAATACGTCCGTTCAGTATCATTTTATAATATCCACAACGAAATAATATAATCCGGCCAGTGAAAAACGTCTGTATGGGGGTTTTTTTTTTTTTTTTCTATACAAACTGCAGACGTTTTATATTTATATAGGTGTGTGTGTGTGCCTACCATACGCACGTAAAAAAAAAAAAAAAAAAATACAAAAAAATATTCTCTAAAATATACACCTACGACGAAAATATTAAATATTACGGTCTACTTTTTTCTTTTTTTTTTTTTTTTACTGTGTGTAATTTATCCGCCTCTCTAAATACGATATAATTCGCTACGTTTACATACACATTATTATATAGATATGCAATAATAGTAATAATAATAATTATAAAGATAATAATAGTAATATTAATAATGTCTTGACGAAATATGATAGGCATCGTTGCGTTTCCGTTCAGTACTCGCGCATCTCCACAATCCTCGCCCGATTGGCTCCAATTTCAACGGGATAACCGTTTTTCGTAAGTTTCAATTAAATCGCCGTTGATCGTTATATTGAATTCCAATGCGATTGGATTGGACGACAAATGCGATATTTTCAATTTGTCGTCACGGGTGTAGGTGAAATTGCACATCGCCGTCGAGTTGTAGGGGTGGTCTCGTTTAATGTTTTGTATCCGTTATAACGTTCCCGAATAAATGCGTAAAAAATAACCTTTTTATATTTATATATATATATATACGCATATGCGTACGCGACACAAACCAATATTAATTCTATAAGGTCATGGTACATATATATATATATATAATTGTTTTTTTTTTTTTTTTTTTTTAATTTAAAATACCGTGCCAGTTAATAAATAAACACTGACGGATAATCGATAATTTGTAATGCGCGTCTGTTAATACGTATTATATATATATATATATATATATATAGTTTGTGGGGAAGAAAAAAAAAAAAAACTTAAAAAAATAGCGCTCGTGTACATATTATTACGATAAAAGCGCGCGTCCAAAAGATTAATTACAATACTACGTTCGACGATATATTATTATAAAAAGAGTCTTCAGTATATATATAAATAGACAGCCCACTATAATAATTTTGCGTTATAACAATAATAATGTACAGTTGATTCTCGTACCGCGAAAAATCTGATATTTCGGCAAATGGAACAAAAAAAAAAAAATTAATAATAAACCGTAAAACCGCTAGACAACATTTATAATAAATTGTTTAGCTGGCGCTGGATATCGATAAAACCAGGCAGACGGGTTTGGTAAATATTGGAAACAAAAACACATTAACGTGGGGTCGACGAAGAAAGTATAATGGACCGATGCGGATCGCCTAGTACAGCGGGTGGCGCGCGTTAAACCTAACCTAACGTATCGATTTTATTTGTTGATAAGTACTAATTATAAAAAAAAAATCCAAGTGGTACGTGAAGAATTTCAAAACGCGTCAGTAATACGCGGATACCAGTGTTTGGGAACCGCTGGCCTCGGGGGCGAACGCACAGGAGGGTTTGCGGGATTCACCCCCCACACACGAAATATCAATAAAAAATTAATTATCTGACATACAAATTACAATAATTGATTCAAAGTTTCCCATGAGATTACGAGTAACCCACCAGTACCTAAAGAGCACTTACATTTTATATTTGTTCGGTCGTCCCCTCCACCTCGAGATTTTTACTCGCATTCAACCCTGGCTGGCCTAGACGAAATCGAAAGCGACGACGTACGTACTACCGGAAAAGATAATAATTATATTATTAGATTGACTTATTCCAAAACGAGCTATTGTATATAATGATTGTAGACAGCGGCGGATCTGAAGCTCGTTCACGGTGGTGAGGGGCAAACTGGAAAACAACTTCGGGGGGAAAGGTAATTCCAAGAGATGGAGGATAAAAACAACTTGGACACTCCCTGTCCATTCGCGCATTGTATATACCTATATAATTCAAGGATTCTTTACGCCCCGATATGGAAAGATCGAATGTTTGAATAATAATAATAATAATAATAAGATTCCAATTGGATCCCCGAAATTTTTCTTTTGTATACCTATACGAATTTGTTTCAGTAGGTAACAATTAAAAAGAAAAATCCAAAGAGGACTTTCTAAAAAAATGTTTGTTTATCCTCTTTTATCCCTCGGCGATTATTTCCCCCTTCAAAATCGAACACCGGCCCAATAAAATATGATATTACTTTTGAGAACATTTGTTCTACTGTATATAGGTACAATACGTGACGCCATCTGTCTTGACTATTTAGTGTACTGTAATATTAGTAAAATTAAAAATTATTCTATTCAGTTTGTAATTGATGTTCGTGAGCAACGCATGGTCGGGATATCGCGTATATACTTTCTACTTTATTGCGAACCGATAAAACTTTGCACGGTGACCAAACACGAAATGATATCATTATATTATTTTCCGTACGACATACTGTTTTTCAATTTTTTTTTCTACGTCTGATAGAATTGATTAGTTTTTCTCTAGTACATAAAATACAATAACCTGTATATATATATATTAGGGTGGTCCTAGCCTATAGGGAACGATTTTCGAATTCTATCTTTTCTTAAATTAGTCTTAATACTCTTTAAAAGTAATGTACAAACGTTTCAAGTAAATTTGACTAAGTCAACCGCTTCCACAAAAGAGCTGAAATTGTTTATAGATATTTTCTTTAAGAAAATAACATAATTTTCTTAGATTTTAAGCAAAGTGTATTAAATAAATTGTATAAAAGTAGGTTAGGATTAATGTTTATAGATAATTTATTTGAAATGTTTTGTGTGTTATTTTTATTTTTGATCATTTTTTCATAAACCAAATAAATGTAATGGTACTTAAAAAAAAACTTGCAAAAAAAACGATCGAATGTTGATAGAGCTATTGATATTGGAACAGGGATTCAGGATGATGCAATATTCCATGTACTCAATGATTGGTGTATCATAGAAAATGTACAAGATTTTTGCTCTGATACTATGGTTTCAAACACTGGTAAAATTAAAGGTTCTTGTGCATTATTAGAAAATTACTTGGAGCGTAACATTTTGTATTTACCATATTATCACCATATCTATGATATAGTCATAAAAAGTGTTTTCGATACAAAATGATGTACGACATCTGGTCCAGATGTACCAATATTTAATAGATTTCAACAATATTGGGTAAACCTAAATACTGAAAAAATTTGAACCGGCCACTATAAATGAATAATATTCTAAAAAATATGAATTTGTAAATATAACACATTAATAAGTTTCTATTAAAAATAATTTTAAATATTTAAAATATCAATTAGTAATGCAATTGTTTAAATAAATATAAGTTTTATAAAAAAATATAAATTAGAATAAGAATTATGTAAATTGTTTTTTTCAGACAAATTATATAATTATACTATTTTCGATACAAATGTTACTACTTGTACTATAGCTGAAAAACATAGAAAACTATGTGGTTTTCTGAAAAAATGAGGATACACAATTTCAACATTTATGTGGCTAGGGTTGATTTTGTCCAATTCTCCTAAATCATCTTATACGACTTTTTCATACGCATTCAAAACAATTAAGATTCTACAATTAACAAATTTCTAATGTTAAGTTTTAAGGACCGCCCTAATGAATATATACATATATTGTTATTTTTCCGTCGAAATAAAAAAAAAAAAACAATATACGTAAACCACGCATTAGAAATATTTGTTTAGATTCGATTATAAATTGAAAATCTTTATTCAATAAAACGATAAAACACGATATGATTTATACCCGGTATGTGATGAAAATATCAAAATATTAGGTAATTCGTTTGATAATAAGTGTTATTTAAGTTTTTTCATATAGAGCTTATGTCGTTAAATTTTCATAAATATCATGCAAGTAAAACCGAGAAAGGGCATATTGAGTTTCATAAGAGGTGTTAACAGTCTTAAGTAAGTTAAAACTATTAAAAATAAGTAACAATTAAATATAGCGAATTAAATAAAATAAATAAATTAAACGAATAATCAATAAAACTCGTATTAAAAAACGTGAAAAAGTTACAAGGATATTAATTAGTATTAGTATTTCGTTTTAAGCTAATAATTATAACACATTACAATGATATTTATAAACTTCATATATCGTTACGAAATATGTTATTTGTAACATGCTATTAGGCATCCCACATTAAATGAATTTATTTTCGTTAGTATAAAAAAAAAAAAAAAGGTGGCATTCGGTTTCCGAATTATCTCTGTGTCGCCCATCGCCCGGAAATGATGACACAGCGGCCGCCATTAACCGCTATTAACCTTTTTCGGTGTGTCACCGCCCTAGCGCGGTAATTAATGGGTTCGTGTTCGCCGTTACGATCGAGTTTAATCATAAGTTACGGTTAAGTAATCTGTAATGCTCCGTGTGAATTTTAATTACAACTGTACACGAGTACGCGAATGTATAAATTACCTATACCGAAATGTTCTCTGGCTTTTACCCGGTGCTCGTCGAATTGCGGACGAAAAAGTTACGACAGACGCCGGGTGTTAGTTTTGAAACAATTGTCCCGTAGTACATAAATGTTACAGTAAACCTTGCTTAAGGACACCTTAACACAATTAACACCTCTATTGGAATGCCCCTATTGTTTTGAACAAATAAATAAATTTTTATTTTAAAATTATCTCTGGCTTTTGGGTCGGGGAAAATAGTAAAACTGACATTTTAAAATATCTGCGAGAGCGTACAACAAATGGTTATATGAAATTGTTTTGCCCGGATTCAAAAACCAAAAAGATTAAATTTTCGACAACAATAATAATTGACAGTTGTGCGGTGCAAATAAAGATAAACGATTCCTGACAGTAGCGTAGATTCTGATGGGTTTCACCCTCATCCAAAGCCAAACAAGAAATCGATTTCATTTATCCGATGATAAATCGTGGTTTCACTGAACGTTTGTTTGCATTATAAATAAATATATCTGCATTCGGTGTCTTTCATAGATAGCGGCGTACCCAGGAAAACGTTTCGGGGGATGGGGGTACATTTGAAATTCTCGTTACTAACACGATATTATTTTTATTAGTTTAACTAAATAAACATCAGCTTAAAAAACATTCGAAAACATTTCGGTATGGGTTAACCTACCCCCTAACCTCCCCCACGGATACGCCACTGTAAATCGATAAACTCGGAGATAAAAAAAAAACATATCTCCGCGATCGCATAACTATATAAACCGCTTTAATACAAACGTAATGCGTAGTATCATTTTTGTTTTTTCGTGCTTCCCATCCTCGGGAAATGAAATTGTCGGAAATATTTTATTTATATAATTTTTTTTTTTTTTTTCTGAATTTCTATTCGCTTCTAATAGAAAGTTCTTATTTCCGTAGAGGCGGACGGGGAGAAGGGGGGAGGGGGACTAAGTTTGTTTGGACGCGTTTCATAAATCGTAATATTATGCAATCGTAAACAGCAGGTACCCGCCTTCCTGTTGAAAAATGTATATGCGTTTGATATCGAGAAACGCCCATGCATATTATACGATATATAACATCTAAAACCATATAAACTCGTATACGCGCCCGGCGGATTTAAAGGTTATTTAATACAATTAAGACGGTTCGAAAACGTAATAATTACACTGCCGTGAACTATAATAAATATACGCTATTATTATGCGGCGGCCAGGCCGGGCGTTCTCGTAGTTTGCGAGTCATGTGACGATTAACTATTGTCGGCGGGGCGTAATCGTACAATGTGTTACTCTTAGCGGGTATACGGCGTCGAGAAAACTTTTGATATTCGCCCCGGCCGCCGTAAAATAATACGTTTCTTCTTTTTTTCCTTTTTTTTTTTATCGTAACCCTTTAACCGGTACAACCTTATTTGTATTCCGGTTACCGGTGAATCGTCGGGCGAACATGTCAACACCACTACTATAATATTACGATTAACTCTTCAGCGTTTTACTTTTACCTTTTTTTTTTTTTTTTTTTTGTAAGTATAGTTGTTTTTTTTATTTTATGTATTTAAACGAATATTTTCCATCTAATCGAGAGAATATAATTATTATTATTATTTTTTTTTTTCTCAGATCGTTCTACGGTATATATTGTGTAAATAGGTAGACAACTAAACTGTACGTTTGTGATCAATAACGTGCACCGATATGCGATATTTGACAACGATAAGACAACTAGAGTAGAAACAATAACGTCTTATCCGTATACATTAATAATATATATTAACGACAATTTATACTACACAAGCCAACTAAAAATACGACGCTATGCAGTAATATATTTTATGTGCACCGACTGAGCATCACTTCAACACTACCACTACTCGGACGCTTTTTTTTGTGGATAGGTATTTTACTAATATTCGTCTACGACATCGTGTCACCGTCACTATATAATATTATACTTGCAGGGCACACTATAACGGCACGACATCGGCGAACGTTCGTAAAGCCGACCGTATTTAGTTAGCACGACTCTCTAAAACCGTTTCGACAAACTCCACTCGAGACCGTTTGTCGTTTTTTTTTTTTTTTTTTATAATGACAAATAAGTGTTTAGCTTGTAAACTCGAATGGTTTTTTTTTTTTTTTTCTATTGAATTCCGCTTGTCTGACACTAAAATGCGAATGGTATAAAAAAAAAAAAAACAATGGGTTGACATTTCCGTCTTTTAGTGGAGTAATATTAAATTTTTTTTTACACAGATTCACGAAAGTTTAGCCAGTCGCGTTTAAAAATTATTCATTTTACGTACGTTTATCATTAAACAAGAGTTATATTCGAACGCATCACCCACGGAATTCCTATTCGATTATATAACTAGAGATTAAAAGACAATAATATTCAATGACAGAGGTTCAAAAATATACAATTTACGAAATTAACTTTCCGTTTATTCACAAACGGGTTTAATCGAGTTTCAAACATTAATGACCTTTTTATTATTTTTTTTTTTTTTTTGTTAAAAAATTATGGTGGAGAAAATGATATAAAACTCGGCAAATTGGAGGACGTCCTGCCGTGCAAGACAACGACATTTCAAAGCAGTTTGTGGATAACGCCTGCCAATAAAAAAAAATTGTCTTTTCGGTAAAATGTGTATTTCATTATCGTTAGTGCCCACGAAAGTGACCAACAAATCGAGTCCAATTGGGGATGGCGTATACGACATTTCTGGCACGACTAGCGGATTGCGGTAAGTGGAACCGGCGTTACTGTTGTAGGTGGGAGGTTGGGAAGGTACGACATAATATATTGGGTAATTAAATTTATATATCTTTACGCAACGATAAATCCCTGAACACGAAAAACCGAACAGAGTTCGGTTAAATGTGTTTTGAGAAATTGAAATTGATAATAGTATCCATTTGTAACTACAAAATAAATAGCAATTGTTCGTTTTTTTTTTTTTTTTTTAACAAAGATTACCATAAATTTCAACTTGAAATACTGATAAAAATAAAGTACTACAATTTATTTGCCTGACGATTGCAAATGGCTATAATATTTCAAAAAATGTCTGAATATTATGAAAATTTCACCGCGTCTATATGATTAGTATTCGATGAATGTTTCAAGGGAAACTACAAGAAAAATCATAAAATTACATTTACAATGCACGAACTGACATAATGTTCTTACAAAAATCTTACTTGGAATAGATGATTGGATTTCTGGTTTAACAAATGTTCACAGATTGAAAAAGAAGAAAACATACATAAATCATAGTAAAACCGAGAATACATTTCTCCCTACACTGAGAATCGAAAATAATATTATTGAATTTTTTCATATTTGCACAGGTGCAAAATAAATCCCACGGCAATATTTTCTATTCATTTCATTTTATTTTTTACTTTACCGACAAAAAATCGATTTAGAGGACCCCTCCATTTTATCCGGTATCGGACTATAAACGAGTTTGTTGGGACGGTTTTAAAAAGTTTTGCTAAATTCACTAAATTCACGGATGACCAACACCGACCGTCGTCGTGCCGTGACAGACTGGCAGACCCTTACGCGAAACTTGTTAATCCGACGGTTCGCATTTTGCATTCCGAACGTATTGTTGTTGGCGGCCACCGATCGATTTTGTTGCGACGTCGACGGTATTCGATCGTTGCGGCCCAGCGCGTTATTGTACTGTTGCTGCTGCAGTAGTCGGTTCTTCTCTTGCAGATTCTTTTGGTGTTGCTGCTGCTTAAGCTGCCGTTGCTTAAGCTGCTGCCCTTGCAATAGGGCGCTCTGTTGCCGTTGCTGCGGTTGAGTTTGTGACGGGTTAACCGGATTCGTTGTCGTATAGTTGTTGCCGGCCGCGCGAATCGGCTGATTCAACAGTTTGCATATCCGGTCGTATTCCGGCGTTTTTTCCAACTGTACAATTACAATAGTGAAAAATCGTCGTACAAACACGAAATGCACACTGCGTACGCGAGTTATGGATATTAACGACCGAAATAACATAATTACACAATATGATGTAATTGCTTAAGTAGTAGTAGTAGTAGTAGTAGTAGTAGTAGACATAGGTATGCTCAGGGCCGTCCTGATGATTTTCGGGGCCTAAAATTGCGTGCCTTCAGAATGCGTTTGGCGGTGTTTAACGGTGGCGAAATTTAAAGCACGTAATCCCTCCCTCCCCCCGAAATCCCGATAGGGTTTTTTTTTTCAGTATACGTTTATATGGGTATTTTTTCATTTGCTCATCAACTTGATATTTATTTTTTTTTTTTTTATTGTATCTATAGTCTATACAATAGCGTGGCTTATGTTTGGAACCACGTCGAAAGCTCGTGCCCCGCTAGCCCCGTCCTAGAGACGGCCCCAGGTGTACTCTGTACATGTTTCACGATCTGAAATAAAGTTAAATATGGATAAAAGGGGAGGAACCGTCGCATTTGTCGGGCAAAGACGAAACGACGAGCTGTAAAACGACTATTATATAGAGGCCAATTTGTGTAGATGGAAAAGCGATTCAAATCTACTATAATTGTACTATAAATGATTTCTACTCGATTTTCGTATCGCGTAGAATAACCGAAAAATAAATAAAACCTCTTGGGTTTAGAGCAAGAGTAATTGATACAACTATTATAATACACGAGTATAAATAAAACATTTTCGTTTGGCAATGATTCGTTTGAATGTACGTTACGATAATATTCGATCGAGGGGTTTGCGCGACCCGCTTATCCGCTTTTTACTGCTGAACGAGCAGAAATTAGACGGATGATCGGAGATCGCAATGTGATATACGGACAACGTTTCCAAATAAACCTAGTGACGTTGAACCCGAAGAAGATAAAGTAGTAAAAAAATCACATATATTATTATAGGTAAATACATCACGGCGGGAATGGTTTTTTTTTTTTTAGTTTACGATTCAAATTATTATTTGATTAACGCGTATTATTTAGCAAGGTGTATGTACTCACGTCATCTTGGAACACGCAGTTTTCCGCCGTTGTATCGTACGATGATGACGACACGCTATTGTGGTCACAATCTGCCGCCCCGAATCTAAAAAAAAAACCACCAAAAATGATACTGCTCGTGGGTAGAAAAACGGGAAGGTAGGATTATAGAGAGGAGAAGTTGGTTTGGGCATACGGTACGTACGCAACGATAAATTGTCGCAAACAAAAAGGATTTTTAACGATGTTCGGTAATTTTTACGATTCCCGTCGTTAAATGGTTATGAAAAAATATGTTGTTTCGAGCCAAAACTAATAAAACACGACAATTTCATATGGCCATTACACCACGTCTAGGAAGAGGTAACATAAATGTACAGTCTCTACGATTATGATCAACTGAAAAAACAAAATCGATAAAAACAAAACACAGTGATTGCGTAAATATTGTTTTTCCACCCCATTATTAAGAAAACTACAAAGAAAATCGAAAAACGGCCACCTCCGTGCACCAAATAGATCGGAAATTCTACAAAAACATTTTTTGTGTTTCGATTGGAGAAAGATTTCTGGTAGATAAGTTGTTCTTCACTGGCGGGAAAAAAAAAAGCATGTCATAGTACAACCCCAATACATTCATCGCTACGCTCCGAATCTAAAACAAGCGACATTACGAACCCTGCGTTTTAAGGTCGTAACCGAACCGTAACCGAAAATTGATTTAAATCGACGAACCCGAACCGAACCACTTTTCCACTGATTGTGGAGACAGCTTTTTCTTTTTGGCTGTCACCACTTTTGTTTGACTTTCGATCACCAGCAAGCTGACGATGTTCCTGGAACACCCGAATTCAATATAATCGTATCGGTCTGCATCAAACAGAATTACACCGGTTCGTATCCCGAGCCGTACTATTGAGTATTTAGTTCGGTACGATTGTTGACAGTTTTCAGTTCGATTTTCGGACCGAACCTAACACGCCCCGGGTTCGGTTCGATAACTGAACGGTTCGTAACGCCACAAAAAAAAAAATCCTAACTTCAGCTATTGATAACAATCTATTATTTGCGGAAATAGCCAGCGAAAAAAAAAAAAAAAAAAAATTGTCGCTAGCTATTTATTGTTATATTATGTTTCACCTGCTGCTGGTGCTAGTTGCGCCGGTATTGAAGTACGACGAAGGATTTTGAACGTACCCCACGACCGTTTGGACGCTGTGCTGATTCTCTACGCTGCTAGTCCGAAACTTGTTTTGTAAGACGCCTGAAAATATCAAGTTAACGTTTAACTCATTTCGCATTTAAAATATTAATCAACACTGGCAATTTAATTTAAAAAGAAAAAAAATGTTACCGACACAATGTGAATTATATCCGTGCGTTTAAACATTTTATAATTTTCTTTAACACCGTCTATTTACTCGTCAATGCGCACGACGCACGACGTTTTGTTAATTTATTAACGGAATAAACATAAATATCCAATTTGCATAGTCCTACAGTAGTAAGACCATTACCAACAGTGGCGTGTTTGTGGGGGGAAGGTATGCCTCTCCTGAAAGTTTGGTGAGTGGGCAAAAGTATCGATTCCCCCCCACACACACTTGTTCCCTGTTATGAATATAGTAAAAATCACTTTATCTTCTAAAATAAATAAAAAATGCTGTACACAATTTACTATTTATATTTTAAAAATAAAAATAATTTTTTCTCAAATTATTTCATAAAAGTATTTATATTTCACGTTTCTGCTGTGTTATAATATGTTGACGTATTGTCAACGTTATCGAATTATCCGGGTGACAAAAATAACAAAACCCACGTTAAAATTACATCATTATGATTCATTATTTCCGTTGGTTTATTTTTTAAGGTTATTTTTAATTAAATTATTCAGTCATTATTATGCTTTGTTTAAATTCAAATTTAAATTTATTTTTTTGATTAGTTAAGACCAATGAATCTTTGATTGGTGAATAAATAGCTTTGCCCCTCTTTTCCCATAATATTTTGACCCAGTTACGCCACTGATCTGATCACCAATAATGTACGATATAAAAATGATAATATATTATCGTTACGAAACGATACTCGTATTATTTTCATTAGGAACGTATAAAAATTGTGCGTTCCGAATATTTGACAATAATACAATAATCCGATTTATAACGTTCGGAGGAGTTGATCTCGTAAAAGTGTATTATATATAAATATACGAGAGGTTATATCGAATTGAATTCGGCCATCGCATTTGTGCGGGCGGTCCGATATTATATTTCGTAAAGTGGTATTTACAATTTAATTTATATTGTCAATATTGTGGATAGTTTCCGCACGTTTGACGAGAAACGTCCGAAAAATACAATATAATCGTGCATGGACCGGATAAAAGTTCAAACTACATTTATTATTCGAATCGGGTCGTTATGAAAAAAAAACCGATACTATTATTATTCCGCGGTATATCGTACGTTGTAATGACGGCCACTGTCAAAAATTGTGTCATCGCATCTGTATTTTTATAATATTTTTATTTTTAACAAATATTTATATTGAATCGCGAAGATATTGAAACTGTTTGTATACGATTACGCCTTTATTACTTTTTTTTTTTTTCATTCGACCGCGACCGCCATCGACACGACCTTACAACGCTCTATTTTCCTACCCATAGGGGATACCGCTAAATAACAATAAAAAAAACGTCTAATATTTGACGCCCACACGTACCAGAATAAATCCATCTCTATTTTTTGTTTTCTTTATTGGAAAAATGATATTATATGATAAAAAAAAAAAAAAAATAGCACCGCGCTAGCAGTGTGCTCGAAACGTTTTCGACTAGAACGATTTCATCTTCTTTATTTTACATTTTTTTTTTTTTTTTTTTTCTGGAAAAACCACTTCAAGGGTTCCACGCCACCGAGGTATATACATACATAGTTTTATCGACTGAAAATTGAGAGAGAGAAAAATATATATAATACACGGTATCGTTACATTTATTATGCTCGAAGAATTTCTGAATGGAAATAAAATGTAAAAAAAAAACAGTTATATAGTTCAGTTGGATTTGAATATGCCACTGCAGACGAGCAAACCGATATTTTATTATTTACAACAAATAAACGTAGACAAAATATATGCAATACGAATAAATAAAGAATATGTAGAACAAATCCTAACTCGGAGTGTTATATTTGTATCGTGTGTATTTACGGCCGGGTACGATTTAAAAAATCGTCATCGGGTTATAGAACAACAAAGGCGAAAAATAATAATAATAATAATAATCTAACAAATACGATTATTGTAATTTTCAGCCAAACAATTTTATGAAAAATTCACATGGTCACGGAGAAATATGGCATTAAATGGGTTGATTATCTGGGACCCGAGCAAGGGTGGCTAACGGGCTTAAACCCTGCCCCGGTCCTCCCCACCCCCAAATGGTTGCCCGTCTAACATTTTTGTAATTTTATTATTTATATTTTCCTATCGAACAAATTACCAACTAACGAAATTAAATCATATTAAATATATACTCGTACATATTTATAATATATTCACAATATTAAAACTAACATTGACCTTAGGTTATTATAGAATTTTCATTGTTAAAACATATTTTAAAACTATTTTTCGTTTTCTCTTTATATTATATTACTAAATCGTGTTATTCATTGTCGTTTATTTCATAAACAAGTGAGTGAAAGCTCACACACAAATGTGTTTTGTGTTAAATGTGCTTTTAGGTTTCTAAAATATAATTAAAAATAATTAGATACTATTAATGTTTATAAATAATTTTATTTAGCCCTCCTCCCCACCAAAAGAAAAATCCTGGATATGTCCTTGAACCCAGTACTTTAATTCAATGTCAATCTGTAATAAACACATGTATTATCCAAGACCGGGAATCTTAAAATGGCTTGCACCAACAAGATGACTTTAAATTGGTTATTTACGTGTTTAGAATAATATTTAATATACACTCTACATTATTATCTTAAATTGTGTACCAATTTTGTTATCTGATATAATTGTATTATATTTTATAACATTTATTTACCATATAGCTCTTGATCACAAGCTTGCTTAATGGTAGATGATATTTATTGTAAGAAATTATTATTCTTTAAATATGACATTTGAATTGTATTAAACTTTTTGTTGTAATAATAATTAAAAAAAAAAAAAATCCCTACATTAAAATGGGGTATTTCGGAAGCTAATAACCAAATACCTATATGAATTAAACAAAAAATGTTCGATTTATATTTTTCTGATAACGTTTTCACTGGTTTTTAGGATTGAAATAAGAAAATGTTTACAACATTAAAAACAATTAAAACTAGAACTAAAGGTGGAACGCACGTGATTTCGTGTTCGACACGATCTTGTCGGTCGTCCTCGGTCTCATTTACAATTTATCCCCCAGAACGTGTCCAATATCGTATTCTATAATATCATATATTTCTGGTTTCATTAACTTCGCACTTAGTATACTGTCGTTTGTTCTACGTTCCATCCAATTTAACTCGCATCGTTCATCTCTTGGAACACCATAACTCGGAACTTTCACAAAGATTTCGTTCCTATTGGTTCAACACCTGACCAATAATCAAACTCATTCTCATCCTACATATGTATTGCACTATAATACAATGAAAAGGTAAAAACCGTATATAAGTCTGTAAGAGGTGGAAGTGGTGAACTGATTCAAAAAAATTCGTTCGTCGATCGAAAGTTACGCTATTCCCGAGTGATATAGACTGTGAAAAAATTTATTTTGATATTTTTGGTATTTTTGATAGGACAATTGCATTCCTTTTTTTTTTTTTGTGATTTAAGAGTTACCATGGCAACACAATTGAAAAAAAAAAACAGTTTATTTGACTGTCACGGGGGTGGAAACGGAGAAATACAGAGGGACGCGTTTTTTATTTTTTTATTTTTCGTTCAATACTGTACACGGACAAGGTCGGGTGCGGGACTTTTAGTTACACATATACGAGTATATGTTTTTTTATCGAGTATTAATCGGTATAAACCGAATGGTTTAATATCGTGTTATTGTTCAAAAATTCAAAAAATGTCAATAAATATCGAGAATATAATGTTATTATTTTATTATTTTATTTTTCTACTATAAAAAAAATTACCAGATTGTACGCTAGACGACGAGGTGAGTTTTTTCGGAGGTTCGTCGGCGACGGGCGTCGACCGATGCGAATCGGCGCTGGTCGGATTCGCCGCGGCGTATTTCTTCATAAACCGTTCGTTGTCAACGATTTGATGGTGCAAATCTGCGGCTGCTTTGCTACAACTGCCGCTCATGCTCAATCCTGATATCGTTAAAAACATACAAAACGTGTAGAAAAAAAAAATAAATAAATAAATAAATAATAAAAAAACCACCATAATAATAAAACATTGTACGCCGAAAAGAATAGGGGTCGGGTTAATCCGATTATACTCGTTGGCCGAGTATTGTCACAGGACAACACTGTATATGAATAAAAATAATAATAGGATTCGAGAAATAAACGGTACCTATTACAACAAAGAACGTGTACACTGCGTGCATATAACAATTGCATGTAGCTGGTCGAAACAGACGGTTTTCGCGTCGAGTGAATAAAACGACGTGAGAAAACACGTGTGTTATTATTATTATTATTTTTATTTATTTATTTTTTTTTTTTGTCATAGTACTACGGTAAAAAACACGCTTTCGCTCAAAGAAGAGGGCGTATAATACCCTTTTACTGGATATATTTAATTGCCCCGTGTTAGGAAAAAAAAAAAAAACAATAAAAGCGGTCGGACATTTGTATTTACATTATACTACATATATGCCGCTATACCACAAAATAATGAAAATAATGAACTCGATTCAGTTCAGTTAAAGGCACAAAAAATCATCAGTTTAAAGTTAAAAAGAAAAAATGAATTAATCTAGTAAAGTCGAAACTTAATATGGGAAAAAAAATATTAACTGAACTCGGTTAAAAAAATAAGTTAATTTATTTGTTTGCTATTCAAAATCAACATTAAAAATATTGGATATTGAATACCTAACCTTTTTATATATTGTTATCCTAATAATATTAAATTTGAAATTCTATTATGTATGTTATATACGGACATACTGTACGTATAATGTATAAATCTCATAGTTACTGAAATCGGCCAATTAAAATTGTATTTCGCAAAAAATCAATCGTTTACTTAACTGGACGTTTATAAAAATTAACTTTAAAAATATGGATCACTGTTGTAAGTGGGAAGATTGAAAAGGTAGGATATATTGTTAACGAAAAACGATCTTGAGCAAAGTTCAGTTAATTGTATTTTAAAATGCCGTATTTTCTATGATTTACATTATATTGAACATTTAACGCTTATAAAACAGAATTATTACATTACCCTCAAATTTTTCACATTTCATCATTAAGAGAATGTCAGCGCTCGCGTTTTTAAACACGAAAACGTGTCGAAAAATCGCTTTACTCGAAAGCAGTATAATTGAACGTTAAAAGCCTTGAAACAATGAAATTTAAAAAATGCAACTTTATCAAGGGAATGTCCGATAAAGTCTAATGTTAAATTTGAATTATAAAAAAAAGTAACGGCTTTTTTCCTCCTTTAGTCTTAAATATCTACCGTCTCATTTAAGTAAATTAAATATTAATATGCCATACCCTAGACCAGTGATGGGCAAAGTACGGCCCGCGAAAGTATTTAATCCGGACCGCCGAGGGTATATCGACATGGATAGTATATGGCCCGTATAGTATAAAAAAATTCCCGAAATATTCTGAAAATTATCGAAGAAAATAGTTTTAAATATATAAATGGATTGCCTCGGACTGTGCGTGGTCTTACCCTCATAGCGTGGTGTAGGTAGATAGTACTATAGTAGGTACTACGATAATAGGTATATAATTTCTATTTTTGTTCATATTAATATTATATTTCCCGGATCTCGGTTTGGTGCGTCCTTATCTTAGTTTTCGTATAATAATATGTATGATGTACTGATATATATATCAGTAAATTGATATAATTGTATTGTGTAATGCTAACAGTCTTAAAATATTATGGAAAATCAAAAACAATTCCATACATCTCACATGCCTATTATATGATTTAATAAAGCTTAAACACTAAATGCATTTTTTCTATAATTCTGGCCCTCATCTAGAATTTCTTAAACTTTGTGGCCCCCCATTAAAAAAGTTTGCCCATCACTGCCCTAGACCATGCTGTGTATTTAATAATTATCATAATGAGTAAACATTTAACAATTTAAACATATATTTATGTATCGATAAATTAAAATTTTTTTAAAGATTTCATTAAATTATTGTAGTGTGATCTCTTAAGTATACCATTTATAATGAACCTTGTGTCACATTTCCGAGCACATCTATTCGGCCAGAAAAGTTTTATTCAATTAATTTAAAAAAAAAATACATAACATGTCTAAAAATAATTCAGAAATAGCCGGAATATTTTGAAAATTAATCCACGTCTAGAAAGGCTTTATGAAAATTTCAAGTATTTTCAACTGAGTTACGATAAAAATAAAAAAAATAAAATCTTACAGCACTGGTTAGCCGTTTTTCCCCCGGTTTTTCTCACTTATTAAGAATTATTAAGAAAAGTACAACGAAAAAGTGACATCTAATGCACCAACTAGAACCGAAATTTTATCAGAAAAGGTGCTACACTTGAACATCGGAGCAAAATGTCTGTTTGGAAAGTTATCCAGGGATAGAAAAAAAAATATTAAAAAAACACACATCATAGTAAAACCAATACATTCTTTGCTTGGCCCAGAAAAGTTAAGCTTATACAATTAAACGTCAAGATAATAAAAATAATAAATAATTTAAGTTAAAAAGTTTGAAAAAAAAAAAACTTTTTAACTAGGTCTAATGCCCACGTTTGGTAGTTACAACTACAGCTTATAGTCACTATAATATATACTATACTGACCGTTTAGCTGGTTCGTCAACTGCTGCTTTCGGAGGCTGGTCACCCCGTCGGCGCCGGTCGGGCTGCTTAACTCGTCTTCGTCCTCCAGTATGGTGTACACGTCCGAGGGCGTGGGCGCTGATGAGCTGAGGGTGTAATACACTTGCTGTTCGGAGCAATATTGATCGTCTAGCATTAACGGCCTTTCGCTGTCGTCGATGAGCACTTGGCCGTTCTCGTCCAAAAGGGGCATCTGCCGCAAGTTCATCAGATCGACGCCGTTCAGACAATCGGCCAGGCTCACGTCGTCGCTGGAATCAGAACCGGACCGCTCTCCCTGTTGCTGCAGCTGGTGTTGTTGCTGTTGCTGCAGCTGTTGTTGCTGTTGCTGCAGCTGTATCTGTTGTTGTTGGTATTGCTGTGCTGTCACGCCTCCGGAACTCCCGATACCGTACGGTAGAGACACCTCGTTTTCCGGCGACACGGGCGAGAATTGTTCCTCGGGCGACAACTGCTGCTGCTGACTATGGTAATCATCATAACCCTGTTGTATGTGCCGCCTGGCTGCGGTGGCCGCGACCGAGTTGTAAACGCCTTGTTGGTATGCAGACACGTTTGGCAGCGGATACGTCGAGGACTGTTGTTTGGTCAGGTGCTGCTGTTGCTGTTGCTGTTGTAGGTACGAAGACGACGACGTGGCCGGGCTGTCCCGATTGTTCATCTGTTGCTGGTAAACGTTCCGGTCCTGATACGAAGCGTTTTGTTGCTGATTGTGTATGCTATTGTTGCTGTTGCCGTAATAGGACGTTGTAGAATCCTGTCCGGACGACAACGGATAATTATTCCCGTTGGTGCTGTACGTCGGAACGGTAGTGTCTACAGACATGCCGGCGACATTGTCGCGAGATGACATCATTGTGGTGGTGGCCCTGCAAGAAGAAAAACCGAATTCGTCATATTTTCGGGGCGGATTGGCGATATATTTCGGCCGGGAAATTACGAATCGGACCGTTGCCCGTGAACAACAAACGATATTAGGCACGATTAGAATAACATTTTTAAAGGCGGATGTTAAAACTTTAAAATTGTTAGTAAAACATCGGCAGGAATTAGCCCCCCGATCACTCCCCGCCATTTACCAAAATAAACAAACCACCAGTAGACATAACAATTTCAACGAATTACATTCGTATATTTTATGAAACTATTATTTAAACAGATATTGTAAAGTTTTAAAAGTATATTATGAAAATTCCGCGAGTGCCGGATTTAAAACTTAGAGTTTTAGCATTCTCACTCCCCCCGGCTGTATCCAGGCCACAAACACAACATTGTTTATTAGATATTAAAAAAATGTAGAAAACACAGTGAAATATGATCATTACGCTGTTGATTTGACGACTTTAATTAAATATAAATAAATACAACCTATCGCGGATTGTTTTTTAATTAATTTATTCGCCCGTTTACTATATATATATATATATATTGAATCGTTTTCATACGAAAATACATTTTGATTGAAATGATTAATGATTAAATACTTGACAACATAAATTCTCCGTAAAGCGATTTACTTTTGATTTTGCATAATAATGCAAACAATATATCAGCCCACAAACACACACACACACACACACACGAATGCCGGTCCATCGGGAATATTACCGATATGTTGATGGGCCAATCCTCCCCTGTTTTAATAGGATCTATTTAATTAAATAAATTAATCGACAATTTTTCCCGAAAAAAGTATATAATCCACGACCGGAAATCAAACGAAACAACATAGTGATAATAACGTTAATATAATACAAATATATTTTAACCAGATTAAATTTAAAACGTTCTAAATATAATATTATTATAACGTTTCATTGAACGTATGAAATTAATATTTAATTGAAAATATCCTGTACAAAAAAATAATTGTTTAGTTATTTTTCTAACGTTTAAAATTCAATTCCAATCGAATATTATAGAAATATTGATTTCTCAGCATAAATTAATATCTAACATATTTGCACAGTATTTTGTTTCGATGTAATTTCCAACATTTACATTTAATATTTTTAATTACATTTCAGAAATATTAGTATTTTAACTTAAATCAAAATTATGATTATAAATGTTTGTATTTATATTTTCTTTGATCTTTTTATTATGATCATATTTCTAATGTCATATATTATTTTATATACATTATTAAAAATAATTATAAATATTATAAATACCGAATATTTTATGGCTGTATTTAAGGTCGTATCTGGGAGTGGGGAACATGAGAGCATACACTAACTTTCAACATTTTTCAAAAGGGGTATAAGAGAGGTGGTGGTTTATTAGTGATGCGCACGTTAAATATTCTTTATGGGAATGTGTTCTTTTGCGACGCTCGAATCTGTCGTGAATATAATTTATTTGATGTGGTGGATGG
Organism: Tuberolachnus salignus; assembly: GCA_956483605.1. NCBI lineage: Eukaryota > Metazoa > Arthropoda > Insecta > Hemiptera > Aphididae > Tuberolachnus > Tuberolachnus salignus. Next base: position 34,703,842 of record OY101435.1, on the reverse strand, counting down.
TGTGGAAAGGAAATATTATTGTGGCGAAGCACAGGTGGTGTAAGTCTTATTTATGAGGAGGTGTCCTTTCGTGACACTCGAATCCCTAATTGGAACCATATTAATTATTATTAAAATATTATTAAAATATTATTATACCGAACAAATTAATTTATAAAATGTATCGACCGGATGTCCGTTATATCGCAAATTAACTACCTATTATAATTTCAACCAATTACAAATATTACCGTAATGAACCAATTAACACGACCGGATATCCGTTTTATTTTATTTCGACAAATTACAATTTATGGCACTCATTATTGTTGAAAATATTGTTTTTTGTTATTGTTATTAGTATTCGTTTTGATTTTCATTATATATCACTAATACTATATAATGGCGTCTACGACGTCATGCCGTCACGTGGTTATCTTCCCTTTTTTTTTTTTATTTCGGGTGTGTTTTTGTGGTAATGTATATAATATTTTGATGGCAAATGATGCATTTCGCTCTAGGTAATTTAGAAGAGAGGGAAATTGGTTTATAAAAATAAAAAAAGTAATTTTAATGGTAGCTGCAGGTACACGCCCATTTAACTGTTCGTGGTATGGTATTTGAAAATTTGTTAGTGGAAAAAAACCATTCGTTTTCATATTAAGTATAGAAAAAAATAAATATTTAACTCGGAAGAGCGAAACGACCGGATTTCAAAGTTTTGAACATAAATCAGCTGTGCACATTAGAGGTTAGAGGTGGAATTCGGTGTATTGCGGTAGTAAATTGACTCTAGTGGCACATTCTACTATATTAAATTATTTATTCTATGCAAGAGCAATGGCATCTTGTTGGACACTGCGGCAGTAGTAGTGGTCATGTTTGGCGTTCGAGGCGGGAACGAAAGTAGTAAAATACCCACACCCCTCTCCGTGTTAAAATAACTTAAACCAGTAAAAAAGTGTCTCTAAAAAATTGTTTGAAAAATGTATAAAAGAAAAATGGGGCTCGGTCAGGTAGAGAATATGGATTGCGAAAAAACAAATTTCCAATGTTGCCCTTTGACCTGGAAAAAGTGATAACGGTTGTAATAATATGTAAAAAAAAAAAAATCGTATTCGTATTAAATCAACGGGGGTGTTAAGACGATTATTTACAATCTGCGGCGGAACTCGGAAAATATATAATCCCGATTTATAAATCTACGGTCTATAAGGGGGGATGGTAGCGATCCACCTGTCGCTCATCTCAGCCCCGCCCCCTAATAACAGCAACTGCAATGCGGTATAATATTGATACAAGGTTGCGATTGTATTTTTCAAAAATATATTTGTGTTTATTTTTACCGGTTTTATTCGTTGTTCCCCCGATATAATATTGGGCATAATACGGATATGAGACTGCTCAATCTCGCGGTTCGTTGACTTCGCTCGAACATCGCGCGGGTACCGCGATATATGTAAGCATACAATTGTATATTATAATATGTGGCCGCCGGTGTTCTACATAATACGATTTGATAGACGGAGTATCTCCTTTGATTGTGGCCGCTTAACCACACAAAACCAATACATGCGTATATTGGTAATACCCGTAGGTGGATAGTACGACCGTGTTCTAGAAATGCTAATTTCCAACATTGCCGTCTACTAACTTTCGTTTGACTGGAATGCGTCCGATTGAAACTCCGCGATACGGCCCGCTAGTCGTTATAAACAACCGACAGAGCACTGACAATAAGGGGCTGGTGGGTTCGTGCGTGGGCGTGTATACTACGCTATACACAGGAAAACGCGCCAAGTGACGTACAAATCCGTTTCGTAACGATTGTAATAAAAATACAAAGTTCAATGAATCCGGGGTGGGGTTTCTTTTTTTTTTTGCATATTCCGTATAAATAGAGCAAATCATTATTTTATTTACCTTTCCGGGCACGTTTACAAAAACCGTAGTATTTGTTTCGGTTTAATTTTATTCTTGTGCGGGACCATATGGGTTTTACGAGTTTTACAGTTTGCAAAATAAATCGAGATCCGCAAAGACGAGAGAGCTTTGAAGACAAGTAAAATAATTAAAACAAACATTACAAGAAATTAGATATAACTTTTAAAAATTAATTTTTCAATAAACTGGAATTTTTTTAAGCTAAAAATGAATTTTTTCCTCGCATTTTTTTGGAACTGTAATGCATATAAATGCATATTTTGAAAGTAGTTTCATGCCTATTTATGCGTTTTTTAGTGAATGAACTTGCGAGTCCTGATGATTGTATAATTTCCTAATAAATGTCAACAAATTCTCGAAAATTTAAAATGAAAATCGAATACTGATATAATATTTAAAATTCCACAACCAGTTTTAAGTGTATTTGAGAGAGACTGGCACAGGTCCAATATTCCCCGTAGGATACTGCATAGAATGACCATACATACTGTTTAAATAGGATTGTCCTGTTTTAAAGCTCGGTGTCCTGTATTAATCCGAGTAATTGATAAAAATATCGTTTATAATAACTCTGCTTTAGATATTTGTATCTATGAAATCTTACTATAAAAAAAATGTGTAGGTATGTTACGACACACAATTTTCTAACGATTTAACATTCTGCACTTTTGATGTAGTATAACGTATTTTAAAGTTAACTGGATAGCATGTGTTGATGTGCATATTAATTTTAAATAGCTTTGAATAAATATTATTCGAGACACAAGATTACAAATGTCCTACGATTATACACATTTTTTTTAATGATCCTTTTTCGTTAATATGGTTTCATTTTTTGCAAAGCCAATTGAAAATTGTATGTGATACTGTTAAAAGTATCGAAAAAATACTATTTATGAATAAATTAAGAATAGAAAAAACTAGAATTTGTTGACTTCTAAAATTGTATCACTTTAAAATAACTTAAAAAAAAGCATGTATAATGAAAAGTAATTTAAAGAAATTACTAATATGTTTTATGATACATTTGTATCATACATTGGGGTTGTCATTTTGACGAATTGATAATATTTCGGTGGATCCAATTAATAAATTGTCCTATTTGGAATAATGTTCGACCAAGTATACATTTTTTGATGGAAAAAACAAAACTAATATCTTTTGTAAATTAGATGAAGATCATTTATTTGATTAATTTAATCATATAGTAAATATTTTCAAATTACGAATTCATAAATGGTAAACAAATTGTACAAAAGTGGAAGAGAAATGGTGTGAAATTTTCGAGTATATAGTAAATTAAAATATTGGCTTACAAAACATATCAGGAATTATTGAATATGTTTTGGCAATGCTCGGAACGAATGCAGCAGTAAATGTTGAATGAACGTTTTCTAGCATAAATATATTGTAGAGTGATCAAAAAATAGTTTTCTTATAGATACAAGAAGGGCTATAAATATTGTTAAAAAGTATTTCAAAAACTATTCTTGTAATGAATTTTATAATTTTCTTTTAAAACAAAATGAATTATTCGATTTAATAAATTCATCACAAAAATACGACTTTACAAATAAAAAGAAACTTCAATCATCATCAAAATAAAATACAATTAACAAATGTACTTATGTAAGATTTTTTTTAATATAACAGATAGTTTTACTACATAAAAAATGAATAACATTATACATTTTGTTGTTATAAAATATATATAAGTATTATATATTGTTTCTTGTTTTGATAATCAATACATTTGTTTACTCATTGCAAAATAAAGTGGCCTGTTTTTTTTTTTTTTAATAAAAAAAAAAATGAAAGATAATTTAATTTTAAACAACTTTCTAACCAAATACTTGCTCCACTAATCAACAGCAGAAAAGATTTCTGGTCTTCTCTAGTTGGTGCGTTAGACGGGTCGTTTTTTGATTATCAATGTACTTTTTTTGATAGTGCAAAAAAACCGGAAAAATTTCGAAATTACGAGACTATTTACAGATTAACGGTTTCTGAAAAAATCGATTTTGTTGGTTTTTTGTAATTTAGAAACCATCTATAGCTAACTTGAAATTTCCATCGAGTACTTTAAATTCACACTAATTATACGTGGTACAATTTTCAAAATATTCTGACTTTTTTTTAGTTAAAATAACTATTGTTTTTTTAGGGAAATATTATGCGGGTGTAATTTGTTGGCTTCTCGAAAATACTCAAAAATCTGATACAATGCGTATTATAAGCTGTACTTAGTGGTAAAAAAAAATATTTATATAACGTAGTATATTCGTATAAGCGTTTTAAGTTCAAATGTAAGATTAACAAATGTTTAATCGAACTCCACATAAAGTAGTATAAAAATTAATCAACTTATGTATCCTACCTAACTTCCCGTCAGTGGCCTATGATCAGTATCCTAAACTTTTTAATCATATGATTACATAATTATCTAACGTATATTGATATGCAATATGTTTTGCTCGTTAAATTATACTAACATTTTTTTATTTATTTTTTTTTTTTTTAATGCGGGTTAAAGGGTTGTTCAACACCTAAAAACACCACTGTTCACAACAAGAACAACTGGAAAAGAATTTCCGAGATTAACGATGCATACGTATAGTGTCACGTGGGGGAAAAAATCATCCCTTGACATCCTTTCCTTTATTGAAAATGAAAACTCGAATTCGTCACGTTCGCCGTAGCGATCGATTGACTTTCGTGTAGGTGTAGGTGTTGATTTTTTTAACGTTTTATACGGTTAATGGAATTCGTTTCGATTCCTTTGGGTATAATTTAATTTTCTTTGAGTTTCGTAATCAAACTAAAGCGCCAACGCAAAAATACTTTACACCGAAAATGCACAGCCACTCAAAAGTCGTTTATATAACAACGGAAACTAATTGATAATAATTCAATTTAACGGTACGGCAAATTAAATTAAACCGCCATCGCTGTAGTCGTCTCTGTACAAACACAATTTCCCGAGAAATATAACGACGGCCGTCCCGACAAAGTTACCTTATTGTTTGCGCGGGATCACCGGTCCCTTATGATTGACGCGTTCAATTATATTTTAGAAAAAAGAAAAATAGGTCAGGTGCTTAGGTTCAAAATGTTTCTATTACCCCGTCGCCGATTGTGACCCCGCAGTTGCCGGACCGCTGGCCTCCATGTTTTTCGCCTTGGCCATCACATTCTGGATCAAAGCCCGCTCCTCGGCGCTCAGGTGACTCAGGTCCAGACTTAGCGGGTCCGGGTCGACTGCGGCGATGGGTTCCGGAAAACCTGTAAAAACACGCATAACACCGAGTTATTATTATGCAACGCAATCGTCACGAGAACAATATGATGATTTGAGGTGCAGTAAGCAATCGGATCTAAAGTCATTTCAGAATCGACATAATAAGACAATGGTTTTGCAAAAACGACTGTTCGTTAAATTGTATTATTATTATTATATATATATATATATATATATACACACGTATTATACGGTCAAATGTAGACTGATTACAACTATACAATTCCATTGCTGTATTATCTAACGAATAAATGCTTAAATAAGTGAAAATACTAAAGTAAGGTAAAATTTATCCGTAAGAATTATATTTTGGGTGGTTGCTATAAAAGTTGAATTGAATGACTATTATGTCGTTTTTGAAAATTACCGATTCATTTATTATTCACAAGCCGTCGCCGATGTGTGGAAACCATTATAAGGGGAGGGGCACCGGTACACCGGAGCTTAAGGTCACAATCGTCCTCGCGGGAAAAATAATTCCCTAGGCGCTTGTACTGATAAAATAGTCTCTCCAATAATCCCCATGTTAAACACAGAGACAAAACTCGAAATAATCAAATAATATGTTACATTGTAATCAATATGGAAAAACAATAAAATATTAAGTTTAATCGTTTTATCAATAGCTTTTTACTTTTGTAATATAATATTGTCTATTTTCATTAATTTAAATCAATTTACATTTGAAATAATTTTTAGGTTATTAGATTGTGTCGTTTTCGGTGTGTATTAAAAAATAATAACATGTGCTTAGCCACCACGGTCCGAAAATGGTTCCGGCACTACTGTAAGGGGTACATTTTATTTTTAAGATAACCAGTGGCGGTGGGACGCCGGGATTTTTTTCCAGGGTGGGTTCGTTCTTGTAGTAATGGCACCACCGAGGAGGGCCATCGGGTGGCACCGGCCTGCATCCCCTCTCCCCGGTCCCTCCCGTATACCTTATAATAACAAATTGATTATTTAATCTGGAATTTATCGTCGTGATGTCTATGACCTCCCCTTGAACAAATCCGGGTTGTGCCTTTCTGGTCGAGTCTTGGGGAGGGAAATCAGAAGTTAGTTATTCGGTAATTACGTAAAACGTAAAGTAAATTTAAATCATATTAACATATTATTATTGTTCTCGCTAATTTTGTTTTAAATATAATTATTATATAATAACTTGTCTTATACATACGAGATCATTAATAATTGTCGAATATTAAACGGTAAATATATATATATATATGACTATATTGTGTAAATGTCTAAAAACGGACTTAAAGCATAGAAAACAACCTGCTGCAGCAAACTATGTGCGTTTAATGTAGGGTACCTGGTTTTCATTTATGTTTTAAAAAGCTACATATGCGACTAGACTTTGTTTTTATACCGCGATACTTGAAAAATCGAATTCGTTAACTATCGAGTCGAATCGAAATTTAATGGCAGGCCACCAGAGGTTTTCAAGCTGGGCCGTGGACTACCCGGGCCCGTCCCCGGTACCCACCACAGATAATATTATGTAATGCATAAGAGAACGTAGAGGCGACACAATTCGTCTTGCGCTCGACGGCCACTCGAATGGCCAATCGCGGGTGATAGCGATTATATTGCACATTGAAGGACAAGTAGGTTTAACTTATACATAGGCGTCATTAGAGTCGTAATTATAAGGTAGTAAAAAAAAAAAAAAAAAAAAAAAAAAGATTAATTAAAAAATGTGCATTCCGTTTATATTTCGAAAGTGAAAAAAAATTGTCACTCTATTCGCTCGCTAATATCCCCGTAATCCTTAACACTTTATATTCAAATACAGCTAATACCATACCGTTGCAATATTGTCAATATTTAAATTCAAACCTCAACCCTGGCAGAATATATTTATTTTCTATACATAAACAGTCAAAAATTGTTCTGACCATGATACTCGGTTTGTTTCTTCATACTATATACAACGAATCGTATTCGTTAAGACTTGAATAATAAATATCGAATATACATTTTCAAAATTCGAATATTTTTTTTTTTTTTTTTTTTTATCCTTTTGATTAGCAAACCGATACCCTCGCTACCCCGAACAAATGTATGGTATAGCAAAATGATGCTACATAGTGATGCTTATGAACCTATATACGGTGTCTACGTGTTTGGAGAAAACCAGACCGAAAGAACATGGATGCACATTATACAACACGAGTGTGTATAAATATTATATTAAAATATGATACACGTGCACCCCGTAGAGTGTGTACACTTTGCATAGCACATAGGACTAACGGCCCATCCAATCATCGCTTCGCAAACGATTTTAAATTGTGGGTATCATACCCGCTCAGCAAGGACGCGAACTGCATAATAATCTATTATGTATATTTTACTTTTCGCATAAATATATACGTAATACACTGCGGAAATCGAGTTAGATATATTAAATTCAAAGTCAGTATTAAGTGGCGTTTCTATAAATTTTCACTAAAAGAACAACAACAAAATTAACTCGAATTAGTTAAAAAATAATGTTTACAACTAGAAAAGGCAAGATTGCCTCCCCTCTTCCCCATCTCTGTCAAATCTTCTTTCGAACCAATACAATTAAATTGTAATTTAGATAGGTATATTATATATTATAATTTCGTCTTATCCGCGATATTGTATTCCTTAGAGTTTAAAAATATTCCGTTTTTAGAAAAAGAGTGGATTTTGTTTAATGTTATTATACAAATAATAATTTTAAAAATAAGATAATCATATCGAAAATTATCAGAAACATAAACAAATATACTACTATTTATTTTAAATGAAATATTCTAAATTTATTCAGGCCTTTAAAATTAAATTTGTTCACAATGTTGATAAATTAACCCTTGAAACCATTCTAATAGCACTGCTCGAGATCTTAAAAAAATCATTTAAACAATCTGAAAAAGTTGGGAAATATTTTTGAACTCCGAGGAACATCACTGTGAGAAGAGGAATGTCTGATAAAAAAAGTGTTTAAAAAAAAACGCTAATATAATAAATCGCACATTCGGTTAGGTTAGGTCTAGTGGGGAGGGGGGAGGTCAACTGACCACAGTTAATATTTGCTGATAAAATCGGCCTCATTATCGATCCCCGGAATTCGGATAACGAATTTGTTTGAATGTTATTTTTTGTATAACAAAAACTAGATATGTTATTTAACGTTTTCAATATTAATCGCATATAATATAACCATTTGATCCTAATGTTCAAGCCCAAAAAAAAAAAAAAAAAAAAAAAAAAAAATGCCCTCTCGAAATTAGCCGACTCGTTACGGTTCCCGTTACACCGAGCACGCTGCGTATATGATCGAGTATAGACGATAGATTTTAGTTTTACCGATTTCGTTTCAAAATTAATCGTTGGACTATATATAATAATAATAATAATATATTTTGTATTTTTCGACGAGCCGTTATGAAAGTAATTCAATAACACAAGTTGGGCTAACCTTTTGTCGTGTATACACGACAGTGCACTCTGCGGCGCTCCTCGGTCTGCGCTCCGAGTACAATGATAATTATTAAAACAATAAAAAGAAAGAAAAAATGTATATATATATATATATATATTGCATACTCCCCTACATATAAACACACGCACACGTCATACGTTTCGCCGTCTGCACTCCACTTATCGTCGTAAAATATCATCTTACTCTGTCCCGCGACGAGAGTGCCCAAAGTGCAGGTATATACAATATATAATATGCGTTTCAAATACTCCCGAGAGAGCTACACCCGAGGCTCGACTACGCAATGAAAATCGATATTTTTTAACCCAGTTCTGTGTACACGAATCGCGCCGTACCCCCCCCCCCCTCCCTGTGTGTACAAACCCCGTACAGCCACCTCGTCTATGTACAGGCTGATCCATTTTTACCGCGATCCAGCCGTTTCTTAGATCGTTTCATGTGAATTCGATTTCCGTTTTTCCCGTCCGTAGACGACATTTCAACCGGACATCCCGCTCCGATTTTCAAGTATAGTTTTACCTTTTCTGATGGATTTTTCAATTTGTGAATTGGGTGGGGGGGTAGGGGCATTTTTTAAATTCCTTTATAGTTTTCTTAATAATTTGAAGAAAAAAAAAACGTAAGAAAACGGGAAAATGTACGGCAGTTTTCATATTTTCGATTATCTCTTTGTGTTGTAACTCAGTTAAAAATAGTTGTAACGATCTGAAATGTTCGTAGAATATTAATATTAATATTAGCCCTTTCGATAAAAGGACAAATATTCAAAACATTTTGACCATTTATGAACTATTTATAGGCATTTGAAATTGTTAAGTTTTTTAGTTTTTGTTTTGTTATATTTAAATAAAATCGGTTTGGCCGACCAGAAATGCTTGAAAATTGTACACGAGGTTCATCAAGTTGTATTTAATGGTAAAAAACAGACATTTGTGCGTAATGTAGTCGTTTTTTTTGATAATCGTAAAAATCACGACACTAAGTGTACTATTTTTTCGAATTAATTGAATAGAAAACTGTTTTGGCCGAACAGTAATGCACCGAAATTTGACATTAGGCTCATCATAAAATGTATAATTAATAATGAAATAGAAAAAAAATTAGGGTTATGTAATAATTCTGTTTTATAAGCGTTAAGTGTACATTTTAATGAAAATCTTTAAAATTATGGCAGTTTTTATAATGATCTACTGAACTTTGCTCAGGATTGTTTTTCGTAACAATGTATTATCGTTGTGTATTGCAGATATAAATTAAACTCCCCGCTATATCCTACCCACACAAACAACAGTGGCTCATCATCCAATGGTGCGAAGTCCTACACGGTAAAAAATTAAAATATTAATATTATTGCTTAAGAGTTAGCGCGTGTAATAATAAATAAATAACGAGTGTAAAGTACAGAAATATTAAATTTTCCGTCTTTATAACGACGCGCGCGCTTTTTAAATTATTTTATGCGGGAAAGTAGTCGTAGAAGCCGATATCGGTAATTTGCGACGATCTAACCCGTCTAGTTGCGCTGACCGTACTATAGTTGTATTCTTGTATTTGAAAAGTTAAATTGTTAAGTATACGATTATAGATATTAGCGAGCGATCAATTTTCCACTTTCTATAATTCCATCTACAATTCGTTTTACTACTTAATTTTTATTAGTAACCCATTATATACAATTATTAACAAATTAGAATACATTTAAATTCTTCAATCACTTTTGAAGTATTGATATTTGTAGTAACTCTTGTTCTACATATAATAAATTTAAATACACGAATAAAAGTACAGCTTGTATAATATATACATAGAGTGATTACCGTTTCGCTAAGATAATAATCGTGTAAATGCCGTAGATATTATCGTCGATTATAATTAGGATCCGGATTTATATGCATTTACATATTTGTAATGGCTGTATGCAGTTTGATGGGAGTAAGAAATGTGGACGATTTGTGCAACAGAGAGTACATAGGAAAACGTTTATTTCGCATATAAATGCATATTTTAGTGATGACTTGAAGAATTTTGCATATTTAAGCATATTTTGTATAAAAGTTCATTAAACCAATTATTTTATGTCTATTTCACCATAGAAACTATTGAATATAATTTATGAGTTCATGACGTGTTGTTCGGAAACAAATTGTATTTCCCGTGAGGTTATCTTTATAATGGTTATTGTTATAATTTTATCTCGTTAGTCGCAACATGGTCATCGGTAAGGCTTAAGTTATTTTCATAATTAAATTAAATTTTTAAAATTATAAAATTATATTTCGTAAACACACCGGTGTCGTGTTGTCAGTTTCGGTACTGATTACTCAGTAGTCACCGGTATCATTTTGTGATCCGCGTCCCGTAAATACGTTTTTATTTACGATTTTGTTAAATTAGTTATTGATACATTCGTCAGTTTTAAAATGCCGAAAAATCGTAGCAGTGTACATGCAATTTTATTAAAAAACCGGATTGCATTTTATAGTTAAACGGACCACTTAATTTTTACCACGGATGGTCTGTAGTATTTTGTCAATCGTATGACAAAAAAAAAATGGTTTGCACAAACAAATTTCAATTACAACACGTTGATACCGCTTTACATAGTAGTGCTTTAAAACGTCAAGCAAATGAAGACAAAAAGCAATTATTTGCTGTTTATCAAAACAGTTTACTAACCAGCTGTCCACTAATTATTTGTAATTGCCAATACAAATGTATTAGTTGCAAAACTTAAATCTAGTAACATTTTTAATGGAGATCTGTGTTCAGCTTACTTAACTTAACTTTTTTTTTTTTTTTTAAACAATTAGGAAATTAATAATAAAATCCAGTTTTCCCCAAAGGCGGGGCGGGCTCACATAAGTAATTACATCAATACTTGCCCTACCGTAGGGATTGGCAGTAGTCGGGCCGAAACCCACTTGCTGCCCTCACAAGCTGTAGGGGGGACACTTCCTAGGTGGGTTGGTTTGGTTAGGTTAGGTCAAGGGCTTGGCGCTGCCGTTCTGCCGACTCTTTCTCCGCGAAGACGGTCTCAGCGAAGTCGACCACGGCATCCCAGTGGTCTGGGGACTCCAACATGAGCAGCACCAAGTCGCCCGGTTCAAACGGACCGATCCTCTGGACCAGGCGCTCCCTGTCCCCGTCAAACGCCTCGCGGCGTATCAAGGTGTGGAGAGCGTCGTCATCCACCTCATTCTTCTCACTAGGAAATCCGCAGTGAGAACACCCGGGAGACTTAACTTAACCTAACCTAATCTGTACTCAAGATATTAAGTTGTTTATCTAATTGAATTGCATTGATATTTATGGAAGAATAAAAAAAATATATATATAAATGCATACATTTTGGGTAAGATTGGCCATATGTTTTGGATATTATTAAAAAAATAATGAGCATATTTAAAGATGATTTAATGCATACGGTTTTAAGCATTTTTAAATGCATAAAAATACGTATCCAAATTATAATATATATATATATATACAATAGATAGCATAGCACCACTGCAATAGGGAACACGGTGCGCGATAACAGTAAGATGAAATGGACGAGAGACGGCGAAAAGAGAGACACGTTTTCTTAAAATAAATTAGTATTTTATTTCGGCCGTCGCGTACAACGGTAGGGTATGGCGCGGGGATATAATGCGGACGCCCGTATGTTTTGGTTTGTCGGTCGCCATGTTCGACGCGAACGCGGCCCGAGCGATTATATTTCAAAAGTCTAAAAATAAATTCGATTGTCCACGGTATGTGCGCCGGGACCAATCCCCGGGTGTGTCGGCGTCCCGTACCAAAACAATGCGTTACCGGTTCCGACCGTTCGAAACGCAAAACCACGGCGGGCAGCGCGGCGTCAAACCCCGCTCTAACCGCGTCAACCGATCATTACGCACTTGAGTATTTCCTATTGCGGTGGGGGCTATTGTATAATTAAATGGCGACCCGGTAACATCGTCGGTTTTCTCTTCCATACGTTCAATATGAAAATATGTTTTTTTTTTTGAAAAGGCGGTTGGTACTCCTGCAATGCTACTGTCCTCTCGCTTTAAAATTATTTCGGAACCCGTATATTCGTGTTGGAGCTGAGAGACGTGCACGTTTATTTTTACGCCGATTGTAGTAAAATCCTCGTGTCCTCGTCTTTTTCAAGTATCCTTCACGTTATTTTTTTTTCTCTTTATTACTGTGTTTAATGCAGAAGGAAGAAAGTTCAGATTAACCTAATCGTGTAATCAGACTTCTGTGAAGTAAGTATTTTTTTTATTTTTTTTTTATATAAATATATATTTCCTTATATAAATTGTTTGGGACAAATGCAACATTTTATTATTGGTTATTAAAATTATATTTGTTAGAAGCAGACTTAAATTATACTTTGTCTAAGTAAAAATATGTCACAAATCATTTATCGTAAAACACAAAACATGAAAATTAAATACTGAGAACATATTCAAGTTTTTTAAACACAGGCTTAGAAAAAAAAAATATAACTACATTAAGTTTTTGTTTAGGTATATTATAATTTTTCTCATTGAAGTCCGTACCTAATAATAAAATATAGATATTAAAGTATTTTAATGCAATATTAAAAATGTAGAAAAATATTTAAAAGTTGACACGGAATAAATAAAAACACATAAATTTACGTATTACGTATACATACATTTGATATATAATTTTTTAATCTAAAATATCTTTTTTTTCGTTCACAAGTCCTTTTTTTTATTATTATTATTATTGCATTTGATTAATTTGCACTTTTACATTGTGTTTGATAGAACATAATGAATAGTCAAAACGACCAAATGGCACCTGGTTCAGATATCATGTCAACATCTAAAGGAGCCAAACGTGAATTAGTCGAATCGACTACTAAACGAACATCAAAACGTACCCGTTGTCAAATTTCAAAATATGAGAATGTCAATAAAACCAATGCCAAAAACCGCAATGGTAAAAAAGGTAATTTATTTATTTATTTATTTACTTATTAAATGCAATTTATATTATTAAATAAAATTAGAAATTGTAAACTCAGTGGCGGGGCCCGTCGGGGGAGACTTTCCTTAAATTCTTGAATTATTAATAATAATACATAATTTTATCTGAATTACGGTGAAGTATTATCGGATTTCGCGGTTTTTTTTTTTTTTATCATTATTGTAGGCCATAAAAACTATAAATAGTAATTTGTATGGGATAATAATAAAATTGTTATTACAACGGTCGCCGCCAGTTCAGAGAAACAACGATAAACCGACAATTTCAATCGTAACACATTATTGCGGCCCGCGGCGGTGGTATGAATAGGTCGGGGAGTATAAACCGCGTATTTATAGACGGAATAGCCCGGGGATTCGTTAATGGTACGCCGCGCCGCCGTATTTCACTATTATAACCGTGAAAAATAGATAAACACCACAATTCGTTGTCGTCCGACTTTATATAAATTAAATAATTTTAAGACAATGTCGTACCGGTGATTTTCGGGCGATAAAAATATACGCACGGAGAACTCGGTTATAATTTCGGTTTTAGAGTTATATTCCGGAAAGCGTTTTTTCCATTATTCTAAATGTAACCCCCCACCACCACCGTACATGGTTTTCAAATAATTATGTATCGCCGGAAAATGTACGGCAGTTTCCATATTTTCGATTATCTCTTTTTGTTGTAACTCAGTTAAAAATAGTTGTAACGATCTGAAATGTTCGTAGAATATTAATATTAATATTAGCCCTTTCGATAAATGGACAAATATTCAAAACATTTTGACCATTTATGAACTATTTATAGGCATTTGAAATTGTTGAGTTTTTTAGTTTTTGTTTTGTTTCATTTAAATAAAATCGGTTTGGCCGACCAAAAATGCTTGAAAATTGTACACGAGGTTCATCAAGTTGTATTTAATGGTAAAAAACAGACATTTGTGCGTAATGTAGTCGTTTTTTTTGATAATCGTAAAAATCACGACACTAAGTGTACTATTTTTCGAATTAATTGAATAGAAAACTGTTTTGGCCGAACAGTAATGCACCGAAATTTGACATTAGGCTCATCATAAAATGTATAATTAATAATGAAATAGAAAAAAAATTAGGGTTATGTAATAATTCTGTTTTATAAGCGTTAAGTGTACATTTTAATGAAAATCTTTAAAATTATGGCAGTTTTTATAATGATCTACTGAACTTTGCTCAGAATCGTTTTTCGTAACAATGTATTATCGTTGTGTATTGCAGATATAAATTAAACTCCCCGCTATACCCTACCCTCCCGACTCGCACACAAACAACAGTGGCAGTAAATTTTGTTCAACCATGTGCCGAATAAAAATTTATATTTCCAAAAGCTGACCACGACGAATTTCTACGACGCCGTCCGCAATGGCGGCCGCCCCGCCCCTTCCACTACGACACGACCGGCAACGTTCGTTGTTGCGATTGCCCAACGATATCACCGTGGGCTCTTGCCCGCGACGGCACCGAATATTATTATTTATTTATAGCCTATTTATATATTTGGAACCCACAGACAAGAAATAATATTACTACGGAAGAGATAATTATTATTTTTTACATTATTTCCACTGGCGATGGTTCGCTAAAATCACGATTGTTGTATTATCGTTTCACAAAGTGAAGAGTGGGAATACTTGAACGCCGCATTGCTCGATTTGTGAATTATATATAATATTGTCGTTACCTTCATCATTTCTCATCCACAAAAAACCATCGTTTATTCATATTATTCCAGTTGTTGTTTTTCTGCATTTCGCTTTTGAGCTTGGTCATAAAATTATTATGACAAATAAAAAAAAACCCATACAAAGTAGAAATACTACGCCGGGTTAAAATATGCCGTACGGTAAAATAAAGTAGAAAAAAATAAAAATTATTTTTATCAAATCCAGAGACAACTAAATTATACATAAAACTTCGTATTACTAAAATAACGACGTGCTATATTTTTTACGTACACGGTGAAATGGAATCGTACGATTCAGATTTCATACGATATAAAACATTTTGGAAAAAAATATGTATGGTTTTAAAACGTAAATATTTGCATATTCGAGTATTTCAATTGAATTTCAGGATCTATAATGAATGTCTATTACGAGAGATTGTAAATCCTAAATTCGGTAAAAGACTGTTAAAAAGTGATATTGTTGACACGTTCGGCAATTTCCATCACTCATAAAAGAAAAACGAAAATCCGACTAAAAACTAGTATTTTATTTTAGATATTTTTTTTTTTTTAATCTAAATTTTTCATTTTAAAATTTGGCATGAACTCCCATACCTACCCTACCTACCACCCACTCATTTTATTTCATTGTTCAACTAGACAATCGGCGCCTTTATGTCCTTTATAGTACCACGCGTGGGTTTGCCGTTTGTAAAATTCTAATACGGAGTATCTATTACGCATTGTACACGTTTTGGTATTTATTCTAAAAGTCTGAAATACGTAAAAACTTATAAATACGCTAATAGTGGCTCACAGTGAACCGGTCGCCGCGGCGGCGATGACTTCCTCTTAATACATTAACCGTAAACATGATAACGCAATCGACGGGTTTTTGCTATTTTTAGTTATTATACGAACAACCCATTAATGAAAACCCGATTTTATTATTTTCCTTTTAGTAGGAAACACTATTGATAAATAAATAAATAAATAATATTGCCAAAACATTATTTAACTTGACGGGGCCGTAGGTTAGGTGAGACCCCTGCATTAACGTATGAACGAAAATGTTGTCAGCTAAAATTTAATTTGTCCAACACTAAACCTTTTACCTGTCTCATGCATTGATGGTAAACATACCAGAAAATCTCAATAGAGTTGTTACAATACGTTATTGTGGCTTGTTGTTGGTTGCGACAAATGAAATCAATTGTTTTATTTTGCTTGCGTTGATTTTTGGTGGTGAGGAAAAGAATGGAGCGTTTGACGGATTGTCATCAATAAGAAATTTAAGACAGTGTACTAATAAGTAATATGTAAATAAAATGTTTGTTGAAAGTACAACACTGTTCAATAAATAAATAAATAATAATGTTTTTACTTGTTTGATGTTTTTAATTTAGTAAGAATGTGTAGTCTAAATTTTCAGTCTCCCTTTAATATTTTCCTACGGACCGCCACTGCCGTAAACTTTCCTGCTAGTGCTGAAAATTAATTTATTGTATTAATATACACGATTTTGGCATATATCTACACAGTTGATTTAGTTGTTACCCACAATCTTACCAACCATAGTATTAATAATGAAAAAGTACCTTGTGTTCATTGGATTCAGGAATTATTGAGAAAAGTAGCATTGTATTTAACTGGTTATATAAAACCGATTTATGACCAAGAACCTGGTATTAAAAATGGCATTGTTTTTATGAAATTTGGTCCGAGTGGTTTAAACCATCATATGATGAATGTGAAAAAATAATAATAGGCATATTTACAGACTACTTACTAATAGAACCCCATCCATGCTATAAATAGTATATGTCATCTATGATTGGGAAAATTTACCTGGGTAAAGTAGTTAAACAAAGAGTATTAGATCATCAGAAAACTGATGATCCTACATATATTTCAGACATTTTTTAAATTATATAGATCAAAATGTTAATCCCATAACTAGCGAGTACAAAGGAGAACATCTGATTGCTCATGCTAAATTAGTATTTGACCCAGTTAAAAACTACGACTTACCTATTAATTATTATTTTCCCCCTACTGATAAATAATTTATTATCATTACAGGGCATTCAGGAGTCGTGAAATCAAATTTCAAATTTCTTCATAGAAGGTTAGTTATGTTAAAAAATTTTGGTGAAAATAATTAAAATAATAATTATAATTTCAGTAAAACCATCTCAACCAATCGTGTTAAATATATATTCAAACAAACATTTTCCGAACAGTTAGACGGCAAAAAAAACAAATTAACTGGAAAAATACCTGCTGCTACTTCAAATAAGATTCCATGTCCTCAAGCACAATTTATTCATAATCAAAATAAGCAAAAGAAAATTTTTATTTTATTTAAAAACACTTCATCTGACACAATCAACATAGGCTGCATACAATATATATTCGAAAATCATTCTCAAATTATCGCTCACGTCATATTATTTATTCATGGATCTGAAATTGTGGTAAATTTTACACAGTTATTTTTAAATACAAAGTGTGCTGATATAAATTTAAATGAAATAATTCATATCCTAGATGTAACTCATAAAAAACCACCCGACGATTGGTCAAAACTAGCTTCCACCAAATTTAATTGTTGCCCAACTGAAACTTATAGCCAAAATAATAAAATTACATATTTTTATCAATATCAGTATGACAAAGAATATGGACGATTTGAGTATCCGAGTAGTTCACATAACTTATTAGGTGTCAACAAAGGAAAATCTACTTGTGATAATTGTAAAGAAAAAAATGAAAAATCAGAAGATATTCAGGTTCTACAATACATAGAAAAATATAATAAATTTATATTTTTTTTTGATTTCAAGTTGTGTAATAACATATATAAAGTGGGGAATTTCGTTATGTTGCACCCCGGGGTGTTTTCAAAAGCCATCAGAGTGAACTTTATAGAACATGCTCCATTTATCTATATACCTAGAAAAACCTATCAACGAAATGATGTTAGTAGTGATACAACCCTGTATCCTGAGTATTACCGTAAGACAAAGGAAAATACATTCCTTGGTTCCAATGAATCGACACCTGAACCTTTTGAAATAGCAGAAATATTAGCGATATATATTGCTGGTGATGATAAAAGTAAAATCCAGATCGTTGTACGTCGTATGTATAGAGCTGAACAAATAATTGATGATAAAAATGCTGATATGAACTTGTTACTTTGGTCAGAAGAAGAATTTAAAATAGACTATAAAAATATATGCGGAAAATGTTATGTATCCCACATTGTTAACATACAAGATCCGGCTGATTGGTTTGCTGGTGGGCCAGATCGATTTTACTTTAAAGACAAATTTGATTTTTTGAAGTTTGCTATTATTCCAGACTTTAAAATTTCTTGTAAAGCTAAACTAACCGGACAAGAAGTATATTTTAAATATGACTATAATTTAATAGCTAAAGATAAAATACAATATATGCCGTCTTATAAAAAAATCAATCCACTTAGAGGACTGGACATATTTTCTGGTTGCGGTGGATTGTCCAAAGGATTAGAAGACAGTGGCTTAGTTAAATGTCAATGGGCTATAGAAAATGATAAGAATGCTGCTGCTGCATTTAAATTAAATAACCCTGATGCAATTGTATTTGTTGAGGACTGTAATAATATTTTGAAACTGGCTTTATCGGGTAATACAACAACCAAGAAAAATCAAAAAATACCACAAAGAGGTGAAGTAGATTTTATTTGTGGAGGTCCTCCTTGTCAAGGATTTAGCAATATGAATCGGTTCAGATCTGGTAAATACTCAATATTTCAGAACTCTTTGATTGTTACATTTTTATCATATGTTGACTTCTATCGACCAAAATTTTTCATCATAGAAAACGTCAAAAGTTTTTCATCATTTAATAAAGGCATATTTCTAAAGTTGACTATAAGTTGTATTATAAATATGGGCTATCAGTGTACATTTGGCACTCTCCAAGCGGGTAATTTTGGTGTCCCTCAAACTAGAAGAAGGTTAATAATTATGGGAGCAGCTCCAGGTGAAATTTTACCTTTATATCCAGAGCCCACTCATGTTTTCAATAAGAAAGGTTTAAGTTTAAATATACATCTTGATGGCAACAAATTCAAAACAAATTGCAAGTATAATACATCCGCTCCTATGAGAACTATAACATTGGAGGATGCTTTTAGTGATTTACCTGTAATAATAAGTGGAGCAACTCAACAAGCGATTCCATACAAAAATATACCCATTACACATTTTCAACGATTAATAAGATATCCAAATAACGGTTTCTCAACATCTACATTGAATGACCATATCTCAAAGAATATTTCGCCTATAGTGCAAGCAAGAATTGACTTGATCCCTGTACGTGATGGAAGTGATTGGAGAGATCTACCGAATAAAAAAGTGAAATTGTCTAATGGAATTACAACCAACAAACTTATGTACACGCACAAAGATATCAATAATAGTAAAGGTTCAAATGATGTACTGCGTGGTGTGTGTCAATGTGCTAGTGGAATGGAATGTAGTCCACATAATTCTCAACATAACACAATAATACCCTGGTTTCTAGTCCACACAGCGATCAAAAATAACAACTGGGCTGGTTTATATGGTCGGCTCTCATGGACAGGGTATTGTCCAACTACCATTACAAATCCAAAACCAATGGGAAAACAAGGGCAAGTGCTTCATCCAGATCAAAATCGGGTAGTCAGTGTGCGAGAGTGTGCACGCTCGCAAGGTTTCAATGATTCTTTTAAGTTCTACGGTCCGATTATTAACAAATATCAGCAAATTGGTAATGCTGTATCACCTCCAATGGCTAAAGCTATTGGATATGAAATAATTAAAGCTATTGAGAAAAAATCTCAACACTGATGTACAAATAAATAATATAAATTTTATATTTTATTTATTTATTTTATTTTATTTATTTTTTAAATTATATATTTCTTATATAAATACAATTTTATATTTTATTTATTTTATTTTATTTTATTTTATTTATTTATTAAATTATATATTTCTTATATAAATACAATTTATATAAGAAATATCTTTGATGTCTTATTTATAAAAGATATATTATACTAGGTGATTTATTTATATTTTACGAATTGAAAAATGCAATAAATTTTGTTCTTTTTAATATTTAAAAGGTTTGTAACAATTATTTGAGCCTTGCTCTACCATTTATACATTTTATATATATAAAACACGATGTTTTTAGGCCACTACATAATATGAAAACATATTTGAAAAAGTGTAAAAACAGAACCGATTTTAATGAAATTTAGGACACAGTTAGAAAATATCCTTAAATAAGACAGGATAATTGTTATTTACGAATTCAACTTCTTAAATTAAATTAAATAGCTATAATATTATTGTTATTAACAAGATACATTAATATGTAGGAGATAATTTTCCTATTTTATTATATTATGGATCACAAGTATTTTGTAGATATACAGGTTTGAAAAATTGTTGAATAGTAAGAATAATTTATATTTTATTTTCTAAGAAATATAAAATCTGTATTATATAACACAATAAGCATATGAGTTGTCTAATAAAAAAATAAAATAGCATATGAGTTCAAGAGTAAGAAATAACATGATTGATTTTTATGAAAGAAGCCATCCATTGATGGCTTCTTTCATAAAAATCATTTATACTTGCATTAGGAACGTTTTTATTTTTATTTATGTTTATATTTTTTTAGTCTTGTAACAGATCCCGACACCACTTATGCTTCAAACATATTGGTTGATTACCAGGTACTATAATAATTTAACTTAACTAAATTGTCTAAATGTCTTAGACAATTCTTATGTTACTTTGTACAAATGCAATTTTAAATGTTCACTGTTCTAAATTGTATTCATGTTAAAACAATTTAAGTAATTGTTTCCAAATATTTTTGTTCATTCAACAATTAAGTAACTGCGACACATTTCTCAAAATATGGTCGAAGTTTACTATTGTAAATAAGTTTTACAATAATAATATATTGCAGGAAGTCGTTTTTTTAAAAATAATTATTTCTATTGGGACGGGAAGATGGTACCGTCTCATTTTGTAAATAATAATATATATTTTCAAAAGAACATGTTTTATTAACTTTTTTTTGGAATTTAATAGTTATAGTTCAGTCAAAAATTATTATCTGTATTCAACCTTTGCTGTGTGTGTGATAATAAAGTAAGTAATATAACCAAAATGTCAACATCATTTATTTTATTTTTTTTTACAAAAAAGTGTTATTTATTTATCTATTTTACAATAAAATAAATAAATTCGCAATCAAAGACTCCGTATGCTGGAGTGGAATTGGTTGTATTTTTGTTAAATAATAAAGTATTGAATTATATTTGAAAAGGGGGTTCGAACTTTTTCACGGGTTAGGTTGAGTTAAACAATTACAAGAAACGCTAATTTTGTTAAGGTCTTATAGTCCCTCTTGTTTTATTTTTCCAATTCGAGCACTGAGTACACACAGAGCCGGAAATATAAATACTATTCGCCTCCTATACTATAGGAGTGGTTGTCCTGTATGGTGGAGGGACTTTGCTGTCCCTTCAAACCCCTATAAAATGTGTAGCGTACAAATTTGATGATCACAATAACGGTACGCTTTAAATAAAAAAAAATATATTTGCATATTCAGGGCCGGATTTGACGGAAGTTTTGTGGGCATATGTCGCAGCCCTCCAAAATTTTAGAAACGCCCAAGGCCCAATATAAACAATTGTAAAATGGGTTCCCGTCCGATATTAAAGAGAAGAAAAAAAATGTTATTTTCGGGATTTATATGGTTTACAAGTCTATACATTATTGTATAATACAGTGGCGTAAAGTTGCGGGTTGTACATTTGTATACATATTGTATATACAATGTCGATATCCGCCACAAATCGTAATGTTCATACTGGGTAATTCAAGACGAACCCACAGGACCGTGGGCGGTTCAATTATTTTATTAGGCAAGCAATATTATTTATAATAATTTAAAAATTACGAACAAAAATCAAAAAAAAAAAAAACCATTCAAACTAAAAATATGATATAATTGATGTTTAAACAACGGTACGCCGTCATACTATTATATTCTAACATTCTGTTATAATTTTCCAGACAACCTGGACTCCGGGAGTGATGGTGTACTATGTGGTTTTGTTACAAACGCGGTTATAGATGTCTATAACCGCGGTTACAAATAATTGTATATCTAATATCAATTACAAAACGAATTTGAATTTTATACTGTGTTTCGTATTAGTATTATTGGTAAATCACGTAATTTAAAAAAAAAAAAAAAATCTATACATATATATTATGCGTAATTAAAATTTCAATGGTGCTGCGTGTCTGTTAACGTATTATAGGTCAAAAACAATGGTAGTTTTGATGAAATATTAATAATAATTTTCGAGTAAATGATTTTAGCAGGTTGATATGTGGGCCGGTAATTCTGTAATTTCCTGGTTCGAAATCGCTCCGGAATCCGGATCATGTATACGCTTTTATATTACAATAATATTTACGTTCCGTGTACACGGTAATTTAAACATATAGATGGAAACCAACAAGAGAATATAGATTCTCCGGTAGATATTTTACTTCCGAGCGGACGTGAGGTGGTTTGCTGTTTTTTTTTGTTTTGTTTTTATGTTTGTTTTCCTTCGAAATATACTTTACATTACGATAATATTATATAGACAGCTAAACCGCATCAAAAGACTCGAATCCTCCGGCGAAAATGAATAATTCGATCTACTCCTACGCGTAGGTACCGCGGTGGTAAAATTCTTTAGTCGGCTTACCATTACAAATGATATGACCTAGTCCTACTTATATACACGATAAAAAAAATTATTCATTGCGATTCTCGTAAAATAAACGTATCGCGGAAAAGAAGAAAATCTAATATAATATATTGAAAAATAAAATTACGGGTTATAGCCCGGAAATGGGAAATATTTAATATCCCGGAAAAGGAAATATATTCATAATATTTAATATCCCGTGTAAGATCTTTAAAATCGAGTTTGAAAATACTGCATTACAAAGTTGTAAAACCGTCCAGCCCCGGTTTCTTTTTATATGATATTTATGAGGTTTGATTAAATTTGTCTAAACGTACGTATATGACTGAATATTTTTGTTATTTTACAAAATTGCATTTTTATTTAATACACAACACCTTTAACGCTAATGTTTTTAAACATAATTTACAAAAATTGAAGAGAATGCTGAATCATTGATAGAAAACTATAATAAAATTAATTTGTTAATTATTTTTAATACCATATGTCATGGAAAATATTGCGCACAATTGATATCCAAAGAAGTCTCAACTACTAAATGTAAGTATAACTCACATTAAATGTACATATCTATTTAATATGAAAATATCATACGTTATTTTATTAATACTATAATAATTGTATTAATAATTATGTTGTATATTATCATGTAAATTTTTTATTTAAGTATGGTCCAATAAGTAAACTATTTAAAATAATACAACATTCGTCATGAACTACACTGTCTGGACAAATATATAGAACATCTTGCTATAAAATGTAAATATAACTGAATGAGCACTTTATGTTGTGTACATTTTTATAAAATTAACCATTTAAAGATTAAATAATGTAATTCCATTTATATTTATATTAAACTTTACATATGTATTAATAATTAATATCATTTTATTTTGCGTACATTCCAAATGAACTTCATTATTAAAAATAAGTATTCATAAATTATGATCACATATATCTTAGCTGGTGTTGATATTGATATGCAGCCTACATACTATGCCATTTACACTCATCCTAAAGATTACTACCTTGATTAGTAAATGATGTTCCAGTTATTCAAAAACTTGTTGTGGTCCAAATTAAAATATATGAAAAGATTATAGATTTATGTAATTAATATTTTTAATTAAATTGCACTAATACCATGATTTCGTTTTAAAGTTCGATTTATTTTGTATTAAAAATATGTGTTATTAATTTAGTAGGTACTATTAAATTATTTATTTATGATAAAAAAATGCTCAGAACTATTACAGTTTACTTCATTCAATTTAAAAGTAATACAACTAAATATTACAAAAATAATAATATTAATAAATATTGTTTGAGTCTCTTATAAGTTCAAGCTTTACGTAAGTTATGGATGTCTTGGCATATTTTCAAATTTCAATTATACTTTTCACCTCACCCAAATTATTGTAAAATTTTACATTATTGAATGTGGTCATTTTTTAATAAAATTATTAATATAATTATTGTCATTGGAAAGCCAATACTAAATGTAGTTCTATTTTCTGGAATATTCGCACATGTATAATTGGTATGCAATACATGATACTGAATATTATTATATTACAAAATTAAACCTGACCTTCCATAAAAAAATACTTAACAGCTCCATTCTTATGTAGTGCAAAAATGTTTTATGTACTAATCTTTTATAATCCATAAAATATAATATAGCCTTTTTTCTGATCAGCTCTAATATTGCTATAAAAAAAATTAAGTTATATGGAATTACTATAATTTATTAGGTATCCCTCAGTATTTAGATCTTTCGTTATATATTTTTATCATTATCATTTATTAAATTATGGTTGTTGTAATGTTAAATTAAAAAAGGTAGGTATTCTTAACTTTATAACATTTTACCCATAAAATAATTATGTACCCAGAGTGTTCCGCCTTTCATTTGATACTAAAAATATTTATTTATGTAAATTATGCATTTTTAATGCCATAACTAAATATAATATGGTATTAATGTTTGTGAATTTTAAAAAAAATATATATTTATTATTATAATTAGTAGGTTACTATGGGTGCCTATCATGACAGTAACCTTTCTATCTGAACAAAATATATTGCATACAAGAAAAAAGTAAACTAGCCAAAAAATAGTCTGAAGGGCGTTCCTGTTATTACTAAAAACTTGTAATCATACAGATGTATGATTTGATAGAACAGATATTGTACAGTTTTTTCTTTTTTTAAATCTACTTGATTGATATGTAAATATTAATAAATCAATATTCTCTTATATTATATATTAGAGCTCGCGATTTTGACCGAGTAAGTGTTAACCAACACGTGTACACGGATCTTAAAGGTATTAATACTCGTGTAATTCAAATCTGGGTACACGTGTAATTACTTGGGAATCCGTGTATTTAAATAATTAATACATTTAAAACTTATAAACTGCAAGTATAAAATCCATAGTTGTTCTATCTATATATTAATCATAATATATAGTTAAACGGTAAACCTCAAAACCCAATGGCAGTTATGTTATGGCCTTATACATATTATACTATTTAGTATTATATGTGCTTCAAATCTTGCACATCGATTGGAAAACACTTTCGAAAAATGGGATATTGACTAAAAAATTATTACAGTTGTTATTGACAATGTAAAAAATGTAATAAACGCTGTACTGTCGCCGTTTAATCTCTCGCAAATATTATGAACACTAATTTCATTGAAAAATAAATTGTTATTATTTAGTAGTGCCCAAAAAATAGTACCTCAAGAGATCAAATAATTTTTATTTTTGTAAATTTCAAATAATCGTAGAAAATTACAGTAAACGTTGTTAACACTAATATTTCGTCTCAAAACAAAACTATAAAATGGCTATCTTGGAATTGGTAAAAAAAAAAAATTCAAAATATTAAACAGTAGTAAATGATATTGTAATTGTCAAATCATTGTTGTACAACTAATAGACGGCCTTCTGAAATATACATTGTACCATCAGCGGAAATTCGCCATATATTTAGACGGGGCTGATATTTTTATCATATATAAAAAGTCTCTCTCCATGTTTGCAAAAACCGTCTTAACCGTGCAATACTTAAGTATGATTTATTTCAGACATCTCGAATCATACATATACGAGTAGGTATTTATAATATTTTACTATGTTTAAGGGGGCTAACAGAGAACTGTTTGTACATTTGAGTGGGCTTATCCCCCTCTCTCGCAACCAATTTCCGTCTACGCATCGTACACAATATATATATATATATATATATATAAATATTTACATAATGTATACGTATACAATCGATAGCGGCACTAAATCCATACATTTTAAACACAAAGATATGAATCTTGCGAGTCTTCTCGCTGGAAATATATTATGTGTACGACAGGGATGGATGAACCAATGACACGCGCACACAATTTAAATGGCGCTCTAAGGTTTTAATAAATGTATTAAATACAAATATTACATAATAATATGTGTAAACGTAAAATTAATTAAGTAACTGATTTTGTTTTGTGACGTGTTTATTTTGGAATTAAACACTTCATACTGACGGCGTGTCAGTATGACATAGCTGCCGTAGTAGCTTATAATGGATTAAAATTGTATAGCTAAAACAGATATATTGATAACTCGGACGCGGTTATGAAATTGCTTAACGTGTTTTTCAATTAATCCAATCTGTGCTTACCGCGTTCAGGGTACTAATATATAATATAGTTATCGAAAAAAAAAAAAGAAAGAAAAAAAGCCAAACAAAAATGTGCAAAGGATAAAAGACCGAAAACAAATAATGTATTATATAAATTTATACCGGATATCTGAGTATAATATTGTAATAACGAAAATCGCGCTCA
The DNA here is from genome assembly GCA_956483605.1 of Tuberolachnus salignus. NCBI lineage: Eukaryota > Metazoa > Arthropoda > Insecta > Hemiptera > Aphididae > Tuberolachnus > Tuberolachnus salignus. Next base: position 34,676,755 of record OY101435.1, on the reverse strand, counting down.
CGTTTTCGAACACGAAAACGTTTGATCGTAAAATCGTTTTATCCCGATAGCGGTTTAGTGTAAAAAAGCTTATGATAAACATTAAAAACGCAACTATATCTGAGGAATAGAAGGCGTTTTCGAACTAATTTCACGATTACCCAATAAATACATGTGATAAGGGCCCATTTTTAAGTATATGCGAGAGTAAATTCGAACATTTGTTAGTCATGATAAATTTTCATTTTTTTTCACAATGATATCGTTCAAGTTGCATATACCACTGATTATTATTAATAAATGCTTATACTCAACCCCTTAAACAACGGTAGTTGGCAGTTTTTTAATGCCATACAAAATATTAATAAAAAAAAAACACGGATAATACTATATAATTTATAATAATGATAACGTATCGTATGTGTGCGATTCGTTGTTGGCGAAAAGTTATTTACGTCGTTATAATTCTTCACGCAAAGTTTTCATTTTTATTTGAACTTTATTGTAGGTAAATATTATACGTTCCTTCCATGTGCTTATGTTTTGTTAAACTTTAATGATAGGTTCCTATCCATATTATATTCTACGTTGTGATGTATATTGCAAAATAAGGGTCCCCGTGTTTTAACGATTTATCGACATTGGCATTCATAGATGATTGTTAAGTCGACAAACAAACATTCGTCTCCAAATATAAATGTTAAAATATTAGAAAAAAATAAAAATTTATTCGGTGCATTAGGGAGATCATTTTTCGATTTCTCTTAATATCGGGCGAAAACAGGAATATTCAGGCAATAACGATTTTCTGTAATTATCTGTTGTAAAACAACAAATAAGAACTGAATATTTTATTATTAATAGCGGTATAGACGCGGTAAAATGTACAAAACATTCCGATAATTTTTGAGATATTTATAGCTATTTGAAATTATCTAGTTGTTTGGGTTTTATGCGGATTAAATTAGCAAAAAAACAGCTCGGAAAGTTGTTATTCCGGCCGTTTAAAAATACCGAAAATCCATAGACACGTATTTTATTTATTTTGTTCGTTTTATAATCGTTCAAAGTGCAAATAATTGACGGTAACCGTAAAAATCACAACACGACGGTGATAAATGATTGAACTTTGCTCAGAAACGTTTTTCGCCAGCAAGGATTTATCGTCGCGCACAGATAAAAATGAAATTTCTCTCTATTAATATATCCTATCTAATCTAAGCCTATTTACTAACATTATATCCTGTACGAGGAGCGTACATATAGACGACGACGACGACGACAAATAAAACACCCGCAATGGATTAGATTTTTTTCTTTCTTTCTCTCTCTCTCTCTCTATCTCAATCCGGTGCCCGATAGTGAATATCACTCGGCTGTAACAATAATACAATAATATTTCGCCCCGTAGCGAAGTACATTAAAGTCGATTATTATTTTAGACTGCGGCTTATGCCGCCGTCGTGTATACAATTCATATAATATCAGTCGCCCGGGGCGGGCCGTATATAATGGATAAAAAAAAAAAAAAAAAAAAAAAAAAAAATAACAATACTAAAAGCACAAACGGGGCACTCGGGGATTTTCGCCGGTCGCATTTTTAAAATGACAATAACGTGCGCACAATATTATATACGTTTCCAAAAATAACAATGGTTTGCTTTCGCTACGTACCTATATTAAATTACATGTATCTATATATATATATATATATATATATATATATTGATAATATATTTATGCCACCGGGTTATGTTAACATCGGACAGATAATATTACATTAGGACATTCGGATATGCCGTCGAAAACCTAAACGACTAAATTACCCCTAATAATATGGAATCTACGGAATGCCTGTTATTATATAACCTTTATATACGGGGTATATCGTGAATTTATTTATTATTTACCGGTGGCATTTTCAATATTGCACAACGTAATAATTATGGCTGGGGTCTTATAGGAGCCTGCATGTTTTATTAATAATCATTCAATAGAAATTTGTTTCAAGTTACCGGGAATACTTATTATTATTATTATTTTTATATATATATAACTTTAAAAATGTATTTCCACAAATCTGTTACATCTTGAACAATGGGTGTAAGTAATAAAAGATTTGATATCATGAATGACGGAGTAAAGAAACCTTCCAGTGCAGGCACTTTGATAGTTAGTAGTTAATTATACAATTACTTTCAATATATTTACAATTTGGGTTTTTTTTTATGAAAGTAAGTCCCGAAACCACCGCCTTTTTGACCTTTTTCCGAGGATTACCAGGAATATTGGCCGATGAAAGGTCGATCCCTTTATTAAGGGATTTTTGTGGTTTTGAAGATTTAAGTGAAATCTTTTGTAAAACGTTTTTGCTACATCTTGAACAGAGGAACTGCCAAGATCAATATGTAAGGACAGGTTTGAAATATAAAAGGGTGCTTTGATTATAGCACGGAGAGTTTATAGATCGGGAACACTTATAGACAATTTTTTTAGTTGCATTTTTAGCTCTTTTTCACACATTAGTGCATATTTTGATAATATTTGAATTTTTAAATTCATATTTCGGTAAATTAAACAAATATAGTATTTCATTTATCTTTAAAATCGGTAAAACAAAATATATGTATTCCTATATGCTAGCGTAGATTTATATTTGAAATTATGAACTGCTAAGAATATTATTTTTACCTTCACGCAGACGACATTATGATATCTTATCTATGATTCAGTCTATAATTATAGTTTCTTGTAGTAGGTAATATGTTATATTTATTAATTATTTTTGATATATTTGTGATTATAACGTTTCGATGTTGTTATCGTTGTCGCGTTAGTTGGTTTTGTTCGTTCTACTCGTTTTCATACGTGTATTTTCTAATAGTGTCGGGCAAATCCAAAATAAAAATGCCTAGACCAAAACCAAAAGTCTATGATAATCGGCTTAATGCTTCTGTAAAATAATTCGGTGAAACAAATTAAATTCGACAAATAAATTAATTTTTTATTGTAAATTATGCGACATAAAGGTTAGTGCTGAGAAAATATTTACAGTAATTCAACATCGAGTGTATTAACCGACAATAACTGAAATCAAAAAAAATTCAACAACTTATTTCTACTTCTTTCACAAAAAAAAAAAAAAAGCGATTTTAATAAAGAGTTATGCAAAACGATATTATCGGCTAATATACCATTTTACTAACTGGATATGTGTAGGATTGACATACCATTTTTTTGAGTTTGCACCAATAACTTCCGTAGATGTGGAACTTTCCTTTTCAAAATACAAACATATTTCGGTTGATAACAATTTATTCGAATTGTCCAACATAAGAAAACATCTAATAGTTCAATACAATGATCTGGGTAATTAAGTCTACATTAATTACAAAAATAAATAATCATATTTATTTAAAAAATTGTTATTTGAAAAAAATATTCTTCTTTTTAAGTACATATTTTAATAGCATATATCCAGTTTTTTACTGGATTAATGCATACAAATTTTTAAATAAAAATTTTAACAGCATATTCTCCATTATTTTAATGCTTTAATGCATACATATTTCGATCATTTTAAGGTCATAAAGTCCCTAGCCCTAGTAATAATATATTATAACGAAAAATAAATAAATAAACGTAAATCATTATCCGAAATACACGGCTAATAAAGTAAAATTACCTGTTCACTCGTATACGTATATCGAATAAACATATCTATAATATAGATAGATAAATCTATTATAAAGTCTCAATATAGATAAGTATTATTTATATACAAAATTAGAAAATTAAACGTTTTTTGATTGTATACAATATTATAGTTACAAATTCATAAACAGGCGATAATGTACGACAATCGTGTATAAATTCGATTTTGATTTTTTTTTTTTTTTATTTTATTATAGAATCGTTTACCGGTCGTATTTACATCAATATAAATAATTTTGATATTTCACATTATTTTTTTATATTATAGTTTAGCGAAGAATGTATTGGTTTTACAACCGATTTTCAAGTGTGGCGCCTTTTCCGAATGCGTTTCGGATTTGGTTGGTGTATTTTTAATTTCCGTTGTAGTTTGCTTAATAATTTTGAAAAACTGTGAAGAAACATAGATAAAACGGGAAAATGTACGGCAATAATAAATAATATCATTATTTTCGAACTTTTCTTTTTGTTGTAATTCGGTTCAAAATTGTCGTAGAAACATGACATTTTCACAGAACATTAATATTAATAGGTCATTCTAAGTGTGGATAAATTTTCAAACTATTTTTGAACTATTTATAGTTAATTTAAATATTTTTTGAATTAATTGAATAAAACAATTTTGGCTGAACAAAAATGCAGGAAAAATCGACGCTAGGTTAATCATAAGTTGTACTTAACGATGAAAAACAAAACAATTTGAGGGTAATGTAATAATTCTGTTATATTTGGTTAAGTGTACATTTTAATGAAAATCTTTAAAAAAAAACGGCATCTCAATACATGATTAAACTGAACTTCGCTCAGAGGAGTTTTTCGTAAGCAATGATTTATCGTTGCGTACAGATATAAATTAAATTCCCCTCTATATCCTACCATCCCAATTATCCATACACGACAGTGCCCCCCCTCCATGGTGCGAAGTATGTGTTTCGGTATTTTTTTTTTTTTACATCATTGTATTTTTATGAGAGTGATTTTGTTACGAAGTCCGTATTATTAAAAGCTACGACGATACATGCGACGATGGACAAATGTAAAATCCCTGATTCGATTAAAAATACAGACGCATCTAGTATAATAGCTTTCATCGTCGAAAGAAAAAAAAACGCGTATCATGTAAATTCCACCGATTGATGTTTAATTAAATTAAAAAAAAAAAATAATAATAATAATAAGAATTATTTAGCATCCTTACAGACATTGAGAAATACGGTTAGTCAATAATGTATGAGTTGGGTGCATATCGACGTCTCGACGACATTAATGAATATAACAGGAGATTCCAACCTGGGAATATTATTAGTACAATATATGTTAATAATATAGTATTATTATTATCGTTTAAATAATATGTAAAAAAAAAAAAAAAAATACTCGAAATGTAAAATGAAGACAGAAAATGATATTATGGATGGATACGATCGATAATAATTTGAAGACTGCGGATGGAATGGACGTAAACGATGTGGGAAACCGTGACAGGTAGAGATTTATAGAATCGAGATAATAGTCGACCTCGAATAATTGAGAAAAGAGGCAAAGAAGCATGAAAAAGACTTTTTAAGTGAAGCGAATGATGTATTGGTTTTACAATATGATTTTTTTATATTTAGGTATCTCGATACACCTACGTTTTGTTCGTGTAAAAATAATGGTTTAAATGTAATAGTATAAAACATGATTGATCGCAAATGTAGGTGTATGTACTTTGAAGGAGTGATTTTCGGGGTTGGAGGTTTTTTACTACGGTAGGTAGTTTTGGAGGAAAATACCGTAAAATATATAACTTTAGAAAGCCCGTACAAAGCGGGGATAAAACGTATTCGATAATTTGTGGTTTACCGGTAAATACGATTTTGAATAGACTTCTAAATAAATATTCACGAAACATTACTGTTGCGTTAAACGATATGGTCGCGGATTAATTAAGGAAACTCGGCGGGTATGATTAACGTGTACAATATTCGTACTTGTTTAATTCAATATTCAAAATATATCCCGGCGTATAATAACGTACACCTTCATATCGCTAAGCTCGTTTAATCGCAGTGTTTCCTTGGACCCTCTACATTAATTTGGTTATATTATAGTGATTTCGCTTGACTGTTCAGCGGTAATACGACCTCCGGCATTATGCGAGTAATACATCCAATTTTATGAGACATTTTAACCGTAATTATTTCGAACGTTGGCATTTCGAAATTTTAATTAAACATTATTATGTCCACTGAACGACGGTGTTAAATTAAGATTATTAGTTTCTAGTTGAAAAACTTTAGGGACACACCGTTCTATTTTCGTATAAAATTGAAATTGTACCATGGATAACCATCTGGAAACTTATCCAGATAATTTAGTCTTCTTTTTTTTTTTTTATCTTTTATAAACGATATCTATCTGAAATTTAACTTATCTCTGGTTATGTTACTTTTTATTGAAAACATTTTCCGGAATTCCCAATACTTTTCCCACCAATTTTTTATTAACTATGGCTTTTTAAACAATTTTTTCGTGAGTAAAATGATCAAATTTTTTTACACAATATCTTAAAATATGCGGAATTTCCGCCCAGTGATATTTTAATTGAAAAATGTCTTGTGGATTCCCGACAGTATTTCTTCTTAAAAATCAATAAAACTGACAACAAATGACGGTACAATGGGTTTTATTCTGGTTGGTTTCTGGGTTACCTTGGCTACAAACGAAAAAATACAAACTTTTGCTATTACAACTTACCATGCTCCGCTCAGAATCGTTTTTTTGATTACGATGATTTATCGATATTTTTCATTTATTGTCACTAAAAAAAAATAAGTAACAAGTAACGCGCACTTACTACTCACTAGACACTACTCAGAAACTCTGTTTAATACCAAAATATCAAATTCGAATTGAAATCGTATCATTTTTCAGGAGAAAACCCGATATCTTAGTTACCTACCTAATTATGAATAATTTTTAGATATTCAAATGAGATTGATTAAATTTTTTTTTTTTTATGTACACCCACTCAAAACAGTAATCAATTAGTGTAATGATTTACTCCATGTTGTTTGATTTATTATTATAAATAATTTAAATAATAAAGTCGAGAAAAATCTGCATAGTGTACATCTTCAACTGCAACTGTAGGTTTTATTGTAATTTTAGTTACGATTTTATTGTTGTTTAGTTATCATCATCAATTCTTAGTAAATAGTTTTATAGTTTATAGTGCATATTGGTGTTAGTTTAGTTATTCGTATGATTGTAATATTATTGTTTATTTGTTTACGTATACTTGTATAATAGTAGTATTCCCTATGTTAGTTTAGGTATTAATATTTATTAGTTTTTATTTTATAGTTTATTATCTATATATCTATATGTATTTAAGAACCGCATACAAAATAAATATTACTTGATACATTTAAGGGTACAACTTGGGGTAGGTATAACAACTATATACCTAGATACTGTTATAACCGAAATATCTCTGATATGATTTATTTATTATTTTATCCATCGACAATAATAAAATAATAAACTCACAAATAATGAATACAAATAATACGGTTCAAAGTAGTCTTTTGAAGCCACGGGTATATTATTACAGTTCGATAATATTTCAACCACCGTAAGAAAATATAATATTAAATATAAAAATTAAATAAATAAATATATACATTTGGTTTTTTTTTTTTTTGGTACGAGCAATAAACATTAAATTCTTACTCGAGTTATATGATTATTTTCTTTATAAAATAAAATTAACTTTACCGGATAATATGACAGTAATTTAAATGTGAGGTTACTAATATATATATGAAAATCTTGATCGTAATATTTTCACTTTAGTTTATAGTAATCCACTCACAGTGATTTTTTTTTTATTACTGAAATGATTTATAGCCACATAAAATATACTTGAGTAAAATGCGTTTTAATATATACATAGTAACAATTCATGGTTTCTATTGAGTTAGAGAAGCAAGACCACTGCCAAATACTCGGCACTATTTTTAAATCTTATCATTTTGTTTAATATTATTATCATAATCGATTTTGTAACTCAAATAATGTTTTTTTTCTGATTTAATAAAAAATTTGATTAATCAATGCCGAATTTATATCATCGTTTATGGACCGTAAATTGCGCATTCGAAAAGTACAAATAACAAATGTAGAAATGTACGTATAAAAGAGTATTTTTTCTTTTTCTTTTTTTTTTCTTAATAAAATGCGATTCGAGATTTTCTCTATAAATAAACATTGACGTCTCTCTGTTAATAATATATATATATATATATATAGTAGGTAGGTATCACTTATTAGCATATAGAGTAAAAAATTGAGTTGTTGAAGGTATCAAAGGTATACCTCTGTATCGTAGTAAATTCGACGAGTTAAACTTTTTCGCATTTTAAACTTCAATACTCGCGTGGTGTCCCTTTAAACAATAAAAAAAACCCAAGGGACAAATACCATACAATTTCGTTTTTAATATTATTCCTCGTCTTTATAATATATATATTTTATTTCAATTTTAAATTATATAAAAAAAAAAAATGTTTCTCGTTGTTAATAGAATTATTATCTTCCCTAAAAACGACAAACTAATGTTGGTGTGAATAACGATTAATGCGTTTGATAATATTCGATGTATGAATATAATTTCAGTGAACTTATCGCCAATGACAGATTAACTGTATTGCTTTTATAAATCGATGTCGATGACGTTGACTACATTAACTAGACGATATTAAAAACATAAATATGTATTATTCATTTTCCCTTTAATGTATACGCATTCTATAAATATATAATTATACGGCTATATATGGAAAATAATAATAATATGCAAACTTTTATACTGAATTCCTATAACTACTGGGAATTAGAATAATTCGCAAAGAACATTAACATAAATCCAAAATTATGAAAACGGAATAATAAATTTAGGAGGTATGTATTTGCATTTTATTTATCATTGCGGTATTTATTATTATAGTGTTTTTCATAAAATTATTTTTATTCGAATTGTTTTGTATTATCCGAAAGACGTCAATTGTCAGGCCGCGCACGAAAAGAGCGTCAAATCGTGAAGTAAGCACTTATAGTGTAAAAACTTCGTATTATTATATCCGCCGTGAATGCGCAAACTACTAAACTCGTGTTTAAATCCCACTTTGAAACTAATGCAATTATACTTTATAACCTATACTTATATTTCTGAGCCTAGCAACGTATAGAAGTCGATGAAATAAGTTTTAAGAGAAAATAAAAAAAATAAAACGGAATTTGCGGACGAGAAAAACCTAACGCATTTTAATTAATTTTGTAAACAATTAAAAAAAAAAAAACGACTCATGTGGTTTATATGTTGTAATTGTCATCGACTGATCGTGTGCGTCACACGGTGTTGCGACGTAACTGATAATAAAGATATTTAAATTTGAATACAACATAGACAGTATTATTATCACTGCAATGACCGATATTTTTATACGTGACAGTTAGTGCGCAACCGAGATTTTATGAAATTAACTACAGTAAATAATATAATACCTTTAAAGAGAAAAACAAAAACCAAAATAATTTAATAATAAAACTACACTACGCCTACATTAGTTTCGGTGACGATAATAATAAAATGCAAAGGTCATCCGTATTATATTATAATATTGTAAATACGAGTATATATATATATATAATAATATATGCTTCAATTTCAATAGTTGAATAGGTTTTTTTCGATATGAAAATTTTAATTCAGTAGGTACCTCCGGATACAATACTAAGATAGGATATAATATTAATAATTACAAATAAAAAAAAAAAATTATGTGATTGAGTTTAAGCCCTCGGGTTAGGTTAGGTTAGGTTAAGTTAGGTTCGGTTGAGTTATGGTACGCATAATTCTACACTAAACACTGCGCCACACCGAAAGCGAGCTTGTCTACACTTTTTACTTCGACTTTGGTGGTTCCCGTCATAGAGTGGCGGCAGTAAAATCCGGAAAAACTAAAAAGTAAAAATCACTAAATATACTTGGTATTAAATCGAAATTACAAAACAATAATACCTAGGCATACGATTATTATATTACAGTGTTAAATTGGCTATTTTCGTACCGGGTGGAATCGCGTTAGGTGTACAATAAACACCCGCGAAAATCTAAATTTGTTTTTTTGTTTTGTTCTATACAAATACATCGTTACGCACAGTGCACACAATTTATACCCGGGTACTGTAATGTTGTAAATTAAAATAGAAAAAAAAAAACTAGAAAAACGAGCAACGTTTCTCGCAATTAGCGGGTGAATTCCGAGGGAAAAGTTCAAATCGATTTATACCGAACCGAAATAAAAAGGATTACCGAAAGGCGTTTGGGAGCGAACAAACGATAAAATATCGTCGCGTTCGAAGAATAATAGGTAACGACAAAACGACAATCGTGTACGTCATACGTATGGCAATTGTGTTTTTATGACCATAATAAAATAACGGTTGCAGACAGAGAAAATGGTTTAGAAAAATAAAGAGGGGTAATCGGACGGTAAAAACACCTTAAAAAAGATTCGAAAAAACTAATATAAAAAATAACGCTGTATAATATTAGACGAGGGACGACAGGAAGATGGATTGATTTCGAATACTTTAATCGCGATTTTTCCTAACCGACGGGCTGCGCCGGCTTTGTTTTTTTAAATGCTTAAAAACTTCGGTATCGGTATATCGGAAAAACGGCCAGAATAGGTTTTTTTTGTGTAGACGCGGCTCGAAATTGAAAACTACGAAAATGAAAAATTACGGCGATTTACTTACTATGTAAACGATATCTAAGAGAACTTTCCGAATTTCTGAAATTGTCACCCCATAACGCAATATTTATATTTTACAAAGGCGTAGTTGACAATCGAATACAAATACCGAAAAACAAAAGAACCGTTAAAAAAAAGAGTTTGTCGAGTCCTGAATTTTGGTTTGGGCAAATGCTTTTTCGTTGGATTTCGGTCTTGTTCATTTATACGAATTTAAAGATAATAAAAGGTTAATTGCAGCAGAAAGCATAGGCGTGTGGCCAAACATACCGATAATCGGAATTCCGCTAAAATAGTTTTACCCGACAATTTATGATAAAAGATACTAGGAAAGACAAATTTTAATCGTATTTTATGTGAGACCTTTTAGTCGGCAAACATAGCGCTGAATAATTTAATAATAATATACGTCTAATTCAAACTTTAGAGCGTTAATGTTTATTTTATATGCTAACAATGCCGTAAAGGCATCCCTTTAGACGTTTTGAATCAACATTTGCAAAAGGATAAACGTGAATGGAATCTACAGAAATACAGTTGACAAACTAAGGACATATGCTAACGATAAATAATAACAGATCCAAAAATCAACATGTTGTAAATGGAATTATTTATAAAAATTACCCGGGTAACATTTTTTTTTTTTTTTATATTCCAAAAAATTGTAAAATTATAATCATTCACTGGACGGCATATGTTTTTACCACTTTTATCGGGATCGAGGGAGTTGATATAATTAGCAACTCGTTATTGTTGTGAAAAAAAAACAATTATTAATGATTTGGATGAAAACTATGCGGTTTGACGTCACTGGTAAATACTCTGTTAACTTTCGAAGAATAAAAGAAAAGTGGTCAAATTTAATAGGAGAATAGGGTAAAAAAAAAAAAAAAGTCGAAATACTTCGCACTATAGGTTAGCCACTAGTGTAAGTGGTAAGTTACGAAGGTTAGGCTATTATATATGGTAATTTAGTTTATATCTATACACAACGATAATGGTTTATCTAACAGTAATAATATTATTAGTTTTAAAATGTTGAGAAGGTATAGGATATACTACAAGGTAATTTAACTAAATTTAACTACACGCAATGTTAAATCATCGCAAACGAAAAACGATTCTGGGCGGATTTCGGTTACATTTGTATTAATTAGTTTAAATTGAAAATTTAATTAATTTTTTAACTACAAGATAAATTACAACTTTTCGTGTTTTTAACGCATTGTTACATACATTTGAACTTAAAACGCTAATAAAAATAAAACACAACAGTTCTATCCACTGAAAATAAAGCCAACATACATCGCATACACATGGATGAACCACTGTTGTAGGTGAGAAAGGTTGGATATATAGAGTAATTTAATTTATATAACTACACGCGACAATAAATAATCGTTGCATACGAAAAACGATTTCTGAACGAAGTTCGATTAAACATGATTTGATAAATTTAAATTCGAAATTATATTAATTTGTATTAACAAAATAAATTACAATAATTGTCCGTGATTTTTCGCCTTAAAATGTTAAACATTTTTTTTAGAGCCGAACATTTTTATTCACACAAATCTGAAAACAGTATACGAAATTATCAATCTTTCATTACAATTTCCAAGGTTAAACACAGCATAAAACAATGTTTTTTTCATACTGTTGTAAGAAGAATATTGTCACACACTCTTTTTCCTATTCATTCGCGCAAGTATGATCTATATAAGCTTCTTGTTCACGTCTTACACATCTGCCTACCCAACACCATTTTTTCATATACTCCGCACACCCTCTTTTTTTTCCGGTCCACCTCTTCATCTGCGTCCACCGTCACTCCCATAATTTTTGATCAATGGTCAACACTCAGACCCATACACGATCGCTGCAAACCTTACAACAGTTTTGTACAAATTTCCATTGTATCTTTTTGGCATCTTTTTTACATTGTATCCATTGTATTAACAGCTACACCTTTCTATCACACAACACTCCTGTGTCGGTCCCATTCACATCACCCAGCGACGCCTAATTCTACTAGCCACATCTTCTATAATATTATTATCTCGCATCACTGTGAACCCAAATATTCGGACTTCTCGGTTCGGTTTATATTTTATAATTTTACTTACTGGTCGCGGTGACTTCAATTCATACCAATACTATATTTTTTTACATAATGAAAATAATTTCATTTTTTTAAATCATTTTTACCTGAAAAAAATTGTATTCATTTGTGTTGGATTTATTTCATGCATATTGATGTATGTTTAAAAATAATTAAATCATAAATACTTAAATTATTGACGTATTAACGGAGATTTAAAAAAAATATTTTATAATTAAATGCACATTTAAAAACAACGGTTGTGTTTAAAATATAAATTCCTATCAATTGACAAACTTAATAATATAATCGCGATTTGGATAGTTTTACGAAGAACTCGGTTTTAGTCTCTCAGAAAATTAATTCCAATAATATTGTTTAAAACTAGAGAAATGTATCAATTGGAATAGGTATTAACATTTTCGAAGATTATTAGACTTAATAAGAGAATTCAGCGTAGTAGAATCTTAGATGACTTTTATTCACTACTTAAGCGACGGGTACTAATAACGTACTTCGGGGTGTCTTGTGTCACATGGGCTATTGTATAATCAACGGAATTTTTACCTGCTGACAGTGCCGGTGTTATGGCTGGTGTACTATGCTGCTGCTGCTGCTGCTGCTGCTGCGAATGCGATAGTGATGACTGGGACATTAACCTGCTGGTATTGTTGTACGAAGACCCCGACGACGGTTGCTGTCGGTAAAAAGACGGATGCTGAAGTTGCCCCGTCGATTGTTGAGGATACCCTCCGACACCTGACGTAGTCCTTTGCTGTTGCTGTTGCTGCTGCTGCTGCTGCTGCTGCTGCTGCTGTTGCTGCTGCGAATGATTCATGCCGTACTGTCTGGCGATGGTCGCTGACTGGGCACCCGCTGGTTTCACGGTGCCGAAATTGTGTTGCTGGTTGCTGTATTGCTGCTGTTGGTGTAACGGTGGGTGCCCGCGGAGCTGGTTGTTTTGTTGTTGCTGCATTGTTTCCGGATCGGTCCCGGTGACCATGTCGTCACCCGCGGCCATCAGGCTATTAATCATTTTGCTGGCAAAGTTGAACATGGCAAGGGGGACAAAAAAAAAAAAAAATCAAAAACCCTCTCTATACACGGCACTAATTTGACTACTACTTCTACTACTACTACTACTAATAATAATAATAATAAAAATAAAAATAATAATATTAGTAATAATATTAATAATAATAATATTAATAATAATAATAATAATAATAATAATAATAATAATAATAATAAAATAATATAGCGACTGCGACAAGAGACCGGACGCGCACAGTCCGGCCGATCACGCACTGATTAAACGTACGCACAAACACACGCTCGTTCTCGGCGGGGGCGCGGCGCGAACCGAGTCGATCGTAAGCTCGGCAGTGGTCGGCAAGTTTCGAACTTGCGATCAACGCCAAGACCAACCCTCGTGGACGTTGGCGGCGTCAAACGGCAGCGCACGCGATCTCCGCCGCCTGCCCGCGAAAGTCGCTTCCGCCGTAGCAATTCGTGCGCGCGCGCGCGCCCGCCCGGCGGTCTGACCGCCCCGCCGAGGAAATCGATATGTCCGCCGGCGCGATACGCTATACGATATACGCGGCGTACAGCCCCGCGCCCAAGAAAACGGCGGAGCAACGCAATGTCTGATGCGTTCTCGGCGTAACGTTAATGCGGCAGCGACGACGTTAATAATAAGGATACGCACGTACATATACCTACCTACCTACGCCGTTGCGATATTATCGCCGGGACGGGCGGCGGTGAAAAATCCGGAAACTGTAATACTATTATAGTCGAGATGTGTGCGGAAATCGCAAATTATTACATTAATAATACGAGCGTGTTATATATATATATATTATATTATACATTTAGGTAACCGGCGGCGAACCCGGGGCTGTCGGTGATCCCGACCGAACGTTCGGGATAATTGCTTTTCGGCTAGTGCGCAACTATCGCCGCGTTAATGGGAAACCGCCGGGATTTAGATGGGAAATGCCGGGCCAGTATATACCGATCCGCCGACGCGTGAATTTTCGACGTATTGTAATACGCACAATTAAGCAATGGTTTTACAACATAGGCGGTACTGGACCCTCTCACCCACCCCCTATCCCCGGAAACGAAATATTTGAAATCCCGCTACTGTAGTAAATTATGATCAATGTTTGATCCGAATTTACAAGCCAGTTACATCGGTTACAAACGATGTATTTTTTTTTTTTTTTTTTCAAAACTAACACCGCTATATTTGTTTACTATAGCTAAGAATTTAAATAATTAAAAAAAAACCAATAAAATTTGAAATCCGACAATAAGGATAGATTATTAATTGAAATAATTAGATAATAAAAAAAAAATTAACATTTCGACGCTAGTACCCTTGCCGGCATCATAGGAACATTTACGGAACCAACCGGTCTGGCCGGAACAGAATCTACGTCGATTAAATAACGTTCTACACTTCTTGTACGGTATATTTCCGTTCTATTTTGACTGGGTTAAACCCCGAACCAGACATTTAAGACGCATTTGGACGTATAAACTAATAGGGGGAGCAAAAATCCGCAGGAGTGGCAGTTGCGTACTCCGCCACACACCAGTAGTACCGCCTATGGTTTACAAACTAGACTTGGAGAGTTAAGAATATTGTGAAATACATTTAGTGCATTTTTTACATAATATATACAACACATAATTAACATCGTTTTCAATATTTATTTGTACACGTACGTAAAATAGCAAAGTAATTAAATACCGTCAACCGATGAGATATTTGTGCTCGGCGAGTAGTGCACCTTGTTTGATTCGAGGACGAACTGCCGACAAGCTCACTCTCGTGTTCCTCTTCTACGGATTGAATTGGTCCCTTTTTTTTTTTTCATTGCTGAGAACTTTTGTTCGTACAGATACGACGCGGAAAACGATTATCCAAAATTGGTCAATGATAATTTCATTAAATTTCAACCTCACGCAGGTTTCAACATTATCGTTTTTTTTTTTTTTTTGAATAGTTAATACATTTCTATTATGGTATAATACACAGAGACGATTATCAAATATCACGAAAAAACAAAAAAAATCTCACGACGTATTTGTTTAATTACATATTATAACAATATCATTAATTTTAACGAATATGTTATACGCTCTAGTAATATCGTTAGTGGTATTTTTTTTTTCTTTTGTAATATTTGATAATGTATTCTGGTTGTTGGTCGATTGTTTTGTCGGTATTTTTGGGTATCAGTCGGTTGTCCTGCCGGTCAATTGGGTGTCGGTCGATTGACCCTGACCCAAAAATCCGCCCCTACCGAATCTAATATCGTTATAAAATTAACAAATATTACAAAACCCCCGGGTTACTGATATAATCCACTATTATTTTTAATCTAATTTGTTTGTACGTACGTACGTATTATTATTATAAGTAATACATTTTTTAATAAACTTTGTAATACTGTCATATTTCAAACATTGGCGTTACTTTACTTTGTGTTTTATCATAATTTAAACACATTTCATGTGCAGCACGTGTTTGGTCCGTTTAAAACCGTAATTTTCCCATTGTAATAATTTCTGATTATAATATTGTACATGTGTGTAAGATGGGTGATAAGGGTATATTTCTTGCGGAAATTCCTTTAAAATATATATTAAAAAATTGTTTAGTATTGGTTTGGTCTTAAAAATGTATAGTATTTGTTTTTAGAAGATACTGTGTATTGATACACACAAGGTTATTGTAAAGCTGAAATGTTAATAATAAAACACTGTATTGGTAAAAACGATTTTGGCACAGCACATAGACGATAATATTAAATCTGTTATCAACGTTAAAGTTTTCCCGAATTTATAAAAACTTACATGTTTATTTTATTTTTTTTTTTCATGAAATAGTGTGACTTAATATTTCGGTTACAAAATCAATAAGCCTAGGGGCACCCCTACTTAGGGGGGGGGGGTGTATTCCAAAAGCCCCTACTGCGTTCGCCTCTAAATAACCTAATGCTTTTAAGGGGTTGAGGGGAAACGACACCTATGAGTAGGTATGTTTATTGTATATTTACCTATATAGACAATTTTGTTAGGGCTATAGCCCCCTCCTAGAAAACCATCACGCTACGCCCATGACAAGAGTTTTTCTCCTAGTCGTAAAATAACCGAGTTAGGCATTTGTGAAAAACATATTTTGTTAACACATAGTGCGCTCTAGTGGAGCGAGCTGACGGTCATTCAATCGGATAGGTGTCTATCAAAATTCAGCTTTCCTGCTTTTTTTCTTTCGCTATTCGTTGAAATTGAATCTAATTCACCTAGAAGTCTAAGTCTTTATTTGGAGGATATGTATAGTCAATATACTACTTAACGTCTAGCCTAAATTTAACAATATGGATAATCATTTTTTTTTTTCATTTCAATTAGTCGAAATGTAAATTAAAAAATAATAAATAATCTTAATCTGTTATATATCTACAAAAATCTATAATAATCAATTTTTATAGATCATGATAGTTTTCTTATTCATACAAACAGTATTATAAACGTCATAAACTCATAACTATTTGCATTATCTATGTACCTTAATATTTATTTAAATATGTACTATTACTTTAAATGTATGATTTTAATTTTTAATTTTTTATAATTATTTTAAAAATACCTACCATGATATTTCATTTTTTTTTTTTTTACAATATTAAATTTTGTAACAAATAACCAATTTCTCTGCTTGTACGTGTAGAATTAAAGTCGATTTGATCCAAATAAATATCTTAAAGCGACCTAAATAAAATAAACCGTTTTTAATTTAAGGACACACGAATATGTCGTTTAATCGAATAAGAACGGTTTTAACAATAAAAACCGGTATGTTTTTTTTACACGCGTAAACAGAACAATCGATTTTGCGGTAATGGCAGGTTCGGGTTCAGACGGGTCCTAATACTGTAACGTTGCGAGTTCCTTAGTTTTATGTATGAAAATAAACAAATTAATAAATACGAACGAAAACGTTCTGAAATCGCGCGTAAACAAGCCGAGTAGTATAGACCGATTTATTAAATAAAATCTGTTCAATTTACGAACGGTTTATCCTCGTACCGTGTAAACATAGGGAATAAAATATACCGTAGTCGCGTCGTTTGAAATTATTTTACGCGGCAAACCCACTCGAATTGGTAACCCGACGGATGTGATAATAACTACCAGATAACCGCAATCATATCGTACACCGTGAAAGTGACCCTCGACGAAAAACATATGTTCGCGCGAGGAATGTTAACATTGATTTTTTTTTCGACGACGTCTATATCGATTAGACTCGAGTGTATTATACTCACTACGGTGTAGTCAAATTGTGCAATTTTCTACTTTCGTTTGACAATACGTTTTATTTGTACCTTTCGGGGCCATATTTCCATAGTACAGTGCCGGATTGTTTTCCGTTTCAATTATCTACAGACGGTGTCGTACGTTCGCTGCCAAACAATTTCGTTCTGCCGTCAACTGCCGTGCTACTAGAGACTATTACCGTGAACTTTCATTACAGTGAAATATATTCTTGTTTCGGTACTACTCGAGCAATATCCAGAACTGCATTATTTTTGTAATATTCACGGTAAAAATTTCGATCGTAATCCAGACGTCTAAAAATGGGTATCACCAAGAAACCGACCTGCGACTGCCATGAAGACGAACTAGTCATGGGCAATATTTTTGAACAGTAAGTTCTTAATTGTTCTAATAAATTAATAGCGTTTGTCCAATTGTCCAGTTATTGGACAACGACATTTGTACACATATTCATTTATCTTACGTCGAGTCGATACAGAATACCAGAATACACTAAATATT
Organism: Tuberolachnus salignus; assembly: GCA_956483605.1. Classification (NCBI taxonomy): domain Eukaryota; kingdom Metazoa; phylum Arthropoda; class Insecta; order Hemiptera; family Aphididae; genus Tuberolachnus; species Tuberolachnus salignus. The sequence continues at coordinate 34,658,296 of OY101435.1, read as the reverse complement.
TGTTCCGATTATAACTGTACCTATATACTATGTAATTACTTTTATTTTATAGTATGGACAACATTGAAGATCCCGAATTCATGATCAGTGACAACGATAGTGATGAAGATTATATATCTGAACAACACAGTGAATTTATTCGTTATATATTCCCAAATTTCAATTTCCCACCAGACCTACTGGAACCACCAAGTCTGCCTGAAATTGATATTGAATCATTAATGAAACCTCCAGTTAAGATAAAACATGTTACTGGAATGGGACGTAGAAAAACAAACCGTGCACAAAATGGTACACATATTATATTATATTTATTTATGAATTTGATAGGATAGACATAAATATTTAAAAATATTTGAGCCAACTGAACACTTTTATTTTAATGTTCACATCTTCAACAGTCTGAATCATTTACTAATGTAACAATATTAGTAATTTAGATAAATATGAATTGCAGTTATATTAGAATAACAAAGAAAAAAAAAAATGCATTATTTAGTAATATATTGAAGGACTGGATTTTTATGTGTTTCAAACTTTATATTTATTTTTTTAAATACCTATATGATATTTCATAAAATTCATAAAACACTTGAAAAAATAGATAAACGTAACAGTTTATAAAAATAATTCAATAGAGCAGAGGTTCCTAAACTATAGGTTGTGACCCTAAAGTGGGTCATGATTAATTTTGAAATATTTTTTTTTTAAAGAAAAAAACTAGAATCAGACAGCAATTTTTTATTGTATTAACTATTTAAATACAGTTATATACTATATCAATAAATTAATTTTAGACATGAATATAGTTGATTATAAGTCATAAATATTGTTAATAAAAATGCTGGTCATTAGAATGAGGTGGGTTGTCAAAATAATATTCATAAATGCGTCATATTGTGGATAATTTGGGAATCTCTGCAATAGAGTATTAAAACAATTTGAATTGTTGAAAAGTACTAAAAACACCACATATACATTATAATTTGTATTTTAAACAAATAAAATAAAACAGTTAGGTCAGGTTATACAATTAAATGAAAATAAATAAAACTTTTAATTATATGCATGAATATTAATAAATTGTGGCAAAAAAAAAATCATTTTAATTCTGATATGGTTTTTTTTTTTTTTTTACATAAAATATATTTACTTATGCAATGTGTCAGGGAGGGGCAAGGTCATATGAAAGTATACCAAACATTATGGAAGAATACCCATTTAAAGGTGGGTCTAATATTTTAATTTTTAAGTTATGGTCTATTAAAATTTTGTTTAACAGAATCGTACTTACCACATTTTTTTTATATATCTTCAAAACTTTTTAATGTAATTTTTTTTATTTTAAAGCTATTCTATAATGCTATCAACCAACATACACAATTAAACCATTATTTAATAAAATAATAAAATACAAAATTTTGATTAAAAATGTTAATTATTTTTAATTTAATAAGAATTATTTTACATATTTGGTTTAATTGTGTATGTTGGTTGATAGTACAATAGAATAGCTTTAAATAAAAAAATAAAAAATTACATTAGAAGTTTTGAATATACATAAAAAAATGTGTGGTAAATAAGGTTTTGTTAAAAACAATTTAAATTCCTATAACTTAAAAAATAAAAATGTTAGACCCCCTTTTAAGAGGGTTTCTCTATAGTTTTTGGTATATTTTCATATGACGCTGGCCGATCACTTGCCCCTGGACACAATGTATATTCGAACGTTAAATTTCTTATTTCAAAGCACAGAATGATGAATCTTTGATGAAAGAAGCAATTGTTTTGTGTTTTATTTTTAAAACATATCACTGATAAATCAATTGCCAAGAAAGCTCATCAATTAGAGCAAGAAGTTACTACGAAGTAAAAAACATGTACTTACATACAAATCCAGTTTCTAGTTATTTTATATAATTTTTTTTAGAAATTTTATACCACATAGTCCTTAGAAGAATACATATTTTTATTAAGTAAATAATAATGCTATTTTTAGCAGTATATTAGATTATAGTTTGTCTATATTTAAACGAAAATTAACTATTTGTTTGATAAACATATTTTTCTCTAAATTTAACAATTTTAGTAATTCTTAGAATGACAGCTTGTATAGCTTTTAAATATATTTTACACAAATTCTCTTTTAATTTATTGACTATGTTTAAACTATTTCAAGTCTGTCAATTAATATAAAATACATAATAATTATTTATTTGTTTTTAGAAAAGTTTCTTTTGTCGCTGGGTGATACAGAACAGGATAATCCAAAAGATGAAATATTTTTCAATGAAAACAAATATGGATTTTCTAAAGTAATGAATTTATTGTGCGCCAAGCCGGAAGTATGTATTATTTTTCCTATTTTTAGTTTGATTGATAATATGCCTTTTGAATCTTTTCTTTTGTAATGCAGTGTGCTATATTTTAAATAAGGCATTTTATATATATTATATCAGTAGTGCCCTAAATAAAAAATTTAATTAAAAAACATATATTCACATTTAGTTATTTATACATTGTTTAAATAGGTAGAAAGTCAAGAAACAAGTTTTCATGTTATTTTCAAAGCTTTATCTGAACGTAATCTATTTAAATGTGATGCAAATAATATTCATAAATTCTCAAAAGTTTGATATAAGAATTATTTATATTTAAATATTGTTTTCATTGTTCATGTTTATTAGTTATTTTTTGTTTAAAATCAAATTGACATTATATTTTTTAGAGTTACAAGTATGAATTTTGGGATATTAGATATAAGGTTAACAAACACAATACACTTATATAAGCATATCCTTCATATGTATGTCAACAATAACATGTTTATAGTGTTGATTTTTAAATATTTATAACAGTTATAATCCTTAAAAAGAAAAAAACATTTAATTTATTGAATATTACGCAGGTTAAGAATATGTTTATCGAAGGAAATGAAGACCTCTTGTTAAAGAAGAATAAAAAAGGGAGTGCTACAAAATCAACTCAAAAGAACATGAAACGAAATATATTTCCCGATATAGCATTTCAAAATTTGACCGCCTCGCAAAAATCACTTTTCAAACAAAAAAGTTTACCTCTTGTAAGTCGCAAACTTTGGTTTACATACAAATTATCATTATTCAGTAGGTCAGATATTTATATAATTTTGAATATTTTTTATGATAGATAAAAAAAAAAAAAAAAAGCCATTTATACCAAAATACATCGATTCTCGATTTTCTTAAAATTGATTATGTTCATTCGGAAATTGGTTCGATTATTACTACCACTTGATTTAGATACGAGACATTTTTAACTATTCAATTTACGGAATAATATAAACAAAGTACAGACGCAACAAATTATAAACTCGAACACACGCGGTGGTTATCAAACGACAAGCTACCCTCCACCACCCCATCCGTACCGCCAAACCAAGAGTTACCTATCTATGATAGGAATACCACTCCCCCCCTCCGTATCTGGAACACATTGTATGGGCTATCTGTCTATTCTATAATCAATGATTGTGCACAGATATGTTTATCTAATAGAAAATATTTTGGATTGCCTACGTTATGCATAGACAAATGAAACTCTATAAATCTGCGTTTACCTAACTAATATAATAAATATAAAATCATAATTATTATACGAATTCTAATATATATTCATTGTAAACATGGTTTTTTTTTTTTAATTGTTTCAGACTGTCATCAATCAGTTAGAATCCGAAGTTGTGCAGTATTTTACGCAAACACCAAACGGAATTTACAGATCAAAGCCATTATCGAATTACCATCGCATATTGTTGCACAGCATTGTACGCTATTATTCATTGGACGCCAAAAGTAAACATCTGACTTTAAACGAATATCAATATTTTAATCTTGAATGGTCTTAAAATATATAAATCGGGGGGTTTTTTATTTCGCCAATTTAAAAATTACCATATTACCATAATGGCTTCAAACACATTATGGATATTTTTTTTTAGTAATATGACACAAGTGTGGGGGGGGGGGTGTCCTGAAGGACATTTTGAAATTGGCAAAATTAGGACCACTATAGTTTATATATAAACAATACAACTAACTTTTCTTTCAACCCGGTATATTTAGACAAGAGTTACAAATATTTTTAATGTTTCATATTTTACGAAAGTAGATTAATTTTATAAATAATAAATACGTTTTATAGAATTATGCTTAATAATTTAATCTTAAAATTAATACAAATATATTAATGTTTTAGGTGTGAATGGCAGAGGTCATCGCGCCCAGAAAATCGTGCAAATCCGCAATACTTTTTATAACGATTTCCAACCACCATGGATAAGCTTATTTAAATATGTTATCCGTATGAATGCCTAATAAATATCCCATTATCGCTTCTGTTAAAAACAAATCATAATTATTGACTTGTTATTACATTTCTTGATAACGATATTTTTATTCTGATTCGGAGTTCCAATTATTTTAGGACATCTAGACTATATTATAACCATACTTAATGCTATTTATTTTATTTATATAACTATATAATATATTGCACGTATTTCACGTATTTAAAATTCACAAAAGGATTTACTTTATTATATACTATTAGCTATGTTAATAATTTGATTAATGTGCAGGTTAGACATTATGTTTTTTTTTTTTTTTAATGATTTAATAGTATCATTAGTATTTAGATCAATATTAATCTTAATTGATATATTTTAAAAATTTACATTATATTATACATTATACATATTTAATATTTTAAATTTTAAAACTAATATCTAATTATATAAAGTGTTAAAATGTAGGTGGGTCTTTTATTTAGTGCAATTTAGTTTATACATATATGTTTTTTTTTTATTAGTTTATTATTCAAGTTTATCCACTATTTTAAGTTAACCTCACTCCAAAATTCAGATTTGTGTTCAAATCTGAATATCAATTTTTCCAATATTTTTAACAAATGATTTTTACTTGTAAATCTAATATTTTTACTGTTAGTCTAAATAATAATAATAATAATAAAATTATGTTTATAATATATATTTTAATATATAGTTTGATTTTTTTTTATGTATATTAAACAAATTTACAATTATGATTACCTGTTTTTGAATTGTAGAAATATACAATTGATTTATGAAAATGGTTTGGTTTTCAGATACTCCTTAAGATTTATAGGAGGGTATCATTAAGCAAATTAAAAAAAACATACACTTTTGTAAAATTGGTTTAATATTTTAGGTTTTTGTTTTAATGAATATTTATGTATAATTATATATTTTAGTTGCTGATTTTTATTGAAAGTATATATTTTTTTCTATTTTATCTTGGCATATACCTGACAAACCATCTAGGCCTATAGGACAAAGTGGGTCTCAAAGCAAATACAGCACTTTAATTATCTACCTAGCCAGTTATTTAATTGTTAATGTTCAAACATGTGTTGAAATAATATTATTAATTTTAAGGGCTAGCTAGTAGCTACTCAGAGTAGGTTTTCAAATGGAGCGACTTATTAGAGCATTGTTTACGATTTTAAAAGCAATTCTGATTTATTTGTTATTTTATCGATTGACAATAATACAAAAATAGACGATATTTCAGTCACCCTAATGTAATGATATTATCATTTTATTTTATTGCATTATATTATTCCTATAGTGTCTACATTTTATTTTGTAACGCATTGTTAAATTTTATAAGTCATTAAGCCATTTAAATAATTTAGATTTATCTTTCGTACATTAAAATCGATATTGATCGACTGGACAACAGCACACACTATCATTCATTTTTCCCCTATATATATATGTACATGTCCGATTTCCCCCTCAGAGCTCACTCACTTACCGGCTTTCTCATTCACTCATTCTCTTTCATGGCTATCCACTATGACTTTGGTTAGGTTAGGGCAAACGCGTCCGGAAACTGGCTCCCTCGGCGGTTTTATTATATTCCTCGTGTGTGCTCTCGTTTCGCGTCTATTCTATATATGTTCAAGTATAAAAAAAGGTGTTAATTGTTTCTTAATCTTTTCCCTAAAATATTTAAAGAATTCATACTTCCCTTAAACTTCAACTCCACAGCTGAGGAGTTCCACATAGAAAAGGTAATATTTATTCATATATTTCATGCAAATCTATTCCTACACATGTTGAAGGTAATAAGTAATTTATGTGGTTAGTGGGGTTTACGTATCTCACCATCACATTTAACCTCCATTCTAACTCCTCATTTATTTTATTTTACTTATTACGTAAGCAAAAGTTTCAATACTTTCAAGAACTATAAAATGTACACCGTTTTGATTGATTATATAGGTAGTATTGTATTAATCATAGGCGGTCCCAGGATTTTACTTCAGGTGCACCACATTTAATTTACTTAATATTTATACATTATACACATATATACATATACATATATTTCTGTACCACACACACATGTATATATATATATATATATATATATATATATATATATATATATACAAACTTCATTCAATTTCCCCAATAGGAATTTTCATTTTATTTTTTAAATTTATTATGAACAGTTAATTGATAAAAATTGTTATAATTACTAATAAAAACATCATTCGGGGTGTTGTATCATTCAGTAGTTTAAACTCTTCGATGACCTCGTCAGTATCCACATTTTTTGTTCTATGTTATTCAATAAATAACAACATCAGTGAATCCAATCTTGTTTGGGTCGTTGTTGATCAAAGTTTACTTTTAATAATAGTCATTTTTGAGAACCAGCGTTCACAACTGTAACTTGTAACAGTTTTAGGAATGTTAGAAAAAATTTAATTGTGTTAGAATCTTGTAGCCAATCTAACCATTCATGAATCGTTTGAACCGAAGTACCATTATTTGGTATATCCGGCATATTTTGTAATAATTTTATTTCCGTGCTCAAATCATTTTCACAAATATCAAATTGCTCTTTTATACAATTATATGATACATTTTCACTATATTTCCGATGGAATTGATAATATGTAATGATTCCCGGTTAAACCTAGAATCAATGCGATTTATCAGTTTATCTAATGTTGTGTAAAATACTGTCACTTTCGTTTCATCTGATTTTGTTTGAAAAAAGTGTCGATTGATGTGTCAATAAATATTGATTGTATAATATTCAATAGTTAATATTGATAATATAATTTCTATTATCTCAAGTCTATTCGAGCCTTATCATCTAAACAATAGATGGTGAAATAACAAAGATACGGTACATTTACCTATATGGGAACACGTAAAAACAACGAAAATGTTGCCTGTACGGCAATGTTTACATTTTTATGTGATAACGCTATTTGATAAGAACAAAACCTAATTAATTGAAATTTCAAATTTGTTAAAATGCAATCAATACTAATTGTTTTCACTTTTTATGTTAGTCTGTTGAATTGAATATTGTTTCTACGACAAATTTAGTGATTCTGGTAAATCTCGAGTGGTTGCGGATTTATTATTTGGTTACCTTTACAGTTCAACTCTCGTGAGCGGGGATGACCAATCCATTATACTCAAATCCTGGGTACCCAGGGTACACCGCTAATTGTATTGTATTTGATTTGCTTTAAACAATTAAATCTATTAAAAGATAGCTTATGTATAAGCATGTATAATTATGTATAATTGTGAATAGACGACTATGCAATTCGTCATTTACCAATAACTTTTAATTACAGATAAATTACGTTAACAACGTGTTTGGTAATTGAACAAATTTAATATATTCAGTAGGTAACCATCTTTATCTAATAGCCCAGCTAAACTTGCACTTACCATAATTTATAATCGTCAGCATTTAATGTACACTTATTACCTATAAAAAAAAAAAATCTATTTTATTTAATTATAAAATATTATGAATATAACTATTGTTAATATCTAACTAACTATCCTGGCGAAAACTATTAAAATATTAGATAATTTATAATCTAAAAGTATATACCTATACAAGTTTGTTTTATTTTATAATGTATAATTAGTGACGACCGAACATTTTAAATTGTTTTAAGATAATTTTCGTCAAAAGTTATTTGTTTAAAATTACCTACTCGGTCATTTTTATTATATGTATATTTTTTAATTATACCTACCGTAAACCATTTTGCGTTTTGTTGATTTTATAGCGAAACCCTCCGTGTTCCATTTTAATTTTAATAATATTCAACACTAATTAATTAATCTTATTTGCAGGTATTGCTCTATCAGTAGCGGCTCGTGCTATGGGGGCACACGGGCACGTGACCTACCCAAAATATTGAATACATTTATAGATTAAATTTAAACGTATAATGTATTATTTTCATAATTCTATCAAAATATTTAGTTAGTTTATTTGACAATATTATCGTAATAAAAAAAAAAAAAAATGAGTTCAAATACGGACGTTCTTACGTACGACACGTGCATAGTACGCGAGCAATAGGCTGCGGGGACAATATCCGTTGTGCGCCGATTAACAGCAGTAGATTTCCCTCACTCATCGACAGGAATTACTATGGCGTCTTCGTGCCAGGAATCTGTTTTTATGACGAAATAAAAATTTTTTTTACTCGAATCGTGTCTGTCTTATCGTCTTCATTGTAATCGTCGGGTGTAACCACAATGTAGTAAGCCACTATCGACAGCCACTATGGACATACTATAGAACAAACAATTAATAATAAACTAGTGAACACTGCATACAATAGTCAATATTGCAATTTATTAATTTGTATTATCGTTCTATAAGACATAATGTAATATAATATAATTACGGACGTTACAGTCGAACATTTGCTGAACATCAACTTTTCGAGTTTACCTCTTGAGAAAAAAGTTGAAATAAAAAACGAAGGTATATTAAAAAAAATAGGCAAAATTTAGATTATTTTCAAAATGAAATGCCAATTGAAATAACCCAGTGTCAAAAAAAGAAAAGAAAATAAAACATGATGGATTCACTACTTTCGAGAATTGGCGTTGCAAAAGAAGTCTAAAAAATACTATACAAATATTCGTATTGTTTGTGTTTAGACAGGTTCGAATATAAACCTCATTTAAATGCGTCTGATGCGTCCACTAATTTTATTTTGTAGGAAAACAATTTTCCGCAACAATATGTTGACGATACAATTGAAGCTTATCCATTTTTGATTAAAAGTAAACTCAAAACAGAATTGGAAATTATTTTTAAACGAACAGATTTTCGTAACGTAACAGGTGCTGTCAATTTATTACAATTTATTATTGATAACAACTTAATACATATTTTCAAAAACATTTAAACTTATACGTATTATTATAGCAACAATACCTATGACATCAGCAGAAGCGGAACGATCTTTTTCGACATTGAAGAGGATAAATACATTTCTACAAAATACTATAGCAGAAGTACGATTAAATTCATTAACAATGTTATCAATTGAAAAGAAAATCGTGAATCAAATAACAAATTTTAATAAAGAGATCAAGGTATTCACGAAGAAAAAAAGATAGACGAATTTACTTGCAATTTAAAAATATTACAGATTATTGACCACCAAATATTATTGTTATGTTTATAAAATATAATTTATTTTAAAACCGTAATTTTGGTTTTATTAAATATTTGTAGTATCATATACCGCATACCGTATAAGTGTGTATTAAACGTTTTTTTGTACACAATACAAGACTTGAGTGAAATTTAATATCAACAGTAATTAGAGGTGGTAAGTTGTGATAATAGAGAAGGGAGAAATATTTTTGCCCCATCTTCTATGAATCCTACGAGCCGCCACTGATTGCTATACATTTATCGATGTAAAGAAAAGTAAAAAAAAAAAAAAGAGGATAAGTCAAATAGCACGAGTCACGAATCACTATTATTCTAGTAGATAAAGTAAATGTTAACGTTTTTAACAAATAATACAAATACCGGGCAGAAAAACTGAAATGAGTTATGTTTTGTAATCCTGTTTCAATAGATTCCCTGTAGTCCAGAACAAAAATTTCGCTTCTAAAGATAGATCATATTATATAATAAGGGCCGTGCCACATTATAGCGGTTTTGTGGCGCGTTCCCAAGGCGTTTTTTTTTTTTTTGGTTTTTCGGTCTTGTGCGTCAATTGAATATTAATTTTGCGCACGCTCATGGAACCGTCTACGGTCTTAATACATTATTCAAAATTACCAACCAATGTTAAACGGGTATTAAAACGGTATAGGTTGATAGGAAAAAGCCACTCAATATTATAAATTTATAGTCGTCAATAATATATATTTAAGTTTATTTAACAATATTATTTCGTTCATAATATAATAATAATTGATAATATTTGTAATATAATAATAAAGAGTAAGTAATACACATTTAAATGTAGTTTTTCATATTATAATGTTACTGCGAATAATTCATCTTTGTGATAATATTATGTCGTCGTATATAGAATATTGTCTGTGGTAATCCGTGTAATATCGCCATCCAAAGCTATCCAAAATCTGCGACAAAAAAAAATAGAAAATTACCCGACGGAATATGATCATCAGAATTGTGCGTATGTTTCACTGGAGGGAGCGACGGTGGGAATAACAATTTATCCGTTCGGTCGACGATGCATATCAGAAAAAAATTGTATTTTCAAACCAATGGTACGAAATGACTTTCGTATACACCGTGTGCAATACAAACTCCGCGTTGCGGTATTGAAAAAAAATTTACCTATTAGTAACTTATGATCATAATGGTAATTCAAAAAAATGTGTTTATACATTTTCGACGGAAAAACTCGAATCGGAGGGAAGTAAGTGTCGGTTAGGCATTAGGTACCGGCGGCCGAATAAGACCGGGTCGGGGGCCGAGAAAAAAAAAAAAAAAAAAAAATTTTTTTTTCCTACGGATTAACGGTATAGACGTGGGCCGTCGGTATAGTTTTGGCGTACGGAAAACAGTACGTACGTACCGAACGTTTTATTTTTCAACGGCATCAGTTCCTCTTGTTGCCGGTCGCCGTCTTGGTCGGTTTCGCCGTGGCCGTGTTTTTCTGCAGCGGCGCAACCGTGCGGTTCGTGAACCGTATGCGGACGTCCTGTACCGCCATGTTGGGCGTCAAAAAGTTGGCGAGAGTGGCCACGCCGTCCCGCGGTATCCGGTCGAACGGATATCCCATGGCCTTGGAGTCCGGATAACGGGCGTTACGGACACCGCAATAGCTCGAGGCGTTGTCGCACGTCTGTCCGTCCGATTGGGTGTTCTCCACCTGCGGGACGTGCGTAATAATAATAATAAAAAAACCCCGATCGATATTATTATTATTATCGTTACGACACCGTAACGGAACGGTTAAAAACCGCAATATATATATATATATATATATTGGAAAATAAAATAAAAAAAAAAACTCAATTGGTGGCATCAAGATGTGGCACTGCCGTAATTTCGGGGGGTTGCGTATCGGCAAAACGAGAGAAACAGTACCCTTAAATGTGATTTTAGAATTACTACTCGTTTTATACGATAACATTAAAGACGATATAACACGATCATATTGATTTTCAATTCGCTCGAACGGTACTCAAGATTAAAATGTATTTTTTTTATAAATTAATTGCGTATACCTATGGCGTTGCTTAGATTAATTCGCGTTTTTTAGTTTTCGCCGCAGGCTGTTTTACGCTATATTTGTCCGTGTTCGCCGACATTCGCAAAATTGTAATCGTCCGTGTTTCCGCCAATCGAGTAGTTTTTCATTTTATTTACCATATTTTACATTCGTACCTGATCGTTAGCAGCGTTCGACACCATGACGAACAACTGACACTGGAACCCTTCGGCGGACCCTTTGGGTATCAGCATGTTTTGCGGCCACCCGCAGCCGCAGAAGTTGAACACCTCCGCCGCCGCTGTATTGTCGGCCGGCCTGTTTCTGTCCAAGTTCCGGTACGTCACCTCGTGCGGTATGGTTACCGACGACTCAATGGACTGGCGTACGATTTCGTTTTTACCTCTGTTTACTGCGTAGCAGAGAGAGATAGAGAGAAAAAAAAATATAAAAAATCCATCAGACGGTCTTATAAGTATTATAGGTATTATTATATGGGTATTAGTATGCGGGACATTTTACTCTAAAATTACAAACCCACCAGTATCAGAAATCTCATTTAATATACAACCCATCGACATAAAAGACAATATCGCGGAGACTTGTCGAGCTAAAACAATACACCGCGCTGGGTTCTATCACTGGGGACGGCCCCTACCTCTCATATTATATGCATATCCGATAACTGTCATATTTGCTCGTTGTGCAAATACAGCGCAGATTGTCAATATTATATTAAACAGATATCTGATACTTACGCGAATAACTGAATTTGTCGAGTTCTATGAACAGCTTCCTTTGATCTCTGTACAACATTCCCAAACCGCGTTCGTCAAGCTTGGGTGCGATAAATATACGGATCGTCCCGATCCGCTGGTTTCCGTTGTTCTCGACCTACAAATCAAATGCAAACAATACGAATAGAAGATATCTAGAATGTATATAATTTAATAAAAAAAAAAAAAATCAAATTCTTTACTTACGACAATTTTGTAGCTGAACGGAGCGTGTTGCAAATGTGTAAATCGAGCGAACACGGAACCGCGCGGCAAAAAGTCTAAGCCCCTCGACAGGTCGACGTCGCTCTGTTGCCAGAACGTCGCGAGCTCGTTGCGCGGTACCCCGGCGGCCGTTATGTCAACGCTCAGCACTTTGACGCTGTCGAAGTTCAACTGTACCGAAGTATAAAAAAAAATTGTTTTAAAAAAATAGGCATTATAGTTAAAATTAACATAAAATCAACGTTAAATCGTTCGTGTTGGGACGTACACTTTGGGCACTGTAACCTTGTAGTGTAGATTTGAACTCGTGGAAAATATCGTCAATATACGCGTGCCAACGATAAAATATTGGGTCACGCATAGCGGTGGACGAGTCGCCCATAACACCGTAGTTTTCCTGAAAAAAAAAAAAAAAATAAAATAAAAAACCGACGAATATTTTTAATAGTGTATTACAGCGCCAAGTGGAATAAATACAAAATAATAAATAAACAATAATTATTATGGTGTTATATTTACCAAATATCTGTTATCGGGATCGTGTATATAGGAAATTGCGTTGTGGCCGTTATTGTGAAGCGAACCGTACAAAAATTGGTTTACACTCAGTATACTGGCTTCGACGAGATTTCCCAATATGTTGATTCCGTCGGTTTCGGTCAACCGTATTTGTTTGCCGGCAGGCTGAAATTAAATAACATCATTGCATCCAATGGGTATTTGATATAATATACAGGGGAAAATGTCGGAAATGAAGAAACCCTATTGTGGAAAAGCTCGACGTGAAGACCGAACGGAGTGGGTCGGAGATACGATCGGACACGACGACAGCTTGCCGATACCAATAAAGAGACCGTCGAAGGGGAAAATCATTTTACGAAGGTCTAGGGTACGGAGTGCCTATAAAAAACAATGTCAAGAATGCAATTCGTATGTATACAATCGAGGGAGAATCGATAGAAGCAAACGGAGAAAAGCTTGCAAAGCTGTCGGACGATCGAAAACGAAAGAATATTAAATATAGGAACAGCCGCGGTATTCCTATTAGAATGAATGAATTGTTTAGTCTGGTTTGATTTTTTTTTTTTTGTCCTTTACAGAAAATCAAATTAGTTGAGCTACGCGTACAAAATATATTATATTTTATTAATACGTAATTTATCTATATAAGTGTTTTATTACGTCCAGAACAAATCCAGCGTGGATAGCGTTGAATATACGATCTCTCCAGCGTTCCAAATCTTCGATGTCGAATGATATTTGATCGACTTCTCTGTTGATGTTCTGTTGAACACGACAAAAAAAAAAAAATAAAAAATTGTACGAAATACGAAAAACACGTTTTAAATAAATGTTTAAATGCTATAAAAAAAAAATATATATATATATATATATATTACGCTAAATCTCGAATTGACGGGTCTCGACGGCCACACGCGATTTGCCAAAATATTATCCAATTTCGGGAAGTAACCCTCCTCGATCGGATCGCGCCAGTTGGTCAATCGGACCACTCTGTTCATATCGTTGCTCAACCTTTCCATGTTGTATCTGCACCGGGAGGAAAAAAAAAAAAATAAAAAATATATTGTGTTATACTAATATATAGGTGTTTATGATTATTGTTCACCTGGCGATAATCTGTTGATGCATGTAATAGAACAGTTCACCCCGCCGGTCCTTGTCGACAATGTTGCGCGGTCCCTCGAACGGGTACACCAAGTGCCAGTGCCAATGGTGGAGATTGATGCCGATGTCTTCGCGGAAATAACTGATTCTGTGCTCGGGGTCCAAATTGTTGGCGGTGTAGTCGTGCGGTATTTCGATTGGGGTCTAAAAGACAAATTCAGAGGTCAAGTCGTACAGTTACGGAAAACCCAAGAGGAAAACCGTCAAAGTGCCGTTGAGGAAGATGAGTGCAGACTCGTCGCGATATAATTCGTAACCACGGGAAAACCGGAATCGGCGGGTTTGTTGGCGGGCGGTATGGCGGAAGACCGAGAAGAACGGCGGCATATTAATATTATTATTATGTTGGGCGGGACGGTCTCACCAACGGGTTTCGAAACAAATAATAATCAAGACTTATTGTTACCCTGCTGCCGGTTTGTACCACGGCCGACTCTTCTCTGGCCCGGCCGAATACCGACGAGTCCATGTACAGGCTCGGGAACATTTCCGCGTGCGAGGGCAGCTCCAAGTTACGGGTGTCCGGTCTGTGTATGACGACTACGGACAGCGCGTAAATAAACATGTACGGGTTTATGCGGTCGCGCATGTAGACCGACAGCGATAGGAGTTCGTCGAAAGTTTTCGTGGCTGTAACGGAACATGTAAAAAAAAAAAAAAAAAAAAAATACAAAAACGCTCGGTAGATACGAGTATGGTGAATATTAGCCCGTAATTAACCGGCGCCCCTTTCGGTAAAATGTCTATTTTTAAGTGAACGAATTCCCGAGAATATTTATCGTTTTACAATAATTACGCATACGAATAAAAACCCGTACGATGATTTTTCTCTAGACTATAGTGTTCAAACAGATGTTCTGGTATTCTACTACGAGAATACGAGCGAGTGTAATAGTGGGGTACACCGCACTTACCCATTAGAATCTCGATGAGCTTTCCGGCCATTTTGCTGTGGTACGGATTGAACAGCGAAAACGGCGCATTTCTGTTGAGCGACAGCGGAAACGATAGGTCGGGGATGGTCTTCAACTTGGTGATGGGAATAGTTTTTCCACCGGGAAATCTATTTTGAATATCCGACGCGATCGGCTTGTAACGGTCAATCTAAACGGGCGTAATAGAATATACAGTTTTATTCGCCACAATTAATTATGTATGCGGGAACAATTGCGAATCGAATGTTAAAAGCCACGCGGGTGGATTTAATTAATCGGCTCACCCAGTATTCGGGAGGAATGTCGAAAGACACATTATCGTCGCCTTTTCCGATGAAAATAGGTTCCGTGGGACGGTCGAACAAGTACAAAATATTATTTTTGTCGGTCATGGTGGCGATTGATCGTCTATAATAATATAATAAGCATATAAATTATATTTGTGATTTTTTTTTTTGACATATAATATACTTAAAATCTACTACACGTATTATGTGCATAGTATTAGAAATAAAACATATTCTATAATTATTCGTATATAATTGAACATTAATTATTTATTATAATATATGATATATTGCGATTCGCACCGAAATTTGTACTTAAAATATTCTATTTATTGTTGAACATTTATTATTTATTCTAATATGTTTTTTTTTTTTTTTTTTTTTTTTTTTTTTTAATTTAAAAAAATAAGGAAATGCACGGTCGAACACACCAAAGGTTCAAACATTCAGTGGCATTATTAAATTATTATTATTTGTTTTTTCTTATAAAATAATTGCTGGTAATTTTGAAACTCGCATTTGAAAATAAAACAACTTTTAAGTACTTATACGTATACATTTGGATTTAAACTTATGAAATTGAATACTAAAATAAATCGCAAAACTCGGAATGTAAAAAAAAAAAAAAAAAAGAAAAAAAATTAAGCAAGCAGTGAAACATTGCATATTTACCAGTTTCGGTGTTCGGCTACGATACGACAACAACTGAACTGCGAGCAGTAATAATATATTGCAATAATAGTAACGAATAGCAGCAACTGATATTCGACTGACGATGGTCTGCCGTCGTCGGTCTTTTATATCGAATTGCGAATACCACAGTTTAGGTTTAAAATTGCAATTGCGCGGCGGACGTTTCCGAACGACGAGAAAATGGCCTGACCACAAATTATTGTTTCCGTACATTTCCGATTAGATTGGCCGGACATTACCGCGGTTACCGTAATGATATTATGTTTCGTACATATGTATATTGGAACTAAAAAAAAAAACTAAAAAAAAACAGGAAGTTCTGGGGTCCGCAGCGAGATTAACGTCAAACCGCCGCGCGTTTAACGTACGGTTCCCATATTAAATATTATAATAATAATATTATACAGCGATAAAGAATTACTATCTATTTTAATAATAAATAATAATGTATTTGAATATTTTTAAAAATAAAATTTTATATTTAACGACTGCGCCTATACTACAGTGTATTCGAAAACAGGTATACTTATTGTGTTAAAAAAAAAAAAAAACATACAAATAATGAATACAATTTTAAATAATTAATAATACGAACGATTATTTTAATACCTATTTTATTTCGTGTCACATTTATACATATCGTATTTCCAAAGGGTACACGAACAACGGGGACTATGGAGGTTGTCGCCCCACGGGAATAATTCCCCTAGGGGCTAAGCCCCGCTGTTAAAATATATAGGTTTAAGTAATCTCCCCTATAATTTTTATGTTAAGCAAAATTTAAAACAACCGTCGAATAGAGCAGAATCGTTGGCATTGTAAACGATATGGATAAACGATTTAATGCCCCTGAAAACGGGTTTTCCAAATTTTTTCCAGTTTGGTAAAAATTGAGAAATTTTAATTTACCCTTTAATGACCCTTCGCGATAAGACTTTCCCACTAATCTACTGTCCGATGCTCGATTTAGGTGAAAAGTTACGTCTGACAAAAATGTTGGTGTTTACAGTAGTCCGATTTTAAAAATGAAAATATTTTTGAATTCATAAACATGTTAATTTTTCATCGGCAAGAGCACTTTTTCAATTTTATTAAACTATTTACGAGAATAAAATGTTTGATTCGTTTTTATACATTTGTCAATTTTCAATGATAAATAAAAAAAAATGCATAGCACCGATGCTAAGTAAGAACTTGTTTATAAACTCATACATATTTACACTTTTAAAATCAAACCACAGTAAGTACCTCAATTTCTGTCAGGCATCAGTTGGTCTTTTGACGAAGATTTCATGGAGTTTGCAGTGGCCTTAAACCAAAAATATGATTAAAATAAACTTTTTGTGAAAGACTGACAATAAAAAAAAAATTGAAACAATAATAAAAAAAAGTGGTATTATTTTATTTGAGTCGTTTTTAGATATTTAGTTTAAAGTAGGTATTTATTTTTCCATTAAAGAAAACAAAAAAGTATTTCTGAAATAGTTTTTATATTATTAAATTACGTCATTTTTCTCGAGTGTTTAAAAATCGTTCCGGCGCCACTGCTTATTACTACGATAAAAACGAACACAGTATGAATTATATATGTAGCTGTATAGGTATGACGATAACCGATTATAAACTAAAAGAAAAAAAAAAATCGTACATATTTGTAAACAGTCAACAAACGTACAAATATATACCTATACACTTATAATTAAAAATGTGTACTAATTTTTTTTTGTAAAAAAAAAAGAAAAAGAGGAAAGAAATACAATTATGATAAGATATTATATTCGCCAATATTATAGGTAGGCAAGTGAAAAATTGTATTCATTTATATAGGTAGTTATATTATAAGTAATTTTTCAATATTATAATTTGGAATTGTATTCATATAATTCAATATGATTTAAAATATTATAGATAGTTATATGTTTTTTTAAATTAATAAATGATGATAACCTTTAACAAACACATATTTTATATTATTCATAACTGGACATTTTGTAATTGCATATTTATTTGAATAAGAAATCGATGTATTATTATACGTGTATTTAGTGTAATTATTATATATTTTTTATATAATTTAAAAATAGATTTTTTCGAGAAAGTTTTAACATGACTGATTGTTCTATATAGGTGGTAATGCCTATATATATATTTAGGGTATTAAAATTTTAGACGTGTATATTTCGTAGACGTTATGTAGGTGCTATTTTTTTTTATTTAAGTTTAATTTATAATGTTATAATATACCCCGATTTACCTTAAATCGTATATATTACTATCTAGTAAAAAATGATAATCAGAAAATTATTACCTGTAAGACGTGTGCAATGCTGTGTCTCATTTTTCAGGATGATGTTAAGTTTACACTCTTTTCAATTTAACTAATATCCCGGTAAAAAGTATTTATCCAACTTTGCACATCAAACCTGTAGGCACTTTTATTATTTTTTTAATATAAATATATTAGTAGTTGCTAATAGAACGAACAAAGAAAAAAATATCTATCGTTTAATATGGTTTTAAATTACATTTTTTTTTTTTTTTTTGAAATATTTACAAAATAAAATAAACATGGTTTAAAAATAATCTTTCGTTTTTGGCCTTAAACACCGGTCCACTGTGCTGTAGAACTGTAACGCATTGTCACATTGGGCCAGTCCGCCTCTATACCTTCGAATATTATTTTTTTTATAAAACATTTTAAAATTAAATTCTAAGCGTAGCGATGAAACCTTTAACTTTACTAAGATGGGTTTTTTTTTTTAATTGGGAAAAACTTTTTCGATTACTAAAATGCTCGTAATAATTGGTACAGAAAATGTGGATTTTTCGCCTGGTGGTACTTTGAAAAATCAAGTCAGTACCTATATCCCCATATTTTTTTTGTTTTATAAATAATCACGACTATTGGTTATCTAACCTTATTATTAATTTACCGATAGTTTCATCCAGAATCTATTTTCGATTGTAATGATTAATAAAAATAAAAATAACATTATTATTTATGAGAATCTTAGTGAGTATAATACTACATCACCGAATTTAGATCCTATTCAAAATGTATTTACAACTATCAATAGTATTACTATTGATTATATATTTATAATAAATTGTATTACACATATTATTTAAATAGACGTGATATAATAAATATGTATCCATTACTTAACTTAATTAAATTTTTTTTAAAAAATTGGACATTTTGTGATGGTTTTCCGTTTTTATTTTATTTAAAACTTTCAATTCTACGAGATCTAAAACTTAATACAAATGTATATGTACGTAAATGTAAAATGAAAAGTTTTAAAAAAAATAATATAAAAATTCCAGAGCACGGTGGGCGCACACTTTAAGTACCACTACTTTACAGGGGAAATCCGACTTTCATCCCTTTCCGTATGTATATTTTCAGATCTATCCGTGCGACAGATTCGGCTGTGGGTCGCACACAGAAATCAAATACTTCTTTTTATTATGACAGAAGGTTCGCAAGTATATTATTCTTCTAATTGTAATGTTTTGCAAAATCGTATTTTCATATTTTTTCCTATTTTTGAACATTTATACTCCGACCAATCAATAATTTCAGTAATTTTACAACATATTATTGCCTAATTGTTTTCATTTATTAAATTTTACATTAAAGTCTAACTTTTTGTTTCTGTGTCACTAGACACTATCACGAAACCTAATCACTATAATCTATACATGCTACTTGTATGACGGGAAGTTTGGGTTTTTTTTTTTTCTAATAAAAGTTATTCTCTTCTAAAAATATGTGTTTTTTTTTTTTTTTCCAAAAACACTTGTTCGGTCAACATTTGGTAGCTTATTTTTTTTTTAAATTTCAAGTCCCTGGGATTCGGTATGATAAAATAATATCGTGAGAATTTGTTGGCCTTAAATAAAAACCGATAATTAAATTATTAATATTTGTATTATTGGTGGATTTGCGGTGTAGTAATATATTTGTGTTAAATCAGTGTGTGATCCACTGACGACGATACTAATATAACGACGAGTGTTATGACGACCGCAAAAAAAAAAATAGATATGCAAATAACAAATTCGTGATGACGATAGCGTTGGGAAAAAACCAAATTAAATATTAAATATTCGAATGCCGAATTATTTTCAATTAGTTCAACAAATTCCAACAAATATTACTGGTAAAACTAATAATAATAAAAATAAAAAAAATTAGGAAACTGTATGTATGTTTAAATTAAATTAACTGCTAGGTCCGTTTTATAAAATAATATAATGTAACGTAATGTATTGTATAAATAATTTTATAATTTTGTAACTCCTTGAATATGATAAGATGTGAAATCACACTTACACACATAGTCAAAATGTTGCTAATTTCAGGCGTTTTTTCTAAAAAAATAAAAAGGAACATTTTCGGAATAAAAATGTGGTACGTCATTTATTTTTTTCTATTTAATATAAGTGACAGACACGACTCACGTGATTACAACAATTGTTCAGTAATTCAATTCAATATATTTTATGTACTCTATTGGGATGGTCGTTCAGTCTTGTGATCTAATTTTGTTCTCTTTAATTACATAAATCATAATTTTTATAAATAAGGCCCTAGCATTAAAGTTATGGTCCCTGTACAGAATGACCATAATTAATTAATTACAATTTGTATATGTCTTTTTTTTTTTGTATTTTTTATTTAAATTACATTATTGATCAGTATGGATTTTTAATGTATTTAATTTCGTGATAGCGATTGTCATTTTTTGGTAGTAGTCACTATTATTGTTTTCATGAGCTTGAATGAAACTTTCTTTCCCTATCTTTAGAAAGATTTATGGTACTGATCCCACTGACAGTATTATAAGGGGGTGGAGTGTTCTCACCCATTGGATCATAGATTTATAAACTGGGATTATATATTTCCCGAGTTTCATCGTAGATTATAAATAATCATCTTGGTAAATCCATCTTAATATCGTTGATTTAATGTAAGTGCAATTTTTTAACATTTTATTTCAAGCATGTAACATATGTATAGAGAATTATTGAAAAAAAAAAATCAGCTTATACGCATACTTTACGATCTGTGCGTCCGTAATTACATAATCCAGGTTAAAGAACAACATTGAAACTTCCAGTTTATATACAATCCATTTCTTAATAAATGCAAATAAAAAAAAATGACCGAGCCCGATTTTTTCAATAAATGTTTTAAACAATTTTTTAAATACGCCTTTTTACTAACCATCGTTATTTTACCATAGAGAGGGAGGGTGTGGGTATTTTTAACCCATCCCAAACGTCGAGTATATCCGCTACTGATCTGAATCGTAAAATTGAGTATTTTAAATAGTTCGTAAAAGTTATATTAAACCATTCGTTGGCGACTTACATCTCTGCAGTCTGCTTAATAATAAATAACTTACAAGAAATAAACATAATACAATACGAAAACAATAACTATTATAAAAAATATATTACTTTAAGTAAGAAGATGTATAAATAGTAATAATATTTTGGAAAAAAAAATATACTAGATTAAATTGCACATAAAAATAAAATTATGTAGGTAATACAAAATATGTGATTTATTATAATATTTTAGACAATTCGATAAATTATAAAAAAAAACAACAAAAAATTAATAGCAAAATACACAGTTTTAAAAGTTTTGGTTCGATAAAATAATTACTTATTAATTAGTCTTAAATTCATTGAGTTATTCCTAACCTTCCTGGATAAGCACCTACAAATATAGATAGGTAGGTTTATTATTATTATTAATTGTCGAAAGTTCAAAAGTTAATAGAATTATAAAATTATTATCGTTTAAAGGGGTAAAAACTGTTCAAGAACAGCGCGGAGGCAAAAAAACTATAAATATATGGTAGATCTAATTTAATTACAGTACTAGAGTATATTATTATTATTTATTATAATATTTGCAGGTGAAATTATTGTGGACGAACTTAACAAATATGATATTGGGACAAGAATATTATTATTGAATTTGAACATAATTGTACACTGTCAAACAGTACAAGTAATAATAATACTATCAATCAGGGACACAGGGCAATATAAAAAATAATAAATATAATCCATCTATGTACGATATTAATAAAAGAAATTTCAATAATAATTGTATAGAAATAGTGAGAACAAATTTACTATGCAACTAATTAATATATTTTTTGTGCCTTAAATTAAATATTTGTGTGTGCATTTTTTTAATATACACAATAATTATACAAAAATATAAAAAAAAAATAAATAGCAATAGTTAATAACTATACTTCTTCTATAATTACTTCTTTACATAATTTTATACTAAGGTTAGGTTTATTGCAATTATTAATATATATATATTATAATGTACCTATAATAATTTTATAGTATTCAAAAGAAATATGAATACATTTTGTATTCGTAGAAGATTAAAATTAAATTCATAAAATATTATACGACTGGATTTATTAATTAAACAATACAAATTTCGTGACAATATGTTTTGTTAAACATTACAAAAGTTAATACTGTAAATGGTTTAATATTTTAAATTATATTTTACAATAATACAAAAGAAATTATCAAGAGAAATATCAATGATATTTTATTTCAATGACTAGAATTAAAAATATTAAATAATATAACAAATAAAGTTGAAAAAATATTACGAAAACAAGAATTAAACCATATACTTTTCTAAATGAAATAATAAATTATAATAATGTTAATTTCTTTGGCAAATATTGGTGTTATATAAATTTATTATTTTGGCAACTACAAACATACACATTTACAAACACAGCTACAGATGTAACATTTCAAATTATGTAGTAAATGTAAATGCAAATATAGTTTTAACTAAAATAATTTTGGTAAAAATATCAATATCTCGGGAAAAAATAATTATACAAGGAACAAACATCAGGTAGGTATTGTAAAAAAAAAAAAAAAAAAAACATTATATCCTATATCTAATATAGTATATACATATCCATATCAGTTATAGGCAACTTTACATAGTACTAACATAAAATAGAAACGAATATTACGGATAATTTTGGTTCCCAAATTATACAGATATAATATAGTTTTGGTTTGATTATTATTTCTAATTTTGATAAGTAATTTATGAATATTAAAAATAGCTAAAAAACGTTTTATAACAATATAGTTATGTTTAAATTGGCCTGTTTTTTTTGTTTTGTCCAGTCTTAATAATGAAAGATTAATATAAAATAGTATATAACGCAAAAAAAAAAAAAAAAAAAAATAACGCCTAATGTACAAAATGTTATATAAATTATAAATATCTATTAAGAAAAATAATAAAAATCAACTATGTGTGTCATTATAACGCGTCAGGTTGCAAATTTGTAATTTTTAAAATTTGAATACACCATCAAAATAATAGAATATAATAGTACAAAAATTATATTTTACTAAAGTGCAATCGTCCTGATAGTGTACTGTGACTCAAAATAGTTAATAATAATGTGCCATTAAATAAAGATGTTTGACAAACGCTGAATTAGGTATATTAAATAAAATCAGCTATAACATAAAGTTTAGTGAATTGAACTGAATAATAAATGTAAAAATATAAACTCAAAATATAGATTCTAAAGGATTTCACTATCCAAATATAGTGTCAATAAGTATCATTCAAGACTGGATGTACTGCAGATGACAGCCAATTATGTTTGGAATAACTAATAACTTCTTCAATATCTTCTTTTCTATAAAATAATAAAATATAAAAATAAATAAGTATTTATAAAAATCAATTACGATAGTTTATTCATATAAATTATTATTATTTATGGGTGCCCAGGAGGAGTAGGAGGCAAGATGAAGCACTTGCACCCCCTTCCCCCCGAAAATATAATACGAACTTAAAATTTATAAGAATATAAAAATATATTTTTTATTGAATGACCCTTAATTTGGTCATGCATATTAGCCACCCTTAAATTTGACCTATGAGCGCCCATGTTATTATTTAAACAATTTTATTTTTCACACTTTTTTATTTAGATTTTATATTATTTTTATAGGATTTCGAATGTACATATTAAGACTAAAACATAGTTTTACACGAAAAAAATTTTTAACATATCATTCTATATAGATATTCAATATCTAATCAGCTGTGACAGTGTTTTTTTTCTGATAATAAAATTATTATGAAAGTAGTAATTGAAGTATTGAATCTTATTCAGTTTCCATGATTTTATGTGTTTTTAAAATGGTAATAAAATTAAATTGAGTCAAGTTATTAACTTTTCTAGTCATGAATAATAACGATTTGTCACTGATATAAATTAAATCCGCCACATAAATTAAATATTGTATTTATATTTTATTTTGATTGTGTTTGTTTTATTTTTACACGAGTTTTTAATTAAATATCATGATTACACAATACATACTTGTGTAAACACAAGATCACTTTTGAATTCGTTTAAAACGTTTTCATTTTATGAAAATGTTGTTACAATGTCCAATAAGTAACCCCTTAGATATTGGATGAGTAGAATTGTCCAGAAAAATACTGTTCCAGGCAAATAGGTACTTTCCCGATTTATATCCAACCTCAATGCAATATTTTTGTATATGAATATAACATTAAACATATAACTGTTGTATAACATTTAAAAAAAAAAAAAAAACCAACCAGGAATAGTAAAATAAATTGTACAAATTAATTTACCCAGCATGGGAGATGAACAAAGTGAATAATTTATGCGGTATAGAATTTTTTGCATCATCTTGGGTTGTATATTTCACGGTATCGTAGTTGTATTTGAACAGAAATCGTTGCAATAATTGAAATACCTCCAAGGTTTTTTTATTTGTTGATAAAGTTGATTTTGGAATCTATAAAATAAAATACGGTATTATAAAATTTAATTGCATATAAATATTTATATCAGCGGTGTACCGTGGAAAATTAAAAATTTCAATAGAGAAAAGAAAAAAAAAGGAATGATCCTTTCTTAACACCACTGTTTTATGTTTATATTGAATTTGATAAATAGCTCTACATTTCTACATAGTTGTGATTGGTGAACTCTTTTTCTAGGCAAAATTAACTTCAATTACAAATTGCCGTATGCAAAGTATAATTAGTGGAAATTAGTGTAAATGTAAAAATAACTATATTGCATGCATAGATAACAAACTAATATTGCCTAACAGTATGTACAATGTGTATTATACTAAAATATAACTTTTATGATTCTTTACAAAGCTAATTTTAAATCAATAAGAAACACACCCAATTTAATAAGTTTAAGCAATGCCAAAACACATAAATTCTGTATATTATTTAACTAACCTCGATTTCTAAAGGAATACTTAGATTTTTTGAAGCTTTTATTAAAAACATCAATACTAGATCGCTAGATGTATTTTCATAATGTTTCTCCGAAGCGCATTTTTTTAGTAAGGCAGAAATGTAAGTCAAGTATAAGGAAAATGTTTGCCGAGCCTGAAGATTACTGAAATTCAAGCAAAGAAAGATGCAAATCTTAAAATGTTACCCATTTACCAGTTACTCATAAATTATTACTTATGGAGTTATGACTGAAATCAATTTATAAATATGTATATATACAGGACGATTAAAAAAAAAATTTGCCAAGTTCGCAGTTTTAAAAATGTAAATTAAAAAATAAAACCAATTATAATAGTCTTTTATGTTAACAAACAAATTGATCTTAAATTAATCTCAATACCCAATTAATTATTATTTATTTTGGTTATCATAATATGATATATAATAATATTATGTTATTCGTTTTAAACATATTATTAAATAGTTTAATAACTATAATTTTTTACCTAAATATATAACCACTTTTTAAATATTTTACGATTGCTTCTTTTAACTCGGTGATATTGGTTGAACTATATTTATCATCTGTAATAAATTATTAATTTAAGTTTAATATGTAATATATTTCTCAGATAACTAATAATAGTTAATTTACAACCATTTAAACTTTGCTTGGTAATCTTAATGGACGTTTCGTATCGATATCGTCTACTTATATCCATATTGAATGTAGAGTTTTCGTTGAACAGATGATCGTTTAAGAAATAATTATAATTTCTAATTAGCTTCACATAAAACGGAGGTATGATAGATCCCCGAGGTATCCCATTTACATTGTCTGCAAAATAAATTATTTAATACATTATTCAGACGTTTTTACTTTATATTTATTTATTACCTAAATAAGAAGAATATTTTTTCCACGATAGGCAAGTCGGGAAAATCCGTATGAATCCTTTGCTCCTTTCGTTTTGATCCATTGTGTTTTTCAACAACCGTTTTTCATCATTACTAAGATTTTTGATATTCACATTGGTTTTATTCCTTGGAATAGTATCGGATTTCGGCCTCCGCACATTCCTACATAGAAGTATAATATTGTTATAAAACAAACAACCATCAACGTCTATTTACGGAATATCTAGTTATACGAAATATTACTTGTTACAGGTGAAGACTGTTGGGTCGACTATTGGGATCCCGATTAAAGTGAATAAATCGCACAACATTGAACTTTTAATACGGGCATCGAGTGCCGAATCTATCCCCAACGATGGCGATAAATTGACTTCAATTAGCCATGGTTTCAACTTGTCGTCCACCAAAATATCAAATCCATAAAGTTCTGAAGAAATTATGTTCAGAGAGAAAATTAAACTATAGATAATTTAAAATCACAATAATTATGTAATATAATACAAATTATTACTGTAATGCGATATACGTAATACAAAAATGTACAGATAGGCATACGTTTTATTTATTAATTAAATCAATAAAAAAAAAAAAATTACCAAAACAATTTTGATTATTAGGTACAAAACAATTGATCGCGGGTAACATTTGAGATGTCGCGCTCATAATTGTTTTTATTATAATGTCTTCGATTTCGTCCATTAAACTCTCTGTGTTAATACGATATTCTTCACGTAGATGGTCCAAAAGTGCGCTCAAGGACCACTTATGGCCGACATTTTCACGTTCCGGGTCCGAATTCCTACAATCGCAATATATTTTATATACTCGCACAAACAATAGACATAATCGGGACAATTATTATAACGATATTATACTATAGTTGTTAACTGACGTTTAACATAATAATATACAACTTCGACTAAATTGTAAAAAACAAAACTATCCAAATCAGAGACATTTAATAACGTTTGAAACATTTGGAAATACAATTAATTAATCAAACAAATAATACCAGTCTTGGGCAAGTTACTATTAAAAATTGATAAAATTAAACAAACCGGGCATTACCTTTTGAAAATGCAATGGCTCAAAACGCACGTAGAGCGCTCAAAATAATGTTGGGCGGCCTCGTAGATTACTGAGACATGCAGGACTACAGAAAGGTAATCGTTGATAAATAATTAACCAATAAAATTACAATTATACAATGTAAGCAGTGGCGTAGCTACCGCAGGACTGAGGCAGTTGTCTCGGGGCGTCAAATTTTTTGGGGCGCTTATATGTGTGTAAGAGATTGTTAAGTTGATTTGGTAGGCAAATTATGGTTAAAATTGGATCAATATAAACGTGCTTGTGAAACAGGCCTAAAAACTAATTGTTCACACTAATATAATTGACTGCGGTTTATGTGTCAACTGCAGCGACAAACTAGAAAAGCTAATACTATGCTGAAAGTGCGCAGACATTAAATTTTGATACCCTAATTGGTGTTTTTGTCGAAGAATAAGCAAAAAAATAAAATATTGTTGATAAGTTTGTTTTTTTTAATTTAATGTATTTTTTTTATTAAATTAATTATTATTAATATTTTGCAAATTTAATTTGTATTGTTAGGTATAAAGAAAGGTTAGGTTTTCATTTATTCATACAAATGTATTAGATAGAAATATAAAGTAGCATTTATACCTATGTGCTCGTATGATGGAAATGTAAATTTATCCAATTTAAGATTAAAAAGACATTTTTAATGTAATAATGTAACTATTTTATCAAAAAAAAAAAAATAATAATACCACGATTTTTCAATCGGAAATACGATCACGGTATTGTTTCAATGACAGAGGTCGAAAAGTATAATTTCTATTTTATATTATAGGGGTGAAAAAATATTTTGCCTCAGGGCGCTTTAATGTGTAAATACGCCAATGAATATAAGTGGACTATATTTACACGTATGGACAAATCATAAAATAAATAAATCATTGAATAAAAAAAAATCTTCATATATGGATACGAATGCCTATACACGGTCTACAACAAATAATATAAACATACAACTAATACACACGGCGGTTTAAATAAATCTAAGAGTGCCTACAGTGGCTTAAACACAATAAAAAAAAAAAAGGAATATGATTTATATTCCACTAGACAAATATAACAACGTCCCGGGAACAATAAAAATCAATTTGATTATAAACAAATATGTGCCTCGATAGCTTTATCAAGATATGAACATACAAATACAACAAAATGTTTGCCTCAGCGGCTATATTACATCAATGCACGACAAATGAATGTGCATATACGTAAAAATGTTTTTAAAAAAACATAGTTATGATGGGAAAAAACAATACGGATGTACAATTACATAATACACTCTATAAACTAACATAAATTAAAGCTTAATTGTATACAATAAATAATGGGCCCGTCGGCCCAGTTGTCCCAGGACGGTGCACCACTTACCTCTATGATCATGGAGTCATGTGGTGTCAAGATCCGTAATTATTTAATTTAAAAAAAAAAAAAAAAAACAAAGGGTGACCTAAATATTACTACATCAAAAATGAGAAGAAAATAAAAGACCACCCTCTAATACTGGTGACGATATTAATAACATTTGACAGTTAAATTATAAAGCCCAATTATGAAACCTCGGCAAACCGAAAAAATTATAAATTTGCACTTTCTTCAACAAAAACGCGAGGCCTGTCCACTTGGTGTACGAAAAATCAGACCAAATCCAAAACGATCATCTCGAGAAGAAGAGAAAAATAAAACGGTTGGTTTTTTTTTATTTTTTATTTTTATTTAAAAGAATATGTACAATCTATGCTACAAGGCATAATAAGCAAATTTGAACACATACATAGAACAAATTTTTACAACCTGAACACATGAGGAGGGAGGCTATCTAGTGATAGAACCCAACGTTATTTTATTTATTTATTAATTATTAACTTAGCATAAATTAAATTAAAATTAAATGGTTTGAACTATCAAACATTTAAACATTTAATAAATCACGGCACCATTTTCTCTTTAGACGGCGCGGGGGATTATTAGGAAGTGAGTTTGAAGCAAGTTCGGTAATTAAAGGGTTAGAGTGAGAATGTAATTTTGAGTGAAATTTTTTATATTGTTTTGTGGCTAACTGATTTACTGTTTCTATTTTGAAGTCATTTTGAATTGTGGAATTTGATACGTACCAAGGTGCGGAAGAGATAATGCGGAGAGTGATAGATTGGAAGGCTTGGAGGGTACGTATTCGAGACGGTTTGGCGCATCCCCAGAAAACGGCTGGTTAACGACTTTTATAAAAAAAAAATTGGTACCGACTGAACACTGGTGTAACTATAGAACCGATTTATTTTAGTGAAAATATTAATTATCTAGTAGCTACTTTACTTCCGAAACTAGAAAGTATGTAATTCATCGGGTACCATTTAAATAACATTGTTTGTCAATCTCTTCTTTCCAAACAAATATTTTATTTTTATTTGTAATATTAATTTATAGACGATTACCTGGTGAAATTAATCACTATTACACTTTTAAACTGTACTGTCCAAGACTAAAAAAATACACCGGTATATATAACGTACCTAATATAACTTGGGCTGCCTTTGTTAACGCTGTAGTTACACAAATGCATTCGTCGGTTATTTATTCGGCTTTTGTCGCACACGTACTTGACTGTTGCGAATCTGACCAAGCCTTCTCTGTATAGATACACGACTAGTGGATTAAACGATGTTACCAATACGTACAAACGCAGATCCCATTTGTACCCGTTTACCAATAGTGGATTATCGATATACTTAGCAACGACGACGTTTTCTTTCAAAGATGTTTGAGTGTCTTTAAAAGACTGTAAAAAAAAAAAAAAAAAAAAAAATGTAGGTATATCGTTAAGTATGTAATAACCGAATGGGTAAAACGCGCGAATTTTAATAATAATTACATAATCGATAATCGTGATTCCTCTCCCTCTGGACAAGTCGAACGGCTTTATAATCCACAGACCGCGATGTCGGTATTGGTTTGAAATAAATCTATTGTAATCCTTGGGCATGATGTACGTTTCAGGGATAAAAGAAAAATTCTTAATCCCATTGCGATGGCTCATAATTTCGATGTTTTTGTATAATTTATCCTTGCGAGTCAACTCGCATGATCTAATAAAACAAATAATATATTATGGTAGGTATAAAACAAATATAAATGTTAAAATATTAGGTTTTTTTTTTTTTTGTCTAATACTAATCACAAGGTAACACTCGAAATTATGCGTCTTTTTGGTTTTTATAACATCAACCCCTATCACCCCTCTCTATTATATATACGGATAGATTTTGCACTTGACTTTTATATAAATATAATACATCATAAAATAATCAAATATTAGATGGGTATAATAACGTATTATATTTACTTCAAATTTGGTTAAAAAAAAAAAATAAAAAAGTCACAATACTTACAAAAGATTTAATGAAAAAATAACTGGTTCATCAACATATAGATACCTCTAAGAAAAAACACATAGATTATTTATAGAAACAAATTTTAAACAGAAAATACGTATAAGGTAATAAATATTTTAGAATTTAGTAGTTTAATTTCAATAAGATTTTAATGGCTACCTAACACCTATAATATACATACTAGCACATACGGAGTTTACTTTAAAAAAAAGCGAATGAAAATATATTATTATTAGGTAAAACATTAATTTGAATACGTAACTGTGAAAATATTTGAATTTGACATAGACAATAGATTCGTATTTTTCTAATGTCGGGGCCAAGCGAATGTGCGGTTGGTGGCTCCGCCAACTGCGAGGCAATACCACGACAAAACCAAATGACAATAATTATTTATTAAAATATAATCTTTATACGTCACAACATTTGAATAAACACGAGTATGTTATATGAAGTAGTAAAATAAAGACAAAACGTACACTACAAGCGATGGGTGGTCTATTGGCGGTCGTAATATGTAGAATGCAAAGGAATGCCCGCGTCGACGAAAATTTATGTGCTAGAAATATATCCTTTTATTTCAATTTGAAAATCATGGGCTTTTGATGTGTGAACAGTGTCTATAAATATTGATTCCTATTAGCCGCCGGCAAATGAGGGCGGAATCACCAACCGCACATTCCCTTGGCCCCGACATTATTTAACAGACATTAAACACGATGACCTTTAGTTCAATTTAAATTATTTTATAATCAATACCAATGATGGCAACACGAATACGTATCTATACTTTAATGAAATAATAATTAAGTACCTGGGGAAATGATTGACACGTTGATAAGGCCGCAACGAACTAATGGTTTTTGTATTGACATGGTTGTTCGACCATAGTAAATTATAATCGTTTGAATCAGAATTTACCTGAAATAAAATAAATACACGCCTTAAATTGTTTTAATGCATGATTTTTTTTCTTTCTTACGAAATACATTTTTTATTATCAAACTATTCATAAAGAGTACAAGAAAAATACTGGGGGGGGAAATATATTAACCTCTTAAAAAATTGACTTTTTAAGTAGTGTTAACAGTCAACACTATGCATTTAGGTATCATACAAAGTGTAATATATAAAAATAAATATATTGTAATAATATAACAAAATTAAGTCCTTTTCAAAAATCGTTCTTTTTTCTCATTTTCAGTGTAAAAAAAAAAAATTATAAAAATCAGTATATTATAATATACAATATACAATGTACAATTCTTAGTAAAACTTGCATGATGTCGACCGTAGTAAACACAAATCAAATTTATTGAAGTCAACAATATGAGGATATCCGAATTATATTTTCCTTGTGTATTAAATACATAAAAAATGATTTTGTTGGCTACACTGCCCTAGTAGTTTGTACAAATATTTAAATCACTTTATCCCATGGCATCATCAAATATATTTGCGTGTCTTAGTTTTTCCAAACAAAAACTGTTATAATCAGTGAAGATTTTTTTTTTTTTTATTACTTTCATCATCTTGATAAGGTTAACATCAATCACATCAAAAGATAGCGTTAGTATTTTATATTTACCAGATACCTTTGGTCTAAAAATATATGTGATTAAAGGAATAGGAATTTCAAACCTCTCCAGGAGGTATTTGTTTTCTATTATGAATTTAAGGGGTATATATATCCTAGCATAATCGTACCAGGGGGGCTAGAGTTATCCTGCGGGTATGATTTGCGTTCCATCGCCGTCTGTATAGCAACAGGTGTCCTCCCGAGCGTAAATTACCGACGTCAGATTCTGGTCTCCTGATAGTGAATTTTCGAATATTCCATAAATTTAAAACATTTTAAGAAATTGTAATAAATTATCGTAACTCGGTTGTTGTTTAACATACGCCGATGGGATCATCAATAGTATTTATAAGACTGTTACAAGCACTACATATTAAAAGTAAACCCTCCTTCCGATTTTTGGATTGTGTATATCTCGACGGGATTTGATGATCGGGATTCGAAACTCCGTACACGTCCCACACATAGTTATTAGAAAATCCCTCCCTATACTTTCACGGATATGATCAGATCAATTACAACGGACAAGGTCCATTGGAAGGGATTTGATGAAATACCACCTATGTAAGGGACTTGTGTGGCGCCCGAGCTACTTTCCTATCACCTAATCCTGCGGAGATATACTCGGTCCAAAAATCAGAGGGGAAGGAACGTACTTTTAATATGAAGTGTACATAATAGAACTATATATACTAGTAAAGACAACCACGTACGTTGAAAAATAACCGGTTATTTATTAATGTCCTTTTATAAAATTACAGTTTTCTAAAATTTTAAAGAATGCTGAAAAATTGTGTACCAGTAAGTCAGGTCACCTTTGTAAGTTCAATTTCACCGATGAAAAAAAAAAACAGTTGTTATTATTATTAGATTGGGTTTGTCACGGGCAAGAAAGTCCTCTTTTAAAAGAGATTAGCTGACCTGGCAATGCTTTTTTATGGCTAGATATTATTGTTGCTAGATTATTATGTATTATTGTCTTGCCACATCACTAATTTAAAAAAAAAATTATATGGAAAGTGAGTTGTCCACCTTCGGCAGACTAAATGTGTTCTACTTAGTCATTTTAAATTGAATTAAGTCAGGATATCATGTTATACAATTATTTTTATTTTTATTTTTGCTATGGCATAATCATTCCGTTCATTGCAATGCTTTATGATAAACGACATTTTTCGTTTTGTTGTCTGGCACGTAAACAATCAAAGCTGATGATTTTACGTGTTTTCACTTATTATCATAGATACCCGCACAGCACAGGGGATTGCACTACAATAATTAATAACATTTTATTTTCAATCCGTGTTACTAAGGTAACCCATAAATCAACAAAAATAATTAGATTTTTATACTAAAAATACCTGACACCCGAATAGGGGATGGTTTTCAATAGCTATAAACCTTTTTTGAACAACGCGGAACATTTTGCAAAAAATCGCTCCAGTAGTTTTTGAGTTTATTAATCTTATACAAACAGACATCCATTTATACATATATTTATATATATATATATATAAAATCCAATTATCACTCACTGATCAACGCCGATAAAGAGATTAGTGAGAAGAAATAATAAAAAAAACCGCGATAGGACTGATGTTGGGCGAAGGGTAGAGGGTTAAATTTGCACTGGGCAAGCCGTGCGGACAGCTAGTTATAAAATAAATATTTCCAAATTATTCATTAAAATTTGTTTTATAAATTTTTGTCCAAGTCGTCAACTTTAGGTGTCAAGGGCGCCACGAGACAACCTCAGTTCCAAAAGAGCGCCGAGAGACGAACAAGTTTGGGAACCGCTGCTCTAATGGCTTAATAGCCGTACAGGCTTTGTATTATTTGCTGTTATATTTACTAACTATTATTAATATCTATATTATTTGTGTTTGTCTTTATCGATATTTTTCATCTCATACAATCTTACTGAAGCGTCTGCTCGGTGCTTTTTTTTTTTTTTTATACAACTACTAAACCGACTGCCGAGGTTTATAATACTCGGTGTTGTTACGGGTTTGTGTCCTAGTGTTTTGGAAAATTATATATTGTTTTGTTATAATTTCTGCGAGCCGTTTTGTAGTATATCTATTATTGTTTTCGCCGAACGAACATTATTGGGGCCGATGGTAATTTCGCTCCACCCTTGTGAAAAACCGCGAGACGACGCCCCCGGTTGTGCAAGCCCTCGAAGATATTCTCCTCTTAAAATTTTGTTATTCGCGTGGTTCACACCTAACCGGATCGCAACCCGAACGCGGCAATTGCGTTACACGTCCCGGGCAACGCAATTTTGCGCTATGTCGCCCGTTAGTTGAACCGCGACGGCGGCGGAAGGCGGGCGTCCTCTTAATACGCACGCACTCGTATAATTTTACAATATCGGTCATTATCGCTAAATACTATGGTATGGATAGATATACTTGCGTGTGTCGAATTGCATCACACGGCACCGTAGGTATATAAATAAAAATATCGTCACGTCCGTTTGTTATTCGTCGCTTTTGTAAATTAAACCCACCTAACCCGAAATATGCGAAAAAAAAAAAAAAAAAAATTATGTTTAAATGTTTGCGCAACAGGCTAATAATATTTTCACGCGGAAAAATACAACAAAAAAAAAAAAAAAAAAAAGAATATACATATTACAAAGCCGAGACTTCAAAAATACCGTTCGAGCTGAAAACAATCTGTGTTCCGTATAACGTACAAATGTATTTATTTTTATAATATATATATGACCGTGAATTGTCTTTAAACCGACACGAGTACGGGCGAACGCGTAACAATAAACAATTTGTTTCGCCCGTGTTAATAATTAGGCAACGAAAACAAATGGTTTTTAATACAAACGAGTAGGTGGGCGGGTGGTTAGGTATTAGGGCCGTTTTGATCACCGGCGGTCACCCGATGTAAATTATTAATATTTCGGTATTATTTTCTCGGTTAGCCGAGCGTGAATATTATGTGTGGGTACACCGCCCATAGGAGCTATTGCCCAAGCGTCTACGAGCAAATACAACGTTTGCACAAAAACGGTTTTTTATTTTTCTTACTTTTTTCAATATAATTTTTATATACGATATATATATATATATATATATATATATATATATATGTTTTATGGTCGCTTTGCATTGCGATAGAGGGGAAATTGTATACTAAACATTATATGACTGTTGTAACTGTTGTAGCGGCGTGTAACGAAAACGTTATACCTATATGTTCCCCTTATTTATTCTAAGATAACACACACACACACACACTAGATTGTAAAATATGCGATTATAACACCTATGTTATTTAGACGTTTATAATCGAATGATAAATGTTCAGGGTTTGGATACCTATGGGTGTACGTAGATATTTAAATAATTAACAAAATAACAAAATGCGTGTCATTACATAATAATTGTACTAATATACGGGGACTCTTGTACAGTCTAATTTTTATCGATCGATTAGAACCGTACACAAATAATTGGTAATAATATTAAGTGCCGTATGCATATGAAATATTATAATAATGTTATGTAAGTTTTAAGTATACAACAGTAGAAAAAAAAAAAAAAAAATATATTAAAAATAATAATAATAATTATCGTTTTAGGCCGTGTGAAATAACACGGGAATATTGTATAATAATGGTATTGTTGTTGATAATTTTTAATTATTAATTACAATACGGAGATGGGTATAATATTATTTCAAGGCTGAATTAGTAGTTATTTGTGTAAAAACAAAATATATATATATGTTTTTTAATCCGTTCGTGCCGTTTCAAGAGTGAGTATAAGACGATGAACTTTTTAAAACGTTAACGAAAAATTATTAATTAAATTCCATATATTCGTCGTGCATATGCCAAACAGGCAGAGGTAATAATATTATCGATGCGATTTACCGACGTGTAACTTTTATTACGATACATTATACAGTAACATTACAAATGACTAATGTACAAATTATATACTATTATTCTAGATAATAAAATAAATTAAGGTAAACGTTTTGTCTTTTTTTTTTTTTTCTCTGTACACACAACTATTAAATTATTTTAATAACGTGAGAGTAGTGGTAACTACGTACAACAATCATGAACTTGAATTAAACGTCGATTCGGTAAACTATACACTACTAGGTAGTATTAGTTGGACCTGCGAATATGTCTGTGTTCGTCCTATTCGAAAATAGGTACTCGCTGCTCGCGATTTGGTAGTTTCTTTTAATATATTTGTTCGAAGTCAGGAAGTTTTTTTAAAAAAAATTAACGTTGCATACGATTTTGGTATTTTTTTTTATCCAGTTAAATCAATACCACTGTGGTGATTTCATCAGTAAGTCATAATTGTTTATTATAATAAATGTATAAATAATTTATAATAATCCGTGCGAAACGTGTATTATGCGTAACCTATCTCAGACCAATAATACTTGAACTATTAAAATCTACACAAAACGTAGTTTTTTAAAAAAAATAATAAAAAAATTACAAATTGTTTTCGTCTGTTTTGTAAATTTCATAATTTTATAATGTAACTATACGAACAAATAACGACAATTATAGGCTATGAAGAAGTCGTAGAAATAAAGGAATATATTTTATATAAATATTTAGCTCTCTATTTCGTAGATAAATTGTATTAATTATTACGTATTTTAATTTATTATTAAATATCTGAATTCAAATTAAATTATGACCGCCATATGCCGATTATTGATAATTGTTTTACGTACAAATAAAAGGTAAATATTAGCTTTAGTGAGTATTTAAATAATACAATACGTGTGAAATAATAGACTATATTATAGCGAACCGGATACTGTTTTTACCGCGAGGAAAAATCGACGGGATGGTAGTTCAGACTATGCATTTAAAAACATATTAGGAGTATACAATCTAATATAAATACAGTTAGTCATTTAGTACAAATTATTACTATTAAGTTACAAAAATAATTAAATTATAATCAGTGTTTAAAATTACGATACCTAACTATCTTTTTTTTTTTTTTTTTTATAATTTTGTGTATTAAATAATTCTCAGTTTGTTGAGTGGAGGCATTTCCAGAAGGAATTTTTTTCATCATCTCACGCCTCGGCAACGTCCCTAAAGATTCAATATAACGATATGGCAAAGAGGTTTTCCGACCAAGGGTGTTCAAACGGGGAATGTACCCTCAACACAATCGCATTTCCCTATAATATTTATAATAATAAGTATTATAATTATAAAAAAAAAAAAAAATAATAAACTTTATCCCCCCCCTCGTCCTCCAATCCATGACAAAATCAGTTGAGCACCATTTGTTTCTGACATAATTTAATAAACGCATTACTATTCCGGTCAGGTGACACGCCGAGTATCTTCCGTTCGCCAAAAGAAAAGAAAAGAATTTCATAATTTATACTGTGTCCCCGTATTATTTTCAATATCGTATTAATCACGATTTAAATTAGGTGTTTGATAATATTTATATTATACATGGATCGTATAAAATTGTTTTTTTTTTTTTTTACAATTAGCGTATGAGCTGAAACACGGATGCCGTGAGTTTACAGATAAAATAAGTCACACAAGCGGCGAAACTTTTAAAACTTGGAATTAATAATTACAGAGAAATCAACAAAAGAAAAAATCACGTTTCATATTGAAATACCGAAA
Source organism: Tuberolachnus salignus (assembly GCA_956483605.1). NCBI lineage: Eukaryota > Metazoa > Arthropoda > Insecta > Hemiptera > Aphididae > Tuberolachnus > Tuberolachnus salignus. The sequence goes on along the minus strand of OY101435.1, from coordinate 34,620,143 downwards.
TCTAGCGCGAGCCGGTCAAATGTATAGATCGGATAAAGTATTCTGGTAGAAAAAATGTCCTCATGTCCTCTTCTTAATATAAATATAAAAATTTGATAAAACAAATCTGAACAGGTTAGATCAGAGGTTCCATAATCGTACACCGCGGTGCCATGGTGGAATCACGGGCTCATTCCAAGGGTACCGTGGCCTATACAAAAAAAAATAAATTCATAAACGGAGCGAGATATGTATTGTTTTTAGGGTCTTCTGGTTTTACAATGACGTATATTGATTATTTTATTTCTTTCTGTGAACATTTTTTCTACTAGAATACTTTATCCGATCTGTACACTCCTATACTGTTTCCTGTAGCAAATTTTGTCTAGCTACTACTTTAAAGAGGTCATTTTTCGATATACCTATTGTACCGTGGCAGAGATAACAACCAAAAAAATTACGTAAAAACGGCAAAAACACGATTTCGTCAAACTCGAGTTTAATTCTTTCTTTGTAATTCCGAAAATAATTGTTTTAGACACTTGCGAATAATCACATAAAATGCAACATTGTAGTATAATGATGTGGAAAAAAATATCAAATAATTTATTTCAATATTCGGCTATTTATATACATTTTGATTTTTTTCAAGGTTTTAAGTGGGAAATTTTGGTCTTTAAATAACACTAAGAAGATTGGGAACAAAGGGAAGCAGGAAATGGCGTCAGATAATTGATTGATTGATAATACCAGTTTACAACAAATTTATGCAAATTTATTGCATGGTTATAATGACGAAGGTAATATCTTAAATAAAAATAGAAAACTCTGTCTGCTATAAAAATCTACAATCTTATCCTGGTCTTGGTGAAATTTTGTGAGCTAGACATTCAAAACAAGAGGAAGATCGGCGTTTACGTTTCATCCCGACATATAACCCCTACAGAGCGGCTCGCGTTAGATTTCGATATTTCAATATGAAAAGTGAATTTTTCTATTGTTGAATCCTTTGTAATTATTATTTCCAAGTTTTAAAAGTGTCGCCACCTGTGTGACTTATTTTATCTGTCAACTCACGGCATTCGTGTTTCTGCTGATACGCTTATTGTAAAAAAAAAAAAAAAAAAAACAATTTTAAACGATTCATGATATTATATAATATTATCAAAAACCTAATTTAAATCGTGAACAATACGATTTTGAAAATAATACGGGTACCCAGTATAAATTATGAAATTCCCTTCGTTTCGTTTGGCGAACTAAAGACACTCGGCAGTGTCACTCAACCGGAATAGTAATGCGTTTATTAAAGTTTAATAGCGTATCCAGTGGCGGATATTGGGGGAGCCTTTAGCCCCCATAGAACAATATCAAGTCCCTCTCCTTCCCCCCCGGAATGTTTTAATATCTCTACTACGCTTATAAAATACAATTGTAGAACATAATCAAAACTTTTTAAGCAAATTTTCTAATCATTTTTTTCATCGTGTCCAGCACCTTTCCCCCCTTCCCCCATATATGACAAAATATTCACCTAAATATACTACCTATAGTAATAGTACTTTCATAAAAAGACTGTGTTCATATTTCAGTTGATTTAAACCACCTAAACGCCAGACAAAAACTCGTGGGAATCGTGTTCGACGGATTTCAATTATTGAAAACTGATTACGATTCATTTAGGTTCCTTTACTGCGATATATGTGAGGTTATATTTAAACTATAAATACTTAATACCTAAATGAGAATTTTAAACGTAACCCCGAAATATTTTCCTCGCTACGTCATTGTATAGTTAATCACCCCGTGACTCGTATACATTACATTTATATATACGCATAGTACATAGTTCTATATAATGTCACCTAAAACCTTATGTCTATTATTATAATAATTGATTAGTATAAGTATTAGTATTAGTATGCTTAAGGTCGATAGAGTTTAAACATAACATTTTAATTGTGTACATTATAAAATTTAATTTTTACGGGTTTTAAAATATTATAGGTGTCGTGTAAGTGCCTTAAAATGAGACTAAATGAGACTATAAATTTTTCCGTGCGGCCGATCGTTATTATTTATCGGCTTGCGTATAGTTATAATTCTTAATTTATGTTACTGACGTATAATTTCTTAAGTTAATTGCCATTGGTGAAAAGTACAATAAACTCCCATCGAAAAAAAAATTTAAAAAATACTATCCGCCATCACCCGGTCTTGCTCGGGTAAAGTTTGGTTATCCAGTACCGTTGCTAAATGGTACTAAACTATTGTGACAAAATGTTGTTGTTTTTTTTTATCCTTTATTTTCTTTCTCATGACAACTAAATTAAATAAGTGTAACGACAATAGTTGTTTTAGATTCTGATCGGAGCGAGGGGTTTTGTGGTTTTACAATAAGTTTTATATATATATATATATATCATATAATTTTTATTTATTTCTGTACACACCTTTTCTACCAGAATACTTTATCCGATCTGTACACTCATATACTGTTTCCGGTAGCAAATTTTGTTAGCTAGGACTTCATAAAGAGGTCATTTTTCGATATACCTATCGTACCGTGGCAGAAATAACTACCTAAAAATGACGTAAAAACGGCAAAAACTCGATTTCGTCAAACTCGAGTTTAATTATTTCTCTGTAGTTCCGAAAATAATTGTTTTAGACACCTGTAAATTTTCACATAAAATGCAACATTGTAGTATAATGATGTGGAAATAAATATCAAATAATTTATTTCATTATTGGGTTTTTATAGACATTTTGATTTTTTTCAAGGTTTTAAGTCTTAAAGTGGGAAATTTTGGATTTTGAGACCAGAAGATTTAAATTTATTTTATTCTAAACTCGTTCAAAAAATCTCCAAAATGAGTAGTCACAATTTTTTTTTTATATCCGTTTTTAAATTTTTAGTTTAACAACAGGTCGTAACTGTACATCATAAATAATTCAAATAAATAATGTAACATTTTTTATAAATTTATCGTATAACTACACTGAAACTCTGCTGAGAATCGTTATATTGAAAGAAATGATTTCGTTGAAATTCAATATATCCATCCACATATCCAACGAGCGAAGTACCTTCGTCAATACCGACACCAGCCGTGCGAAGTGCGCCCTTTTTTTTATGTGGATAATGTTTTTGGCGGTTTTCATTGATTATAATTGTTTTTGCACCGTACAAATACACAAAAACTCGACAAAATCTTCATCAAAGTAAAGTGAAAAAAAAAAAATAAAATGAATCATTATGTTTTATTTAAGTGTGGGAGGGTTACAAGGCCGAAATTGGTCTTTAAATAACACTAAGAAGTTTGGGAACAAAGAGAAGCAGGAACTGCTGGCGTCAGATAATTGATTGATATTAACAGTTTGCAACAAATTTATGCAAATGTATTGCATGGTTATAACGACGAAGGTTGATGTGGATGTGATGCAGATTGACACACATTGTATAGTAAAAATTTTATCTTTAATAAAAAAAGGAAACTCTGTCTGCTATAAAAATCTACAATTTTATTCTGGTCTTGGTGAAACTTTGTGAGCTAGACATTTAAAACAAGAGGAAGGTCGCCGTTTACGTTTTATCCGGACATATATCCCCTACAGAGCGGCTCGCGTTAGATTTCGATATTTCAATATGAAAAGTGAATTTTTCTATTGTTGATTCCTTCGTAATTATTATTTCCAAGTTTTAAAAGTGTCGCCACCTGTGTGACTTATTTTACATGATAACTCACGGCATTAGTGTTTCAGTTGATACGCTTATTGTAAAAAAAAAAAAAAAAAATTTTAAACGATTCATGTATAATATAATATTATCAAAAACCTAATTTAAATCATGATTAATACGATTTTGAATATAAGACGGGTACCCAGTATAAACTATGAAATTCCCTTCGTTTCGTTTGGCGAACTAAAGACACTCGGCAGTGTCAACCGACCGGAATAGTAATGCGTTTATTAAAGTTTAGTAGCGTATCCAGTGGCGGATATTGGGGGGAGTCTTTAGCCCCCATAGAACAATATCAAGTCCCTCTCCTCCCCCCCCCGGAATGCTTTAATATCTCTACTACGCTTATAAAATAATTGTAGAACATAATCAAAACTTTTTAAGCCAATTTTTCAATCATTTTTTTCATCGTGTCAAGCACCTTGTCCCCCTCCCCCCATATATGACAAAATATTCACCTAAATATACTACCTATAGTAATAGTACTTTCATAAAAAAACGATGTTAATATTTCAGTTGATTTAAACCATCTAAACGCCAGACAAAACCTCGTGGCAATCGTGTTTGACGGATTTCAATTATTGAAAACGGATTACGATTCATTTAGGTTCCTTTACTGCGATATATGTGAGGTTATATTTAAACTATAAATACTTAATACCTAATTGAGAATTTTAAACTCCGAAATATTTTCCTCACTACGTCATTGTATAATTAATCACTCAGTGGCTCGTATACATTACATTTATATAAATGCATAGTACATAGTTCTATATAATATCCACTAAGACCTTATGTCTATTATTATAATAATTGATTAGTATACAGGTAAGCGAAGGTAAATATAGTTTATACATAACATTTTAATTGCGTACAATATAAAATTTAATTTTTACGGGTTTTAAAATATTATAGGTGTCGTGTAAGTGCCTATAAATGAGACTAAATAAGACTATTCATTTTTTCGTGCGGCCGATCGTTATTATTTATCGGTTCGTGTATACTTAGGTATACGAATCGTTGTAATTCTTAATTTATGTTACCGACGTATAATTTCTTAAGTCAATTGCCATCGGTGACAAGTCCAATAAACCCGCATCGAAAAAAAAATAAAAATTACTAGCCGCTATCACCCGGCCTTGCTCTGGTCAAGTTTGGTTATCCAGTACCGTTGCTAAATGATACTAAACTATGGAAACAAAATATTGTTGTTTTTTTTTTATCCTATATTTTCTTTCTTGTGACAACTAAATTAAATAGGTGTAACGACAATAGTTGTTTTAGATTCTGATCGGAGTGAGGGTCTTTTGGATTTACAATATGTATATATATAATTTTTATTTATTTCTGTACACAACTTTTCTACAAGAATACTTTAACCGATCTTTACATTCCTATACTTTTTCCGATAGAAAATTTTGTTTAGTTTGTATTTTAGATATACCTATTAGTTTTATTAACGCGGCATAAAAAAACTACAAAAAAAATAAAAACAAAAATACGTAAAAACGGCAACACCGTCTCGAACTGGATTTTTATTCTATCTTTTTTATTTTTGTTGTTCACTGGCGTGGGGGGAGGGGTTATCGTTTTTCGTTTGCAATTTATCGTTCCGTACAGATAAATTAAATTCCTACTATCTACATGTATACTATACCTTCCCGACTTTGTACGCCTTGTAGCCCGTTTCAACCGCCAAGGTAAACCCATAAATCAACAAAAATAATCCGTTTAGGGGTTGAATTCCGGAATAGAACATTAGCCTACGTTACTCGGGTATAGTGCGTAGTTATCTGTTGGCTAACGAAAATATTAGAATCACAAGGTAGCTCCGGCGATTATCCCCTACATACAAACTAACTAACGAACCTAACCTAACCTCCTCTTTATAATATTATTGTACGGATGACAATTATTATTACACCGGTGTCCAGCTCCTCTCCCGTATAAATGTATCGGAATCCGGCCGTTCGGGACAAATGTCTCCGCGGCCGTTCGAATACGGCCGGGGGCGTGTAGCACGAAAACATTCCGCTGCACGCCCGTGGCCGCGGGGATCTACGCAATAATATTATAATAATCCGACGTGTCCCCGGTAGATAGCGATGAAATATTGATATTGTTAAAATATGGAAGTAATTATGTAATATATCAAACAAGCGTAAATAACACCGTGGGGACGAGGTCACTGTAATTCTTTAAAAAAAAAATTAATAAATAACCATATTGCACGCGTTCGTAATTTTAAATTACGAAAATACTTGTATATAATACAGTTCCGGGACGACGGCGGCGGCGGCGGCGGTTGCGGGCCGGTTGTCAGAACATACCTACGTTTTATCAATACGAACAATATCAAAAACCTTGGAAACGGAAAAGTTATCCGGCCGCCGCCGCCGCCGCCGTCGTACGTTACGTATTTATAAAACACGGGTGCCGCCGTACGCGCAAAACCCGACCCAGGTATACGCGAACCGATCAATAATAACGATCGGCTGCGCGGATACATTTTCAGTCTCGGCCGGTCCAACAAAAAACAAACAAACAAACAAACACACAAACAATATTAAACAGTCCGAGCGCGTAATGTCCGCATTTAAATAATATTATGATAAATAATATAAATCCGACGCGGAAGTTTTTCGTACTGTTATATTATTATATCTACGTGTTGTTATTATTGAGTATTATTCTATTGGGAATTAATTTCCGAATTAATATGCACCGCTGTACGCAGCCGCAACGCGCTCCAACGTACAATTTTTTCGTTTATAAAAAATTTTTTTTTTTTTTGTGTTGGTCTTTTACATATTTACATTCACCGTTGGCTAAAACCGGGCACTTACCCGAAACCTGTAATATTTTAATACCCGTAAAAAATTCAATTTTATAATTCACGCAATTAATATGTTATTATGTTTAAGGCCCTATCGACCATGAGCTTACCCGTATGCTAATAAATTATTATAATAATAGACTTAAGGTTTAGGTTTTAGGTGGCTTTATATAGAACTATGCATATATATATATATATATATATAAATGTAATATATACGAGCCACGGGATGATTAATTATACAATGGCGTACCGAGGAAAATATTACGTTTGAAATTCTCATTTAGGTATCAATTATGTACATGTTAAATTAAATAAACGTTATCGTAGGGAGAAGAATTGTAACAGGGTATATCGAAGATATTTTGGGCGCGATTATAATTCCGTCACCACTGGCAACGGATATTATTTTCGATGACGAGACCCAGCCCGTCCGGTTTTGATTTTCAAATATAGCAACCCCTAATACATATTCCGTAAATATACGGAAGTTAGATTGAAACGGATTTCGGCGACGAAATTATGTAATTTTCGTAGGGCCCTTTGACGGGATATTCCATTTTTAAATACGTCGTTGGTCGACTACCCACGAAACGACAAACCTAATAAAGGAATACGGTATTGCCGTTTGAATATCGAACGTGGACAATGGTTCGACAGTCCGGTAATGTAACATTTTTCGTTTGTTTCTTAAATTTTCAAAAAAAACAAAACAATTAAAAAAAATGTTAATACTCTCCGACGGGGCGATATTACAATTCGTTTCCAATTTTGTACAATTTGAATTTTCTCTCTCTGAATTACCAACCCGCGTAGATACTGTCCAATTTTAGAGAAAAGGATACGGCCGTTTTTATGGATGAATAATGATGTTTTATACGTTTATTATTATATATATATTTTTTTTAAATTTGTATTCTCTTTATCGTCGTATAAATAAAAGGCGAAATAATTTAAATACATTTTGTTTTTTTTCGTTTTCCGATAAAACAATTACATTTGTATTTCCGACGTAGTATAGGAACCTAAATGAATCGTAATCCGTTTTCAATAATTGAAATCCGTCGAACACGATTGCCACGAGGTTTTTTCTGGCGTTTAGGTGGTTTAAATCGACTGAAATATTAACACCGTCTTTTTATGAAGGTATTACTACTCATAGGTGAATATTTTGTCACATATGGTGGCGAGGGTGTAGGGATGTTTGACACGATGAAAAAAATGATTGAAAAATCTCCTAAAAAAGTTTTGATTATTTTCTACAATTTTATGTTATAAGCGTAGTAGAGATATTAAAACATTCTGGGTGGGGGAGGGGTTTGATATTAATCTATTCCGGAAAAAAAATAAATAAATTAACGAAACGAATATTACGATAATATGTGTTTGGGCAAACGCGGACGGATCATAATAGGCGTATGGTGATCAGATAAAAAAAATCAAAAAAAAGTACATTTTGAAACTTAGCATAAAAAATAAACCCTCCCTTAAGCGAATTGCCTATAGGTGATCTCCATCAATATAAATATTTTTCTTTTATCTGATTGCTCTATTATTTCTATTTCTATTATCAACTATTAAAACTAATTATTTGAAATTATAATTTTATTACAATGTCGACTTATTAGGTGTGTCTTTATGATGAAAATACTTTGAAAATGAATACATTAAAAATGTAAGACATGTATAATTATTGAAAAACACAAGTTTATTAATATGGTTCCTACATATAAGGGTCTACATATTTGCATATGTTCGACAGTATGATAAGCTAAAGTTCCCTTTTTTGCGGCAAGTTGCAAATGTCCAGTAGTAAGATTGTTATTTAAAAAAAAAAAAATGATTTGCCTTTTAACCTGATCGAACAGCATTTAAGACTACTCGATGTTTTTTTTTTCATTGATATGAATTTTATATTGCTGCGACCGCTAGTTGATACACACACATATTCACTTTTACATGTACCACAGTACACATTATGAGGAGATATTGAAGTCGTCGGTTTTATAAAAGTAAACTCATTGTGTAGATTTGAATTAAATACACATTTTCTACGAGACGGGCACACAATATTTTCAAAAAAAAAAAAAAAAATTTCATATTATACTTAACACTATTGTTAAAATCAAAAACCAGTACTGTACTACGATAAAGAGTAATAACTTACGCTTAAACTTATAGGCCTGGGTGTTACCAATTATTATATTGTCATTTATCAAACCTATTGATCGTATAAAACTGTATATAGACTGTAAATTTATTTACTTAAATAGAAAAAAAAAAAAAACTTATAGGTAGGTACATAAGACGTAAGCAATAACGAATGTTTCGAAAAGTAATTCTATACGAACAAAAACGATACAACGCGGTGGCGGAGTCATTTTTTAACGTGAAACATGACGTGATGTTTACACGACAAGTAGACAATAACATTTACCGCATAAAAAAGAATTAATGCGTTACGACAATAATTCCGACAACGACTCGGATGAATTTAATGGAAAAAAAAAAAAAAAAAAAACACACACACGTAAATATTTAATCGTAATTAATACGCCAGACAATAATATTATAATTGACGGGATCATACCTGTATAGAAAATATTCAAGATTTTTTAACGCGTTAGTCATTTTTTTTTTTTGTTGCCGTGTTGTTCACCATAATAATATTATACTGCAGTACTCGGGCACCGGAGATTAACAATTGCATATACATATATAATTATTGTATACGAGCACGTCGATTTATCATTTATTATGTTAATTTAATATACACGTGTAGGTATGACATTCGATTATCATTATAACAGAGTACGATTGTCTCGTTATCGTTAAAATCGTAAATTGTCCGGTATGTCGTTCAGAAACAAAAAAAAAAAATAAATCTAAATCTACGTCCACCTATATCTACGTAGGTTTAACATTAAAAATTGTTATATCGCATTCGTCGCATATGGGCATAACGAAGGCGGTGTACTAAAAAAAAAGTACTCTTCTTTTTTTGCAGGTTTTTTTTTTTTTTTTTCCTATTCAGTGACCGTACAAATAAAATAAAACGAAATAACGTAAAACAGAAAAATGCCCCTTCGCTATGAGCCGGAGAGCCTGCTAAACCTGGCGGAAGACAGAGTCGTGGCCGAACTGGTGCGGAAGTGCCACACGGAGTACGGGATGACGGCCGCGCGGGCGCCCGCGTACCACTGTACCAAGTACCGGATACGGCCCCTTTGGAGCCCGTCCGTCGTGCCCACGCCGCTCCGGCGCCGGCTGCTGGACAAGTGCATGGACGCGGTCCGCGACAGCCGTTGGTCCGGCGGCGTTTCGGTGGCGGCCGACTCCGTCCCGGTGCATTTGCTCACCGTGCTGCTGGACGCCGACATCAGACGGCTGAGCGTCCAGCTGTGCTGCTATTACGGGTGTAGCCATCAGAATGCCCTGCTCGAGACGTTGGCGGCCTACGGCAAAGGTCTCACCTCGCTGGAACTGATCAGGCCCACTCTATTGCGTTTAGGTAAGCAGTGTCCGTCTTCGGTACAACGGTATTTTATATTAGAACCAAAGGTATTTCAAATTTTTGACGTCATACGATACCGGTAATTACCGTATATAATAGATTACAATAAACTCGTGGTATTCAAAATAAAGTACTTGTATAATATACGGACAGATTTGAAATAAATAATATTCAAAAGGTATCATCAGTACGTCATTTTAGATTCCTAATAAACAAGAACAATAGAACTATTTTTTTTTTTTTTAATTTATATCATCTCATCTCGTTGAACAATTTATAAACTATTTTTTTTTTTTTCAATTCGTGTTATCCAATGTAAGAACGTAAGATTGCAACAAGTGCATATTTTAATAACGGAATATTTTAAAATACCGCACTATACCGAAATAACTGTGTTACCGGTATCCAGTATTTTTGGAAATATAAATGATCTTATCAAAATACGTATCTTAGATACAATAAATTTATCCGCGATAATTACGCGTTTATTCTCCGTGCATCAAGTATTTCAAAACGGTTTTATCGACGCAAGTTAATCCGATATAGGTAAATTAAAAAAGATATTTTATACCTAAAACCGATTAGATTCCCGTTGCGCATGGCTCTTTTCATCGTTCCTATAAATTATATAGTTATTGTTATTTTCGTTTGTATGTCAATATAAAAAAAACACACCTACAACGAAAACGATTTTATTTTTTTTATTCCAATTTGCAAATACGCATTGTACGTATAGGTAACTAATTCTTAAATCAATTGCGAACCGTGACTAGAATATTATAACAGGTATACATATATGGACAGCATATTATTATTAGATAATATTGCTGCACACTTCCGTGAGATAATGCCGTGAAGGCGAATCGTAAACCAATAGCTTACACCGAAAACTTCCTGTTGAATCGTTATATATTTTTTTTTTTAAATTTTTTTTTATTAACAAATTCTATTATATCATTTTATAGGTATTGATTATTACGAGCTATCGCTTATGTATAACACACATTTAAAAGACAAGAAGTTTAATGCTTTCATCTAAATTCCTAATGTATAAATATTATAACATATTACGTACCTAGTTAAAGATAATATATTATTAATTATAATTATAATTTTTAAAATTAACACTATTTCAATTTGATTCGTTACGAAATATATTTACGTTGTTCGCTATCTAATAATAAATCACTTGATTTAACATATTGTCCAATATGTATTATTTATTTTTATTAGAAAGTTGAAATATACAATTTATTTAGAATAAAAAATATATATTTTTTGTAAAAATGTTTTACATTAATTTTAATTCGGAATAAATAACTTGGATAGGTAACAGAATTTCGATTCGGATGAATTACAGTGACTGTCAGATACTACTAGAAGGAAATTCGAAATTCGATAACTTTAATATATAATTCATTATTAACCAATGGTATTTTTCAGATATGCAATTGTTCCACTCTGTTCTATTGTCGATGGCCAATTTGAAACATTTGGTGATAAAGAATATCGCTTGCGATAGAATTCTTAAAACCATCGGCGTGTCGTGTTCTCAACTAGAAATACTCGACATTTCGCATTCAAGCAAAGTAACAGACGATGGAATAAAAAACTTATTACTCCAAATCGAATTTAGAGACAAATCGATCGACATCAATACACGTAAACACCAATCAACGAACATGTCCTGGTGGCATGCTATAAAATCATTGTCAAGGTAATCGCATTAAAATATTGGTTTTCGGAACAAAAACTTCTATACTACGGAGCGTCATTGAGAATAATAATTAAAGGAACAATATTTTTTCCTTGTGCGCAGACCGATTTTAAATAATTTACTTTTACACGCATTGATATCGGTCAAACTATGCAACACCGTATTATAACGTACAAAATAAATAAATATAATAACGATATATAAATATATATTTTTTTTTTTTTTTTTTTAGAAAAATCAAAATGAAATCTAGCGGACAGAATAAAATAACCGATTTATCATTTCTCCTGGAATGCAGCCAAAAACCGACAAAGTTATGTTCCACGTTATACACGTTGAATATCGCTAACACGAGCGTTACTAGCAACGGAATCCTACTGGCTTTACAAAATATACCCAATTTGGAAACACTAGGTGAATACTGTCACATTGGAAAGGCTCTGGAGCTATTGGCGAAATGTCCAATGCGTTCCAATAAACTGCAACTGACAATGGCCAACGCGTGTCGCACAACTCCATCGAGATTGCAAGCGCTTTGCAATGTATGCACAAAATTAAACAGACTGACCATAACCGAACCGTTGCACTCTCCGCTTATGCTCAATCAGTTGCCGAAATCGCTGACGATATTAAATTTACAAAATATTCCTACCGAGCATACGTGGTTAGACGGTTTGAACAAATTTCTATCCGGACCGCAGGCGCACATTTTACGAGAATTATATTTGAAATTCCGGATAGACGCTGTGTCACAGACGGTCGACTTGAGCATTTGTTTACCACGGATGGTCAATCTCGAGACACTGTTAATAGACGGAGTTGAATCGACATTAAAAACAGTCACTATGGATATCGCGTTGGAAAAGCTGGAAAAAATCCAACTTAGTAAAATTGATAGCCCAAACACTCTACAACGGTTACTAGAATATACACCGTGTTTGAAAGTGTTTCACGTTTATACTTGTTCGGGGCTAAACGGTTTGAATTTTGTAAATTCACTTAACTCTAAAACGACACAACTCGCCGCCACAACACGAATTTCTAAAAATTTGAACTGCGTGTATATTAACAATTTACAGAACGGAAATATTACAACGGTGCAGTATATTATGGACGTGTGTCCGGAAATACATAAAATTGGCAACGTAAATAATTGGGGCATTAGTGAAGAAGAGATCAAAGTGTTGAACACGTGGAAACATAAAAATAATTTCAAATTAGAATTGCACACAAATTCGCATTGGTATTGTTCAGAATGTTTTCCTATTTTGTGATCAAATATTTTATACGAAACTGATGATTATTTTAAATTATATGCGTTTTTATTGTTGATTTGTGTTTTTTGTGTACATATCTACTTACCCATATGGCACATTATTATTCCTTAGAAAACATATTTAAGTACCATACTGTTTACAAAATATATGTAATACCGTTTATTAATCAATGGCAATCGATGCTTCTAAATAAATAATAATTTAAAACAAAAAACGATTTCGGTTATTAGATCATTTTTAACCATTTTTCAGACTAAAGTTCAATAAAAACTGCGATCAAAATAAATTATAGGTAGTAAATGAATAGATTTTTTAAATAAAAATCATATAGACAGAGGCGACAAATGCTGGTATGGCGTCCTTCTTAGTATTTGAATTATCGAGAAAATGTAATAATTTCATGATCGATGAAGAATATTTTATTAATTGTGCTTATTAATAAATTGCAGATCGTTTAAACACGATATGTTACTAGTTCAACATTTAACTGCTTACCTAATAGTTTTTAAAATATATTTTGTCTCTGTGATATTTCACAGAGACAAAATATATTTTAACTTTACTCACACTCAAATGAACTCTTACAAGGTATTTATTTGTAACTTTGTAAAACGAAACTAAATAGTATAGTTATAATATCTCACCTCACAGAATCCATGGTTTGCAAGTATAGTTAACACCAATTTCGAGTCAACATTTAACAACTTATATGACATGTTGACTTGTTTCCAAGGAACATCGTCCAAATTGCCATCCAACGCAGACTGATTAAAAACACAAGTTTCATTGCCATTGGAAGAACTGAATGTATACTTTGTGTATTCGTCGTTGTTATTTTTTCCACCCTTGTTTGTAGTGTTGTCCATTTTATAATCGGTAAGTAAAATAGTTTACTGTAATGTAGTAATAACTTATATTCGATTTTATAATATTAAATAACTTTCGGTACAATACTCAGCAATCAACAATTTCATCGATCCAACATTCAGTAATATTTATTGTAAACAAAATGTACACAGTCTATCATGGTTCAAACCACAGATAACAGAATAAACAAAAATGAGATGAATTATTATAAACATTAGATAAGAGGGGCCGTCTCCATATCAATTGTTATCAATTGATAACAGGACTATAATTTTGATAATACTAATTTACTTAAAATTCGTTGATTTTTAAACTCTAAATTATTATTATTTTTTTGTAATAAAAGACGACGGTTTCTTGAATTTTCATTTATTAATTCACATCTATTTATGGCATCGACGATGAATATATTAAATACAACTGCAAGAAATACTATTAATTGCGTAAATTCAATCTGTGAAAACAAAGCTGTTCCTAATCATATATATATAAATATTAATATCTATGCTCCGAATGTGTTGGAAACATCACTGGAAACTGTGGCAAACATTTTAAAATGATTTTTACTAGTAAGTGTAGTATGAGCTGTTATTTATTATTTTTTGAGATTTTTGTTATTATTACATCAATTTTAAGCAACTATATTTAAATTGGCAGACTTCTTCACAAAGTATTTCAACTGAACGGATAAACAAATAAAAGGCACTTTTAACAGTTTCAACAATTCAACTACAAGTATGTTGTTATGTTTTATATAAATTATAATATAAGTCTTAATATTAGGTATGCAATTATGTTTAGGTCATTCCAAAGAGGACAATTTGTCTCACAGCTTGTACAGTCCATTTATCAGCTCATTCATAAACAGTTTACACGGGATCTTAATTGTAAGTCAAACGTATTGTTTATAGTATTTGGTTATACATATGATTTTTTTTTTCATATTAATGAAAGTTAACATACTTTTTGCATATTAATGGTAACAACATTTTACTAATTGTGTATGTTATTCATTATTTTCTGATTAACTAGATATGGAACTGCTCAGCAAATAATGTTACCAATGGTTTTATTTTGGACATCAAACAGTGCATAAAATGTAAAACAGTACTGTAGATTTTGCTGTCATGTACCTAAGCTCTTTACAGACGGTCAAGCCAATGTGACTCTTAGTAGAGTTAGATCTTTAGATGAACTTCAAATCAATGAGCTAGACAGATCAAAGTTAAATTAAAAAAAAGCTATGTGGCACCGTAACTCTAGCAAAAATGGTCTTCTTGAAGGATCATCGATTAAGAAACAAATGTAAATTAAATTAATGAAACCAAAAAATAAGCCTATGAAAAAAATTATATTGAATGTACTAAAAAATAATAATCAATATGTAATAACTTTTTTTTTTAAAAAAAAAAACAAGCTTTTATTAGAAAAATGAACAAAAACAAAAAAATAACCAATTCTGGATTTTGTCAGTGTTGCATTGTAATTGTTAACACATGGGTCTTAACAATCTTTAGAATGTCTATAATGCACACTTTTATTTTAGTCACATGTCTAAATAGTTTTATAACTTAATTTAATGTTTCTCCTCATGTTTAAGCAATTCAATTATTTATTATTAATTATGATCTAAGGCCAAAGTGAGATTTTTTTCTTCTTTTTTCCGTCTATTTTTTTTTTTTCATAATTATTTATATTATAATTTACTTATATAAAATTGTATTAATTATGTATATAATTACTTTTAGGTAATTCCATGCCTGTCAATTTTTGCAACAGCTTATGCATTTACCAACTTAATTTAGTTCATATGGGATACTGTAGAGTTATTGTAAGTTATACAAGTAATTTTTATCAAATGAATGTAACATATTATTTTTGTAATTTTTTAGTATCTTCAAAATTGACTATATCTATTAAATCATGAGCTGTTCTGTTGAATAATATGACTAGATGACCAGCCTTAAGGTAATATCTCAAAGACCAAAGCGATTGCCATTGACATTTATGTACAATCTTCGAATAATCCTTGTATAATGTAATATAAAGTATAATATTTATTTGTCATAAATTACTATGTATTTAAAAAAAGTATAGTTAGCTGATTGAAACAAATTGTATTTTTCCCTTTATCAATTTTGATATTATGTATCAGTGATTATTATATATTTGATGAACGAAATAAAATATTTTAGTTTTACCATTACATAATTAAAAAACAAAAAAAAAGCATACCTATTTTACTTTTACATTACCTACACACAGTGCGTAAATTAGAAAAATAAAACAAGAGATAAGATAGACTTCATAGTTATCAAAAATGTGTTATAGTTTAAACATTGTATTATTGTATATATTAACATATATTAAACATAAATATTTATAAATATTTTAACACAATCTTTATAAATAATTTTAAAAAACAAATTCACTATAATAGATGTGATCTTTTGTAATAATTATATAAGTAATATTTTTAATTATATAGATATTTTCTAGTTGAACTGAATTATAATATGTAAACAGTAAACACTTTAATATTAATACAAAATTGCAAATAATACATAAAAAGTTATAAAAGAAGTTGATGGATATTAGTGAAAATCAATAAAGTAATTAACAAACAACCAGAGACATGAATAAATTATGTATTATTCTGTTTCCTAATAAAAGCAACATGAATTCAACATTCTTTTAAAAAATGTTAAACATTTGTCTATGGTTCCATAACACAATGATTCCTGTAAATGTAACTGTGACCGCCGCTGTATCAGACATCGTCCCCGCGACTCTTGGCGAACTATTATCACGGCGGAATTTTATTTATTTTATGCGATTAACGTTTAAGAAAAAAAAAAAAAAAAAAACGAAAATATATAATATAACATTGGACGACATATCTACGCCGTGCATATTAATTAATTACGGCTGGGATTTACTTTTGACATAGGTATTATAAGAGATCTATCAAGATGAAACGGATTAATACAATTGAAAATCAGTTAATTCGCACATGTTACGGACTCTGTTCTTAACCGGTCCATAGATGGCAGATCGGTTAAGCCAGGATATTAGAAACTATAATCCATCGAATTAAATAAGTATCTAATAAATAATGTTTACGCGCAGGTGCAATTGTAACCGGACGCTGTTCGTGTCGTATTTTAATATCATTATAAATATTTCATTACACGTTACTAAATTATAATATTAAGCCAAGACAAGGTTGTCGATTCGATTAGAATAAAACTAGGCACGTGTGTAAATAAATTTAATTTAAGTCAGGGTGTAGAGTACACGGATAGAGTTAGTGCACTTTGTTATAATTTGCAGAATAACTTACATTTGTCCATTGTAAAAAAAAAAGTAAACTGTAAACTGAACCGGCACGTAACACATATATAATTTTTAAAATATTATTATTGTCGTTCTGCGCATTATAATCAAATACGATTATGATATGATATGATATTGAGATTATTTTTATTAACTCGACCTAACTCAAACCTCCAGATGGAAACGACAGGGTCGCGGTGTGTTTGTGAAACCTTTTTTTTTTTTTTGGTTTAAACCGGCAATACCCCCGCCTCCCGGAAACGCCGTGAGGCACTACTTCGGCAGTCGGGTCGCCAACATTTATTAATTAAACGAAAGTACAAATAAATGTTTGAGCAAAATCCCGTTTTCCCCTAAGGCGGGGCGGGCTCACATGTCAAGAGTTACAAAAATTTCGTGCCCTACGACGGGATGGGCAGTGGCCGGGCCGAAGCCCGCTTGCTGCCCTCACAAAGCAGTGGGGGGGGGACACTTCCTACCGGCGTCCCGGCGGGCGGTCTAGCGACTACGACGGGGCCGCTGTCAACGACGGCGGCGATGCGCTTGAAGAAGCCGCACGCCGGCGAGAGTCGAGGGCTTCTTGGCGCTGCCGTTCTGCCGACTCCTTCTCCGCGAAGTTGTTTGCGAAACCTCAACCTCGACTCACTCAACGGTGAGATGGCGTGGAGATTCTATCGGATCGGACCAATCTTGGCGTCTGACAATCTTATCGCCGAGAAGCCGTCGCGCGTTTAGTTTTCTGTGTGTCCGCGTTATATAATTATTATTGGTGGTGTACCTATACGCAATACAATTCGTGTATTTCGGGTTATTATTTTCGTTAAATTTGCCCACGTTAATCGTATTGAATTAATAATGCGCCGGTCGCGATAATAATCGTTCACCGTTTATCGGTGTCGGCCTGTGTGACGAGTACATTTTTTTCTTCGTGTCTACATTACGACAGCGCATCGTTCGGCCGACCGAGAAAATGGAATTGCCAACAATTCGGCAAACCGACGCGTTCGGAGAGTGTTAATTTTTTTTTGTCTTTTGACAATTTATCAAACACACAGATCTATAAATGTTACATTACCGTTGTTTTCGAAGGGTGAAACCACCGTCTACGTTTGATATTCAAACGGCACTACCTATTCCTGTAAATAGATTTGTCGTTTTGTGGGCACGGAGAGTGGACAGACAGTTTTAAAAGTGGATTATCTCGTCAACGGGCCCGACGAAAATTTCAAATTTCTACACCGAAATTTATTTCAACTCTAACGCCGCGCACAAAGTTACCGTTTAGTGCGTCTTCGGACTTTTGCCGTGTACAAACGACGGCAAAGAGAAATTATTTGAACGGCGACGCGAATAAAAAAAGTTCGGACGACACCGCGACTATTCCGCAGCCGCAGTAACTCGTTTCCGCGGATTGTACGTGCGCGCGTACCTAGCAAAATTATTATGTATAGTGTTTTTGTTTTGTGCCAGAAATCGGGTTTTTTTTTTTTTTTTTTAAATTGTTTTTGGCGAATTACATAAAATTAACTTTGTGCTGTCGCGGTAGTCGTTTGTCAAGGGCGAATTTGATGGTTTCGATACGACAATTGCCTACGACTGTGACGGCCAGGTACTTACAAATTATGTAGAAGATGACGTTAAGTTTAAATTTAATATAGGTATTTTTTATTTATATTATATCTGTGAGAAAACATTATTAACACTAAAATTAAATGTTAAAGTATTAAATATTGTCTCTACCTACTAGGAATAAATATATGGTTAACCTTGAATTAAAATTATAGGTCTTGCTTTCGATTAAAAGTCAAAGTAGCCTAATGTATATTTATCTTGAGGTAATTACTTTGGTCTTACTGTATTTAGAGTAAAACTCTCAGGAACATCGACAAGGCCGGATTAACGATTAATTGGGCCCCGGGACACCAGGCACTTACAGTGGGGGGTGGGGGGCCCTTTTAACTTAAAAAATTGTTATTACTACATTTTTACAGTTTAAATCGCAAGTATTTATTGTGTAATCGTGTAATTTTTTCATTAAATACGTTCATGTGAAACAGAAACAAATACCATTCAAGGTGATTTTGGAATAATTTTTACGTTTTAGAATAGTTAAAGACAACACCGCAATCACCAGGGTACCAGGGCATATTGATTTTCAATTAACTCGAACGAGAATACAGTTATTAAATGTTAAAAAGTGATCTTTTTTTTTTTTTTACAATTAAAAAAACCGAAACATTTTTATTAATTGGTATTTAACTTTATGGATTATAGATCATTGCCTAGATAAAGTTGCGATCTTTAATTTTCATCGTTTTACGATTTTAAATCGTAGTGCTTTTGATTTTTTGACATGCCGTTTTCGTGTTCAAAAACGCGAGCGCTGACTCACGTCGGCACACCGACATATCGAAACAAGTATTAATTAGTTATATAAAATTTATAGATTTAGGTTCCGCAATTGAGTAGGAAATCCGACGATTAATATTAATTTTATAATAATTAAGTCGTCGCAATTTGCGAAGAAACATCAAGTATAATAATAATAATAATAATAATAATAATAATAATAATGATATTAAATAATATAATAGTAATAATAATAATAATAATAATAATAATAATAATAATAATAATATAATAATGATATAATAATAATAATAATAATAATAATAGTATAATATAATAATGATAATAGTAAATATAGTAATAACATTATTTTATTTCCCATAATATTATATTATGATATAAACGTGTAATATTTTAGGAGACAAAACGTAATAGTAGATAGATAGATACACATATTATATGAAACGAAAAAAAAAATAATAATAATACAAATAATACGATACAGTAATATTACGCAATATATATTGTTTTGTGTAGGATATTTTATAATATCGTAGTTATTTCTTCGGATAATAATAATAATAATAATAATAATAATGATAATCTATAATAATATATTATTATAGATTATAGATTTAAATGAAAAAAAAAAAAAAAAAAAATCCTTTGTTTTCTTTTATTTTGCCGGTTTCGGACGACGCGATCGCGTCGAAACGGATAGTAATTAGAACACCTAGGGCATAGAGAATCTCTCGTTAACCGGCGATTCCGTGACGCGGCCTGTTCGGGTTGGCGCGGTTTCGATCTGACGGCGGGCGAACCCTTGGGGAGCACCGGCCAATGGCCGCGATCGGAGTTGTCGGGCCGACCGTGGGGTAACCCCGTCGCCGCCGACGGGTAAACGTACCGAACGTGTTCCCGGGGTCTTCCCTGTTGGTACGCTCGCCCACCGTGCGATTCGCAATCGACAGCGACAATTATAATTAATAATAATAATAAAATTTAATATTAAATGTAAACTGAAACGATAATAATATTGTAATAGTATATTAAATCCTATGGCTAAATCCGTTCGGGGCGACTTTAACGCCCCGGCGGGCGAATCGCGCGAATAAATAGCGGACCGCCGTCGGCGTGAATACGGTAAATATTTTTTTTTTTTTTTGTTTTTTTTTTCCGCGCAACATATCGGCGATTTTTATCACTATTTGCGCGGCGGTCAATTTAACACCCGCCGCCGTCTTATCATATAAGCCTATACAACAATTCCTATACGGTACGCGCGTGTGTTTTAATGCATTTTAATGTAATTATATCGTACGAATAAACAAAATAATAAAGATTCGCGGTGGTCGTATTATATAATAATATATTATACGAATAATTATAATTATTAGCACGTGACGTCACCGTTGCGCGACTTACGAAAAATCGACAACAAAAACTGATATTCTCGTCGTTCACGAGTATATACGTACTAAAAACGTATTAGAAATATCTATTATATAAATACTCCTAATAAGACAAAACGATAACCACACTATGGTTTTTTTTTTTTTTTTTTTTAACAATTATTATCGGATATTATACAATATATTCTATATATTGTAACACCCGCGGTGCCATCTTAAACTATTTATATATATATATACACTTGTATTATATTTTTTTTTTTTTTTACGGGACGAGTCGAATAAAACGTATGCATAAATTATAATTATTTTACGTATGTAAAAATAGACGAGAAAATTGACGGGTGCGCGTTGTGAATGTGATTATCTCTTATGACTTTTGGAACCAAATGAACCAGAAGAGCAGCGGCGTTTTCGAACATTTGCCTTCGAGTTTCGCGCGGAGGGAGGCGCGGACCCGGAAAAATTACATTTTCATATTAACGTCGCCAGGTCGTATAGGTCCTGCGATTTATTTTCCTAGTAACCTACATTCCTATTTAAGTATAAATTATTTTACTTTTCGATTTTCGATAACAACAAAAGCAAACGAGTTTTGGTTTAGCCCCCGACCCCCCGTCCACCTATTTGTGATTTCTAGATCCATTCCTGGGCACCAACCCCCCATAAGCGGTGTCGTGTTGACATTGTTTTTTTCAGGATCAAAGATGACAAGAAGACGGATATATTTTTTAATAGTTTAACAAATACCTGATGATGACAACTAACGAAATTGGCGGTTTTAATGTACGTATAAAATGTATATTGTGTATCGGATTTCGGTATTAGGTGTATTTTAATGAAGTTTTAATAGGATTTACAAAGTTTTGACGGCATATTTATTGATAAAGTTTTTGATTCGACGGTGGCATTTTCGTTTTAACAAATTATACCGGAGTATTACACTTAAATATAAGTACAGACTCACGAAAAAATTCCGAATATTAGGTAAATTTCAAATAAAGAAGCATTTTTTGTAATACTACCCGTAATTTATCGTGAATTGTTGTGCCATCAAAATCGAATAAAATATTTGAAACGGTAATATTGTGCGTTTTCGATACATACAGTTTTTGTATACGCCTAGGTAATAATTCAAATGGAGCGAGAAGACATTTTTTTAAATTTATCACGGGTAACCGATAATTTATTAAAATAATAATATTAATAATATGTCTTGCAATAAATTACTTATTACTGTGCAAATTATTAGATTATCGAATAAATTATACTAACCGTATTGTACACATAAAAAAAAAAACCGTTTACTATATCGAACATTGATAGGCAAGAGGACATAAGTGACATTTTAATAATAGTGTTCCACAAAAAAAAAAGTTTTATATTTTAATTATTTTTAACTTTCTATAATCCGATCAGAAATAAGTTTAAATAAAATATAAATTGACAACCCCATTTCCGCTTTAGACTCTGTCGCTTACGCGGTATTCAACAAATTTAACTCGTGGAGCTTATGCCGAAACTTTTAGAGCGGAATCGAGCCATTTCTAATGGAGAGGCGGCTGACACCATTTTATCGTCGACAAAGTCGGTGTTTCTGAATTTTTGCTAACGAAAAGTGATAATGGCCAAAAGCGTCGCTGCCGACGTCCTTTCGCCAAACGAGGTTCGATACGGTAAACGGTTGTAGTTGTTTAAAGAGTCGTAAACCGTTTGTGGACAACGGTGGACCGCGGTGAGCCGCCCGAAAAAAAGTGCGCTCTGGCCGCTGCTGTACACGTGCACTGTCGTGTTAACGACTCCGAGTTTCCTATTGAGACCAGGCGTCGTCCGCAGCCGAAAAACCGAATGGTTTTCATTTAAATGTTGTGAAATCGAACGTTTTTTGCACGTACGGCTATTCTAATTCAACAACGGCGACAATCGTATCGCAAAAAAAAAAAAAAAAAAAATGTCGCACGCACAGTAAAAACCGCGGAAAACAGTACTCGTAGTACGGGGGGGGGGGAGTCCGTATACACGAATAGATAATAAAATATATTTGTACATAATATTATTTATAATAAATCAGCGGGTAGGTAATCCGGGAGAATCACGTCTCGAGTCTCGCGACTAACATATACGGTAAGGGCAAGTAGGTAAGAAAAAAAAAAAGAAAAAGAAATTAAATTAAATTTACAAATCGTAATAATAATAAAAATAATAAAAATAATAAAAATAATAATAATAATAATAATAATAATAATAATAATAATAAATAATAATAATATCGTGTCTATCGGTCGGTAACCGTCGAGTGGACGTTGTCGTGGTCGTTTTGATTTGGGTAAATTGCGAAGAGAGGAGCGGTGACGTGACCGAGCGAACAACAATTGACATCTCGCGGACGGCGGTCGTTGAGTTTTCTGCAGCTGTACCTTACAGATAAACGCGACGCAAGTGAGACGGTAGCGTAATCACGTAACACTGTGGACACAGTTTTTTAGCACCCTGTACGAAGAAATAAAAACACATTAAACGATATTATTGTAAATTACGGTGTTCTATACGAATATATACATATAAATATCATAGACGTGTCCGGCTAAACCGATTTCAAACTGAGTACGACCAAAACGGGATTGTGATAGGACGTTGAAATTTAAAAAAAAAAAAAAAAAATCATCATCGCCTTATAATAAAAGAAAAGAAAAAGAACGCAATTTTTTTTTTTTTTTTTTTTTTTTTTACTAGTTAATATGAACAAAATTCATTTCTAACCAAATAGAGAGGTAAATATATCCATTAAACGAACAAATTTAATTCGATTTTAGGTTTTAATTTAGATATTCGTCGAATATATTAATTTTAACAACTACACGTTTTCCCATTATAATTATAATCGTCGTTTTGTCGGAATTATCACTTAAAATTTTTCAATTATTTCGTTATTATTAATACTTTCTTTTTTTATCATCTGTTGTTGAACATTTGAATGTCAAGTATTTTTTGAGTCATAGTGCTGCGGAGTTTCTGTTTTTACAATCGTCAGCTTGAAAAAATGCACGTTCGCATGAACAGGTCGTTACTGGTAAAAAGCAATGGGTATACATGATTTTTAAAAAGCAGAGGATCAATGAGACGTTTCCAAGGGGGAGAAGGAGGTGTGGTAGTCTGCCTCAAATGACAAGTTCTCTTGCATCCCTTTCCAGATAGTTTGGCAATTTTTTTTTTTTTTTTTTGCAATAATCATAATATTTCATTTGTATTGATTTTTTCAATCCAAACCACTAGCATAATTATAATATAATAATTTAATAATATTCTAAAAGCCATCCAGACTGTTATAATATCGACAAGTCTTTGAAATAGTTTTAATATTGAAATTAATATTAACTTTTGTTATCTGTTTGTCGATAGGTATTTTAATTTAAAAAAAAATATGAATGTGAAATGTCACGAAATTCTTAAATCTTGCTTAACATATCGACAAAAAAAAAAAAAAAATGAAGTACAACCACACACGGTATTAATTGTATTTCCTTTAAGTTTGTCAATAATAGGTCATAATTCACACTAATATTACAACTAATGGCGTACAATATTCGTCCCGCTGAACGCAAATTTGCTATATCACGTCGTCTAAATTAAATTTAACGTTGCATTATATATTTAATTTTCACGATATCTGCGGTAAAAAAAGAAAAAAGAAAAAAAGCTCCCATATCCCCTCTTGCCCCCGGTGAAAAGTACTATTACATTATAACAGCGAATCGGATTTCGCCGGGCGCGTCTGTGTCTACGATTCGTAGCGAATTGTAGTGGGTTTTTTTTATTAGGTACGTTTCGGAAAATCCGTTTTTAGTAAATTTACCAATAATTCGTATAATTGTATGCGTAAAATGTATCATATAAAGCAATGTAATTACCAATATTTGCAGCCAACAGACTTCGCAGTACACGTGCCAGCACGAAGTCGACACGACAGGATCTTTGAAGTTTCCCTATGCGGAACGGAGATAAAAATGATTTAAAACAAAATATCATTATACGTATATTAACTGATTTCTGTATATATTGTGTATAAATTCGTCAAATCTCGGCGACAGTTTTCGAAATTGTTGTTTTTTTTTTTGTATTTTGAAATATTATCCTTGTTATTACTTGTACGTATTACGCTGCCGACCCGGTGGGACCCGAAATATATTAATTATTATTAATTACTCACTTTGCACAAAAGACAAGTGAACTTATCGGCGCCCGTCTTGGACATCGACTCCAGTTCCCGGATACGGGCTTTTAGCGCTTCGACCATCTGACCGTTGTTGTTGAACTGACTGCAGTATTTGTCCACGTCCATTTTCGGCTTTACGACATTGCCGTCGTCCTGAGTGTTTTCTTTTTTTATAGACACGTCCAACGGCCCGACGTTCTCGCACGAGTCCATCGTTTCCATAGAGTTCGGATCGTTCTGCCTGCGTGTACGTTACGCACACAAACACACAAAAACCGTTTGTTAAAATCGACAAAACCAATTAAAACGCGTAACGTGATTATTAATATTTTGCGGCGGGAACAAACGCGACGGATGTTTGAACGATCATCGTTACAATAATATAATATACGTTCACCGCTAACGTCACTACCGGTCGCCGAAATCGCGGTATACTTAATCGATTAAAAATGTCGTTTGAATCGACCGAATTTTCGAAAATTCGGATTTCGCGTTCCGGCGTAATAACATTTTTTTTACCGATTTTCGGCGGTAGCCGGGCGGCGAATACTCGACATGTTCCGCGACAAAAGGAACTATAACAATAATTTGTACGTGTAGCTCGCATTGTTATAATTTTATCTAGGTGTTCCGGCAGAGCCAAAATAACGTGTTTCAATGGTATTTTAACTATCGTATCGACGTATAAACGTCCCTCAGGACCGGATTTTAGACGAGCTAATATAGTAACACGCACGCAATGGAGTCGCAAAGTGTCGGTATATATTTCGTCAATATGAAAATTCGACAGTTTTTTTTATGAAACCGTGACCACCGAAGTATTACAACCGGCTCACAATAATCTGCCCGAGCCATGTCCGAATTGGTTCCAAAACGTCAGATTTGGTTGCCGGATTATTTTAAAAGCAACTTCGATTGTTTCCTTCCCGTTTTTATACAGACTATCTACAAACTGTGTACTTATATGGTTAAACAATCGTGTTTTTGTTTCAATTGATCACGATATAATTGTAATATTTTATAAATAATAGCTATTAATATGTTAATACGTTCGTTTATTTATTTTATACGGTCTATTTTTGTTTTGGATATTTTATTTTGTCGAGATAAAAAATGTATAACAAGGAAATAACGTTAGTCATGACTTCTAATTTACTTATTGCATTTTACACATCATACCGTCACGCGTGAACGTTTTTTTTTTCATATTTTTATTTATAGATTTTATTTGCTTCATACTCCCGTATATAATAACGGGTACATGTATTAGATAACCCAAACCATAAACCGTAATTATAACGATGCGTTTCGTCATTTTCGAAAGTGTTTGAAAATATCGCGGGAACTAATTCGGATGTCCATTTTTCGTTAGTGTATGGGAACCGATTCGGCGAGGCCCGCATATTGACTGCCGCCACCCGGTTCCTTTTAGGGACATTTCGAGTGACGACGGTGGCGGCGGCGGCGCTTTTATTCGGCGGGCTCGAGTCGACCAGCGATTCCCCGGAGAACCGGTAGGAGGAGGACGTGGTGACCGGTAGGAGGAGGACGTGGTGACCGATAGGAGGAGGACGTGGTGACCGATAGGAGGAGGACGTGGTGACCGATAGGAGGAGGACGTGGTCACCGATAGGAGCAGGACATGGGACGATTACATCGCGTTTGGGACCGTACTTGTATAAACCACCGGCACCGTCGTTGTCGTCCACCACCAGCACTGAGTCTTCGGCTCCGGTCGAGTCTTCTCCCGTGGCCGACTGTCTGGCCGGCTGGTTTCCGACGCTGCAGTTGATTGGCGTTTGCATCGCCGTCGCCGCTACGCCTGCACACCAAAACAAAACGGAAACCGTTCAGAGACCACGACGATAACAATAAATTACGAAATATTATATAACGAAAAATATCATAAATGCGTTACGAAATCACTGCAACGAGTTATTACCAACTGAAATATTTCTAAAACGAGTGATTATTGTGTCTAAATATATGCAGTGGCGTATATACGGGGTGATGGGAGGGTTCCGGTGGTAATGTGAACCCTCGATAACCAAAAAAAAAAAAACAATTTTTATGTACGATCCGCTTTCTTTAGAATAGACGGGGCTGTCGTCCATTTACAGTAAAGATTCTCTCACCTCGTGAAAACTCGGATAAACTTAAAGATAAAAAATTCGATCTTGTACTTACCGATCGTCGTTTTAAATAAAATATACTACACAATATATATGAGGTTCAAATCGGCCCATGCTATTTCTAATATTTATTTGTACGAACTTTTTGCTAATATCATGTTGGAATTCAACAAATTGTTGGACAACCTCTCCCCTCCCCCGAAAAAAGTTAAATAGAAAAAAAAAATACGCCACTGATATTATACGTATAGATGGATTGTAAATGTAATCGTAATTGTTGTTTCAATAAACGATGCGGCGCGAGGAAAAGTAATGCGAAAGCGGTTCCCCCTCGGGTTGCGGTTCAAACACTAAAAAAAAAAAGAAAAAAAGAAAGATTTATTGAACATAAAATACCGACACATTAAAGAAAAGGTATACCAGCTAGCGGATATATGTCAGGCCGTTGTTGTAAGGGTGAAAAACAGGAAACGCAATAGATTGGATATATTATAGCGGTGGTGTGTTTCAGATGATTTTTGGGCGAGCGTTCAAAATTAGGAACCTCACAAACCCGATTTTTAGAATTATTTACTAATAAAAAAAGGATATTGAACAGTTTGAATATAAATATTTTAATAGGCAAGAGTAATGAAGATACTACCAACATTGGGCCATTGACATTTAGGTCACCTCCCCCCCCCCCCGAAATACGCCACTATATTGTAGGATAATTTAGGTTTGACCGGGTACAAAAGTCCAACAATATGACTACGCAGCACATTTATAATGTATAATTGATAATAATATTGAACGATGCGCGGTATATTATGTTGTAGACAATTTAAATGCGCTCAAGGAGAATTGCCGAAAAATCATATTGTTAATCCGTCCTTAAGAACGCGTTATATATATATATAAAAATATAAAACGATCGACTCAAAATTGGAAGTTTATATATATATGTGTCCTGGGCAAAGTATACAATTTAGGCACTACAGATTTTGTGGGCGATGTTAAATTACTAACTTATTTATTTTATTAAATTATTAGATATGTAGATAATATAGTTTTTACAAGTACATTTTTTTTTTTATTTCGACACTATTTATATCATTTCCTAATTACTCGTTATCGCATGTACCGGCATTTCGACGTGCACAGAAAGTCGCTGCTTTGCACTCGCACTTCCGGGTTTGGCATTTTTGTGCACACCTACGTTTAAATTAGCGTTAAATTTGTCCGTTTAGTTTATTAAAATCGAAACGCGCGTGTACACTGCACAATATGATAAACGATACCACGCGACTAAATAATACATTTTACATCGAGAGTAAACCCGATAAGGTAAATTATCGATTAATGTGGTTATATTACGATCGTAGGCGTGTCTAGAATTTATTCACAGATGCGAGGAACAAATATTTCATGGCATGGTAACCTATGGAATCAGCCCTCGTACAAATAAACCTAAAATAATTTTTTAGAAATTGTTGTCTACATTACATTGTACATGTATAATGCCTCTCTCTATAAAACCGCCTTAATTGCATGTTGATTCCTGAACACTTTTTAAGAATAAAATATTTTATACATTTTAAGATGTTAAGGTGTCATCAACAACCAACGGCTAGATAAATGTTATGGTATTTTGTCAACCGAAATAAATTCGATTAAATGTTATCTATATTGTATCAGTTAATACCAATCGGTAATCATTATCACACAAAAAGTGTACACCAGTGTAGACTGTAGATAAATGGAAAACGTCATACGACAGTATAGTAAATTATTGCCCAATAACTTGTAAGTGTCGAGGATAGACGTCTAGCGCCCTGAAATCTGAATCCAAAAAATTTGACTCGTCGCCGCTACGTGATTAATATTTTACTATTTTTATTGGCGTGATATTTATGTTATTGACGTTAACTCAAAATTTTGCGAGGTGTTGATTTCAAACACGCCTACGAAAATGGAAAAATTACCATTACGATAAATAGCGTCCGCTACCCAGCACCTGACCTCATACACTATTTTCGGTGGACTTGAATCGATCGGCGTCGGAAACAGTGGCGTAGCTACCGCAGGGGCAACGAGGGCGGTTGCCTCGGGGCGTAACATATTTTTGGGACGCTTATACGCGTGACGGGGACGCTAGTGATTGTTAAATATTTGATAGGCAATTTATGGTTAAAATTTAATCAATAGAAACGTGCGTGTGAAACACGCCAAATAGCCTTGTTCACGCCAATTTAATCGTCTGCGGTTTATGCGTCAACCGCAGCGGCAAATCTGAAAAGCTGATAATACGCTGAAAGAGCGCGAACGTTAAATTTCGATATCCAATTAATTGATGTTTTTGCCGAAGAAAAAGCAAGGGGGAAAAAAATGTTTAATTATTGTAGTTTTTTTTAAGATTTTTATTTAATAATTATTCATATTTTGCAAATTTAATTTTTATTGTTAAATATAAAAAGAGGTTATGTATCAATTATTTTATAAAAATATATTAGATGCAGATTTAGTACAAATATATACCTATGTACTCGTATGATGGAAATGTAATGACAGATTAAAACGACATTTTTAATTCTATTAATAACATTACTATTTTTTCCACAATAAAAAAAAAAAACCACGATTATTCAGTCAAAAATACGATCATGGCATTGTTTCAATGACAGAAGACGAAGAGTATAATTTCAATTTTATATTATAGGGGCGAACAAATATTTTACCTCGAGGCGCTTTAATGTGTAGCTACGCCACCGATCAGAAGTTTAGAGTGCCGTGTGTACGGTCGAAGAGACGATGCGGCGCTTGGAGGCCGCGCTAGCGTCAAATGTAGGGGTCTCCGACCATTTTTTTTTTTTACTGTGGGTCATATCTGGGAAACCGTCGGCATCGGGGGCAAAATTATTTTAGAGAGTGTTAGAGAGGTAACGAAACAAAAGATAAATACGAATCATTCGATTTAATTATAGTTTTACAGAGGAACAAATTGTTTTATTGTGATAAGTCACTGTTGCATAATGAGAAGTTTGGAATTGCTTGTCTTTAAAAATTTCGTGGTATTTTTAATCAAACTCGGATGTTCCAACTAGCAACGCCGCTCGCAAATGTTCCGTCACTTAAGCCGGTTCTATACTTTGATTTGACGTGTTTCAGTTTTGAAAAAGTTTGTTCACAAAGGTGGGCAGAGCTAAATATTGAAATCATTTCGCGTGCACATTTTTCGAGATTTGGAGAAAAGTTATTCTGGCAACAAGGCGTAAAATGTATGCACTCAAAACGATTTATCGAAACTTCAGTTAACTTGGAGGGCCGGTTCAAAAAGTTTGACGGACCGTAGGTCGGATACATCTGATCTAATGAAGAAATAAGTTTGTTATTTATATTAACACCTAAAAATATATTGCCATCGACATAACGCCCACCGAATTATATACTTTGCCGGTAACACAATAAATACGGTTTTTTTTTTTTTTTTTTTTTTTATATGCATACATTCTCAAAAACCCTCCCCCCCCCGACAAACAAAGACCCTCACCTCTGTTGTATCCGCCACCGTGTAGGATCATCGGCTGCTGCTGTCTGATTCTGTTGTGCTGCTGCTGCTGCTGGACGGGCCAACCGGCACCCACTCCGCCGTAAACGATGTCATACATGGTCGTCTCGGTGTCGCCTTCTACGTCCACGTTTTCGTCTTCGTCGTCGTTTGTCACGGCGGTCACCGCCACTGCCGGATGACCCTGAACATTTTTTTTATTATAATAATTTTTTTTTTTTTATACCGGTGCCGGTGGTTGGATAAAAATAAATAAATATCGCCACACAGATAATCGCGAAAGAAAAAAAAAAATAAAAAAATGTTAACGCCGCGAATTCGACAACGGTGTCCGTGGTGAATCACCACTGGTGATAATACGTATAGGTACGGGGAAATAAACGATAATAAGTATACATTTATAAGGGGTGATTTTGGTATTTTTCAGACGTATTTCAGCAGCGATACGAAAATATATTCCTTTCAGGGGATTCGAAACGGACACGAAACGTATTGCATTTCCTGACTGTCGTCCGGTTTATAATTAGAACTGCTGTGTAACCCCGACGTTAAACCGCGATACGTGTAAACGAATAGTCGACTTAACCTAAACCTAACCTAAAAAACCTATCGGCGGTGCTGGGCTTTGGTTACCTTGTTTCTCAGACACATCTCGACGTGCGCGTTCATCTGTTCCTGCGTAGCGGCCGTCACGGGCTCGTTGCAAACCGGGCAACAGCACGTCGACGGCGTCAGTAGCATTTCCTCGGGTTTACGTTTGCGGTTCTTAATCCGCAACCTGTTGTGTCGGTTGGCCTTGACTTTTTGATACGTCTGCGTGAGGGTAACAAATATTATTGTATAGAAATTGAACAAAAAAAAAAAATCAAATCAACAAAACGTCGACAAAATGATATTATACCGCTAAGAGTGAGCCCTGGTACAATTTAGGACTGCAATTATTTAAGAAGTAAAATACTTTTTAAATAATAACCGTTTAAAACTTTATCCTGTAGGGTCTATCGCGAGTTAGTGCGGTTATCATAGTGTGCTCCATACGTTTGTTCCCCCTCCCCCTATATATATAATATATTATCTATTTATTTAGTTAATGGTCGAGACTCGTGTATAAAAAACCTGCCAGAGAAATAGAAAAGCATATCGGTTTACCGCCGATTGGACTATAAATCCGGTAAGCACAATTATACTAAATGCGTAATATGTTAAAATATATTACCTCCCAGCGGCCGTGCAACGACCCGTCTCTGCTGCCACCGGTGATGGGTGACAGTTGACCGCCGCCGTCTCTGCCGCATACCATGAGCTGACCGTGATGGTGATCGCTCAACTTGTCGGGCGTGCTCCTCCTGTGGCGACGGCCGGCCGCGGCCGCTTGCTTGTACAGCCGTTCCAGTTCCCAGACGAAATGCGACTCGAGTTCGTGGGCGGTGCGGAGCGCGGTCCCGCACACGGGGCAACAGCCCGTGGCCGCCGCGGCCGACTGCTGTTGCTGGCCGCCCACCGCCGAACTCTGCTTGACGTTGTTGTTGTTGTTGTTGTTGTTATTGTTGGAGTTTGAGTTGTTGTTGTTGTGGTGGTGGTTGATGGCGACCGTCGGCGCTGCGGTGACCGTCCCCGGACCGCCGGCACCTCCTCCGGCCGTCGCCGCGGCCGTGGTGGCCACCGTGCCCGCGGTAGACGTCGCGGGCGGCGTCGGTTTTTTCCCTGCGGAACAACCGAAAATATCGTTAAAATCGAAATACGGCGGTCTGCCGGACACCGCCGGCATCTGCGGCGGTTTTTGCGCCGGCCGTTGCGGCTGTCGCGCTGTGAAATCGGTCATCGCGCGGCGGGAACTGCACGGACGGCGGCGACTAACTGACTTCGGTGCGCGCCGGAATGACAATACGCGGCTACGCGCGCACGCAACCTCACAACGTCCTCCACCCTGCAGACACGACCCTCGTCGCTCGCAACCGACGACCCTCCGCGTACGCGTACCGTGTACGCGTTTACTGTAGACTATACAGGGTGTGCGCGTCGTTTGCCAGGTCGCTGCAGTGGTCGTCGCGGCGGCGGCGGCGGTGGGACGGCAATGCCGACTGGTTAAATAAACGCGTAATACAAAATACACAAAGTCGTGCAGGGGTAAAAATGAAACTGGCACGTTGTAGTTTTGGATTACGAGCCGCAAAACGAAAAACAAAAAAAGAACCATCCTATATTATATCAAGATTGTTTTGTTTTCCTTTTTTTTTTTTTTTTTCGTAAGGTTCGTTCAAACAAATGTTATTTACATTACGATTAGGCGTTTTTTTTTTTTCGAGCATATTGATTATTGAAAACGAAATATGTGGGGTACACTATATTCACATCACACGAATATGATTACAACATTACAACGGTTTAGTTTTTTTGTTCAAAAAATTATTAATAATTCTAATAGCGTAACAATTTGTTTGGTTTATCGTATTAAATTGTAATATACGGGTTCACTTTAAACCTAAACGTATTAATTTTTTCTTTTTTTATTTAATACATTTAAATCGTCTGTATTTTTTTTTCATTCAGCACTCTTTACACTGTACAACTTTTTGTATTTTAGTATTTGTATTAGAAAAGTCATTTTTTTTTTTGTTCGTTGTAGTTTTCTTAATAGATGGAAATAACCGGGGAAATGTACGGCAAGTGTTCTTTTTGTTGTAACTCGGTTAAAACAATTCATCGGAATTTCTACAAACATTCACAACGTCATTTTTAAAATAATTTATATTTATGCATTTGGAGTTTTTGGTCGAATTAATTGAATAATAATATACTGTTGTTGGCCGAACAGAAATGCACGGAAATTTACGCCGCAAGGTTAATCGTAATAATATTGCATGTACTTAATGGCGTATGAGAATAAATGAGAATAATTCTGTTTTATAAACGTTAAATTTTAATGAAAATCTTAAATAACCAAAAGACGATTTCACAAAATTTTCGCTTAAAACCGTCGCTCGTTGGCTACGATTTATACAGATAAAAATTTTAAATTCTCCTCTATGTCCTCCTACATTGCCAACTTTTCGCCTACAACGGCGGGCCGCCCGTGGGCGCGAAAAGTCCGTCAAATTCTGTTTCTCTAACAGTACTTAGATTTTTATCGATATATGTTCGAAAGAATCGTTTTTGTTAAAAATCAGCGTTCGTACGATCGCCACTACGAACGACGACCGTGCAATTCGATAATTTAATATATAAATATATATTTTTTAAATTCTGAACGGAACGAGGAGAGACTTGTGTTTTCGCATTGATCTGTATTTTTTTTTTTCTGTACATGCTTAGAAGTCTACCAGAAGACTTTATCCGGTTAGCAAATCGTGTTGGTACTTCAGAGTGGTCATTTGTCGATATACATATTAATATTTTACGGCGACAGAAAAAACTACCAACAAATAACGCAAAAAAAAAAAACACGAATTCGCTTCGAACTCGAGTTTTATTATTTCTTTAATATGTATGTGAGGAGGTATGTCTGGGTTACCGGTGGTGGCCGACAATGAAAACACACGATCTTCCCGACTTCCCGCGTGCAAAAATGACCCACCCGTGGTGCAAAGTGGTGTACGTTTATTTAATTGTTTTGTTTTGTTTTTTTTAAATGCAATTTTTCGACACTTAATGAAAGCGGCGAGGGTTTTCGTGTACGGCAGTCGCGACGATACGAACCGAAGGGGGGCGCCAACGATATTTGAACCCGAACGGATACGCCTAACCCCGAGCCGTACATCCGTCCCCGTGTATAAATACATAACGATAACGATAATAACGATGACTACGACGATAATGTATACATAATATAATATATATTTATTTATTTATACGAACAAACAAGGGCCGCCGTCACACACTTCTGCCGCGGCGGCGGCGGTGGCGGTGGCGGCGGACGACGACGACGTGACAATGCGCGCGACCCGATTCCCGCGCCCCACACCCGCCCGTTCCGTCGTCGATCAACCGGCGGGCCAGCCTCACGGACGGCGGAGTCACACGGCCGTATGTGCACGCCGTCCATTGTTCGTCGGCCGCCGCCGCCGCCGCCGCCGTCAAACTGCGTTCTCGGGGGGGGTTATTATTATTATTATTTTTTTTTTTCTTCTATTTCCCCCCGCCGTGTATACGCGAGCGATCATCGTTTTTATATACACGCGCGTACGGGTGCGCGCGTATACATCAGAAAACCGGCCGAGGGTATAATGCACAGGATACATTTTACGCACACACGCCGCGTCCGCGAGCCGAGCTACGGATACGGGCAGAAGGCGAGGGAAACGTACAATACGAACGGAGAAGAATTAAGCGACAAAAGACGACCCCTGACTTCTATGTACGTATTTATAATAATAATAATAATATACAATTATATAATAGGACGCGTTACACGCACGTTGTGCGTATATATATATACGAGTGAATTCCGCCGTCATACCGTTGTGCGCTGCGCACCCGCGGCCAGTGTGACGACGCCCCGACGGACCAGGTGTGCCCGGCCGTGTAGGTATTATAAGCCGCGCGCGCGCGTCCGTAACAAATAATAATATTATACCGGCCGTGGCCGTGCCGCGGAGTCCGTCGTGTCGTCGTCACAGCCGGCCGCGGGACGACGGCCCGTCATCCGCGTCCGCGTACGTACCCTGTAATATTTTGTAATACGGAAACCGCCGGCGGGGCCCGCGGGTACGTCGACATTCCGTTGTACGCGGCCGCCGAGAGACGATTCCGGGACAGCCGTGTCGGCGGGTATACTATACGCGCCCGTCGCCGTCGGCCGGCATCGCAGTGTACAGCCGCGGGGGTGCAACTGGTGTCTGCGCCGGGCGGCCGCTAATAATAATAATAATAATAATAATATCCCGTAGATTGCCACCAGATTATCGGGTGCGACTCGCAGACTCTGATATTATACGTGTATTACGCGTCCGCGCCACCTAACCGTCCCCATATGCATACTTGCAATACGGCTATACGAGATTTTATTGTCCGTTATGAATGCGCGTATGCGTTGCGTACGGTTGAAATAATATTATTATTATTATTATTTTTTTTTTCTTTTTCATCCCGAATCTCAATAAAATATTGATATTTTATGAACCACTTGCTACGCGCCCGATTTTAGTTACTGTGACCACGACGCGTGTTCGTTGTTTTTGTCTGCGTACAGATTTTATACCAGAAAAAAAACAAAAACAAAAACAAATAAAACAAAGACTAGTTTTTGTTCAATTTCGGATCTAGTTGATGCGTGAGAGTTCATTATTTCGATACTCCTTGTAGTTTCCTTGAAAAAAAAAAAAAAAAAAAAAAAAAAACGGGAGAAAAAATGGAGAGCGCAATAACCAATAAACAATAAATTTCTATTATTTTCGATTTTGTTTTGCTTTTCCCCTTTGTAATTCGTTGAAAAGTAATTGCGGATAGGTTAGATTAACCAAACCTCATCGAAATTTTCGTTCTGTTGAACTATCCTATAATCGTTTGTGATTTTCAAGTGTTTTTATGTGAATACAATTTTTTATACAAAAGTCGTACCAGTTTTTAATGGTAAAAAATTGAAAAATATTCGAGCGTAACGTTTGGACTTTAAATGAAATCACGGAATCATTTTGCGCTTACCCTTTAATTTTTGATTTATGTAGACGAAACTATTTTTAAAGCCCCATAAAAACGCTCGACGAAACGAGTCGAAAAAGTGCGTACGTAATTGTCGTTTATCTCGCAGTGATTACAAATAATCAATACAATTTTAATTTATCGAAACGAGTTTTAACCGAACTTTTGGGCGTTGGTGTGGTCATTTTTAACAGGTGGAGTGGGATAGACGCAATAAGGTATTTTAAATTAATATCGATAAAATTATTCAAAATTATACCGCGATATATTTTTTTTTTTATAAATAGTTGCGTTGATTGTCAGTTACACTTGCAGACTTATCGGTCCGAAAATTGTTACCATGACTTTTCGGAAGATTACAGTGCCCTCCCTCTCCGGGTAAATAGTGTGTGTGCGTGTGTTTTTTTTTGTATTATTTTTAACGGTCCTCGACATGGTATTTATTATATTGTTGGGTCTCGTTTTGTCCGATCGCGAATGAGGGGGGGGGCGTATATAAGGACTTTGAAATCGACATTCGCAGGATGACAGGCTGGGTGGGAGGCTGGATATGCCACCCTCGAGTAGACCGCCGGGGTCGGATTGTGTGCAAAATCAAACGGCATTGTGTGTGCGCGGCGGCGGTAGTTTTTAGGGAGATTTGCGGGGGGCAATTCCGGCGAGATTAAAATCACTCCATGCCGGCACCGGGGAAAAGTGACGTTCGAAAAATAATCGAAAAACATTACAATATCGACAAATATTACGAAATCGAAATATCACTAGCCGTCGTCGCCATCGACCTTGCTCGGGTCGGAGTATGGTTTGTCCGGAACCGTTGCTAAACGGTGGTCAACTGTCGAAACCATATTTCGTTTTTTTCTTCTTTTTTATATCTTTTTAATCGATTTTAATAACGGGGGATGGGTCTTTATTACTCGTGATGAAAATAATTAGATTTCCGCATTTGAATATACCGTACCAGAGATTACCCCTCGTACATACAAACTCGCAAACCATAACAAATTTTTACCTCTTTATAATATTAGTATAGACAATATTGTGTATTAATATCAGTGGCATATTTTTGAATATTCACGGGAATGGCCCCCTCATTTCGGGGGGGGGGGGTTGTCCAAAATTTTAAAAACCTTACATATCAACTTTTAGAACTATTTACCGATAAAAAAAAAAACCATTGAACTTATTATTTTTTTCTTCAAATTACTATGTCAATACTTGACAAACAAGCAATTTTACATTCGAAAATCCGGTATGTATAAATAAGTTGAAGATTATTGCTTATTGGTGCTGAATACTCCCGAATAATTCTGATTAACCGTAATTTAAGTTTAAAAATATACCTCGAAACGCGTCGTCGGATATAAAGATTTTATTAGGCATGAGTAATGAAAGTACTAATACGTTGGGCTTTTTTTTTTTTTGTCAAGTCGGACGGTGTTCAGACATTGAATCAATAATAAACCCAACTAACTAGTTACAAAGATCACATCTCTAAAATAACACTAAAGAAAGCTTCTCCTAATAATAATTTTATAAGGAATATTTAAAAAAAATATCATACCCGTTGATTTTGATATAAATAATGACTTGAAGTTTCTGGTATTTTTTAGCTTATGGATAATCGATTCTCGGATTTTCTAACTTGACTGTAGTATCGTAGTATTCCCCTGGTAAAACTTTTTTTGTTTCCAAGATTTTCGCCTCATGGACCCCCCCCAATCTTCACCACCGAGTTATGCCAAGTTATAATTCGTTCAACCGAACAAAAAAATAAAAAATAAAATAAATAAATAAGAATAAATTATTTTTACTGAATCTCTTATTCGCAGGTCTAACAATAAGTCCGAAGAAAACGAGCGAGAGAAGATGAAGCCGGTGGTGTGGAACTTTGGTACAAAAAGTTTGGACGATAAAGTCCCACTATTTAGGCGTATCAATGAGAGAAACGCCCGGCTGCACAAAAGAATGTATTCCGGTACATGGGGCATATGGGGTAGTGGGATGCCCGGTTACGGGAGTGGAAGTAGTAGTGGTAACGGAAGTAGCAGTGTCAGTGGCGGAAGTAGCAGTGGCATTGGCGGAAGTAGCGGTGGAAGTAGCGGTGGAAGTAGCAGTGGCAGTGGTGGAAGTAGCAGTGGCAGTGGCAGTGGCAGTAGTGGAAGTAGCAGTGGCAGTGGCAGTGGTGGAAGTAGCAGTGCCATTGACGGAAGTAGCAGTGCCACTGGCGGAAGTAGCAGCGGTAGTGGCAAAGACGGTAGCAGTGGCGACGGCAAAAAAAAATGATCAATCCGAGTTATTACTCAACTATTATAATGTAAAACCATTTATTGATATTACATTGTTATAATGTACTGGATATTTTTTACTCTATTATTTTATTTTTGTAGTGTTGTAAAATAATCCAGTAGGCTATTATAGGTGCGCTCATAGCAGTGAAGGGTTAATTTACATACAATAAGTTAAATATCGGTAAGTATCCTACAAAAATTGACGACCAAGATAAAATTCGTTTGGCCGTAACGTATGAGTCATGAGATTTTAAATATCAATATTGTACGTACGATTTTATATTCTCCCACCGGGTCGTAACTCGTAGTTGGGTTTTATTATGAATTAACATTAATAATTATTATCGTACGAGACATTAGGTTAAGGTGTGACGATGAAAATAAAATAAAAATACGGGACACTTTAGTTACCTAACTAAATATAATAATATAAAAAAAAAAAAAATTAAATTTGTGCTGTTTAATAGTATTGAAATACAAATAAAATATTAATATGTACACAAAAATACAAAAAAAAAAAATAATTTATTTTGATAATGATGGCTGGTTAATTTTTTCTTCTGCTATTTTTGTGTACGTTTGTGCTGAACTAATTGTATCGAGTAATTTAGTTTCTTTCACAAAAATATTATAAAACTCATTACAAGAATAGTTTTTAAAATGTGTTTTCACAGTGATAATTGATTATATGATAATTTCAACAAAAAAAAAAAACGATTTTTTTCGTCTGTCCACAACACATTACACACGGTTGAAAAATCCGTTCTACTGCAGCATTTGTACCCGGCATTGCCAAAACATATTCTACGATTGCTGATATATTAGTTATGTATTAAATTAACAATAAGGAGGAAAACAGGATTAATACGGGACAGACTTGAAAAAACGGGACAATTCCGTATAATACGGGATTAATGGTCACCCTACATTAGGTCTTCGAAGTATTGATAGCTTTCACATGAACAAGATAAAAAAAATTAAAAAAACGACTGAATTGCGGCATTTTAATATGTGAAGTAAGTAAGTACTTATTATGTTTTTTTTTAATTGTTATTTGTTTCGTTACTTTTAAAACAAAAACCCGTAGACGGCGTAACGTTTGCCAGTTTATTTTTAAAATTATTATTTTGTGTCACTTTTGATATTCAAAAGCCTGGGAAGACATGCCCATTTTTAATTAAGACGAATACCTTTTGTATTTCAAATTTTGACAAAATTACGATAAATAGTAAATATTAGTTTGTATTTAAAAATCGATGAAATTTAAATTTACACCCCACCATGAATTTTCGCGTTTGGTTTGCCGCTGTGATGTACCGTCAACCGAAATCAAATGAACATTAATGGATATGAATATTTTGACGCGATTTGAAAAAATTTTAAAAACCGTTTTGAAAATTCGTGTACACAACATGTAGTTATTCGTTAGGACTCGGATGTTGTTGCGTTTGGGACTTTTTTTCTACTGCTCGAACATATTGCCAAGCCAGTTTTTTTTTTTTAATGTTTCACACGAGTTTGAGTTAAAATCTAATGGGTTTTAGTGCGATTTTCGACATACATATTTTTATTTTATTGCAAATTCGTTGATATTTTACATTTGCATAGTATTATTATTTTCAATTAGTTTTCAATTGCCTTCAATAGGATATTATTTTTAGTATATTGTATAGATACGACGACACAATAAGATCCGTCTGTCACCCGCCGAACGTAAAATTCAATTATATAATAGGCGTATATACTTGGCCCCACGGGTGGGTCACTGTTGTAGATGGGAAGTTGGGAAGGTAGTATTTAGATAGGAATTTAATCTAAATCGCTATGCAACGATAAATTGCAAACGGAAAATGTTTTAATTATATTGCATAATAACATTTCTAACGGAACGTTGGTATTATATAGTTCGATTTTTTTTTTTTTTTAAATTTTTTTTTTTATTATCGTAATACTGCCAGTTCAATTTTACCGCAACTACATCCGGGCCTCGGTTTATGCCGAAGCGGGTTTTCACCATATTCACACCGAAACGACAATAATTATTATTTATCCGGTACACGACCGAATAAAATCACTATAATATCACACACGTAATAATAGTTTATAATATTATATTTCATATATAAAGGGGGTAAAGAATTTCGGCGCGTTAACTAGGGGGTTTTCGGGATGGGGCCTACACCCATATGATAATGTTCGCACGACCTATTCATTCGGTTGCAGCAATTGTACCTACCTATATATTATAATATATATACTATTACGACCCTAATCAACTTGGATTCGGTTTAAGGGTAGGGGGACGATGTTTTTATTTTATTTTTCAAGTATATATGTGTGTGTGTGTGTGTGTGTGTGTGTGTGTGTGTGTGTATGGCACCTCTCACATATACAACACACACACACACAGCTACAACTATTACTACTAATGTTATTATTGTTATTGTGCAATGAATACGACAACACCCTTTGGCCGACGTCCCAATCGCATGAAACCACCCGATCGGTTCTTGTAATGTATACAGGGCGACTCGTCGTTTATACCGTCAACGTACCGGCGGTTATCCGCGGGTATTTAACTAGTTTTTACGGTCGCGTTATTACGGGAAACCGTTTAACCGTCGTTTATAAATATAAATAATTGTTGTATGCAATCCCGATACAAAACGGTTATCGGGGCGCGCGAGTTTCGGGCGGCGGGCGTGGGCCGGTGCAAAAATTACGGCCGCGTACGCGTTTGCACGTATACGACAACCGGGACCACAGCCCGGTGCGGTGATCGGCGGACGCGGGCCGATCGATGGAGGCGGTACGCGGCGCCGAACGACAACGGAAATCGGCGCGCGACCGGCGGCGGTGATTTGAGAGGTGCCCGGGGCGCGCCCGAGGGATTTTCCCGGCCGCGGGTATCGCGAATATCAATTTATTCTATACACCCGCGGTACGCTTGTATAATAGAACGCAGATTTTCCACCCCCACCCGCCCCCCCCCCAACGGCCGTCTAAGAAACTATTACGTATAAGGGATTTGCACGTCGTCGTCGTCGGGAGAATCGCGGCGCCCGTTAGTCCGGGGGAAATGCGTTTTTATACATTTTATCGGGTCTCTCCGCTCGCCCGGGAAAACAAAACAAAAAAAAAAAAACAAACGAAATTCGCTCACGTGTACGTATACAATATATATATATATATATATAATACCACCCCGTATATATATATATATATATATATATCAACCACGTACGTCGTTGCGATTTGACCGACTACAACAATAGCGTGGCGTACGAACGCGAGCGCTTCTGCCGCGCACGCCGCCGTTGCCGCCGCAGCCGCCCCGTAACCGCCCCCCGGTCGCGGGGGGCCGAAACGAATTCGTTTTCGGCGGGTATGCGGGCGCACCGCACGCACCTGAGCGCGGTC
Organism: Tuberolachnus salignus; assembly: GCA_956483605.1. Lineage (NCBI taxonomy): Eukaryota > Metazoa > Arthropoda > Insecta > Hemiptera > Aphididae > Tuberolachnus > Tuberolachnus salignus. Next base: position 34,577,874 of record OY101435.1, on the reverse strand, counting down.
GGCCCATCGCGGCGGCAAAAGGGTAGTCGGCGGGCGGGCGGGCGGCGACGGAGGTACCTCCCCTCCGACCAATGTGCCGACGGCTTTTGTTTTACGTGGGCGTCGTCGAGTCGGGGGCGCCTGCTCCGACCGCCGCCGCCGCCGCCCCCCCGGGATATCGCGGCGCCACCGTATTGCGGTTCCGTAGTCGCGGTTTTTCCGGGCGACGACGCATACGATTGCACCACCTACACGCATTACGGTTACACCTCGCCGCCGCCGCCACCCATCCCACCCACACCGCACGCGTGGACGGACGTGGTATTTTTCGTCCGGAAAACAAAAAAACCGTCGCTTTTCACCCGGGACAATATTACCGTGTGTATTTTTTAAACGGTTCGTTTTAATCGTAACGCGTCGCTCAAATACGTTATAATTACATTACAATCGGTCCGGGTCGTCGACGAGTGTAAATATAAATATAATTATTATAATTGTATCTAATTTTTTTATTATTTATATACAATTTCGCATATTTACGCGTGCATCTCGACAGGTGGCGCGTCAAAGACGTTTCAATTAGTTTTCTCCGCATCGCAATGCCTTTGATCAACCGCTCCCCGTCCGTCGTACGTATTTTCGCTATACCGGAAATAAAGGGGAAATAACCGATATTCGCGTTTCGTTGCCGGTAAACGGACGGTATTTATTATTATATACGATACCGCGCGATTTTTTCGATTTTTTTTTTATGATTTTATTTATGATCCATCCTCCCGCCCATCCCACCCGTGGATTTCTCCGAATACCCAGATAATTTCTTTGTGTATTGTGCACGGGCGCGGCGAAAAAATCGGTTATTTAGGACGTATTAAATTAATTAGTTTCGATTTTCGGTCGAAGTAGTTAGTTAAAAAAAAAAAAAAAAATGCTTGATATTATTATCATCGTATTTTCCGCCAGTGGTTTTTTTTCTGTCCACCCTTGGTGTTGTCGTCATAAGAATTCGACTTTTTTTTTTTAACTCGTGACAAGGCCGCGGTGTCACGAGCCGAGTTCACTATACGACATCCCGTGGCCGAACAAAATAAAACCGGACGAAAAATATTTCACTAACAAACAGTTTTAAACAATAGTTTACTTATCTACGATCATACGTAGTTGCCGGTGACATAAAATATAAAATACAGGAATAAATACGTGTTTTTAGTTATTTTTTTTGACAAAGTTTTTTCAAAAAAATCAATATCGCAGTGTTCACGTCGTAAAATATTGTCAAATTTGTATTAATTTATTTTTGGTTATTTGATTACGTTTAATCCGATAACGTAGCCATCAGAATCAAATGGCATAACGAAATTATTGTAAAATCTTGAGATTGTATTTTACCAATAATGTTTAGTCGGTACAATACGGAAAAAGCAAAGTATGGAGCTGATGATTCTTGTTCTGCGGATTCTTGTTCCTCCTGTGCAATTATACATCTTATAATATAGGCAATCGTATTGGCGTTCGGCATGCACACGGCATAAGAACATCGATAATATACGTGATATACGTAAAATATAAATTGATTTTTTTTTTGTTTTTTGACACAAAGTATCCTATTTACCAGTGGCGTATTCGAGGCGATCGTCACCCCTCGGACTGAATAATTGTTAGTTTCCCCTGATGACCCAGGTCTAGTGTGCCTATAGGCATAAGCCAATATTAAGGAGAACGCTATACCAGCTAGAGGGCGATGACATTTTTTCTGAAAAGTTTACAGTTAAAAATGTTTAAATAGTCGTTTGTTTCTGTATATTAAAAGTTATATTTAGATTAACGGGAAAAAAATGCATCGTTTTTCAAGGGGGTGGATAACGGGGTCTAGCCCTCCCCCCTAAATATTTTTGTTATTTTATTAGGTACCAAATTTAAATTTTAATACCGAAAAAATTATAAACTATCGCAATTAGAGCGTATTAAATATAATATAATGAATATTAAATGGTATCGGCCGTACCGGTAAATAAATAATAATATTTTATAGGTATAATTTTACCGTGACTAGATAACAAAAAAACCCCCAAAGTGCAATAATTAATATTTAAGTTATAATTTAATTTTCGTTATAAAAACATTTTTTTTTTTTTTTTAAATTATTACTATTTATAAATAATTTTATTTATCGCCACACCCCACCTAAAAAAAAAAAAAAAAAAAAATAAAAACTCGCGTGACGCACCCTTGTCGTCTTGCCTCCCGGAACAATATCCGTTCTCAATTAAATTCCGATAATAATTTACTCAAAAACCGAAACTCTAAAACGGCGTTTGGCCGTGTTTATCATAATTCGCTAGACGGTGACGGGCAAACGCGTCCTCTATAAATACTGTGCGGAACCGCGGAACTATTTCAATGGGCGGGCGGTAAAGTAAAATACGTGAGCCCCGAAACGGCCGTAATAATATCGATTGCCGGGTGATCTAAATCACGTACATACCTCCCAAATATTATTATTATTATTATTATTATTAATAATATAACTGACTGGTCGTTGGGGCACTCGTAAAGGTGTATATTATATTATATATTATAAGGACGGCGGCGGGGCAACACAATAACGCGCGTTTGATTTATCGAATTAATAGCGCGCAGTCCGACCGCCGCCAACCCCACTTCCGCCGGCGGCACGCCGATAAAAACGCACTTTAATTCAATCCGTTTCGCGGCCGTATAAGAATTTCCATTCCGGTTTTTATTGTATAAACGTCGTATAATGATATTGTATTTTATTAATAATGGCTGCGTTTTATTATATATATATATATATAAGATTATAACGGGGGTCCTTTACTCGTACGTATATAAATTATAAATATATAGCGTATAATATAAAAACGGTTGCGTTATATACATGTACAGTGAAATTATTACGTTTTTGTTTTTATATATATATATTATATTACGTATTGTTTTCGCGTACTTTTCGACGGTATTCGTATTTATATTATTACCGGCCAAACGGCGTTTACATTTATAAATACATCTATTTTTTTTTTTTTTTTACAAATTTCATTAAGACATTACGACTTTGTCTCCTGTAACCGCACTGTAAATAATCTACCTATTTACCTCTCTATTGACACTGTTAAATACTTGGGTCTAAACTTTGATAAAATACTAACATGGCAATGTCATATTTAAAAATAAAGACTAATAATACTCGTAATGCCCGTTCTAAAAATATTACTCTCAACAAAATAAACCATAAAAACTAAATAACTATTATACAAATCTCTTCTGAAACCCATATGGACCCGTATGGAATCCAACTATTGGGGATCGCCGAAGAAATCAGATTTAAATAAAATACAGGTATTCCCCATAAATATTACACTTTGAAAAATTACAAATGTTCCACCCTTTGTCTCTAACCGGACCCTTTACAAAGACCTAAAAAAAAAAAAAAAACAGTAGGAGAAGAAACTATTGTTTTCAATAAACGTTTTTATATTAGATTAGAAAACCAAGAAAATCCTCTGATAAAAGGCTTACATTTCCTGGAAATCCCCGTCGCAAACTCAAAAGAAAATGATGATCTTTTAACTTAATCCAATAATAACGTAAATTTCAAATCAAGTGCTACTAAGTGCTCCTTACTCACGCAACCCCAATAACGTTATTATTGTTATTTATTTTTTCTTCCCTTCTCACATATACTTATTGTGCTTAAATGTACAGATTGTATAACAATAAAAATGTTATAAAAATAACAATAATAAAAGTTGTGACCAGTGGCGAACGCAGGAAAAATTTCGGCGGTGGGAAGGGGTTGAAAAATGTAAAATGTAAAACGTTCATAAATATCATACATTATTGCTTTTTAGGTACTCGTGTGTGTATATATATATATATATATATAATATACATCGATCTATTATATTTGTAAATCTCATGGGAAACGTTGGAACAACTATTCAATTTGTAGGTCAGGTAATTTATTCTTTAAATTTTTTTATATTTCGGGGGGGGGGGGGTAGAGGGTTAAACACCAAAAGAATCCATGCGATTTCCCCGGGTTGTGACTATTAATATTGTTGATATTTTAGATTCAGATTGTGTGTCTAGTCAAGGAAAGCTATTATTACGAGTTTTACTAAGACAATTACGGGTTTGTCGCTTCAAAGTTGTCCACATTGTACCTTAAAAGATTTTTACGTCCGTTTTTATAGACGGCCAACACAGTTGTTTTTTATTTTTTTTTAACTGACGACAAATGACGGTATACTACTTTAGTTTTTTTCAATAAATAAATCAAAATTTATCGCCGCTTCAATATTTAAACAACTCTTCGTGCGCCTACGACCACGGGTTCAAAAAATCCATTTGATAATAACTTAACATACCTATTATGTGTTTGCTGTGTTTCGTATGTCGGGAATTTTATTTTTATATTTAATACGATGACTGAAATATTTGACAAATTTGTTTTTTAAAATTATTATACGAAAAGTATACAATCTGTTTTCTCGGGAACAATATGAACATGCTGTACATGATAATAAGTTAAATGAAGACGTGATGTTGGAAGCAGCCATCCAGTGGTCTTCACTCCCCTTACTTATATTTTAAATGAAAAAAAATAATTTTACTTATTATTAAATATTATTTTTAAATCTAATTTTTTTATATTATTATTATTTAATTGTTGAGAAAGTAGCGACATCGACTCCTTTTGAGCTGTCTCGGCGGGGTATTTCCAGGAATTGTAAGCGTGGCAAAGTTAAATATGATGGAATTGGTGTGAGACGGAAGTTTGGTGTGGAATCTTTTTATAGAAAGATACTGCTTTTTCATGAACGGTTTTGATTGTTAGATCAGAATGAAGTGTTAGATTATAGATATCAGGTGGGGCGTTAGTGATTTTGCGTATGATATTATCTTGAAAAACACGAATCGTGTGAGTATTTGATGTTTTTGCATTTCCCCGCATTAGCTAAAATGTTGATTTATACGTTATGAGCTCGGTATTGAGTTTAGTGTGTTTGTTATTGGTAACTAGAGTTCTAAGCATATGGAGGCGTGCGTCTAAGGCGAGCCTTTTGATTTTAATATGGTAAGACCGTGCGAGGCGACGGTCGATAGATAGTTAGACCTAAGCATTTAGCCGATTGAGAAAATGGAATCCGAATATTATCCAGATATAACCTCGGGGCAAAGAGGAATTAGAATAGTAAACGTGGTGTGCGGGGATTTGGATTTAGTTAATTCTAATACGCCTTGTTTTTAATTGAAAAAAAAGAAAACTCTATTTTCAAATACGAGGGGGTGGGGAACTTCGGCCTAGCCGTACAGTAACCTCCCCCCCGGGGGTGGGGGGAGGTGGAGCTCAGAGATCGCCGGCGACGATTTCAGACGACGGCTGTCAGCTTGGGCGGCGACGGTATAATTTGCCCGGGGGTACGTGCGCGGCAGAAAAGCAAAGTTTCGCGGCTAATGCGAATTTAAACGGGACGACACGGCGGTCGGGGCGGCGGACGACCGCTGCTGCCGCCGCGGTACGACGGCGGGTTTTAATGTGCGCGCGTACGGCGGCCGCGTCACAGATGTTCTTGTCTCTGGTAACACAGAAATATCGCCGCCGTGTGACGTTCGCCGCCGTCGACGGATATACAAATATACGCGTGTGACATCATTAAACGGATACGCCGAACGAGAAATAACCTCCGTCATAACGGTCGCAATTAGCGGCGCCGGCAAAAGGGTTTGCACACACCCCCCCTCCCACCACCGCCGCGTCCCATTACCCGTACCGTTTCGACGGTCCCGTCGACCCGCGAATTCTTGTGCCCCTGTCGCCAGCCGGCAAAAGGGTCGTACGCTGTCCCCGGCAATATAAACATATATATATTATTATAATTGTAATTATACACGTATATAATGTATACGTATGCGCGCGTTATGTTTTATACACGACGTGATGTCTGTTTTAATGTTTCAGATTTAAAACTGCACGCCGCGTGCTGGGCGGCGGCCGCCCGAAAGGAGACGGTCGAGTTACAATTACGGCGGCGGCGGCGGCGGCCGAGTTACAATAACGGCGGCGGAGGCGGCGGCCGCGGCGAGAGGGAGCGCGCCCCGGGACACGGTGCACAAAGGTCTCGGGATTAAAATCCCGATGGCGCGTACAATAACAGAACGGGCCGTTATGTGTACGTCGCGAAATTGCGGTATTGCGTGCGCGCATTGCTAATACAATAATTAGGGTACGACCCGGCATTTAAATGTGCCTCCCCTCCTCCCCCCCCCTTCGCCCAGAAAACGATCGAAAAACGCGTCGCAAATATAGTCTAAGTACCTCTAAAAAAAAAAAAATTGTCTTTACAAAAATAACGCGATAAACGCGACGCCGACATATTCGGACGACGCGCCACGACCGTCAAATACAGATAAAAGAACAAATTATCTCGAAATCGCATAACGATTTACGGATCCGTACGGAAAATCTCGACTATCACCTATTGAACCAAACATCGAGAAAATAACATATCTTTAGATAATATGTCGAATAAGCTAAATTTAAATTATTATATAACAACGATAATCGGTCAGGGCGTAGTTATAGATTATCAATATGATACCTAATGGACCGATATGGAACAAAATGAATGCAATACAATTAGAAACGAATGGGAAGTTGAAAAATGAGTTACTGAGTAAACTGTGCAACGCAATCGTACAAATAATATATCAATCAAAAACTTTTAAGATTATATCGAAATATTATACAAGGCAATTTTTACCGGGTCCGCGGTGTGCGTATAAGTTTATGTGCATTCTATGAATTTCGGTCTAGTTGTGTTTATAGCATCATTTTTATTTTTGATAAATTTTGGCAGTAAGATCTGGAGGTTCCCTGGTCGCTAGTTCGCTTAGTATCATACTACGGCCAAGAGAAATATTCGCCGTTAGTCTTCGCCTATTAGTATTCGTTATAATTTAAAAATATTTTTGTTTGGAACATGTTCAATGGAAAAAAAAAAAAAAAAATCTTTTTTATACTTTGTAGTACATCCAGGGCAATTACAAATTGTTATTATTATTGGTTTTACTAATTGGGATTTTCGAAATGGGATGGGGCTGTTGACGGACCGCCGTGTCCACCACAAACAGCCGTAAAATGTCGTCCGACCTCGTTCCCCCAGTTACACACCGTACACCGGACGGCGGGGTCACAGACCGTCCACACCAAACCGATCGAGACGCAAAACACGGGCGGCCCGTGTAATCGGTCGTGTAATTATTTCCCAAAGGCGTTTATTGTAAACCTGAACGGCGCGTTTTCATTACGCAGTTTCGCCGCTGCTCGCGTAATACGTACAAACGGCCGGAAAATAGGTGTCGGTGGATATTAACAACGGCGTAAAGAGAAACCGCGGGGTTTAAATCGCGTCGTGTTTTTAGCGGGCGCGGAAAAAATGTAAACCGCGCGTTTTGCAACCGGTGCCGCGGCGCGCCCGTACCGCGTACGTTTCGCGACGCGTGACAATTATTATTGTATACGTAATATATATATATATATATATATATATATAGTATAAAACGTGTAAAAAGAAACCGGCCGGGGCAAAAAAAAAAAAAAAAAAAAAAACCATACCGAAATGTATACGATCCGGCGGTGTAGACGTATAAATACGGGCGCGTCCTATTATTATTATTATTATTATTATTATATCGCATATTGTACACACTGCCCCGGCACTTCCCGCCGCGTGAGTTATTAACACGTCGCGGGACCGCGGCGATAAGCCAAAACGTCGTGCGCGCCGGCCCAACAACAGGTACACCTGTATAATATAATACCGCACGATTATATACAATATCGTTATATTGCGTTAACGAAATTATTCGCTGTACAATAATATATACATACACGGGTAAAACTCGCTTTAGACGCTTCTCAAGGGACCCCTATTGAGGAGGGCGTCATAAACCGTCTTATGCGGGCACCAGAACAAAAATTTGCCGGTTAAATTATCGCGTTTATTTATTTATTTATTATTATTGGACATAAGATTCGTCAGATATATAACACGTTTATAAACTAATTGCAATTCCATATATATATATATATATATATACTTTTTCTATTGAATTTAATTAATAAAGAAATACGTGATGTACATACATATTTTAATTATTATTATTTTTTTACAATGCGTACCTATTTGTGTTTGATTGAGATTCCGAGAGTGCATTTCAACAAGAAAGTTTTCTATTTTGCTAACATAACCCGACATTTCTTTAGCGTGTCCTACTGAGAACAAAGTACTTTTCATATTTCTGATAGGTGTTGCGGTAATTGTAGGAGTCGAATACCGACTATCGTCTTCTTCTTGCTCATTATCCACTAAGTTCGTATCAGCGATAGTTTCTTTTAAAGTCGATAAGTACACGTAAACGAGTAACATTTCCATTTTTATTATTATACAATTGCTAAAATTTCGTCATCCGCCGAACAAAAAGAGTGTCTTATCTGATTATATATAGAAATACCGAACGTGTTACCAGGTGGTTTTTACATTGACTAGTATAGGAAATGTATACGGACCGACGGTAAACAGCATCATAAGCGAGTTCTACTGTATATATGTTTGTATTGTTTAGTGATTTTACGAACCCTATATAGTTTTTAAGTGGACGTCACACTACTGTTAATTAAGGGGTCGCGTATAGGCGATTTTAACGAAATTATTGGAAAAAAAAAAAAATATTTTAATTTATCAACTTAAAAATGGCCGCGCCGGGTCCTTTTCACGAGTATTGTGTATCCGTGAAATTTTTTGTTCAAAAACACGTTCACGTAAAACAGGAACAAAATACCGATTGAGGTGATTTTAGGAATATTTTTCACGTTTTATGAAAATTAAGTACAATACCGCAGTCACAGGGTACGGCATATTGATTTCCAATTTACTCGAATGAGACTGTAGACGTTCAACGTTAAAAAGTGGCATTTTTTTTCAAATTAAAAAGTATTTTATAACCCGAGTACTATTTGGAAATACGAATACACATATTCGCTACATTTCCCGTTGGACAGACGAGAGATCTGTTTTGTGAACGTCATGAAAATGCAATTAACAAGTACCCGAAGTAGCTATAAGTAATAGTGGTAGTAGTAGTAGTAGTAGTAGTAGTAGTTTTTCGGTTTTCGAAAAACGTGAATATTTGTTTATACTATATTATGAATGGCGTTTTTTTATTTTATGTAGCGCTATTGTCATGCCTTCCTACACGCCACTGTAGTTTTATTATTATTATTTTTTTAATAATATTACGTTAGACGACGACATCCGAAAACCCTATTGGGTATTTATATAAAAAACTGTGAACACGTCACCACCACTGCTGTAAACAATTCACCGCCGGTCCACGATTGATATTTAAAACAAAATACGACATTTCACATATCATGTGCGCGTGGGCAAACGTGGGGGAATGCGCGTGGGCACATGTGTTATTTGTTCGATAAAATTTGTTTGGTTTTTATTTTATTATTATTTTTTTTTATCACATTTTCCTGCGAACATTACAGTATTATAAATCCAATTATTTCTCTCGTCAAATTCGACACAAATACAATTATTGTATTATTATAACGGACAAAACTGAGCTCTGATAATGTTAAATTTAATCTCTAACAGTAGAGTTCTTGTACACTGTAAATTGTACAGCCATGTTTAATGTTTAATTTTTATGTTCTTGTCTTTTTATTAAAAGGTAACGTGTATAATATATCATAGATATATTTATTGTTTACGAGTTATAACCATTTTTAGGACAGTTAGCAAATATGCTTGTAAACCGTGTGTAGGGCTACAACGATGCAACCCATGCAACCATTAATCTTTTTGATATAAACGTCAAATTAAAAAAAAAAAAAAAACCCAACAGGAAAGCAGGAAACGGCTTCAAACTGTTTTTGGTCTATTAGGATTGATGATGTTGAATTAGGACTGGGGAAACTGAGTTAGAGCACGGGGGTGCTGAAGTACCCCCAAGCACCCCTCTAGTAGTTACACATATGCTATTGGGACGGAGATTTCTTTTTGATATTTTTAAAAATCATCTGTCATCAACTCGGATAGATATATTGTAATTTTTTTTGTTTTTTAGTATTTGATACTTATCGTTCGTTTATAAATTATTATTATTATATTTTCTGTATTGCGATTTTGCATTGTGCGATGATATAGAAAGTAATTTAATCAAAATCATCATTTTTTTTTTTTTTTTTTTATGAAAACAAGAACCAATTTTATAACAAATATAAAAATAAAATAAAAATGCAATCAAAAACTTAGCACTCAGAAGTATAATTGTGTTTTTTTTTTTTTTTGGTTTTGTTTGTCAATAATTAATTATTGAATCTTATGTTTCATAAGTGATGTAACAGTAGCGTGGGGGCGAAGTGTGGTTGTGTTTAATAATTGCAAAAGGACGCTAATTTCTTTTAAGCCGCACAGTTCCTCTTCTTTTGTTTTTCCAAATCGAGCACTGGTTTTACGTTTGTGTACAGTGAATATTGTAATATCGGGGAGTGCACACTGCTACGCCGGTAATTAATAATAATATTGTGGGGTGCATAATTGTAAAATCGAGTCGTAATTATTTTATAGTATACAAGACGAAAAAAAAAAAAAAAAAAAAAACATGGTGTTTCATAAATGATATTCGTATTAAACAAAACGGTTGTTGTATACAATATAATTTTTAAATAATAATAATAATAATAATTATTTTCCGAAAAAATCAAAATATATTAATACCGCTATAGAATTTCGCGTATACAAATATTGTGATGCAATTGTTATAATTGCCAATTTTTTGCGCAATTTGAAAACAGACACTGAAAAAAAACCATTGCGTGGCCAGATCGCCAATATTTTACTTTAAAACGTCGTAATACCTCCTGTAATTCGCTTGTAAAAACTGTTTTGCTCGGGACAACTATCTAATTATTTCCATATTTACAATAGAGTTACCAATATTGCACGTTGATACGAACATTATCTGTGTCGTAGCGTGTCCATTTTTTTATTTGATAGTACTACCCCTAATCATTTTTCATAAGCAAATTTAAACACCACAACAACCGAAATTTTTAAAACTGATAAATTTGATTGTATTTATGTTATCAAAAAAGTGGGCACGACACGGATAAAGTTCTTTCGAATAAGCCATGCAAATTTGGTAGTTCCACTATGAATACGGTAATAGTATAGTTGTCTCGTGCGAAACGTGATTAACATGATTACATAAAAAAAATACTTGTGGTAATAACGTGGGACTACTTGTACATTTTTTTTAATAATGATTATGTATATTCTTGAATTAATAAATTACCATTATTTTTTCTCAAAAATTTCATCAAAATTGTCTATATGCAACTCCTTAATACGGGTGGTGGTATAACGTGCTCTTAAGAATGCGTGTTGCCTATCCGTGGTAATTCGACTGTAAAAAAATGATTATTGTTCTAAAAGATAATAGTTATATGTTTTTCAAACTCGAATAACTTATTTCGCAGTAGTGATGCCGAACAACTAAAAAACAACAAAAACCAAAGTTGCACAGTGCAAGTTGTTCATTTTTTATGATTAAAATTTATTCTAGTAGTTTTTGTTCGAGCGAAACGGTTTCTTCGCAAACATTTATTGTTTATTTCACGATTACACAATTATTACTTCAGGGGTAACGACACACAAAAATTTGTTTTTATATTTGAAAATGAAATTGAATATTTTTGAGTTGATATATTTTCGTTGTTTTTCTATCAAAAATGTCGAGATATTTGCCTATACGTAACCCCTTAAAAATACGGTTTGTTTTAAAATATTCGATAGACAATAATATTTTGATTTTTTCGATTCCAAAATGCTATTTAGTTAAAACTAACGTTGCGAAAATATCTATAGTGTATTATCGTTCGTACGAATCGTTTAGGTACGATAAACGTTGTTTGTCTGACGTGGTGTGATATTAGAAAATTAAAACCCGAGGGTAACCGAAAAAAAAAAAAAAAAAAAAAAATCGACAATAATAAAATATAATAACGTCGAAACTTCGACGGGTATGGTTGAAAAATGATTATGGTTTCTGTTGTTTTGTCCCTCGTCGTCGTCACTCGTCCGTCGGGTGTACGTGCACCGCGTAGCTTATGTTTTATATCCGTCTCCCTTGCCCGTCACCCTACTTATAATATTATGTGTATGAGTGATTTTTTTTTTTTTCTGCAAATATACAAGCAAACAACACGCACAATATGTATCGCGAAATAGCTCATCGTTTGTTATCCGCAGTGCGGGATTGGCTGTGGTATGGTGGTGGTTGGGGGGGGGTATTTGTGTAAAAAATATTATAACTTTTCACGTCGGGGTCGGTCAAATATATTACTGTCGTTTACTACGCTGCATATAAAATGTCGAGAAAAAAAAAAAAAAAAAAATTTTGAAATTAAATAAAAATGTATATTTAGAATATTTCAATCCGTTGTTCACTATTTGTACGAATACGACGGGTAAATACTGGTTTGACGTTAATTTATTTGGAAATTAATTTTATTTCTCTGTCGTGATGTTGATTTTAAATTACAAAATCAAATAAATCTCCTATCCAATATTCCTTGTACGACTAAAATATATTTTGTTATAATTATTATTATTATTATTATTATTATTATCGATCAGTCATCTTCAAGGTTTACGGGGCGGGGGGGGGCGCAACAAGTTTAACAAATATTATTTATTCGGAACGCCGCCTTACTTTTGGGTACCGAAAGTTTGGAAGTGATGTATAGAGAAAGAGAAAAATATTCTCCGTTTTAATGCGCTTTTAATGGGGGAATAAAATCATATTATATTACTATTAATACAAATATAAATCCGTATTTTCCGTAAACGCCACAGAATAGATAATGAAATCGTACAAGCGATCCGAATAATATTTATATAGGGAAATTATTATTTTAAATTGATGGGTTTTTTTTTTTTTAAATTTTGTTTTATATTATAAACTCATTATAGGTACAGGTTTATAATTTGAATATTTCTATGCGAATAGTAAAAAAAAAAGGTTTTCAATTCGGACAGTGAATATTAAGAGGATGCGATACCACCTATAATTTGATTATAAAAACTTTATGCGCGGAACAAATTAACTCTTTCCGGATTTATAGTAGAGTAGCCAAAATTGCACCCAACACAGAAATGTATTTGTATTGTGATGCCATTAATTGTTAATAAGTAAATGAAAAGATAAAAAAAAACCGAAAGTTTACAAACAGACACCATGAATTATATTCAAATTAAGAAAAAAATAAACACGCTAAGGCACAGACAGGTGCCACCACAGGTTCTTCCGAATTTTTCGTGAAATTTCGGTAATTTTACTATAATTATGGAAAGAGTTATGTTGTCCCGCACATTATCGTATACGTTTAAGTTTATATCACAGTTGCACAGAATACAGAGGAGAGTAGTGTAGATTTGAACATATTAAATATATTCATAAATATAAATGTTCAATACAATGATCACGTTTACATTGTAACATTTAATAAATTAATAATTGTAATCAACTGATTAATTTTAGATAAATTTCATTAGTTTTTACATAGTAAACAGTTTTGCGTTCAAAAGTGCCCCCCCCCCCGATTTTATTCGTATTCAGTTTGACGTTGAAAATACGCGGGCAGTATTTCATTAAGAAAGTTGCGTAATAAAACAAATTTGTTTTCAGCCATAAATAAAAACGCGTTGCAAACGTAGAAAAAAAGAAAAATAAGTTCAAAACTGCCCCCCCCCCCACCTATTGTGATAACGACACGGGACTAGTTATAGTGAATTTTAATACATTTTTTTTGTCGATCATTAATTAGTTTCAGTAATTTCTTCAAAAACCTTCCCTAAACGTGACCACCACTTAGATACACGTTCGGGCGGATACAATATTATATTATTACAACCCGGGGGACGGTTCTCGGCAAGCCCCAAGAGGAAGGCGAACACGAATATTTTGCATATGTTACATACACATTTCACTTAAGCGCTTTACAGCTAAATACACTGTTATTTTAGCGTACACTATTGTACACCTATATCAGAGCGACTAAATTAATACACGTAAACGCTGGTCAAGTGAGTTGCCTCGTCCTTCCCCGGTGAGGCGATATACTTATCACCGCCATAAAACCGGGAACCTATAGATTACAGCCGTACAGCTAACCGTAAGCACTGTACGACAAGAAAAAAAAAAAAAAAATGACCGTAAAACATATAAATATTAAATTATGTATAGAAAATATTTTTTATTTTTTTTTTGTATATTTTAATTCGTCGCGGCGGCGTCGAGAATTATTACTGATACCATCAGCTGTTGCGTGGCATCAGCAGCAGCGGCGGCGGCGGCGGCGGCAAGTTGCAGCAGTGGGCACCGGGTGTTATCTATTGAGACACGCGAGTGTCGGCGCTATAATCAGCTCCGATCTACACGGTATTTTCTTTATTTTTGTTTTTATTTTACTGCTCTCACACACTATAATAATATAATAATATACCGGCCATCAAAACCCAACGGAGATAGAAAAAAAAAATAATAATAAAACATAATAAATTATCATATAATAATAATAATAATAATACTCTCGCACGAATTATTCGGAAACGTTCTGTGCAGGAAACGACGACGCGTCGTTACCGTAAAACATATATAATAATATTATACACGATAAAAAAAAAAAAAAAAAAAAACTACAACAACAACAAACAAACAAACAAACAAATTTACGAATCGGATACGACGTTTGAATTACCATTATCACGTAGGTACGCGTGTGTGCAGCAGTGTCTCGACACGCCACACGTGTCTTATATTATATCAGATCATTATCGCGGTGTACGAAATTATAATGTCATATTTTTACCTCGGGGGACTATAAAATTGTTACTTTTTATATATATATATGTATATATTAAATACAACGTGTTTCCGCAACATTGCAGCCTCGTGCAGAGGTATAATATAACATTCCATATCGTAGATCGCCGTACCGATCGTATAATATAGTCCGGTAAAGATATACTCGTTTTATATATATATATATATATATATATATATATATAATGCGGTCGTATTTTTTTTTGTTTTCGCCGGAATAACTGCCGTTTCCCCGACAATATATTATACTCGCCGCGCGCGTAATTTAAATTTATAATTTACACTGTGTGTATTGGAAAAAAATTAAATACAAATATCGCATTTATATACGCCACGATCGATAGACGGAACAAAAAAAAAAAACTAGTGTTATATAAATGAACACGCGAATGGGGCTTATATAATACGCAATACGTTTGTATACATTTGTGTTCACTTATCGCGATCGTAATAATAGGCGTTTGGAAGAAAAAAAAAAAAACAAATCATTTTCTATAACAAAATTTACTATCGGAATCCGAAATCCATCATGTTGACGATACAGCAAGAGTCTTTTTTTTTTTTTTTTTTCCCCTGTCGAAAACTTATTCACAAACAAATAAAAAAAAAAAAAAAAAAAAAAAACCCCTTCATCTAAAACGTCGATAAAACTCACCCCCTCGCCCGAAAAATAAACGTATTTATTACATTATTATTATTATTATTATGATCCTCCGGGGTACGTATATAATGTATATAAAATATATAACAACGACGACGATGTCCGTTGAACGTATCGAGTGATGAATAATAATAAAACTTATTGTTATTATTTTTTTATTTATTTTTTTTTTATGTATACGCTACTTATTTTTATTTATTTATTTTTTATTACGTAATTATCCTTAGGCGCGTGTATAATAGTCCTGGGCCGTTGACGTTTTTACTGCGGCGCGCGACAGCGACAAAGGGCGCGAAAACACGGGCGGCAATTTATGTACAACACAACCGGGGGGAAAAAAATAAAAAAAAAAAAAACCCCGAAATAAAGGGCGCGCTGCGGCAACGCGTCCCTTTTTCAAATAAACAGATGAAGTGTAAAATTATAATATATATATACGTGTACAATACTTGTAGGGATGAAACGCGCGTATATACACAGTACAATGTTTTTTTCTGCGGTGCTCTTTAGACGGGGATAAAAAAAGGCAAAAAAAAAAAAAAAAAGAAAAAAAAAGAAAGGGCACAGTATACACGCACGCGTATATCTCGTAAATTTATTTTCCTGTCCCAGCGTATTGTTCGACGACGACGACGACGAGAGAAAACTGGACGGGTAGGTACGCGGCCGGCAGTTGCCGGTCTTTGCGGGCGTTTGTCGACGAGTACCTATTTAACAGTATAATAAAGGACGAGGAATTATCGATTTGGCAGTGGGTTCCGGCCGAAAATATGGTTTTTTTTCTTTCTCCCGAGATTTTTTTTTATTACGGCGGCGGTAGATGGGGACGATGGGGTGCGCATATATTTTTAACAGTTTTTTTTTTTTTTCTGTTTTTGTCCGTGTTATAACAAAAATGTAACGGACGTGTACGCGTATATGATTATTATATGTACCGTCTCGCTACGATACGGTCGATTGACGTTTCGGGCGCGCGAACCGTATAAGTTTCTGTTACGACAACAACAACAACAACAACAACAAAAACAACAACAATAACAATAATAATAATAATGAAAATAATAATAATAATAATAACGGTAATGTTAATGATAATAGACGCGGCACGCGCGTCGGAGCAACAAGTCGTTGCACGAGTCGCGTGCCCCGAGGCCTCGTTATTCGCGATGCCCATATATTATTATTATATACATAGATAATAAAATAATATTATGCTTTTAACGCCCGGCTAAAGTATAGTTTTTTTTTTCTCCAGTAGCGTCTCATTATATTTTATTTGTTGTTATTATTATTATTATTATTTTTTTTTTTTTTTAGCTCTACAGGCTACTAGAAGCCTTTCGCCGCTCGATTCCACCGCGGAATCGATTTTTATATCCTACATCCGTACATTTCAGATCCAGGAACCGACTGGCATAATATTTCAAATAGGAAAATTTATTTTCGGTGTTAGGCTGAGTGCCGGGAGTGTTATTAAACCTAAAAAAGGTGATAAAAATACCGAAATATAGTTTACAAAATATTCCGGCTTTAGTTGCGATATTATATGAACAATTCGAATATGTCAAGGGGTTTTTTTTTTTAGTTATAGACGGATAAAATTTTGTAGTTTATTTTTATCAGTGTTTTAATGTCCAAATTTATGTTGAAATTCGTAAAAACCAGGAGCAATTGTAACATACTGGTATTTTGTATTTCCAACAAGTTACCTAGTTCAATGCTCGATTAAAATCTACCAAAAGTGTTTAACCTGTGATCTATTTTTAAAGTGGATATCTATTATTTGTCCATTAGTCTAATCGAGTATCGCTTACCATAGCTTTTATCGGTAACAAAATTAAAAACTAGTTAGGAATATTATATTATATCGAAAATTAAAAATAAAATACACTTATAGTTATTATACATCATTAAAAAAAAAATCAATGATAATTATTACTAAAACACCTTCGCCGTCATCGATTGTCGATGCTTAAACTATATGCACTTTTCGAATACGAGTACGAGTAATAACTATAAATTCGAATCATAGAGGATTTGGCCAATCATATTTGAATTGTAGAGCATCCCCACCGTCTTACACTTTATTATTTTCGATTTATCGAAGGGACCGAAATATATGAGTTTTCTTTGAATTATCGCCATATATATATATATATAGATCGCCCATTTTCGCTTCCTTAGTCGATGAAAAACACTGTTGGTTCTTAAACTTAGTCGACGAAAAATCACGACGGAAAAATAAGAAACGAAAACATTGTTTATTGTTTATGATCGGCGGATTCGAACCGCAGATATTATCATTGGTTTCGTAAACCGTTGGAACAACAACGAAGAAACAATAATAAAATAGCGTTTAACGATTTATAAAAAAATTCGTATGATTAAACACAGAATGACATATTATATCGATAGCGATGGTCAAATATCGATGCATACTGTTTTTTGATAAGAGAGAACGATGCGGACATTTGTGAACCTGTGCAAATTTGGGTGTCGCCCAGAGACGTGTTCAGAAATTTCGTGCCCATAAAAATTGTTGAAAAAAATATAAACCAATTTACATAAATGTTGATTAACAAAATATTGGCCATGCAAAATAATGCCGCCCTTAAAAAAGCCGAAGAATCCAAATATTCAGATTACCTAACCAGACTAAATACTCCACGGACACGTGTTAACTTAAACGGTCAGGTTTAAAGCTATCCACTTAAAGAGCGTACTCGGGCGTAGTGGTCCCCCGGGAGCGGAGTGGCCACATTTGCAAAATCCGACACTGCGTGGACGGGGATTATTTTTTTGCCGCGGTCACCCGCCGCGGACCCGGCTGCGTCTTAATCGACGGCGGCGAGTGATATCAAGTCGACTTGAGGTGGCTGTTGTGAAAGAGATATATAGGGTAGTTATGGTGTTGTTATTATTAAAAAGTTTTGTGGTTAGTTAGACGGGCGCGGTGCGGCGGCGGCGTCGGCAAATAACAATATAGGGGTAATTGCAGACAGCGCCCGAGGATTAAATTGTTAAATTAAATAATACGCGGCGCAAAAGCGATTTTACCGCCGAGGACCGTCGTCTCCAGGATAACTTTTCTCCGTCCGCCGGCGAACGGCACGGCGGCAGTTTTCCGATCCACGAACGCACTTTAAACACTCAAAAAACCCGTCCGCTCGTCTACGACGCCGCCGCCGTCGCAATAATAGTTTATTATTATTATTATTATTATTATTATTATTGTTATTAGTCGTTATAATTATTATAATTATAATTATTATTATTATTATTATTATTATACGGGTTTTCCGGGACGGGCGCATTGCGCGTCTAATTAAACGTTATTGCGCTCGGCAGAACGGCTGCGATGCGATTCCTTTGTCGGGCCGCGGCCACTCGACGTGAGCGGCCGTTTCCGCGGAGTAAAAGGGTGGTGGCTTCCGCGCGATACCACGCTGCACAGCCGGTTAGGCTAGGTTATGTTGATATTTTCAATCGATTCGGAAATTAATAATTACAAAAATACATGCCAACGATTTCACCCGGTGGTTATAGAGAAAACTACAACGAAAATCATAAAAAAAATACGAGAAACAAACATTTTTCCGGAAAGGTGCTGTACGTCTACCAGATTCCTAGTAGAACTAGTAAAAGGAGTCGTTACTTCGGATATTCGATGTTTGTATAAGAACGACTTATGAACCCTGTGACAAATGTTCGAGCATTGTTGAGAAGCCGAAAATTTCTACATAAAATTTGAAAATTCCAAATAGCTATAAATAGCTCATAAATTGCCGGATTGTTTTGAACATTACACTACGTCTAGAAATTGCTTATGTTAAATTACTCGGATAATATTACTGAATAAAAAACCAAAATCGAAAAACCGTTATTGCGTAAATGTTCTTGATTTTTCCCGGTTCCCATCCCCCCCATTACTTTGGAAAATCAAAAAAATTCTTCCTCAGTGCACCGACCAGATCATAACTAACAAAAGTGACAAAAGATAATATTAAAAAAAAAAAAAAAAAATATGGAATTAAGGGAATCAAATTTTTTTTTTTGGATGGGGAGCGAGGAGGGGCTTATAAATATGGTCGATCCAGGGCGCAAAAAGTGTAAATAATTATGCCTGATGATGCGACGATGTCCCCATCGTCCCCATCGTCGCATCATACCTATACGATTCATACGAATCGTATAATTCATGCCTTACTGACAGATATGTTTGGGTAACTTAAACAACCTCAGCCGGCCGTTTTATCATTTCGACGAAACTATTAACGCACCTCCTCCCCCTGAATAAAGGATAAGGCTAAATATTAGCCTTTAGTAATAATATTATATACATTATATGGTTGTATTAGGGTAGTAGAGTTATTAATAACTATACTCATAGACCTGTATAGTTATTAATGGCAGCTGACCAAATGTAAATTATAATCGTATTTAAGTGCAAATAATGGAAACCGTAGCGTACTACTGGCTCGCGTGGATACCGTTGGATTATGAAATTTCACTGTACGCAGGCACTAAATAATATTTTACGATTAAAACCGGGCGAGTAGTTGTTTAACTAGTTTATACTAAAAAAAAAAAAAAAAATTAATAAAATTCCCATCTATATATCTTTCATTTGCCTACTTCCTGTCTATGTGTAACGGTGGTCACACGATAATTTTTCTTCTTTTGATCGAACAAAACCTTACGTCCTGCGAGACATGATTTCGACCATGTCCTGAAGGAGGACCACCTCCTTCCCACTCCCCCCAACCCCAAACAATGACGTCAAAGCGATAGTGTCCAACAGCGTGAAAAGTCCGAGTCGTCACCGAGACACATGACGATTTATTCGGTCGGCATCACGGGGGCCGGCGCCCTGTAACAAGTCCCCATCGTCACGGTCGTCACAATCGTCGTCGTCGTCGTCGTCGTCGTATCATCACACTGTGTCGCCCACACTTTTGTGTCATACCGTATAACGGACCGTGACTGCGAGGAAATTTATAAATATAAGGGAATGATATTATCGTCTCGGCGTTCGTCGGACAATGAATTCGGGTGGAACTTGTCGTCACATCGGGTTACGGGCCGTGGCGCGAGCGGAGGCGGTGGGCGGCGTCCGAGACGTCACGGCCGAGTCGGGTCGGCCCGGAGTTTCACGATTCCTGACGCGGCGACAAAATGTACTTACGTAATTGGCTTTGATAGCTTTGTAAGAGTCCCGGCCGTCGTCTTGGTCGTGTCGGCCCGGTCGGTTCGGTTGCTTTCAGAGCTCCGGGACGAGACGCCGTCGGCCCTGCACCGGCAGGGTTTACGGTCGATAGAAATCAGATTTCAATCCACCCCTTCGAGACGCGCGTATACAATACGACCTTGTAGCACATAAGGTCGAACGGTCAACTTTGCCGCCGCCCTATTATCTGTCGGACGTCGTCGTCGTCGTCGTCTAATACGCCTAAGTGCAGCCCAAAACTATATATTAATTCGAAATATAATAGTCGGCGTGTCTAAATACGAGAGTAATATTGATATATTTTCATAATAATTTCAGTAATTTTCACTTATTACGAAATAATAGTTTTACTGGTGGTGGTGGTCATGGGGGGGGGGGCAGACGGACATTTAAAAAACCAATGCGTATATTTTATAAAAAAAAACGTTCAAGCTCTCTATAAGTAACATCGTTGACGCGTTAGGAAAAAATCCTATGTGCCAAATGTACGATTTTAAGATTTTGATATCTCAGAAATCAGGAACAAATTAGCTATAACATGGTAATATCCCGTGTGTGCAATCTCCGTCGAAAAATAATGACAAATATACAAAATAAAACCTCTCGTGTATTACCTAATATAAAAAAAATCGTATATGAAATACTCCTATTATACACGATTCGGTCAAAATTACATTGGAGGTTTTCGCGTGCAGCTGAGTTGGGGTGTAGTGTAGTAGGCATATGACATGGGTGATATTTTAAGTAATTTTATTTTTTATAAAATCATTCAAAGTACCTAAATCCCACGTGCCATTGATATTACCGTTCCAAAAACCTACTGTGTATGTTTGGCGAAAAAATATTAACTAATAAAACCTCTTATTCGGCGGCGGCGAAACATATTTATACGATATTTTCCCCGTAACTGTCGAGTGGTTTACTCCAAAGCAAAAGTAAGGATGGCGGTTTGTTTTTTTTTCAAATATTTTTTTTTTTATATTAAATTATACGATTGGGGCAAATACACCGATCGGTATTGTACCGTACAATTAATTACTAATGATATTTATTGTGTTTACTATATGTGTACTGGGCTCGACGGCGCGAAATGTTGTCGAGTCGCGGAACGCGAGCGCTATAAATCTGTTTTCGGTCGGTGTGAAACGCGTACACCGTTATTATATTGTTGTAAATATCGTCGCGGTATGCGTCATTATCGAAACGATATTATATAGCTGTAGGAACGGCGGCCGACTAAAACATATTATTATTATTATTATTATTATTATAAACGTATATTATAATGTTTCTGTTTATGTATATACCGAAACGGCCATTGTTTGCCCGGTTTGAGTTACGACCTCCGGAGCCCCTTTTCGCCGGAGCCCGGGCCCCGGTAACAACGCGCTGTCCCGAAACGAGTCCGATAATAATAATAATAATAATAATAATAATAATAATGAATGAGAGACCGCGGAGCGCGCGAAGAATCGCAAAGTAATTTCCAGCGTTTTCCGTACTGCGACGGAGAAATAAAAAAAATAAATAATAATATTAATAATAACGGCGAAAATGCGAATGCCGGAGGCCCCGTATTTGGCACCGGCGCGAGTAGGCCGTTGTTGCCGTTGTAGTTGCTAAGCCGGGGATGGTCATCATACAAAATTAATTCAGTTTAAGCGACGATAAATCTCGTTGTAATCGGAAAATGATTCGGAACGCATTTCGGTAAACCGACAGTGTTCTGGTGTCGTAGTTGTTTTTCCCCCCCAGCCACCCCCGTCGTAAACAAGGCGACCCGAAAATCGTACAGGCATCAAAACCGTGTGCTGACAGTTTTTATTTTTATTTTTTTTTTTTAAATTATCTCCAATTCAATATTTATTTTTAATATTATTAACGACCGTCTTAATTATACGACTTTTCTGCTAATCCATTACCGAAAATAGCCTCAAGGGAATAAAGATAACTCTCGTCGTCAACATGATATTTTTCTACAATTTGTTTTTTTAATTGTTAAACAACAACATTCTGCAGACCGCATTGAACTCCGATTTCAACTAATAGTTTAAACTAATGGTTAAAAAAAAGAAAAAAAAAAAAAGGTTAAAAATTGATGGTTTTTTCATAAGTCACAAAATCGTACCAATCGAGGTGAAGAGAATGAGACATGAGAGAGGCATGAGAATTTTTTAGGCATATTTAGCCCCGTGACGTACGACGTTATTAATAAATAAACCGAAACGTTTTTACTAACCGAAAATGTGTTTTCCATGGGAGAAATACACGTCTTGATCAAACTATACGAATAGTTTTTTCGCTACGCCCAGAATCTAACATGTACGATTAACCGACATACGAATAAAGGTCTTATTTAGTTATATTTATCGCCGCCATCGTACCCACGGTAGTAGGTATTAGAGTAGATGCGATAGAAAAATTTCTGCGATGAAGACAACAAAAAAAATATTAAGATAACAATAAAAAAAAAAAAAATGATTAATAATAAATATCATCTCCGCTCGTTTCACCTTGAGCCGGCGCGTCGGATATTATATTATTATAATAGGTATTACCGCGGACAGCAGGAGACACTGCAGTTTTTACGAGTCGCGCAAACTGCAATGCTGCAGTATGCAATTTATACGATAAAAAAAAAAAAAAAAAAATTAATATTCTTGACGTCGTCGTCGTCGTCGGTCACCGTTAGTGACAACTATTAAATACGCGGGAGAGGACTATTTTAAAATAATTGAAACTCGGATAGCAACAGTTCGACATCTTTACAAATAATTGCGGCTCGGAAATAGCGAAAATATTTTAATTATTATAATATATTTATATGGGAAAACCGCGGGTCTTTATGATTAATTACCGCCGGATTACCTACAATACGAGAATAAAATAAAAAAAAAAATACAAAATCAACATTGACAACAGTAAAAAAAAAAGAAACTAAGCAAATCTCGCGGTATAAATAATACGAACATATCATCCGAGTTACGATAATTAATTATTTCGTTGTAGTGTTCTCAAAACGAGTACGGTGGTCGTGTAAAGTATGTTGCCTAGGGTCACAAAACGTAGGGGTGAATAAAATGACTTGTTCGATTTAATTCAAGTATATATATATATATATATATCTACACCTCAGATAATTGTTGTGATAGAAATAAATTATAAACATCAATGTTACTTAAAAAAAATCGGACCAATCGGTTCTGGTGTAAAAGTAAATGTTTCCATTTTTGTAGATAATGTATGTGATATTGTGCATGTGCCCAACGCAACAGTTAACATTTTAAAAATATCTATTGCCGAATATATATTCTTAAAAAAAAACTCATTTCAATCGAATTTCACACAGCCGAAATTTGTTGTGTCAACAAAAAATAAAAAAAATAAAAAAAAATACTGCGTACGTACGATTCCGTGTATTTATTTTCGATCTACGATTTGTATGTATCGTACGTTTCGTATATTTTTTGAAATTTTAATTGATCCAATAATATCGGTTATAAAATTTCAAATATATCGACACATCATCGATCTAAAACTCGCACTAAAATGTATAATTTTGCGTTACACTGAAATTCGTTTTTAATATTACCGTTTGAAAATTAGTCGTTTATTATGCTCGTAGTTGTTCAACGTAATGAGAACGAGATAAAAAAAAAAAAAATATATCAAACAATATTTATATACGCGTAACAAAACGTTGGAAAATTAATAATAATAATATTCCTAAATGATGAGTATGTCGGCGATAAAAGAATTTCCCTATAATATACGTAGTATATATAGCTGATGTACGACGACAAATCGAAATTATTTTTATTATTAAAAGTCAACGAGAGTACGCAGATAGATATAGGTACATCAAAGAGAAAACGGTGAGGGATCCCAAGGAAGAAACCGATGGAAAAAAAGAAAAAAAAAAAACATCTTAAGTACGGTTTACCTCCCCCTCCCACCTTCACCGTCGAGGGGTGACAACAAGAATATTACGATATTATAATATACGTTTTTGCATAATACGAGTATTATTATATAACGACGAATTAAAATCATCATTGCCCTTTGCGGACAATATTATGTCTAAATAATACTACTTTAGGACAAAAAAAAAAAAAAAATATCGGTATATTCGATTTTGATTTATACAAGAAATATACGGAATTTATTACATCCGGTCTAAATTTCCAACTGTTAAATTAATTATAAAAAAAAAAAAATAAAAATAAATACGTTTTGCCATTTGTTTTGTTATCAATTCTTCTATACCATTTATCACTAGTTTACGATTATTGGCTCTAATAAGTATTTAGAGTTTTCGGGTTGATTTGATTTAATACCGTCTTTTTTCTTGCCGGTCTACCCATTGAGCCCATCCGCTGTCCATTCTTCTTCAATTTAGTGTCCGGATATAGTTTTTTTTTTTTTTTTTACTTCGGCAATTAGTTGTCAATTGGCATTAACCCGTTTGCTCCTCGGTTTTCTTCGGTCCGAATACGTATGCATTATTCCCATCGCGGAACCGCCGAATTTTATTTTATTACATCTATCTGGGGACGTCGGACCCGTATAAAATCACCGCGAGTCTAAATAAAAATGCGTCCAATTTTATATTTTCGGATAGTCCGGATCTCGGACCCGGTAGATTTGCGCGGCGCAATATAACCGCCCCGCGTATAAATAACGATAATACGTATACGCACGTAGCGCACCGTCGGGCGGACGGACGGCAACAAATTACATTACGACGACGAGTATTTCAATAATATAATTGATTGCTCGCAACGGTATACTCGTTGTTTTTTTATATATATTTTTTTTTTTTTTTTTTTTTTATTTTTTTTATCGCGCCGTCTCGACGACCGTCCGTCCGTCCGTCCGTCCGTCCGTCCGTCCGTCCGTCCGTCCGTTCGCGCGCGCGCGCGTTGATCCGCCGACAGCGCGGCAAATTAGTCGAACGATTTATTCGCACATAACGTTTTAATAAGGCGAACGGGTCCGGTTTATACCGGGGGTACCACTTTAACCACCGCCGCCGACACGTCTTTATTGCCGTTTCGCGGTATTGTCGCCGAACGTCGCAAATCGGTTTAGAAATATGAACAACGATAGTGCCTATCTAACCTAATAGGAATACGGAGAAGCCAATTAGTTTGATTTGCCGTTTGGCGCGCCACAGTGGAATTGTCACGTACAAAAATATTCGTTCGTTCGTTTTTTTTTTTTTTTATTGTTATTATTATTATTATTATTATTATTATTTTTTTATTATTATTAATCGCGTTGCGATGTCCCGGGAACTCGAGAACCGGAGACGACAACCCGGACGGCAAGCTCGGAGGGAAATCGAACAATATATAATATTTTCGTACCGTTAATCAATTATATTATATAATAGGTACAGAGAGGTACTCGGTGACTCTGGCTACGACGGTTTGTCAATTGTTATTACGATGATTTCAGTGGCGTATTTATGGGATAATTGGTCCCGCCACCCATCAAGATCCCACACAACCGTCCCGATCAAGGAGGAACATTTGCCGCCTCCCCCCCCCGCACCCGCAGGCATCACAACAGTACAATTATCCGAATCTTCGAAAATAACGGAAGAACATTAATTTTTTTTTCGTTTTTGATATAAGATAAAAAACATTATTTCCTCGAGTTATTCCATAAAGGTTCCATACACGTATATTTCACATTTCTCCTGTTTGACAATATGTTGACGTATTGTCAAATAAGAACGCTAACCTTAAAAACAATGACGGTATTCTTTTATTTATTTTTTTAAGTTTTATTTTGTTAAGTTATCGAGTCCTCGATTATTTCGTATACGTAGAATAAAAATATATTTACACCGCCTCTCGTCGTTTGGATTTCGGTGAAGAAATTATTTCGCCACCCCCCCCCCCCCCCGCTAGTTTTTTACCCAGTTACGCCACCGAATTGGTACGCGGATGCGTATGAAATGTCTGGACAAAAGTAACTCGTAAACGTGGTGGTATAAGCACAGCCCGCACGATGTCCGAACAATTCAACGAAAAGTAGTAAAACTGTAATTCAAAACTCTTATATAATAATTCGACGAGCGACAAATTGCATATATACGATTTACCAGTTTCAAGTGCTGAAAACTCGATCGAAATATGATATTATAAAAATATTATTATTACTGACAGGATATTATGATTTTTCCAAAACTCATAAGTTATTTAAAATAAAAAATATCTTTTTTTACGTGTATTCCTTGTGAACAAATTCGCTACAACTAACTAAATTATTATTTTCACTGCCGTATTAAAGGGTTCGCGTGTAGGCAATATTCTCGACATTTTTGACAAAAAGTGAAAATTATGAACACAAAAGTATTAGAATTTTAATACATTTTCAATTATGAAAGTTGGTTCGTGCCATTATCCCAAATGTTTATTTCGTAATTATGAAATAAATGAAATTTCTTACGGACGAGAAATCGTTCAAAGCGGCAAAACCCATTCCTCTTAATTAAAAAAAAGCACATTTTTACCATAAAAAAAAAAAAATAAAGAAAAAAAAGTGAAATGAATACCTGCACTGCACAACGTTCGTTTTAGTACTTTAATATCACCACTATACGAATAGAAACCCGTTATTCGACTTTGAAAAACTTATCAGATATTAAAACTATTTTAATTTATTTTGTATTTTGTGGTACGGGAAAAATTAAAATCGTCGTGGGTTAGACACAGTACATGTTCTACTTTTATTTTTTTATAGCGAAAATTTGCTTTATTAATAATATAATTTTGGTCTTAGTAGCTTTTTGCGCATGGTCTAAACAATTTTTTACATTCGAGTTAAGGGCACCTATAAAAATCGGTAATGTACAAGTCTGGAACGTGCAAATCTGGAGTATACAAATCTGTACCGTACAAACCTGAACATTTTTGCATTTCAACGACGTTATTTTCTGATTTTTTGTAGTGCCCATTTTTAAATCTGAATACTTGATCGTGTGATGAGTTCACAATAAGTCTTCATAATTGCCTTATTCTTATATTTTGTTCATTACACGAAAAACACTTAATAATTGTTATTTCCAACCTAACCTCATACTAAAAGTGTTTTGCTCCGACATCTCAGTAAAACATAAAACATTTACCATATTTACAGACTTTATTATCCTTATGTAATGTATCTAATCAGACATATTATGAAAACGACGGTGTATGTAGAAAATACGTGCATTTAGCCCGATACGGCGATAAAAGACAAGTCACTCGAACGAAAATTGTTTCTTACAAACACTTATTTTGATTTGTATATATATATATATATATAAAAACAAATTGATTTTTACGCCTAAGGTACGGTTGCAGATTATCTTGTCTACATTTTTATTATTAGCCACTTG
Source organism: Tuberolachnus salignus (assembly GCA_956483605.1). Taxonomy (NCBI): domain Eukaryota; kingdom Metazoa; phylum Arthropoda; class Insecta; order Hemiptera; family Aphididae; genus Tuberolachnus; species Tuberolachnus salignus. The sequence continues at coordinate 34,549,632 of OY101435.1, read as the reverse complement.
TCATATCTAATCGATGATTTCAGGCAGTTGGCAGTTTGAAATTCCGGATTTGTGCGTACGGTCCGGGGTTTTTACGCGTTCTCGTTACGGTAAACCGTTTTCTCGTTTCCTGAACTCCTATGCGTATATTTTTGTCCGGGCACGCGGCCGGCAAGGCCTGTCGTAAAGAATTCGCGAAACACGAACCGACGGGCGAATGTCGTTTCGGTTAAACGTATATTATCATTATTATTATTATTATTATTATTACTATACGAGTTTATATTGGTGTCGAGCACGTATTTTAAACGGCACGCGATCGTCATAATATTATAATATATTGTACCGTCGTCGCATAAAAAACCCGGGAGATACGAGACTCGGACCGCAGTGGCTATAACAATATATATGTGTATATATATATATATATATATATATATACGCGAGTATATTTTTTCTCACTTTACACGGGTTTTTTTTTTTTTTTTTTTATACGTACGGTCAAAACGTCGGAGGGGCGATTTCTCCTCAGAAATACAAAGTTCCACGGTGGCGGTTCCACGACCGCAATACCACATCCTGCAAAAAGAAATAAGCAATCCGCAGTTCTCGACACATGCGTTAGACCTTCCGTATATTGTTTCATCTTGATCCGAAACGCGTTGCAAAACCGTGAAAAAATACATTTCGTATGAAAAATATAATAATTATAAAATCGTACCTAATAATAATTTGATTACGAATGCAGTCTTCGAATGAAATATATACGTAGTTGTTGTCGTCGTTATAACTACGGAGGGATCGCAGCAGCGGCGGTTTCTGCGGTGAGCGTCCGGTTTGGTATGATCCAATCAATAACCGGCGGTAGAAAGTTTCGTATTTTCCTCCGGTTTTTTGTTTTTTTTTTTTTATTTTAGAAATTTCATAAAACGAGTCCGATATTTTACCCGGAGACAAACGGTTTGTTTTTTGTACGTAACGTTGTGGTCATACATAAACGATCGAGTGATTCGCGTTTCGTTTGTCGAGTCCGGAGAATCTCAATTTGCACGACAATTGTATTTAAAAAAATATTAGACAATTAAAACCGAATAAATTCGATTTACTATTAATCGCAATATGATGCATATTTTGCGTTTTTTCATCGTTTACCGTCAGTAAAAACTATGTATAAATTCTATTATTATTACTATGGTGGGTGTGAGCGAGACGATCGAGAGAGAGAGAGGAAAAAGGTCACGTTCGAACGTAGCCAGAGGGGATGTTTTGGGTGTCAATTCTCCCTTTCAAGGGTGTATTTAAGCCAGAAATAAATTGGGTATACACAATATAAATAATGTTTCGGGGGGGTTTTTTTTTTTATTTATTAAAAACGTGTAGTTTAAACGGTTCTATTTCATATTCAATATTATTGTTTATCGTGGAAATTGAAAATATTACCATATCAAATACTTGATGTATATTTGGTGGTTATCTTCTGTACCGCATACCGTAACGGTACCTTACCGAAGCGACTATTTTTTTTTTTTTTTTTTTTTTAGCGATACACGACGTCGCGTACCGTCTCGAAGTTTCTAGAACCTGTCGAAGTGATGAACGTTATAAGGACGCGTCGACTCTCACCACAATTACCAGTTGTATTTAAATAAAACATTAAAACGCCGACCCTTGAAAGAAAAAAAAAAAAAAAAATATCCCGACTCCGGAGGCGGCGTCCGCGCCGTCGGCATTTGTACCGATCGAAACGCGCGCGCGTCTTCCTATTGGGTTTTTATTCGGTCGCCGGCCGGCCGGCTCGGACAGCGGAATAAGACATAAATCGGCCGGACACCGACGTGCGGAGGAACGCGTTTGTTTCGCGCTCGTTATATTATATATATATAAGTATACCCGGTCGCAGTATATACGCGTCGTAATATAGACTGAAAAACCGCAAATCCGCCGTCGCCGCCGAAGAAAAAAAAAAAAAAAAAAAAAACCGCTACTATAATAATAATAATAATAATAATATAAAGACGGCCGTCCCGCGCGCCGCGCAGATATAAAAACCAAAGGAAAAAAAAAAAAAAATAAAAAATATATACACGTATGCGCGCTCGTATATCAAATACGTCCGCGCGAACGATATCCCCTAACCTCTAACGACTGGTTTCCGAGACGAAGACGACGCAACTCCGACGCAAGTGGTACTTTGAGACGAGTTTTTTTTTTTTCGTCTTTTCGTTTTTCTCTCTCTCGCACTGCGCAAAAAATCCTTTGCTTTATTATTATTATTAATTTTTTTATTTTTTTTTTTTTTACGTGTTGTTCACGTACACCGGGCACATCCGATAATATCCGTGCCGCGTAACTCCGAAGCGACCATTATTTATATATAAACGTATAGACTCTATAGAGGCATGTTTACTTTCGCACCGCCGCGGCGTCATCGATCCGAGGTGACTGACGGCGGCGACGGCCGCGTTTAGTCGCTAATAGCCGTGTCACTCACACGCCGCACGCACTCCGTATCCGGCCGACCGGCAGAGAATGCGAATTTGTTTGTTCGGTCACCACCCCCTTTTTCGATACCCTCCCTTCACCCGGTACGGTCGGAGCGTCCGCCGCCACCGCCGCCGCCGCCGCCGCAGACACCGTCTCATTAACGACGACGACGACGACGACGATGACGACGACTTGTTGCTGCGCGCAACGGTTACACGTGTTGTGTCGCGTGTACGTACACGTTAAGGTGGAAATAATATTTACCCCGTGTTTTTTTACGATATTGCACACGGAAATACGTCCTGCCGGTTTCCTCGCGTTTTCGTCCTCTAACCGAAATCCACAACGATAGAACGCAATATATACGCGTATGTTATATGTATATTTGTTAATGATCGATAAAAAAAAAAATAAAAATATCCTATCACAAAACGTATAGGTGCCGCAAGTTTCGGGGCCAAGGGCGTCGTTTGAGTTTTTCCAACGGCCGAACAACATTTTCATCGGCCCGATGGCTCGTTTCGTGAAAATAATGGTTGTATTTAGAAAGCCTCACGCGGAAATTATAACAGAACAAATAATTTTCCAAAACACTAGCAACGCAAATATTATAAACCTTTATCTATTGTACTCGGTAGTCTCGGTTTAGAATATTAGTAGCCGTATAAAAAAAAAAAAAATGAGCAACATTTTAAAGATAAATAATAAACATTTTCTAAATCGTATCGTACAAATATAATTATATCATTTTTTTTAAATGACTCTACTGTCATAAGACAGGGCCCCTTCATAGGGCCTCATATGGCGAATACTCTGTATGATTTATCTAAGGTTTTTTTCTTTCTTTTTAAAACGTTCAAAACGGCTTGTATTCGTTTAAATGAAAATAATTATTTTTGATAGGCACTGACCGTAAATATACGAATATAAATTCCAAGTCAAGACGTATTATGTGAGGGCCTGTTTAACGGGGCATTTCCTGGCTGCCCCTCTCCCCGGTTATTGCTGCACTGATAGACGTATACAAATTTTTATTCTTTATTGATTTTCTTAATCTAAAATAAAATTTAAACTTTTCTAATGTCACTTTTTTAGAAGGTCACGGAGGAAAACTATGTTGAGTGATTCTTTAAACATAGGTATAATCCCAATATTCTATACAATCAGTGGCGTATTTATAAACTTTTTATTGGGGTGGGGGTCTCGTAATTAAAAAATAATTGTACTTAAATTCAATTTTAAATAAATTATATTTTAAACTCTAGTTTTATTTTTTTATTTTCCAATTCATCAATAATTTCATCGATCCGAGTATCTAATCTCGACGAATGGATAACATGACGAGGCTATTAAGTTTTTTCTTAAACAAAATGTATCCAAAGTTTAAACTCCGAAATTAGAACATTTTTATTATGATCAATTAAATCAATATCATAATGACGAATTAATTTATAAATGTCTTCAGTGCAGGAAGTAGTAATTTCTGAGAATAAACTACATTAAACCCGATAGTGTGGTTTTATGTTCAATAAATCTACATTTTATTATCGAAACGTTTAAAGTTCGAGGCCTTCACCGATTTTCCTCATATCTACGCCACTGAGTACAAGTACAAAACGTGTCGAGTTGGTAATTTAAATCCGTCGAAAAATCGTATTTGTTTAAACTTTCGATTGTCGTGATGGGCGGTAGAAAAATTGTCGTTTACGCCCCGGAAACGAACTATGGTCGACGATGTCTCCAATCGACCGAACGGCTCGAAAAGTGTATTTTCGTAAAGAGTATTTAGACAAAACAAAAAAAAAAAAACACCAATTTCGAATCAAATACTATACGCACTTAAATATATTATATCCGAATGAAGTATTTACCCCGCGGGGTACCATCATATTTTGAACACACACACTGTATATGATATAATAATTTATGTCTGGGCGGTGGTATAACATGACGTATTATGTTACGAGTGTTGTTATGCTGAGGGTTAACGTTGCCGTAGTATATTATAATATAATATAGTCGTTGGTGATGTGATTTTTCAAATATACGGATTTCGTTTCGTCACCCCCCCCCCACCCGCTTCTCCGCAATATATTATTAATATTATCTTTATTATTATCGTTATCATTATTATTTTTATTATTATTGTTATCGTCGTCGTCGTCGTCGTCGTCGTTGTACAATGTCTCCACACCTCCGCGCGTTAATATATTCGTATATATTACGAGAAAATATTTACACAGTGTCGCGCGACAAACACCACCCCGTCTGTATAATAATCGTGTTTGTAGGTACGTAACCCATCGGTTCGTATTTATTATTCCCTTATACGCGTTATATATGTATACGATTCGTACGAATATCGTTATAATATACACGTTAAGAGACGGGACGAATAAAAAAAAAAAAAAAAAAAATAAACAATTTATGAGTAATTTAATCCGGTAAAAAATCGCGAGTAAAACACCGCTGCTGCAGACGCACGCAGAACTGGATATCATACCTACGACGACGGCGAACACACGTGCTCGGCACGATTAATGCGTATGCGATTAAATTGCGGTGTATACGAGCGACACTGTGCGATGACGTTGACTGAGATGGTACGATAAGTTTGTGTCCGGGAATCGCGTGTAGGTACCGAAAAGAGAGAGAGAGAGAGAGAGAGAAAATGTAAAAAAGTATGAACTATACGCGGAACAACAGTCGGTTTTTAATATTTTATATAAGAGCTGGGCCGACGTCGCACCGGTAAAAAAAAAAATGCGATATTAAAACTCGATCGAGTAGAAAAAAAAAGAAAAAACATTAATATAAGGTCGATGCGAAAACGAACGCGTACCTGTGTAGTGATGAGTGGATTTACCCGGTAAATCGGGTAAATTTATTTTTTAATGTAATACCCGTACACTTACACCACAACAAGTTATAGTCATAAATACAGAGTAGATAAATAATAACAACTATTAGTCTATAATTTTAATAGCAGTGTAAAATCGTATATTATTTGGTGTACTTTTATTAATTTAATATTATTTCTTGTCTATTTGCTATATTATATTTTAATGTATAACTTAGAATAATCGGTTGGTTCAGATAGAAAAAAAAATATAAAATATTTACCCAAACCATTTAGGTGGGTAAAAATATACGTGTGAGTAATGACTAATAGGCAGGAAAGTATTCGGCGGAAGTTACAGGTCTCGGCGATTATTCTTCACTGAATTACAACAGATAAATTAAGTCGAAAATTGCAGAAAAAAAAAAAAATTGAGGGTAATATTATAAATCTATTTCATGAGCGTTAAGTGCAATTTTTGATGAAAATCTTAAAAATTACCAAAATTTCAAGACACGATTAATTGAGCTTGACTCAAAATCGTTTTTCGTTAGCGATGATTTATCATTGCGTACTGATATAAATTAAATTTCCCTCTATATCCTACTTTCCCGAATTCCCACCTATAGCAGTGGGGCCAATCTCTATGATACGAATATGTGTTTAAGTATTTTTTTTTTTAAATTTTTCATTATTAAGAAAACTGCAAGGAAAATCAAAAAAAATTCCCAAAGCACCAATTTGGGAAAATGTTCTACCAGTAATCAACCTTGGAGCGAGATTTCTGGTAGAAAAGTGGTTCACAGAGAGAAAACAAAAAAAAAAAAGGACACACCCACGGCAATACTAATATGTAATTCAATATTCTATGCTTTGCTCATAATCTAAAAAAAAAAAAAAATACATTGCCCTTTAAAATGTCTCGTTTAAACCGTTACTACGTTGGTAATATATATTTGTTTAAATTTATAATAAATGTTGCGAAGGCTAATTGGCTTATCATTATATGGTTTATTATCCCCGAGAACGGATTTCCCTCTCGCATTAAAAGCTGTTTCTAAATATTTCATTATTTTATACCTATATAAAAAAAAAAAAAAAAAATACCATCACGGCAAACACGTCTTGGGGTGGCTATTATACAGTAATTATATATTAAAACGAACAAAAAAAAAAAAAAAAAGGAACGCGACTGAATTTTTCTCTCTCTCGTATTTTTATTGCTTTTTATTTTACATTATATGTATATATATATATACGTTTATTTTTACCCGATAATTTCACGAGTAAAAAAAATCAAAAAAAAAAACTAACCCTAATTATTCGCAACAACTTTTGTACCCGCGCGTACGTATAAATATAACTAGCAGCCGGCTTGGCAATTATTAGTTCGTTTATACAGGCAAAACTGAACGGAGGGCGTGGGAGAAAAAAAAAAAAAAAGTAAAAAAAAGTTTGTATTTTATTTTCATCCTTTTGCCGCCGCCGCCGCCGCCGCCGCCGCCGCCGCCGCCGCCGTAGTTATATACAATAAGGGGTTTTAAGTACATCTGTCTTCACGGGTATAAAACGCGGGCTTATTCCGCGCCGCGGACTGCGGGTAAAGTTTAAGCACATCGCTTATTTTTGAAGTAGACACACCGACCGTCGCAACGGAAAACCCACCAACAACATGAAAATAACGTTTTTATTTCGGTTATCGCAATTCTATGCGAAATTCGTTATAAAATACCATCTACGAAAAATCGCAGCGCCCGTTTTATACGTTTGTCCACCACACTTGCATTGTGGAGGAGAGAACCGGCAACAGCGGTGTCCCTTGACCTGTAATTTGACGCGACGAAAGAAATTCCGCGGGTTACAATCGCCGCGCGGTATATGTCCATGCACTTCCGTATGTCGTAATGTTCGAAAGTCCGAAATGTATCGGTGGTGTCACCGGGGGTAATTTAGTTTATTATTTACCTAATAAATCAAATCATATTTAATAACTTTTACGGTCCGTCCTGTACAAAATGAAAAATGACCGGGATTAGAATACAATATAACATCGTGTGTGTTTGGTCACCTTTGCCACATGATCAGAAGTTATATACATATTAGTTTTACACCGAGATATTGGTTTGTGTTCTAGATTCCGAGCGAATGATGTGTTTTTTATTTTATATTTTGAAATTTTTAGTTTCCGAGACGGGCGGGTCTTGTGGTTTTACAAAAATGTTTTTTTTCCTATTTTGTTTTTGTTAACTTTTTTTTTCTACTAGATGACTCGATCCGATCTATACGTTCTTATACTGTTTTTCCGGTGGCAAATGTTGTCCAATTGGTTCTTTAACGGTAAAACAAACTATAAACGTGTCGATAAATCGCTGTAATAAAAAAAAAAAAAAAAAAAAAAACCGATTCTAAACCTAGTTCGGTAAACCTTATATATAAAATCTATACACCGTATATTAGTAAGTGTTTTTTCGCCTCGTGGTTAAACCAATATAGTCACCCCGGCAATCGATACAAATAAAACCAACGTGTCGTAATTTATACTTGAGTTCATGTAGTTATTTAGAAAATGTTGATATAAAATAATTATTAAATTTCTTTTTTTTTTTTTAGTATTTATCTAGATAAAGTATATCCAAAAAAAAAAAACAAAAAAAAAAGAATTAAATTTATACGTATGTTTTGTACCCGCAGTAGAAAATATTAAAACCCGATCGTGATGATTTACTTTTAATTTAAAATTACGACGTTGTACTATAACTAGTGATTTACAGAATTATTTCGACCGTTTAGTTTTTTATCCGTGACCCACCTGCTATAACAACGCGTTCTCGACAATCAGATATTTAACATTTATCGTTTTAGATGCTGATAAAGGAGCGATGGGTCTGTATGGTTTTACTATAAGGTTTATTTTTTTTTATTTTTCTGTAAACACTTTTTCTACCAGAAAAATACGTCCGACCTATACGCTCCTGTACTGTATCGGGTTAGTTAAATATTGTTTAGTTGACACTTTAGAGAGATTATTTTTTGATAAAGCAATTAGTTATTTAACGCGACAGAAAATAAAAAAAAAAAAAAATAACGAAAACAAATGGCAAAAACACGATTTTGTCTCTTTTTTTTTTTTTTTTAATTATTTATTTTAATTTTATTTGTGTTGGTTTCCGGGTTTACAGTGACAAAAATGAAAAGGAACAAAAAAAAAAAAAAAAACACGACTAATATTGCTTGTCGCTCAGAATCGTTTTTTCCGTTTGCAAAATTGACCGTCGCGTACAGGCATAAATTGAATTCCTATCTACGTATATACTACCGTTAGGTTTTTTTTATTGATTAGATCGATCGGTTATTTCCGTAATATATTCCCGTGTTCTCGTATCTCGTAATCCGAGACAATCGCGGTACGACGATTCGTTACCGTTGTCCGTATCTAGACGGTTTTCGGTGCCCATCTATCCTTAATATCTATTATCTTAATAAAACATACGAAATTCTTCTACGCGGATGCGTATAAATATTTTATTTATATACACTTATTATTATTATAATTATTGTATTATTAATACGCGCGAATATATATCCCCGACGACAATAATAATAATAATAATAATACGGTAAACTTTTATCGACGGACGGCCTGTCAGAAACACGTAAAGTACGGCGCGGGCCGCGGACCGCGCGGCGCGGATACCGCCGGCGAGGACGAGCGGACGACTGTTCGGCTGTTCGGCGCAGATTTGCAATTCTACGAACTATAAATATATATATATATATATATATTATTATTATTATTATTATTATGTCGCACGTTTTTACTATCTACTCTCCGAAAGAGAGTTTCCCGGTAGAACGTCGATTTTAATTTATTTCACGACGGCGACGTGCCTAGCGCACCGACGACGACGACGACGACGATCGGAGATTATATTATATAAACGACGACGGGTCGCGTAACGAGTGCGGACAGACGAAACAGACGGGGCGCGCGCTCCGATGATCCGATCGTATATTTTCGTATGCATTATTATTATTATTATTATTATATCGGTACTCGAATCATCTTGATGTGGCGGGCGGGGTGGCGATGCGACGGACGGACGAGTGGGGGGGAGCTCCTCTGCGGTAACTCGGAGGTTTTTTTTTTTTTTTTTTTTATCCATCCCTCCCCCATCGCGCCTTACTAATTATTTTTTTATTCGGGACCGAGCGCACGCGTACACGCCGCCAACCAGTCCGGCGCGCGTTACGATTTTAATCGAAAAATCACCGAAAGCTCCGGCAATATCCGGCAATATACGTCTTGGCGTTCGATATCCAGCCGAACGCATTTAAGATGATGCTACAAAGTCGTTACCTCTACGAAGAAAATCGTTTTAAATTAACTTTCGTACCGTAAGCTAATACGATTACGATTCGATCACAATTCTATATACAATGCTCATAAGCCGAAATATACAATGTAATAAATACTTGCGAATAATTCCGTTTGTTTACAAAGAATGCTTCAACGTTGCTTGCTTACGGTGCAACGGGAATGTGGCGATTAGTGTGAAACAAACGGTTTACGCTCCTCGTGTGTTTTGCCAATAGGGTATTGTAAACTTGTGTTAACTTAATATACCGCTCGGCAGTGTAATCATTTCGCCACTACTCGGGTCACAACACTAAACGCGTTTTTATACGTATCGACGCCATCCCCCGCGTCGACGGATACACGTATAAGCGCGGGCCGGTTGTGCGGGACGGGGGAAATGGAGTGACTGTCCACTTATCCGCCCTGGGACCGGCGCCCGGACCCGTGACCGTATTTAGGACGCGACCCTTCCGGCGGTCGCATCGCGTTAACGCAATAACGTTGCGTTTTGATTGACGGGAAAACGGTTATTGCGGCGCGACCGTTTGCTTCGGGTTAGGACCACGTCGTTTCGGCCCCGTTAGTCTACCCACCCGCACCCGACGCCGAAACGTCCGTGCGCGGTAAACGGCAGACTCGTGTGTGTGTGAGTGTGTGCCGGTGCGCGCCCGTTTGTTTTTCAAACGTCCCTGTCATTATAAACGATACGGACGGTGTAGAACGTTCCGGCATAAATTACGACCGCCGTTTATTTAATATCGCCCGCGCGTTGTTACCAAAACTGTTGTAATTATAATTATTATTATAATATTTTGGTCGGCCGAAGAAACGCACCGGGCCCCGAGAAATTATTAATTATTATATTGTCGGCTGTCGGACGACCCCGGGACGCGCGTCGAACGCCGCCGCCGCCGCCGCGCGCATTTCGCTGGGTTTTCGGACCTCGGCATTTTTTTCTCTCGTCTGTAGACAAAACATTTCTACCGGAAATCTTGTACCGAGATTTTCAAGTGTTACACAGGAGTCTTTTCCGAATTCATTTTGGATCTAGTTGGGCGAATTTGGGGGGGAGGGAGGCGGAGGGAGGCAGCGTCATTTTCCGTTGTATTTCCCGTAATAATCTAGTTGGGAAAACCGGGACAGTTTAGCGGTTTCTTGAATTTCGCAAAACAAAATAATGTTGGACGGTTTTTGAGCTGTTTTCAGGCGTTTTTTTTTTTTTTTGGCTCTATAAAAATACACAATAAAATACGAGACGAAAAAACACCGTCAATATTGTAGTTGATTTCGTTTACATTAACGAATGGATACAATTTTTAAATTTAAATATATCAAAACGTTTTTACCGCTCAGAAATGTTTTTTTTTTTTTTTTTTTTTGGCAATGATTGCGTACAAATATAAATGCAATTTCACTTTCCTACGCCCTACCTTGCAAACTTCTCAATTATGGTAACAGCACCCCATGGTGCAATGTATTTGATTTTATTACCATTTATCATGATTTCACTGTATTTTTTTTTCCGTTTGTAAACGCCTTTTCATTGAAAAGTCCAATTCCGGTCGACGGTTTTTTTATATCGAGTGTTTCTTGTATAGAAAAACAATTTTTTTTTTTGTCTCTCTTTGACTATAGTTTTTGCCATGCGCCGGGAAGATAATTTTTTGGTTTTTTGATATTTATTGTTCGCATTTCCCTATGACGGAAATAATACTAGAAAAATCATAAAGTTTGGAAAAAAAAAAAAAAAAAAAACCGTGTCTATCCGCGTTTGATGATCGAATTTTGTCGAAACTCGTGAAAATCACGACAAATTGGAAACAATCATGTACTTTTAGTTGAAAACTAATACGAAAATTCCAATTTTATTGTACCGAAAATTGCAACAGGGGTTTATTACATTAAACAAAAAAAAATATATATATATCGCCGGGACTCCCGAATCTCGTACTCAAAGCCGTATTTTAGGGGGTTGGTAGTTATCCGAGCGCCTCTATTTTTCTTTAGTTTTTTTTTTTTTTTATTCAAAAGGTAGAACAATACGCGTTTATATTTTGAAGTAAAACATTATGACAATGTACTAGCGAGTTGTTTAAGTGGGGGGGAGGGAAAAAAATAGGACCCCCTCTTTCGGAATTTTTCCCATATACTGCCCCCCGGCTCTTCTTAACCGCCCTCGGTCGTTCGACTCCAATGTTTTGGACGCGCGATTTACGATTAATTTATTGTTACGCGTTATTGTTTCTTTTCCATCTACACACACACACACACACACACGGTTTATAGCGATGACGGGACACAGTGAATTAAAATTCAAATTAATTCAAATTAAAACGAACCGGGGATCAAAGAGTAATCCGTTTTCGGGCAGCCGTCGTGACGTACACGTGCGACATCGCGACGGTAATGAATAAGATTATCTCCGCTGCAGTTACGCAGCCCCAAGGAGCCCCCGCTCGCGTGCCGTGCCGTCTTTAAAAAAAAAAAAGCGCTTCTGTCGGTCGTATGTCGTACTATAGTATTATTATAGGAGACAATATACATTACGATTTGTCACGGGTGCCGCTGTGTAATATTGTAATAAATAATCGAGTTGGTTATTGCAAACTCATCGTCCGTAGAAACAAAAAAAAAAAAAAAACAAAAAAAAAAATACGTATATAGAAATACGCGCAATAAAAACAGCCTTCTAGAAGGAAAAAAAAAAAAATCAAATCAGAATTAACAACTCTTGCGGTTCGTCTTGTATAAAATGATAAACGACCCAAATCAATAATAATATAATATAACGTCGTGTGCGTGTTCACCTTTGCGACATGATCACAAGTTATGTATATATATATATATTAGTTTTTCCCCGAGATGTGAGTTTGTGTTCTAGATTCCGAGCGAATGATGTGTTTTTTATTTTATATTTTTTTAATTTTGATAATTTTAGTATCCGAACGGAGCGAGGGGTCTAGCGGTTTTACAATAATGTTGATTTTCTTTACTTTTTTTAATTTTGTAAACACTTTTTCTATCAAATGACTTGATATCCGATCCATACACTCTTATACTGTTTCCGGTGGAAAATGTTTGCCTATTTGGTACTTTAAAGAGATTATTTTTTTTTTTTTTGATATACCTATTAGTTATTTAACGCAACAGAAAAAACTACCGAATAAAAAGGCAAAAACGCGATTTGGTCTCGAACACGTGTTTTATTATTTCTATTTAATTCCGAAAATAATTGTTCTAGAGACCAGAAATGTCCACATATCATTCCATGTATGTAATTTGTAATATAATGATGTAATAAAATTGTATTTCAATTTCGATATTTTCAAGGTTGTAAGTCTTTTACGTTCTGGAAGACCGTCGACGTCATCCACAAAACGACGGTGTGACGGATGAAAATGTGAAATAGCCGCCGATTAACCGTTGGCCAGTTAACAAAGCGAATCTCAATTGAGTCTTGTCGTGCAATTTTACAGGGGAATGTACAGATGAGAAGGGTCGCGCTGCCAAATGGGTTGTGCGACTGTTCGCCGCGACAACGCACCGGCATATTTACCGCTGTCGATTCGTGAATATTTGGCCGATAAAAAAAACATTGCTGGTGGTCTCGCGGACTATTCCTATTCTCCAGATCTCAGGCCCCGTGCGATTTTTTTCGTTTCCCAAGACTAAAATCTCCGTTTAAACGACAACGGTTTCGACGTGCAGAGGAAATTAACGCGAATGCGCGGCAACATAACCCATAGCTTTGACATTGGAACAGTCCCGAAGGACTTTTGAAAATATCGTCCGCAGGAGAGTATTCCGAAGGGTATGCCATTTAAAAAATAATATGTAACTACGTAATTGTAAAATCCTGGTACTTTTTGAACAGACCACCGCGGTGGTAATATCGTTTCGGAACACGATTTTTCGACACGCCGCGCCGACACAATAATCTCCTCGCATAACGGCCGGTCGTTAAACGGCCCGCGGGCCGAACGGCTTTACACCGGTAGTCGCTGCTCGTCGTCGCCGCCCAAGTTATAATAACACCGCCTGGTGCAGTACGACGCCGTATAAATTATATAAATTATTACCACTATATACACTCGTATACACTTACGGCGATCCTCAAAAACTTGTTAATTGCCCGGGCCCGGGCGGGCGGCGTAGAGGCGTATCGTATTATATAATAAGGTGACGGGCGTAATACTTATACGGTGACCCTGTAAATCAGGGCCCCGAGGATTACGCGAGCTTTCGTCGTAGTCGCGTGTATAATAATAATAATAATAATAATAATAGCAGTAGCAGTGATAATATTACGACGGCGGTCTTTGCCGCCGGGGCTTTTATCGCGCGCCGCGACGTATTTATAATACCGCCGTCCGACAAAATTAACGCCGTCAACAACCGCCCGGCCACTCTTGGCGGGCACTGTAAATATTATAATTGCAATGCGTGCGCGTCCCAATCCGCCGCCCGTCGTCCCGCCTACCGGGATACGAGCCCGGCGACACGGGCCCGGGCGCGGGTCGGCGCGCCAAACGATAATTCTTCCCGTTTTACCCGCCGAAAATCCTTCGAAACGCCGCGCTGACGGGTCGTATTAGGGCATTTACATTTTTACCTTTTTTTTTTTTTTTTTTTTACTTTACTTTTTCCATTCGGTCGCACGTCGGAATAATTATGTTTTGTCGGACAACAGGGGGAGGGGGGGCCCGGAACACGCAAAAAATATAAACGGAAAGCTCGTTGTTATTTATTCGTTCACCTTTTTTTTCTATACGAGGTGTGTTCAATAAATACTCGGACTAAAATTATTACGGTAAAACTTTTAATGTTATTTTACCAGAAAACACGCTAGAGATAACGACCATTATTTCAGTATATAATGCAAACCGTTCAATGTTTGTCGTTTTTGTATCGGTATCGGTACATCGCGCAAGTTACATTACGTTTTGTTTCGAAATTGACGAGAATGTTTTGAATTTTTCCGAATTAGCTTTTGGAGATGTGTTGGCGCTAAGGCGTCGTGTAACTTTCGACCGGCACAAACGTTTTAAAGAAGGCCGAATATCCGTTGATGTTGACCGTGGTCACGGGCGTCCGTTAACATTTAAAAACGAATTATATACCATTACTAAACCATAATAAACCATTACTTTTGTTCGAAACGAAATCGGAATAAGATTTACCGTCGAGTTAGCATATCAATTGGTATTTTTCATTTGTTCTCGTCAGATGAATTGGGTTTGAAATGATTGTCCGCAAAATCGTCAACCGCGGAACAATAGTCAACACGTCGCAGTAAAGCGATTCGTTTGGAACTAATAAATCGGGTTTCTAATGGCCCAAGTTTTACAAAATCAATTTTTAACGTCCGAAATCCTAATGGATGAAAAAAAAAAAATTGAAATTGTCAGTTATAGACAACAATTATTTTTATACCGACGACTGACATTAGTTAGTGTATATATATATATATGTAACTCGAGTTAGATTTTTTATACTTTTTATATAATATATATTTTTATTCGTTTCCGATAAATTCCCGATACATCGGAATGATTCCCGGGAATTTGCACGTCACTGCTCAGACGATTTTCGATTTGATTACACGATGTATTGTAATAATGACGCGGGTGTAGTTTTGTGCATTTTTTTTTTTTTTTTTTTGAAAAGTTTATTCGAACAAGTTGTTTTTTTTTACTAAAAAAAAAAAAAAAATTTATTTAAATTGCCTACACGCGACCCCTTAAACGTTGCGCGGAGACGCGACCATTGGCGTAACAATCGCGTAGCCCGCCGGCGCGGTGGTATCTCCGCCGCTGCCGCCGCGCCGTAATAACTCATACGACGACGGACCGGTAGCGGCGAGCGTTGTTCCAAACCCGAGCTTTTGAGCTTGAAATATCTCAACGAGTTTGTCACGTTTAATGGGCTTCGGCAAAGTTTCGGTAAGAATCTTCACCTGGCCACCACCACCCCCCCACCACCCCCGCCACCGAATGCCGCCGCGTTACGTCCGCGGATTTCTCGGGCGCGCATAAAACCGTGTAAATGATTGCGACCATAATCCCGACGAAATTATAGAAATAATACATTTTTTTTTTTTTTTTTTGGTTCCACGTGCGACGAGTCGAATACGGACGGGCAATATAAAAAAAATATGGTATTTATTTGATTTCTACGGGATTTGATGGCTAGTGTTCGAGCCCATAGTATAATAGTGGTGACCTCGAATCCATCGTTTTCTCTATATTAAACGCTGTTGTCGTATATTTTATTGCGGCGTAAAAGCCGAACTTTTATCGCTAATCGTTTTTGATTTTTTTTATATTTTTTTTATCGTTTATTTATCAATACATTACTGCAATACAATAATAATAATAATAATAATAATATTACGAATCGTAAAAACGCGGTAAGCAGAGAATTTCCCACCCACCCTTTTTTTTTTTAAATCGTAACACTCAAGTACACGGATAATTCGCAGCAAATTACAAATCGGTGTTTCTTTTAATCTACCGGTTCAATCATAGTTATAATACTAAAACATATTTTCTGTTAAAAAACAAAAAAAAAAAAACTCACCGCGACATAAAATATAAGGGCCGATTTTATGCAAATCATTACAATAATATTTAACGTTTTAATTTCACGTTTAAACAATATGAATTATTTCGATCTCTTTTTACCGGTAAATTAATAAAAAAAAAAAATATATATAATATTATTATTATCATTTTTTTGAAAAGAATTATTTTCGAAAATCTCGGGAAAGCTAACAAAAATAAATCTCGATTCCGAGACGATATAAGCAATTGTATACATTTTTTTTTTTTTAATCGTATTTAATTAAAAAAAAGCGAGCGACAATCGACGCGATAAAATCCAGAGTATACACGGGTATACAAGCAGGCTCTGTTATTATTTTTATTAATAAAATATTTTATTGTCCGTGATGAAATCGACATTCTAATAACGCATCGAATTTTATTATGCAGTATTCGCGACCCGCGCATCTCGCGCAATAATAAATTACGCGCGTTAGTTATTATTATTATTATTATTATTTTTTTTTATCTCGTTTTTATCTTTTTTATCGGTTTCGTCGTCGCGCGCGATATTTAATAAAATAATTAGGTGAAAGTCACGGGATCGGCGGATTTATTTTAATATAACGTCTCAATAATATTTCTCGGCGGAGCGTCTAGACACGACGGCGTCGTGCGTTCTCGCCTATCGTCAACGCGGCCATTGGGCCGGTCGTACGAGACCGAAATCGCATTTCGCCAATATTGAAACGTTCCGCGAGGATTTTTTTTATTTTTTTTCTCAGAGATTTTTATTGCGACACGTGATCCGGGGATCGTGATATTAGCCGGCCCGGGCGGTCGTTGCGGTTTTACAACACGACGGGCGTTTTGTCGGTAAAAGCGTTTGAAACGCCGGTCAAAACGATAGAAATAAAACGGGTGGAGAGGTGCCACCCTAGCATTTTATTTATTTTTTTTTTTTTTTTTTTTTACCGCGATCGCGGCCATAGCCTACGTGTTATAATTGGTAATCCGTGAAAATCGCGTAAAAATCCACGAGCGTTCCGATAGGTTATGCTAACCACCTCTTTGCCTCTTTGCCGACCGGCGTAGCGACTGCCCGACGAAGCTTTTCTACTTTTGGCGGGGGCCAAACACGTCGTTCTACGCATTTTACCTATTTATATTTTATTGCTTTTGGTCCGTCGCACGTTGCTTTGTTTCGTTCGACTCGGGAGACTCGATTTGAAATTCAAAATTGACGAGGAAAGATTAACGGGTTTGGCGTTACTTAATTTACACGGACGCGATACCGACGTGTACGTCCGAATAGTCGTAGATAGTTTCGAAAAAAAAAAAAAACATTACTTTAACGTCGTTATAAATATTTTTTTGTAATCCATTTTGTGTGCAATTGTTTTATGTACGAGTATATATATATATATATATATATATATATAAACGTTTTTTTTATTTTTTTATTGTATACAATTTATAGTTCATGCCCGTAAACTATTTTTTTATTTTTTAATTGAAGAGGAGCGGAAAATAGTTATATATATATATATATATATATAAAAAAAAATATATATTTTAACTGTTGCATTTTATTTAGAACGAGGGAACCCCTCGAGATATTATTACAATTTTCAAACCGTTCTGCCGTACTCTCTGATTGGACTCCAGATACGCCACTGCCTAAAGGGTGACAAAACCTCTAACCCGACCGGCGAAAAGACAATCGAAAGTACGTACGGTTTGGTTTTAATTTTTTTAATTTGTCGTCTACTGGTATATTTCGTATATGAAACCCTTGTGTAGATAGGAAAAAAATCTATATTTTAGATAGTACGCGTGTATTTGAAATTTCGAACCTACGGTTAATTATATATGAGGGGGGGAGGGGATCGCGCTCGATTTTCGGTCTTTTTTTTTTTAATTTGATTTTTTTTTTTTTACTCGACCGAGGTTTACCGACTCATCTCGTCCACGACAGTGGCCCCAATATGCCCGTGCGGTTTTTTTTTTTTTTTGTTTTCGTTCTTCGCCGCTAATCACGTTCGTTCCGCGACATTTCGGTACGATTGTAATTCAACGGGACGGCACAATTATTATTATTATTACCGTTGATAACTTTTATAATTTTAATCGTCGGGCACCCGATAGCGTATTACCGTGTTTCGGGGTTCTCGCGGTACAACGGTAATAATCGGATGCGTACACACTCGCCCGGGGATTAAGTACATATTATTTTATTTCGGTCCCATTGGTTTCCTCCGGTGTTTCCGGTTATTATCGGTTATTTACAATAACCCGTACCATTTGTTTGCACGCCGACCCTCAAGTACAGCCAGCCGAGCGTAATAAAATTAAAAATTATTATCAAAAGATAGTGAATATAGTTGAAATATGTTATAAATACAGTGGGGTTATTATAAGTTACAATTTTTTTTTTTTTATATATATATATACTTTAACTAGTTAAAAAAAAAATTCTATTGTTAAAAAATAAACTTAAATTGGTTATTATTTTACATTTTGTTTACAAAGTTATCGCGAAATAATCACCAGTCTACGATCGTTTTTTGCGTTTATTATCCGACGAGATTTATGTATTATTATTACTCGAACATTATAAATACGTACCAAGACGGCCTGTGCGCGACCTAATCTATTGGTGATGTGATATAAATTCGATTCAAAAATCCGTAATTTTGTATTTCCAATTTAAAAATCCAAAATATGGATTTGACCATACAGATTTCTGTTTTTTTTTTTAAATTTTAAATTCAAATCCTTTTTTTTTTATTATTTTTTTACTTAGTAAAATTAGTTAAATAATTGTATTCATTACAAGGCGGTGCGACTATAGACAATTTTTATGAGTAAAACAACGTTTAACCGGGTCAACTTAAACTATATTATTTAAACTGAGAGCAATAAATATGATTTTTTTTTTTTGTTGTTGTACTTCTTTTTTAAAATAATTTCTATTTGTGATAGTTTTTGAATTGTAAAAACGTAATTAATTTTTTATACATTTAATGCTATTAACAATAAGACAATAATAATAGTTTTATGAGAAATGAATTAAAGAATATAAAATTACAGTTTTAAAAACCGATAATTCGGATTTTTCACATCACTAATACCTACACGAGTCATGTATAGAAGTAAGTCTATAAAAGTCTAATTTGTAGAGTACAAAATACGTGTACGAGTGTAATAGTTAAGGGAAATTTTTTTAAAAAAAAATAACTTTTAACTTGACACAATTAATATTAACTTTGATTTTTCTTAATTGTTTATTTTTTTATGATAATTTAACTAAAATTATAGTTATACAAAGTTCGTCGACTTGCGTAGTTTTATATATTATACGTTTCGTAAAAATTAACGGCTTCTGTATCTTATCGGTTTTCAAGAAATTAATCCGGCGGATATAATATTGTTTTGTTTAGGTATAGTATTATAGTTTTTTTTAAATATATTTTCATTCGTTCCCCGCGACAGAACGTACGCGATTAAAACAAAATTCGTTATCCAGCGATAATTATTAAAACATATTTTTATTTAAACAGATTAGAACCGCCATAAATATATCTGCGTGTACGACGTTTTAAAGCAGTGTTTCCCAACCGGCGGTCCCATAGGTATTTTCTTCGGTTTCTATTACAAATTAATTATTATTATTTTTTTTTTTAAATAGCCAAAAAAATTACGACTTATCGAGGAACCGTATAATATTATACGGTTATCCTATCGTTGTTGCTGCTGTAGACCGATAAGTATTTTCCACTTTTATAAGAGTAATAAATTGAAGTATAATTATATATTAGTGAAATATAGTAATAAAATGTAAAGTAAAATAATACAAATTAACATTTTTCGATAAATTTTGTGTTTTCTTGTTATAATGAGCAAAAAAAAAAAAAAAAATAATGTATTCCTAGTTTTCGTAAAATTGAGGTGGTCCGCGACCTATAAAATATTGTCGAAGTGGTCCGTGGTGGTAAAAAAGTTGGGAAACACTGTTTTCAAGATACAAGTACCTTACAACGGATATTGTTCCCAGTCTATTTAAACACCGGTTTTCCGATATGACTATTCTATCATATCGATTATAATATATACACGTATAAAAAATATTTACGAAAACATGTCAAGTCCAAGAGAACGACACAACGGTAATACGATAATAATATTGTTTACACCGTCGCCCCCTAAAGTGGGCAATGTCGGACGGACGATTATGTCGCGGTGAAATATAAGTAGGGTTCTGAAAACTCTATGAAACTTATTTTTTTTATTGAAATAATTCATTTTAATGAAAAAAAAAAAAAAAAAAAAAAAATGAATACGATTAGTTTTACAGTTAAAACTACAATAGTTTTTACAGCGCAAATTTACTGAGGCGACTATTACTATATACATATACAATCATTATACGCAAACTATAATATTTAATGTAAAAAAAAAAAAAAAATGCTTCAACCATCAATGTTTAAGTATATTATTGATTGCATAACATAATCGTACTCTTCATTCTGCATTAAAAAATATTATCAAGAAGATTTTGCTATTTCTGTAAATTCCTTACTTGAGTTAAGAATTTACTACGATTATATTATAAAATATCTTACTGCAGGTTTTAGTTTTAACTTTGCACGGCCGGTGCCGATATTGGCGAAGGCACTGGATATATTGAATTGCTTTCAATAAAACAAAATTCTGAGCAGAATCTCAGTTTTTTAATTTTTTACACGTCATTATATTAGAAAGGTAAATTTGATGTGAAATTGTCAGGTGTCTAGAACAATTATTTTTCGGAATTACATAGAAATAATAAAACTCGAGTTTGACGAAATCGCGTTTTTAGACAATATTTTCCACCGGAAACAGTGTACAAGTGTATAGATCGGATGAAGTCTTTTGGTAGAAAAAGCGTTAATAGAAAAACAAGTTTTTAAAAATAAACACAATTAAAAAAAAACCACAAGACCCCTACGCTCCGCTCAGAATCAAAAAAAATCCGTACACAAATTTCCATCAGCCAGACCAAGCTAACAATTGATCGAGAATTGCAATAATTAATCGGTATACAGTTAAGCTGTGGGAAATTTCACTTTGAAAATATGTCATACTCATAACCGGCACCACGAGTACGAAGCAGCGGGGATCCTCGACGTGGTGGAAATGGATTTTTTTTTATTTTTGTATTGTTTCCGTAACACGAATCCGCCGGTCGGCTATATTGGTTTTCCTTTTTTTTTTTTCTATTCTTTTTAGTACTGAGTTTATATACGCTTTGTAAATTACTTTCCGATCGCGTTGTACGGGTTTTCATTATTGCCGAGGGAGAACGTAGAGGGATTTTTTTTGTTCGTCTACGTCTTAACAAACTCCACTCCGTAGTATTTCGCCAAATCCCTTTTAGTAACCGCGTAACGGCGCCGCCGCGGGCCCTTTAGTGCGCATTTGCCGCGAACTGTCGTCAACTTAAAACACGATTGTTACGTGATTCGATCAAGGCTACTGCCTAAGTATAATAATAGTAATAATAATAGTAATAATAATACGTAATAATAATACGTAATAATGCGTAATAATAATACGTAATACGATATCGTGTGCGGCGCGCGTTGTGTCGTGTCGCGGCGGGGTTCGGGACGTGTTTAGGATGGAAAAAATTTTCATAACTCGCGCGCCGCGGCAAGGCCGCCGACGAGGGTCTGCGCGGCTTAAGCGGTTATAATATTGTCGCTTTACTTTTTTTTTTTTTTCTTTATTTTTTTTTTTCCCCGTTTTCTTTATTTTTTTTTTTTTTCTTACCCCCTTATCGTTTCCAACCCCCCCCCCCCCCCGGTCACAGCCGCAGCCGTGCGCCGCGACCCTTCTGCCAGACGCCGCGACACCGGTGCGCCGACGAAAAAAAAAAAACTTTCGTATATAATATAATAATATACACTTGATTACACGGTTTTTTTTTTTATTTTTTTATACGATGGCCGCGCGCTAGTGGCGTACGGATATCCACCGTTGGGTTCTGCGTTCAGACGACGGAACTCGACCGGGGGGGGAGGATAGCGTTTTTTTTTTTTTTTTTTTTTTTTTTTTTATTGTAATACGTTTAAGCTACTTATTTTCTCTGGATATTATCGTTTTCGCCTGGTTGTGCACAACGTAAATAAATATAACGTACGCGTTCGTATCGCCGTATAAGTACACGGGCCTTTGTTCGGGCGCGGGCCGGGGCGTTGAGCGGTGGAATCGCGCGGCGACGGCGGGCGAAAGAGAGGGCTTTGGGATATGTACGCGCACTTTATTAGCCGAGTCGCAAAAATACGATTGCTAAGACCCGCGCGGCGGGCAAAACGAAAGGGTAAAACGAAAACATCCGTCGTGTTTTTACACAACTTCTCACATTCGTATTTTCGGGGTACGCTTTTGTTTCGTCGTAGAGAATCGCTCCCGGGGGGAGGTTAATCGTCGTCGCCACCAGTTATACACACGCCGTGGATTCCTAAATAAAAAAAAAAAAAAAAATCCATTGTATTCGCGCACGTGCAGGGCATTTACAACGGATTCCGTTCGGCGCGCACACGAATTTCAGTATATAATTACAAACCGTTCAGAGCCTGTCGTTTTTGTAGAAAATCGCGCGATATCGGCACACCGCGCAAGTTACATTACGTTTTGTTTCGAAATTGACGAGAATGTTTTGAATTTTTCCGAATTAGCTTTTGGAGATGTGTTGGCGCTAAGGCGTCGTGTAACTTTCGACCGGCACAAACGTTTTAAAGAAGGCCGAATATCCGTTGATGTTGACCGTGGTCACGGGCGTCCGTTAACATTTAAAAACAAATTATATACCATTACTAAACAGTAATAAACCATTACTTTTGTTCGAAACGAAATCGGAACAAGATTTACCGTCGAGTTAGCATATCAATTGGTATTTTTCATTTGTTCTCGTCAGATGAATTGAGTTTGAAATGATTGTCCGCAAAATCGTCAACCGGGGAACAATTGAAACGTCGCAGTAAAGCGATTCGTTTGGAACTAAAAAATCGGGTTTCTAATGGCCCAAGTTTTACAAAATCAATTTTTAACGTCCGAAATCCTAATGGATTAATGGACATGTACACGAATTAAACATAACGCGTCGTGTTGAAAAAACGAAAAAAAACGAAAAAAACACGAAAACCCAATGTTAATATTATTATTATTATTGAATAATACGTCACGCGTCCGGTATTTTTGGGAATCGCGTGTAGGCAACAAATGTTTGCACGGTTTTTTTAAATTTGTTTTCGTTGTTGTTGGTTGCCGAGCCAATTTCAATAAATTTTATTGGAAAAAAAAAAAAAATAATATTAATAAGAATGTATTTCATCGGAGTTTTTCGAGTAAACGTCGCCGCCGAAACGATACACGCGTATAAAACGTATTACTAAACAAAACAAAAAAAAAATAATAATAATAATATCGGCGGATATTTTATGAAAAACCGTTAAAAGAGTTTATCGGACAAATTGCGTCGGTTAGCCTCGTACAATAAAGCTCAATCGGTACGGATATAAATTACGATTACGGTATAATAACGTCATTATTATAAGGATTTTATTATAAACTGTGTACGTCGAATTTTTTTTTTTTTTCCTACGCAATATTTCAAAAATCGGGTCTTATCGTAATAATCGACCGCAATATTTTACGAAGAGCGCGTGCACGAGGATTTAGCATTTTTTTTTTTTTTTTTTTTTTAACGACCGCGTTATCCGCGTATAAAAATCCTTGTCGAACATTGGCGATGGCGAATTTTCAACGCCCGTATACCGCAAATTATAACACAATATCGATCGTATAGTACAAACACTGTTGCGAATATTGCACAGTATTGTTATAATAATAATATTAATTATACGCACCGCCAATTACGCTGTATTTTTTTTTTTTTTTTTAATTTTTTAAATTACATATATTCAGTCGTTATTCGTGTACGCGTATCGGTTACGTCGTGTTTTCGATAAATTTAATAATAATAAATAATTGTCGACAATTATTTAAAAAATGCACTTTTACGATACATCCATTGTTCGACCGCACGGAAAATTGGGTTTTTTTTTATTTATTTATTTTTTTTTTTACCGCACTGACAATTATTATAATTGATATTCTCGGTCCCGGGAAAAAGCGCACTAAAATACAAAATACAAATACATGTAACGCTTCAGAAGAATGGCTCGCCCTTACCGGGACTATTACCGGTAATACTATTTATTTGGTTATTTTTTTTTTTCAGCGTACCTCTTCTATTTCGAACGCCGACGAGAACGAATAATTTAGTTGTTAATTCAACTACTTGTAAAATAGTTTTGTATTATTTTCTTTTTTTCTTTTTACCGTTAACGCGCGTCGGGCAGGGGAGCCTTCCTCTCGGAATATCGGAAACGATTTAAAGAAAATATTGTAATGGTTATTTCAAAGTTTCCCACGAGATTTACAAATAAAAATCGATCAATGTGTATATATAAAGAGTAATAAAGTATGGACATTTATGAACGTTTTCCCCTGCGTTCGCCACTGGCGTTAAGGGTAAACAATGGACAAAAAAAAAGAAAAAAGAGCATACTATACTAGAGTGTTTGACGGAGGGGCCGGGGGGTCGCCTCAATTGTCTCAATTGGTTACAGTGGCGGTAACCTACACCGACGCTTAATCTCGACGACCGCGACGTCGTCCTGTGGATTTATACAAAAGGTCCCCCCGCAATAGACTTTTTTTTTATTTTAGACCGATTTCGATTTTCGTCCGAGTACACTCGATCTCGCGTTTCCGGGTCCGTTTCGGTTTTAATATTAATACAAATGAATTATATTATAATATAATTGACGTACGTGAAAACTGCCGGATTTTCTATCCCGGCGAGCGAAACGAAATTGAAGGCCGTCGTATACACGCCGACGTGGATCGGACAGGCTCATCGGTGTACGCAATTTAACTTAATATTTCCGAGTGATTCTTTTCTGACGACAATATTTAATACGTAATTATTATAGTCGACAAGACATTTTAATTTTCGGGGACGTACGGTTTTAATACGTTACGAGCGCCAGCACACACACCCTCTCTGAAAATGTTTTCTCAGTTCGAGCTCTAGCGTACAACCGCAATAATGAATAAGGGGCTAAAAAAAAAAAAAAAAAAACCCCTATATGTATAACAGGCGACAGCTTCTTATGCCGAAAATAATATTACATCCGACCGGGCCGTAATTTAGCCGAAAACGTTTCGTTCAAAAGATTTTAACCTTAGATGGTTGTAGACGGCTGATTTCACCAAATTTTATTTCACTTCATTGATAATAATCTCTTGTTGTTATCATTCTCGCATTTTGTCGGCTCTTTTCCGGTCCGTTCCGAAATATAAATTTCGACAACATTTTTTGTTTCACAGTTTAAAACACTGACCGGCCAAAATATTTTTTCGGATTTCTTACACATAATATACCGTGTAAGGATAATATTATTGTTACTCTAGGTATATATTTTCTATCGTAAAAAAAAAAAAAGAAAAAATGCACGCGTAAACTGATAATTCTTATACCGATCTCTAGTCACTAGTTTTTTGTACCGCACCCTTGATTTGTCTGTTGTTTTTTTTTTTTTAAACGATACTCGCAATAATATAATTCGTTGTATCCCCGAACAAAAATAAACGAGTAGATAGGGTGGAAAACCCCGAAAGAAAGTAAACGGATATATGAGTTTATTCGTACGTTTGTTATTTTATCCGATGCCGATATCAGCGTAAACAAACGATTATGACTTTTTTTTTAACGGATCACGTTCGTTAATAATATATGCAAATATGTATATATATTAATATTATACACCTTATGATTACATTATTGAATATCTGTTATCATTTCAGTTAAATATTAAATCTAGAGAACAAATGACTTTAGTAGGGTCAGCTTTAGTTCCTCCGGGCAATTCCGTGTTTAAACCGGACAGTTTTCTTTAAAATACACTCTTTTAGATTCTGATCGGAGCGAGGGGTCTTGTGGTTTTCCAATGATGATTATTATTTTTATTTTTCTGTAAACACTTTTCCAGCGGAAAACTTCATCCGATCTATACACTCCTACACTGTTTCTGGTAGCAAGTTTAGTCTAGGTGGTACCACGTTAGAGAGGTAATTTTTCGGTATGCTTATTAGTTTTTTAACGCGGCAGAAAAAACTACTAAACACGCGATTTCTTCAAACTCGGGGTTTATTATTTCTTTTTGTATTTATGTCGATTTCTGGGTAACCACGACAACAATAACAAAAATACTTCGCCCAGAATCGTTTTTCGTATGCGATTTATCGTTGCATACAGATATACATATATTGAATTCCTGTACTACATTCATGATTTCCAAACCTACAACAGTGACCCGCCCGTGGTGTGACGTATGCACGCCCTTTTTACTTTTGGCATTTGTTTTGGATTCTCGTACGTAGTAAACAATATCGATAAACTTATATGTACCGGAATATTATTTAAACCGTCGTCGTCAAGAAACATAAAAACCAATCGTGTATAATCCTGGTATATTCAGTACTTATGTAAGTGTAATGCATATCGCTTTAAGTACCTATATGGGTAGACGGTCGTTTTCCAAAATGTTTTTCTCTCGGGACATGATTATTATTTTACTTTTAATATACTTTCTCGAGAGATGAGTTACGTACGCACTATAAGTATTGCATTACACAAAGTCGGACTATTTATGCATATCATTTTTTTTTCCTGTTGATTATCCACCGGTATACGATGTTCACATAACGGGGAATATTTGTTTTTCTCAAGTCTTACACGGCGTCCCTTCCTTCCGGGCACGTACTGGCCCTTTATTTGTATCGCGACGTGATTAAACGGGGCCCGCTGTTATGGGAATCATATTTTTCAATAGACTAAAGTGAACAATTAAACAATTTTGATCTCGTATGTTTTAGTTGATAAAAATAAATTACGTTAGACTTTTATTTTTTTTAACCACCAAGTGGTTAAAAAAACATACACCTTATATATATATATATATATGAAACCACGAATCAAATTGTTAGGATGGGTTATGGGCCAAAAGATTTTTATTCGCATACGAATGTATAAATACGGACAGTTACTAGCCTATACTACTAGTCCTATTAACATATAGTAGTACCTAGTACGCAATATATCTGTTATTTTTACATTTTTAATAAAAAAATTGAAATTTTAAACGCTTATAAAATAATATCCCAACTACAGATTTTGAATGTTTTCCTATTATCATAAAATAATCTTAATGCTGTCCACGCATGAACCCACATGTCAAATGTTTGGGAATTTTTTTTAAAATAAATATTTAAATAAACATTGTTGTCCGTATTAAATCAATAAAACAACTCAATAAAATTTCATATTCTAATAACTTTCATATATAAATAACTCAAAAGACGCCGGAATATTTTGAAAACTTGACCACATCTAGAATGCGTATACTACTAATAAGTATTTGGTGAAAATTGCAGGTATTACGATTATTTTTCTCTGAATAAAAACTAAAATCAACATAATCGAATTTGACAGGAACCTTTATTGCGTAAATATTCCAATTTTCCCGACGTTTCGTTTCATTTTTAAGAAAATCACGTGGAAAATAAAAAAAAAAAAATGGGCATTCCCTTATTTGACCAACTAGACACAATTTGCTACTGAACAATTTTACGAACAAGATTTCTGGTCAAAAACTTGTGTACAGATGAAAAAAAATACCTCAAGGTAAACCATATATTACTTTTCTCACTTTGCTCAGAATGTAAAATATCATAATTTCAATCCAGTAGCGGCGCCCTGGCCACGGTTGGCCCACTGTACAATTTCATAGTATTATTATTTTGTATTACGCATATTTTAAAACATTTAGAAACACGTACAGATGTAGAAACCATAGTTTTATTATGTTTAAAATATAATTTAATTCGAGCAAAAATCGCTATCTTGACCTATTCCGAAATGATGATAATCTGTTTGTTAAACCGTAATTGTAACCATCCGATAGGCGATTGATGGCAAGGCGATTCTCGTTACGCCACTGGCCTTCCCCATAAATCAGTGGCCCCAGCTTGGGCCCATCTAGTTAAAAAATCCTGGCGTCAATCCTTGGCATTTCACTACGTTTATTGCGTAACGAGATCGATAACTGCGCATCCGACGTAATATCTCGTAATCGTAACTCTTCCGCGATAAATGTATTAAAAATGGTGTGCTCGTCTGTGGATCGGATCCAGTCGCGTTTCCGCACGATATTAGGTCCCCTTTATATTATTGTTCTTAATGAAATAAAAAAAACCGAAAACGCGTTTATAAATCCTCTGGGGCCTGTTGTCGGCCCACGCACGTATGGGCCCACCTGGAAATTCCCGTTTCCCTTTTAGATGCACCGGCACGATTATCCGTAATCGTGGCGAATGTACGCGACGGCCGATTGCGTTCCGGATTCCGGTGAGACATTTTGAACGACGACAAAAGCCCCCCGGTGACGGGACAGAGCGGTGGCGGGTTTTGTTTCAATTTACATCATCCGGCGCGCATGAAATTAAATCCGGTAAAAGACGGTCGCGTCCCTATAACCGCATCCGTATATAAAAAATAAAATAAAAAAAACACGTCATTTATGTTATTGAAAATAGCGGTTGGCAATGACCCATGTCCCGCCCAACAATAAAAAATATATATATATATATATATATACGTACCGTACGTATATACGAATTACGTGTGCGTGTGCGTAAATCGCACGCGTTCAAACAGTAGAACGAGATAAAAAACAATTTCACTTTTCCGATGGATATACCGACCGCACGTTTGTTTATTTATTTATGTATATTTTATTATTATTTTTTTATTATGTTTGTCGGAGTATGAAAACGTATTTGGCTCTTTTTTTGCATATCTCCGTATTACGGCGACAGTACAAAGATACGACGATATCCGGGACTTTTGCGGGAAGCTTTTTTAGAGCCGCGTTAGACGGAAGGGCGGCGGCGGGGGAGTGGGCCGCCCATCCGCCGTTGTCTGGGCGCTACAATCGCCCCCGCAAGAGTGTTTCTTTTATACTATTAGATATATATATATATATATATTTACGGTATGCACACGCGAAGACACGCTATAATAATAATAAAAAGAAAGGCGAATAAGAGGGGTAAAAAAAAAAAAAAAAAAAAAAATAAAAATAAAAGACAAATATGACACTAACACCTCGCTCGGCGGTATAACCGGCACATCTTATTTTGTCATCGCGAAAAGCCCTGTTACTGCGCGCGATTGGCGTTCGACATGGCGCGGAGAGCAGTGCGAAATAATATTCTTCGGTTGGTCCCGTCGTATGCCGATTATATATATATTGCATTTCCGTACATATATATATATATATATATTTATATATATTATATTGTAATATATTATTATAATAATATTTGTATAGATTGCGGCGGCCGTCCGCAACCGAACAATATTAATATTGTCGAGGGGAAATACACCGACCCGCCGCCCCGGCTCGATGTTTTGTACGCGTGAATTCGCGCTGATCCCGTTTTGACGTCGACCGCACGACATCGGGTCGCGTCCTTATCGCTCCTACCCGGCGTTCGCTGAACGCGCGAATCCAATATACGCACGATTTCTAACGCTCCGGCGCGATGACGCGAATATTTGCAAACGGAATAAAAATAAAAATAAAATAATAATAAAAAAAAAAAAAAAATAGACGTCCAATATGAATAGTAATATACGCGTTGCGAAAACCATGAACGTCGTAGCCGCGCCGTAAACTCGGTATAAACCGTCGATTTCCGTAAATTATCGCTTCTGTAGGGAATAATTAGCTCCCGCTGCTAAAATGTATGTAACGGTTCGGTTTTTTTCCAGTCGTTTTCGTGTTGAATTATCGAAACAAACCTCGAAACGTTCGATTATTAGTATTCGTAAACAATACGAACAAATTAAAACGATTAAAACGTACTTTTCCGACAAATTTACATTATTTTTTAAGAGCGTTTTTCAAATATTTAATTCAAATTTTTAGACTATTACTAAAACTACGTAAATTTCGGTAAGCATTAAAAATGATTTTCCATATATTCCTGGATTTGGACATTTTAATAGTATTTTAAATTTACATTAGTTTAATAAGAACCGCGGTTTATATTCTGAAATACATATGCCGGCGCACGAGTGTTATTCGGGCGAAAGTGTAATAATTTCATTATTCTTATACCTAAAACCGAGCCTGCGGGCTTATTGTAACTGAAAAATACAGTTGCAACTATTGTTAATTAATTACTCGTGGACAAAAGTAATTCGGTCGAGCCATGCATTGCGTAATTAGAACCCCCGTAGATTTCTGTCCGTATAATATTTTCTAGTGGTATATTCCCGGATTAACTATTTCCGACGTTTATTCTATTACGTCAATACACAGTGTTGCGTTTTATTTTAACCGAGACGGTTTTTGTGATTGATTTATCCCGGATTGTATTATTTCGTTTTGATTGAAAACTAAGTAGTAAAAGTACCTCCCGTGTTGGTAAAAAAAAAAAAAAAAAAAAAAAACGAGTATCTATAAGTATCTATAAGTATCTACGTGTTCTTTTCAGATATTCGTATATACTCGTCAAGACGGTTAAAAAATAAAAAATAAATCGTTTTGTTTTTATACCGGCGACGGCGGTATAAAATTACCGAAACGCAATATATTATGCATTACGTTTCGTATAAACGGTAGCTGATCGAATAGCTTTCGATTTTGTTCGACCTAACAAGCGCGGTTTTCCGCGTGCCCCGACCCACGAACATCGTTCGCCAAAAGGCTCAAAGGTTAATACCTCGAAAAAATTGGGTATCCGTCCGGTTGGGTTTGGCCAACTATGGCTATGGAATAATTTAGCCCGGGCGTTGTCGGCGGTCGCCGAAATAAATAATTCCGTCTATAAATATATTTAAATTCGGGTGACGGGCAAGCTACGACCGTTGGCCGTCGTGTACGCCGGTATATCATATGTATATATGATGCGGTAAATAAACGAAAACGTGAACAAATCGCGAAATATCGCGAAATTATTCGTAAAACACGACAACGGAAAATACAACGTATTTTTATTTATCGCGGGTTCGACGTAATACCGAATTATTTATGTCGAGAACGATTTCAAATGTGAAATTTGCACGCGTGCAATTTATTCTCGCCCGTCCCGACGGTTTTTTTTATAATAATAATAAATATAAATATATATATATATATATATAAAAAAAAAAAAACATGATTTTTAAAAGATTTTCCGCTTTAATAACTTTGATATAATGATTGATATAGTAATTTGAATAATTATTGTTTGACGGTTCACATTGTCACCGGTGTCGTTTTGTTTCCAGTCGGTCCGCCGAAATCGGACGGATATCGCATTGTCCGATATAATACTATAGCACTGCACATCGTTTATAACATTAACCAGACTACAGAGTTTCGGTGTACTAAAAAACTATAGAAATTGTATTTCGTGAAAAAGTTATAAAATAGAAATACTGTCGGGTCGATTTATAAAGACATTTATTACTATTGTTGATGGTAGTAGTATTTATCGATTTAATATAAAACAGTTGCGTTGTATTTTGAACGGTTTACACGGTAATGTAATGATTTTCCTTTTTGCGGGTATAGCGTTGTACGTTGTATCTAAAACAATTTACATTTGAATATGAATCGGACGAACGAAATTTCGATTTCACTAGACCTTCCATCTAAACCTCTCCTATTTCGTGGATCCCGGGCTTTGTAAACCGTTGTTTGCTCTGTCGAACCATCAGTACCACGGCCGGCTGGGCCCCACTCTAAACGTTTTTGCTTTCGAATAGTTTTGCGTGTTCGGTCCGTTGAAAATTGATTTTCGGTTTCTTCGATTTCATTTTTCTCGTGTACCAGCGTACAACATATCTCGATTGAGATTTTCTTCTCGGACACCGGACGTTTTAGTTTGTCGTTTATTGGTTCGCTGGCCGGGCCGAATTATGCAAACGTAAATACGCGCGAGTCCAAGTGGGCAGTTTGCGTTTTGACCGCGAATTTCCGAGGTTTGCACCTTGACGTATACATATTGTCCGTAACAATGTATATATATATATATACATATACGGTAACCGATAAAGCTTCGTTTTTAACCGTAGGATAGGTGGAAAGGGTTTGCGGGTGTGTAAAACAATGGATAATCGCGTAGACGGGCAAACTCGAAAACGAGTATCGTCTCTGGCGCGTATAAGACGGACGCATGCATCATCGGAGTTATCGAAAGGCGAAAAGGAGACCTTACTCAAATATAATATATAAACATATATATATATATATATATATATATATATATATATATATATATTATAATAGGTACTCGGCGAACAATGCGCATCTTGTAGGTATACTGTACTCGAGGGGAAGCAGAGGAGCGTGGATATTAGAAAAGTTTAAATTGTGCGTCGCGGTATACGGAACGGGGACGGGCGGTAGACGATGACAATGCGGCTACCGAGTGTGTGTCGGCGATATATTATATTTTACGGTATAATATAATATATATATATGTGTATACAACAAGGGATGGTGGTGGAATCCCGGATACAATAAGTATATATTCCATATATATAAAGTATATAAGTACGACGGCACGTATTCGGGAATAGGGACGGAGGGTTTGTGAATTTCGAGCAAATTTTTCGGGTTTTTTTTTTTTTTATTGTTTTCTATACGGATATTTTGAGATTTCGCGTATAGATTATTATTACCGGATTGTATACATATATATATATATATAGTGAGAGAGAGAGTGAGAGGTATACGTATATTGTCGTATAGAAACGAACGTCGACGAAAAAGAAAAACGTTTTGAAAACCGACGACGACAATTACCACCGTATATATATATATATATATATATATATAAAAAAAAACCACCGAAATTCGGCTCGAGCTCGATTTCATCTTGTTAATAATCCTTTTGAAATGAATTTGTCTGCACGAATATCGGTCGTCGTCCCCGTTGACAACGATTTCTTCGGTATTCCGCTATTCGGTGTTCACCGCCCGCGACGTCGCCCGCGCTTACGCCGGGGCAATATCGTTTTCAATACGCCTTGCTAACGCGCATTCCGGATCGAACGCGTTTTACAATTGACCGGATTTATTATGTCGGATTAATACGTTGTGTATCGCTCGGTTGTATTTTTCCGCCAAAACTTTTTCTAGCCGTAAGCGCGCGCGCACTCGCGGTATATACGTACGCGTATATATATATATATATATAAGCGCAGTGCGGATGCCGCGCGGCTTTTCGGCGCACGCACCCCAGTGCCATCGCCGGGGCCGCAGGTTGTCGAGAGCCCGTGACGAGGTATTGATAAGCGGAGTTTTTCGCGCGCCAGCTGAACCAATTATAGAGCCGGACTTATACTTTTCGGCAACCTTAACGCGCCGCGTTCCGCCGCCGCCGCCGCCGCCGCCGCCCGTCACCGGGACTCGTCCCTCCGGGCAGGCCGCCGAAATCCGTATACATTTCCGTTTCGCCCGCCCCGTATTACGGCCCTCCCGTACCGCCGCTCGCCGCCGCCGCCGCCGCCGCCGCCGTATAACGACCCGACAACCCCGCCGCCGCCGACGACGACGACGACACATTATTTTTATTTATTATTTTTCGTCTTTTCCCGGGCGCTTTATTTAAATATAGGATTACCATGATTTATAACCGTCGCCGGCGAACGGCGCAGCGTGCCGCGGCCCACGAATCCGGGGCGGCCTCGCAGAGCTGTCCGCCCGCCGACACACACACACACACTGCTGAGAAACAGAAGAGAGAGAGAGAGAGAGAGAGAGAGAGAAAGAGAGTGAGAGAGAATTTTTCTGGTTTTTTACAAGGGCATAAACGCCGACAACACGGACGACTGATGACGACCTGGCCAATATATAAATAGGCGGTTTATTTTTTTCTTTTCCACCCCAAAGCGTAACCCGCGGCCGCACGCAGTTTACCGCACACAGTTTTCGGCGGTTTTTTTTTTTTTTACTTTTTTATTATTATTATTTTTTTTTTTTTTTGTAAATCGCCTTCCTTAACGCCTCGTCCCGATGGTCTTTCGCCGCCCCCGACGATGATTCCGCATGATT
The DNA here is from genome assembly GCA_956483605.1 of Tuberolachnus salignus. Lineage (NCBI taxonomy): Eukaryota > Metazoa > Arthropoda > Insecta > Hemiptera > Aphididae > Tuberolachnus > Tuberolachnus salignus. The sequence goes on along the minus strand of OY101435.1, from coordinate 34,515,207 downwards.
AATTCGTAAATTACGCCGCGCCGCCGTAAAGAATGGAGAAAAAACCGCTCACCGCCGCCGCCCCCCCCCCGTCGAAAAGTACTCGTATACTTTGTTAATCACTGTAATAATAATAATAATAATAATCATCACGTCGCGACATTACGCGCAGTACTCGAAAACAGAGCCAGAGTATTTGTTAATTTATTAATCAAAAATATAAAAATAAAATAATCGTAACAATTATAGCGGCCCGGGGTTGTTTTTACAATAACCAAATATTTTTTTTTTTATGTTCACCAATCGAATTTTTCCAACGGCATCGCATATAACAAATGTGTTATATGTCGATTATTTTATAAAGAATTTCTTTTTAAATGCATTGTTGTATTTGGTGTATAATAATGATTTTTTCAAAAAAACTTTTACCGGGACCCCGGAAACATAGCCCCAACCCCCGTCTTCAGTCCGGCTATTTCCAATGAGCTAGAAATGCAATTTTTTTTTTAGACTTTTACAGTGTGCATCATGCCAGTTACAGATACAGTCACCAAAAACAAAATATTAATGAAATTTGACGATTAAAATCGTATACTATATTAAAATAAACGTTTTTTTTTTTTTTATAGATAGAAACTGTTAAGTAAGATAGATAAAAAAAAAAACGAGAAAGATTAGTTGAAATTGGTACCAATTAAATATTTTTTCAACTGTCATTATTGCCGAGCGTCCGTCCCTCGGGGAGTTTGACGAAGGGTTAAAGTAAGATTTAGATAGATAAAAAACAAAATAAACAAAAAAAAAAAACCACTTTTCAACGTCTTTTCCCGTCTGGCTTATCATCAGTCTTCTAACGACGAGATGAAAAGCGGAGAGAGTGAAAATATTGCCGCAATACTTGTCGGTCGAGTTTTTTCTTCTTTTTTTTTTTTTCTTTTTCGTTTATATTTAATTTAAAGTTTTTTTTTTTTTTTTTTTCGTTCCCGGGGTCGGCTTAGTCAAGTCACTGCAGCGCGAAAGATGTTCGGTTTCAATTACTGTAAGGCGCGACCGTTTGTTATTTTTGCGTTAAAGAGGGCGCCGAGGAGGTGCTGATTTCTATATATATATATATATATATATGTGCTTTTCACGGGTGAAAAGTCTTTTCGCGAGAGAATATCGTTTAAATGAAATAATATATACTGCAACGGCTCGCAACAATCAACACAAGTATATATAGAGTAGAGCAGAGGAACAACTGCACCCCTTTATATATACATATTATCACTATTCCTATTATATTAATTTTTCTTTTTTTTCGCGCCCGGTTTCTTCTATATATATGTATATATATTTATTATGCAAAACGCACTAGCCCGGTAACGCGGTCGTCGCGAAAAGGCGCGCAAAGAACCGTAAAAACGGAAATTTGATTAGTCCCCGGGCTATATATTTACGACGGTATTTATAGGTTGGGCTGGCCGGGCGGTGTATTTCTCCTAAACGAATATCCGCGGCCTTATTTACAACTTAAATTGCGCGACAATTGATATAATACACCGCTAAAACCTCTCCTCTCCCCCCCTGGAACCGTCTATTGTCCGCATTACAATATATTATAATACGCTTTTACGGTTCGTCATCAGCGGATTTATACCGTATACTTTTATAACTAACGATACGCGGATATTTATTTACGTTTTACTCGTTTGTTTCCATCCGGGGGGCGTCGTGTACAAAACGATATTTTATAATAATATTCACTATACTGCGTTTATCGTAAAAATAAAAACAAAAAAAATCACCAAAACTCGCCACGACGACTTGAACGTAACGTAATTACGTAAATTTTTCGGTTTACACCCGAGTTTACCGCCATTAATCTATACATATTTAAATAAACCGAATAAACGCCACGAACGTTTATATTTGATTATAATTTTTTTGTTCTTTTTTCCGGTTTCTAAACCACCAAGCATAAGACTATCCCGTCTCACAATCCTCACCTCCAGTCTATACTTTCGGATCTTACCATTTCGTTTTGGGCCGTTCCGTCCTTCAACAATACATTTTAAATTACATAGTTTAAAACGATAGTGTATTATTATTATATTGTTTGTTTTTACGTCTAGGTCCGTTTTTGATGACATTTGATTTTGAAATGCCATTTTTTATATTGAAAAAAGAACGTTTAAACCGAAAATTAAATAAAAATAAAAATTAATCCGATCGGTTTCCCGTCGTATTTACTATTGTAATGTATAACTGCAAATTCGCAAAAAAAAAAACGGAAAATACGTAACAATGTTTCCGCTGTATATATATATATATACAAAAATTTGAATAAATATTCTGATTATAATATCGTTACGAAACGAGTTTTGTACACGTCTTACATGAAATCGAACCGATGCTAATCGAATATGGTTTCCGAAACGCGCCTCTTTTAAACGGATATAAAATTATATGCTCGACAATGGAAATTACTTAAGTGTTGGAGAAAAATAAATTCTTTATATATATATATATTTATAAAAATGGAAATAATATTATATATTTATTAAATCTATGATTCGACCCGTGTGGTGTACGCATACAAAACGATTAAAACCGCGTTGACATATTTTCACGACGACGCACGCCCTTCGATCGTCGGAAATGCAATTCTAGCGGTACAAAATGATCAATTTACGGAATTATTAGGTTTAAAATTTAGACGTGGATACAATACAACACAATGAAAGCAAATTATTATTATTTTACATCACTGTATATTATTGTCCACTTCAATTAATATCGTATCACCCCATATATACCGTTTTTTTTTTTAGAGATTTTGCTTTAATTGTCGATGTTTTCCTCAGACTTGTGAAATGCAGGGATCCGAATTTACGCGATGATATTTACAAGCAGCGTATAGATGGAATTTTAATTTAGTGATACTCTGTTTTACGTTCACGGTTTTGTTTTTCGTTTCGGGTCCCGTGCGCCTCGTCCAACAACTGGCCTATTAAATAAACACGTTCACAGACACTTGGCGATTTTGTTTAATTGTACTTAAAATTTCAATTATTTTGAAAACTCGCCTATAAGTAAAAAAAAAAAAAACGGACCGTGTTAAGAACATAACCGGGTGACCAGTAATATTTTAATAAAAACAAATACGATCTGCTGAAAAGCTGAGAAGTTGAATAATAATGTCTCAGTTTTTTCGTAAGATCATTTTGGGTCTCATCTTACATAATTAATTATGTCTTTTAAAGTTGCAAACCGCAACAAGAATAACAGTTTATACATACAGAAGTATTCGTCGGTAAAGACGGTAAAAGTTAAAAATAAATAAATAAAACTTACATTTTTAATTTATTTCCAACGTTTCTAATCGTATAAATTATGATAATATTTCGATGAAAAAAAACGATAAAGAGTTGATATTTAGAAACAACCGAGTATATATTTTATCTATTATTATTGTCGTATTGTTATCGCGTTTGATGCTATTTGACCTAGAGGGTATTAAGAGAACGTGGCACCACCCGTGTGGTTAGATTGTAGAAACCGATTTGCCCTGGACAACTATTCCTTTTTCCGTTTATACAACACGTTAAGAAAAATATTATCTGTGTCGTCGTGTGCCTTTCATTTGTCGATAACATCGGTTTTAAAACCGATATCTTGCGTTGTGTTATTACAAAAAAAAAAAAAAAAAAAACAAATCTTCTCAATACGGTATGGAATTTTAGTAGTTCCACTACGGAGTATATAATTGTTCGTGTACGTATTGTTTTCGATCGCGATCACACTAAAACAATGTATATTTGACCGGGACCGTGAGTATTTAACTTAATTTTATTTCGTCTATTCCGTCCGGCTAGAATTGCGTTAATTAAAACGATTATTATACGTGTATACGGATACACACGCGCACACGACTTATTGGATAACAAGTGTTTTCGGCGTCCGTTTGAAAATCCATAATCGGCATAACGATACCGAACCGGCCGCGTCGAGAGCGTCGTAATCGCCGGGTCCCGTAGTGGCGAACCAACAGAAATAAATAATAAAAAAAAAAAAAAAAAAACCATCTGTTTCGTACGGAGTAGAGCAGAGGGGTGGGAGGGGGTGAAGGAGGCGTATGTGTTTATGATAATAATAATAGTAATAATAATAATAATATTATTGTATAACAACGACCGCGTTAAATTATTTATTGGATGACGGGTCGGCGGCCGACCGGCGGCGGGAGTTTAGTAGTGTTTCGTTACGGTCGGTCTGAAAAGGGGAAAATGATTACACTCTATAGCAGCCGCTACCGCTACTACTGTTGTACCGCCGCCGCCGCCGCCGCCGCCGACGTTATTATGTCGCGTCAAGTAATACGGCCGGGCATATTTTTTCGTCCGGGCGAAGCGGTGGAGATTCGGTGACGGGGTCGCCGAGACCGTAGAAAACGACCGTGTCGTCCCCACAAAGTATATATATATTTATATATATATTATACGTGTATACGGTCGGGGGGGGGAAAAAAAAAGCCGGAATCGGGTGTGTTGTACCGTATACTTATCGCGCGAGCGAAAACGGAACGGCCGAAAAGGAACCCGTTGTGCGTGAGCGGTTTGCGGGGGGGACTCGGTCGGGCGTACGCGCCGCGCGTCCGGGACCCAAAGCCCGGCCGGCCGGACGGCGGCGGCGGCGGCGGTGACCGGGCACCGTCGTCGCTATCTTCGCATATTCATCATCGTATTATATTTTATTCTTCGCGCGAAAACGCCCGCAAGATAGCCGTCCTGTCTCCTGTCCTAGCAGTACGTGGTTTTATTTATAAGGCGGTCCGGGCGACAAAACCGTGAGAGAAACGGAACCGCGACACGGACGCGGCTGTGCGGGGTGTTTTTTTTATTTTTTATTTTATCTGCGTTCGGACCGTGTATGTGCGTGGTACCGTTTCGCCATACACCTAACACGGGGACGGCGGAAAGTGGAAAGTGAACCGCCGCCGTCGTACACCGTGTGCGCCGAATAAAATATAAACTACGCGTGTTTTTTTTTTTTTTTTTTTTTAATTTATTTTAGATTCCGATTGAAGCGTAAAACATATTGGTTTATATTGGTTTTGCCTGTTATGTGTGTACTTTTCTACCAGACGCGCCGCGCTCCGATTTTCCAAGCGAAACGACTTTCCCTAACGTATAGTTTTCTTAATAATTGAATAAAAAACGAGGTTTCGTTGTTTTCGGGGTTTCTTTTTTCTTTTTTCTTATTAACACAACTCGATTGGTAATATTCGTTGAAACCTGACATTTTTACGGAATATTAACATTATGCCTTTCTATTTGCACAAACATGTTTATTGTCATTTTTATTGTCGACTATTTATATGCATTTGAATTTTTTTTTTCTCAAATTAACGGAATTAAACTGCTTTGGCCGAACATAAATGCACAAGAAATTTGACACTAGGCACATCATAAATTGTACACTCAACGGAAAAAAATAAAAATATTGACCGTTATGCACGGTTTCTGTTTTATACGCGTTCAAAGTGAACATTTTGATGAAAATCTTAAAAATGACGGCATTACGAAACATAATAAAAATACTTATTAATAAACTGTACTTTGCTCGGAATCCTTTTTCGTTAGTAATGATTTATCGTTGCGTACAGATATAAATTATATTGCCCTCTATCTCCCCAAATTCCTATCTACAATAGTGGTACGATGAATTTTTTTTTATCAACAAAACGATTAATTCATAAAAAATAAATATTATATTATCGTGTATCGGCGTACACTCATATGCGTATATCGGCTCAGTGTTCATCATTAAATATTATCATCGCTGGGTATTTAGAAAAACTCGACGTATACAAATCATGATTATTGTTTTTTTTTTTTTTTTTTGTATATCCAACTTCAAAATTCTATGTTTTTTTTTTTTTTTTTTTACATCACAAGTATACCACGCAATAACACAATATTTGAAACCACGATTTTCTTTATACGCTGTGTACAAACCCGTGTGCGGTGAACGGACGTGTGCGGTCGTGGGATGTGTCCTATGCAGTGTCGTTATCGTCCGACACCTCGAAAATAAAAATAATACTTCAAGCGTTCTACCGAGAGGTGTCGAGAGGTATACTTTTGATGGTAAACTGCGAAAAAAAAATTAATGATATCCAAAATGATTTAAACATATTTTAGGAAACGATTTTCACATTCCTGCGATAATTAAACGACTTTTACGAATTTATGATAATAAAATATTATTATTTTCTCAGTCAATAGTTAATAACGATATTATTATATTACCTTATGGTATATCTATATAATTATAATAAATTATCATTTTTTTTTTTTTTTTTTTTTAATTGTTTTTACAACGGTTCTTAATATTATAGATAACCGCGGTACAGGAAATAATTATCGAATAATAATCACTATCATATTCTATGTATAATATATTACAACTATATGTTGTTTGTTCGAAAAAAAAAACTATTTTACGTAAAACTCGTAGTTTCATGCCCAGAATGTATATATTATTTCAAAAATGTATACGGCGGAATATCATAAAAATATAAGTTTTTTTTTTTTTTATTTACTCGCCGAGTTTGTAATATTTCCGATGTAACTGTATATACAACAATTATACAGCATTATCGCAGTAATTATGGTTTCTATTAATGGTATATATAATTATATATTTATTTTTTCAATTATCGACGTACCCACCTTATATACTTGATTCGAAACGAGTCGAACAAAGTTTTTGTTACGAAAAAATTTTGACGTATTCACGTAGAAAAATGAAAAAAAAAAAAGTTTAAGTCAAATATTTATCGACGCGTCAGTTGAATGAACTTTATCCCTTTAAATTATTACATAATACGTACGTTGATTTTACGTATATTGAACTTTGTGAAAAATCAATACTTTGACGAAAACGATACTTGCATATTGACGACGTAACTGTACAAATAAAAACGATGATATGGGCACTTGGCGTAACCGGAACAAATTTAAGAGTAGCCCTAGGCACGTTTTTTTTTTTTTTTTTTTATTAAAAGCCCACTGTAAGGTAATATCCAAATAAAATGTTCACTTTTTCATCCGTTCGTATGTTCACAAACTATTTTTCGTGTATTTATATAGATTTTCTATATATATATAAAAAAAAAAAAAAAAAAAAAAAAACGGTTTCTTTGGCGATGCCTATATTAGTAGAAATATAAAAAAGGGGGTTTTTCTATACCAATTTGATTTGTTTCCAAAGAAACGTATAAGCATATCGAACGGGGTGTTTTTTTTTCTTTCGTTCTGATTGCATCTATTCTGCGGTCGTTATCACAGACGTGGTTATAATGAAACTTGAATCAGCCTAATCTACATAATTGATACCAATTGTTATTTGAGTTTTTGTGAATTTATAGGATACAAAATTATATTATTATTATCAATTCGTTTTAACATACTTAATATTGGGATGCTGTATTAGACAAAAAAAAATCATAGCCAACAAACAATCGAGTGTTATTGAAAGTTAGTATAGTATATTTAAGGTTTAATTCGATCGATTAAATAAAACATGATAGTATAATTTCGTATTTATAATATGTTTATTTTGTATTTTCATATAAAATAAATATACCGGAATAGGTGTATATACATACGGGGTTACACAAGATTGGAAACAAATTATTCGTATTTTTCATCGATAAATATTTACTATATGCTATTTGCAGATGCCATACATATTATATTATACAAGATGACAAAATGAACGCGGAAAAGTGTAAAAACTCGAGACGTACTCTCAGATATGCGTACATCGTCAAATATATACGAATGCGTGTGTCTGGTATGTTTACTCGGAAAAGGGGAAAAAAAATTAGAAAAAAAAAAAAAAAGAAAAAAAAACGTCATTTGCATATACATATTATAATATGTAACGATTATAGTATAGTGCCTGTACGTACGAACTCGATTGGATTGACACGACACGCTTGAAAATCGACGCCGTCGTCCTCGAAGTACGAACCTCGCCGTCGGTTCGCCGAGAAGTTAATGTCGTTTAAACAAACAATCGATACGCACACTCTCTACTACTCGGCCACGACTGAAAAACTTCTCATGTTAGAAGACGGGGTCGAAACACGGTCTACATTGTAAAAGTTATTACTAAACTTCCTTAATGCGATCAGTTTCCGAAAGGTGTATTAAGTATTATTGTCGTTGTACGTCGAAAATCACGTTGGCGATGCGATGCGATGCACAGCAATATGTTGTTTCACTCTCCATTTCCCTTTCACCCTACCAAAATATGGCACGGATATTATAACGTAAAAGTACGCAATTTAAACCTATAACTTTTTTTTTTTTTTATATATACGAAAAACGCAAACACGCAAACACTAAGCGTATTGAAATGTATATGATTTTATAGAAAAATTTGACAATTTTGAGTTGAAGTGGGAAAAAAAAAAAAAAAAAAAATTCAACACACATACTATTATAGTGATTTCCGTTTGAAATTCTAGTTTACAGAGCGATTTTATCGAAATATTCCAGAATTTCCACTCGATGCTAGAATAGAAACTTACGACGACTACTGACAGTAGTTATATGAATTCTAATATTTTTCCAGCACAATGCAATACAAATATACAATACTCCTTGGTATACTATATTGTACGGTATTCGATAAGGTGTATAAATACAAATAAACAATTTATTTTCCCTTACCAACATTTTTCTATAAAAATAATAAACAAATATAGAATTAATTTGGTAGTAAAAACTTTAACAGTAAATAAATAAATAAAAAAAAAAAAAAAATCAATTAACAATTTTATTATTTTAAACTGAGTCGACGTCCTCTTTCCAAGCATGTTGCATCAAACACATCAAATACTTGATCGAAATTAATGCTAAACCTTTTTCCAAGTTGTGAAGTAGCTAAACTACTTAGCCATTCTTGTCCCATAGTTGTTCTAAGATGTTTTCAATCTCGATAGACAGAAAAATGATCTTTCACAACTTGCTGTGTTGGTTGGTATGGATAAGAATATTTTCAATGACTACGTTATTAATGGAAACCCTTTTTTAATATCTTTCAGTCGTATATATTCTATTTTTGCTTCTATTTTGTCAGATAAAACAGACAACTGTTTACAATTACAATAGTGTACATACTTGTTTAATAAACAAATGTTATCTTTAGATAATAAAAATTATATGTGTACCTACAGGTTCATATGATTAAAAAAATATATCTTTGCACCACCACGTTGCAAATATGGTGGTGCAAGTGTTAAATTTGTACCATCCAATTGATTCCACCGCTTGGCTATACCTACTTATATATATGTATATGTATTGGTTGCGATAGTATGATCCTATATTGAGATAGTAATTTTAAGTGTCGATTTTCTGTAAATATCGTTACGCAACATATTTTAGCCCCTCTTGCTCCCTCCCGTACATTTGTATCAAAAGCAAAGACGGCCCAATTAAGTGTAGCGATCGTTCCTAGCCCCAGAACGGGTTAGGTCGGGTACTCGATAATCGGCTTCGCACCTTAAAATAAGACATGTTCGTTAAAATAAATAATTACGAAACTACCAGACATTAAACAGCTACTATAATGTTATAGCCAATTGAGAACACAGTAATAATAATCGAGTGGTGGACGGATACTGTTCAGTTTAATAATTTACACTCTGTGCCACTGTCGAAAAGTATGATGTGATTCAGCCTCTCTGTACTACTCGTATAATATCAGTGACAATAACGCTAATATAATATAGGCGTGTGTGTGTGTGTGTGTTTTTTTTACATTATTTTTATCGTATAATTGTAAAACAAAACATTAAACCGACATATTTATTTTCGTTATTGGACGGAGTTTATAAAATTATGCACGTCCGTTATTTGTGCAAGTAGGGCTTTAGACAATTGTATTGTTTTTTTTTTTTTTTGTTTTCTTTTGAAAACTATATGGTTTCCGAGATATTATATTAAACGAACGTATATCAATATAATATTCTAAATATTTTTTTTTTTGAACATAACAACGAGACCACCGGAACGATTATTATCCGGTTTCGTCTTACGTAACGAGAAACATTCGTAAACGCAGCGGCGGGTGGCGAGTAAAAACAATAAAGTGAAAAAAAAAAAAAAAAAAAAAAAAAACAAAACAAAACGATTTCTTCCAATCGCGCCGTTGTGTTTGGTCGTTCTAAACAAAATATAACCGCATACACACACACACATTGCAAGTACGTGGAAAGTTCGGTAGTTTTACTGGAGGAAAATAAGAAAAATAAAAAGGTCGTTATAGGTCGGCGACGACACACACGCGTTGCGAACATGCGGCGCGGCGTCGCGGTCGGGCGGCGCCGTCGTCGCCGGTGGCGTCGTCGGCCGTGAGGCACACAGCGCGCGAGTTCCACCAGAGTCGTAAATCCGACTCGAAAATTATTACCGATTTCGAGCCGATTGGCTCGTACACAATAATATTATATTATTATTTAGTGGTGTTGATACGATATAACGAGTCGGGACGTAAACACTACACGGAGGCGGCGCTGACAATGTCCAGCTGGCGCGGAATTATTATTATTATGTTTTCCGTTTTCAAACGTAACATTATAGCCCGGGAATCGCGTATTTTTTTTTTTTTACAACGTTTATCGCTATTTATCGGTGAAATTAATGTCGTGCCATCATCGTGTCCCGTACGAGCCCGAGTCGAACTCGCCCCGGAGGCGTTGGCCGTGTTCGCAAACAGACTCCGATTTCAGGCCGAACCCGAGATAATTTATGACCGTATACCCCGGTGGCGGTCAAATGATTTTGTCACGCGGGTGACACATTTTTAGCAACACGTATTTTCATAATTTTTTTTATTTTTATAAATATTCAATGGAAATTGGGTGATAGGGGTAGGGGCAATATATCCTGCCGTTTGTCCAACCGGATAGTAGTGTGCTCTTAGGCACATATATATTTTTTTGTTTGTAAATTATCAACGGTAAGGTGTTTTGTAATTTTCAATTTCAAAATATTTCACCCATTTAATCGACGTGTGTACGTATGTACGAAAAAATAAAAAGGAATTCGGGTTTGAACTTGAAGTTTGAGCTTATTACATTTTTCAACATGTATACCGACCGACGGTACTTTTACTTGAAATAAGTTTTGAAACCTTTCCGAAAAACACTTTTTTTCGCTAAATAAAATAACCACAACAATCAGACGATCTGTATCTCAACAGATGAGGATTTTTCGCCCGAAATTTTCAATTTGAATACGTCAAAACATTTTTGCCGAACTTCGCTCAGAATCGTTTTTCGTTTTAACAATGATTTATCATTTATCGGGCACAACAGATACGAATTATTAAATTCTCCTAACCATAACCTTCCCGTTTTTTCTACGCACAACAGTGACCCACTCGCGGTGCGGTTTTTATTTTATTTCTGTGCGATCGCGTCTGCAGTAATTTCATATAATATTTATAATAATTATACCGTTGCACTGCTAACCGCAGTATACTATTATATATTACTTATGTTGGCCGACGTTTAAAAAACGGCAATATGAATTTTGTTCAAGTAGGTATTAATATTATATGGTGCTGCTTAATACGACTACAAAATGAAAAAAAAAAAAAAAAAAAAAACCTAATTAAAATTAATGTATAATTTATAATATATTTAATCACGATCAGTTAACGGCCGCTCCTATTTTGGCTGTGTTCTCGGCTCGATGATAATATATTAAAACTCAATTATTATTGTACGAACGAAACGAGCATTCAATAGATACAATAAACAGGTGCACATTCTCACGAATTTATTTTAACGAACGAAGGTTCAATCTCATATAAATCGGTAAATTTTTAATTTGTCAACCAACATAATAGTTACAGTAAATTCTATTATTTTAGGAATACAGTCTTAACAATATTAGTTTAAGATTAAGATTGGACGGCTTTGGTGTTGTAGTGTACCGTCATTTATTGTCCGGTTTTTAGGAAAAAATTTTTTTAGTGGTTTTATTGAAAATCTAAAAATTCCTACGGTCAGATAATCCGTGTGAAATCGGAACATATTTGCTTACCGAAAGTGTTACCGAGGAAAAAAAAGCATAACCTAACCTAACCACCACACGTCCTATAATAACACGGAATCGAATAAGACTAGGGAGTAGCAAAAACTATTTGTTTTTTTCAATTAATAAAATCCATTTGAAAGTCTGCAGAGTACTCTATTCGGAATACTATCCAAACAAAGTTGGGCAAGTCAATGAAAACAATTAACTCGATTAGGTTAAGTTGAATTAACAAAAGTATCTTTAGTTAAAAGTTAACAGAATTTATATTAAACTAGTTAAAAGTTAAAATGCAAAAAAAAAAAAAAAAATATGTTAACTTAGTTAACAAAAAGTTAATATTATATAAATAATTATTTTTTTATTAAAAATCAATATTTTCATATACCTATTGTTATACAATTGAATACTTTCTCATAATATAATATTATCGTTAGTTAAAAATAAATAAATACATTAGATATTATATTATTATGTATACGGAACACATAAACGGCAGTATTAACAGCCGATTAATGATATTGGATTTGGAAATTTAATCGCATCGGCCGTCGACTTGACTGAGTGTTTATACGATTTAACTGTAGAGTGTTAAATAGTCTACACGACGAAAACCGAAACTAGTTAAGTAATTACGTTAATGATAGAAATACGTATAATTAACTTAGCTAATGTGTTGACACGCCATTGCCGATAATATGCAACGAGATTTGGCGAATATCGGACCATAATAATAAATATACGGCGGTCGTACACGTGTAGTGCATAAGTAATGCCGCGCGTTGGACTCGGGCGCACCGGTCCGGTGCCGGTTTACGCGTACGCCGCGACACGCGCACCCAAAAGAAATCCGCCGGTTTTTCACTCATTAACGCCCGTGTTAATCCGATGGAATATTTTTTTTCTTTTTTTTTCGAAACGCCCAATCGACTTATCGTCGAAAAACCGTTTCTATTTGTTTTTGTATCATTCCGCCGCGACCAAAAACGTTCCGGGGTTTAACACGCGCGCGGTATCCGCCCCGCGCCCGCCGCGCTAACCGCTAACGTTAAATATGTATCCTTGGGGTCCTTCCGTTCGGTTTGCGGACTCAAACGCTCCGGTCGTCACAAAGCGTTTCGGCGTCCGACCGTTACAACCCGGGCTTGTTTATACGGACGTTTCTCAATATCGGCCAGTCATATATAACTATATAATATAATATATATATATATACATTATACACCATACATACGTATACTTGTCTCGAAACTTGTTGGTAGCGCGCGCGCGCGGCGTCATCATCATCATCATCATCATCATGTCCGGTGCAGCGGACCATCGTTGTAATCCGCCGCGCATACAAATCACCGGAAGGGTCTCCTCTGTTCTTTATTAACAAACCTACGTGCTCGACGAGTCAACAAAAGCTCGGTTTGCAATATATATATATATATATATATTTATTTATATATTATATACGTATAATAATATTACAGTAAACAAAACCCTAAGTAACCCCCCGAAACATCAAAGTATCGTAAACTTCCGGACGCGTACGACCCGAGATTTCGGCCGATCAGTGGTAACGCCGCCGCCGCGGGGCGCGGGCGCAAGCGTTTGTTATTCCGAATCGCCACCGCGCCGCGCCAGGCGGACGACATATTTTTTCTTTTTTTTTTTCTATTCTACGTGTACGCGAGACTTCGGGCGAGAGCGACAGGAATAAAGAGAAGAGAAAAAATGTGGCCGGAACAACGATTTTATACCATATCTTATCGAAAAGCCAATAGTGCAACAATGTAATATATTCTATTTTACGGAATCTACAGAGGATAAAACCCAACAACACAATCAAATCCGTGCGTTTTCCCCTCAAATGGTATTACGACAATATTACGACGGCCCGCGGTATCCGTATACAATTCATTGTTCGGACAACCGGGGAAAAACGGTCAGATTTATAATCGAAAAATGAAATAATAATAATACACCTACGGTTTGGAGGGAAAAACTTAGAATTTCGTAATTCGATAATCGTAATATTCGGTTAAATAACATTTATTTTAAAAAGTCCGTCGCTATAGAACAATAATACAATTATAATTTTGTCGACTGGTTCGAGTATAATTAGGAAGGTATTGCTAAAACGTTTAACAATTCCATGTAAAAGGAAAGGCAAACATATAATATTATAGATTAACCTACACGATTTCTATTTCACATGTTAGACCAAGTGTAAACGGTTTTACACTTTTTAAGTATAAATACGCATACAGTTATTACTTATAGCGAATTAAAATACAATAAAATAAGTCATTAATATTATTATGTTAAACGTACCTAAATTTGATATCGTTATAGCAGTGAATGTTCTACTCATACCTACGCTTAAAAATTTAATTTTAACGACCGAACCAAAATTGTCTTTAATGTTTAGCGTCGATGAACGATAATCAGGTGTAGGTATTTTCGATAATCGCGTTTCGAGTATAATTATTTATGTTATATAATATGACATCTGAATAATATTATATTATGCATTAAGAATAGTGGAATATTTACATATGCCGATAAGAAATATACTTGGGTCGTCGGATAACCGTTCACGTTCATTAAAAAAAAAAAAAAAAAATACTAACGCCATTATTCTATAACGAATTCGTGTCTATCCTCCTACCCAAATGAATTGTCGAAATGTTTGTTAACGGAGAAATAATTTTTAGATCTATTTACTAAATTAGTAACTATAATCCGCACACAATTCAACAACAGTAGAATAAAATTGTTTTTAAAATGTTGTTTTTTAGACAGAACTGCTGGAACCAAGCATTTATTGGACTCTTTAAATTGTAATATTGCAAGTTATAACTTTTGATAATTATTATTGGCGTGTTATACGTATAGACCCGGACAGGCAAAACGACCGATTTTTAATCAATATCCTAGGTTATAAAAAAGTAAATTACGTAATATTAGTATAAATCGGCGTGTTAAAATACCCGATCAAAGTGGTGTTGAAACAGGTTATGATTTTTTTTTTCAGGTAAAATAATTAATTACGATTTTTGGGTGCAATTCGTGCGAGATTGCCAAGGTTAGAACGACACCGATAAGAATATTGGAGATGATTTACATATTTATATAATATTATTAATTTTCTAAACCCTGTTTGTCGGGTAATTTCGGCCACGACGTCCATTTCGGACTAACGCGCAGAATATTGACCTATGTGCGTTTTAAATCTATTTTTTTAATATCGAACAGAAACTAGTTGTTATACGTTGGCCCGGGGACGAATAGATTCTCCGCTAGGTTCTATTAACGAATATAAATTTTAATTGTAATTATATAATTACACGTTTTCGCTCGATATATCGTATAGGTACGCGTTTAATAAAATCCGACTAGCAGAGTCGTAAAAAATCATTAGATATCTACCAAAAATTAATGTCCCGTACGTTGGGTTAGGTATGCGCAGCCCGAACTCTTTCGCCAAAACTAAAATCTAAAAAGAAATAGCCCGTCGCGGTTCCTGTACCACCCTAGGCGTCGTTTAACATTTTTTTTTTTTTTTTTTTTTTAATTTTCTTTGAGAAAAATACATAAACTCGTTCGTCCGAGGCCTTCTTAGCTCGCCGTATACATTAGCCCGTTACGACAATATATTTTAATTTTATATTAAAAAAAAAAAAATTATTATTTTTTCGCCAACTATTAAGCGGTATTATTTTATATTTTTTTTTGTGACTTATACGAAAAATACCTCCTATGTATACATTTCGGTGAGATAACAATATCATTTTTACTCGTCGTTACTATACACACATTGTACACGACTCGCCATATTATTTCAGTACTTGGGCGTGTGGTTATATTATATTATTATTTTCGAACTTCAAAAAGTATGTAACATCTATATTTAATAATAATTCTCGTTTTATATAAATCGCTTCGACTGTTATTAGTAGTTAGTATATTGTATATCGGCCGATATTAATGATATTTGGAGAAAAACGTCAATAATGTTTCTCTGAGATATGAAAAAATATATATACGTTTTTCAACCAATATATTAGTAAATTTCATGATTTTCTATGACAAATATCGAATAGGATATCGGTAGTGAATAACGAAAAAAAAAAAAAAAAAAAAAAAAGTCTTATACGGCTCACCGCTAGTTAATAGGTATTATTGTGGTAAAATAGTTAATTCTATCTCCGCTTGTTCTAGCCATTTTATATTATACCGTAATATTAGTATTTTAGCGTTAGTAAACGAAAAATATAAGATAAAATACCAGAACAAAATATTTTATAATGTATTCAGTTTTAATGGTTCCCTGCGCGCGTCGAACACGTTACAATATTAGTGGCGGCCGGTGGGTATACGGCCTTTTATAAACACCACTGACCTGCATTTCCGGTGTAGAAAATATAAAAAAATAAAAACTCTAATTAATTATACGATTAACATAAATGTGTAATTTTTATTTATTTTTTTTTTTTCCGAAAAACAAGTCCAATTATAACGTTTAAATCGTTATCTTTCAGTACGATAATAATTATTAATCATTCGACGTCTTAACAAAACGACCTATATTATAATACGTACTACTGTGACGACCAGGTGGGAAACCATTATGCAGATGATTATAGTGTACATACAATATTACGAATTGTTTCGATATTGTAATCGTCAATTAGCCGTACTACGATCCGGCAAAACTCCAATAATAGCGTTTTTAATTATAACCATTCGCCATTATGTCGAGAACAAAAAAAAAAAAAAAAAAAATGGTTTGCAAAAGCGACGCGTATTTGTTGTAACAGGTAATTAATTAAACGACTATACGTTATTGTCCTAGAACGGGTGTAACACGGACACGAAAGCTTATTTACTTTTTTATTTTTTTTTTATTTTAAAGTAGTGACCGGTGTAAAAATACATAGACCATTACTCCCCCCCCCCTCCCCGCTCTCAGCACCACACGCGCCGTTTAGTTTTCTTTTTTCTCACGATAAATTTCGATCATTTTTACGCGACAACGGTCGTCGGGTATAAAACATATATAAAACATACACTTTCCTCCTCTCCGTCGTCACTTCGCGTACCCTAAACTCGCAGTAAACGGAAATAACAATCGTAAACGATGGCATTTCTCGAGAGCCTTTCCCAGTGAGGGGGGAAAATAACGAAACAAAATGAAAACTCGGAACAGCGTCGAGGTACGAAAACATCGTTTCTATAATAATTTATATTATAATAATATTGTATACGTACACGACACGATTCCCCGTGATTTTATTTCGTTTTTTTTTTTTTTAACCGAATAATTAACAATAATTAAAGTTTAGGGTCCCCGCAAACGGTTTTCCAACATTTTCTTCAATTATTTTTACCTTTTAATGGACACTTTCAATTTTATCAAATTATTTACGAGATAAAACGTTTGGAATGTATGTACATTCATCAATTTCCAACGGTAAATAATTAAATAAATAATACGTTTCGACCTATACAAAGTAAACTTGTTTATAAACTCATTGATTTTTACATTTTTAAAATCGAACCGCAGGACGTATCTCAATGTTTATCAGGCGTTTAGGTCTTTTTGACGAACATTTCATAGAGTTTGCAGGGACCATAACATTCCCTTTGTATAGATGAAATTTAAAAAAAAAAAAAAAAAACTATTTTTTAAAAGAACAAAAAAAACAATACGTCAAAGACATCATCGTGCTTAAGCGAAAGTTTAAGCAAGTCAGTTTAGTTCATCCTCACAACAGTTAATACAAACTTACTGACTCATCGTTTTAATACAAGTGACACATAGGTGCACGTCATGTAAGTATGTAATGGATTTTGGTGTTGGGGTACGAACGTTTGACTTTAAATCTTTTTATAAGGGATCAAAAAGCCAGAAAATTTCGCGGGCAAAAGCTGACATTTTTCCTAGAGTCTGGAAAATAAATGGATCAATTGCAGAACTTTCACGTAATAAATTTCCGAAAAAATTTTTCCAGAAAATTAAAGACAATTTTTGTAAAAAAAAAGATCGTACATTTTTTACTCTCGCCGAAATTGTATAATTTTATCCTCTAATATATATATCTCTACGTCTTTGGATAAAAAAAAAAAAAGAAAAAAAGACGATACAACGAAGACCAAAACCGTACGAAACCTTTAGTTATCATAATTACGGTTCAATTATATTATAATGATAAAAAAAAATACACCGTTTGTGTATATTTTAACGATTCTACGTTATTTTTATATTTTTATCGGGCCCACGAATGTTACGAAAATATATAATAACAATTAATCACACGCGTTTAATCTGTAAACGTTCGTCAATAAAATGAACGCGGCGTGTTTATATATAATAGTATTTATCACAATAATAGTGTTATATTATTATCGAAACGATCCATCGATAAAGATTCTGGTTTACAACGATATAAATTAATATTAAACACGTGAACGCGCGTATACAAACACTCTATTTTAACGATGACTAGGCTGGGTAGAGGATATAACGATTTTCTTATTTCACTTATTTTTTATCATTCCTATTATTTATTTTAATACGTATAACTAACCCGCGGCAGGTTACACGCCAAGATAAACGTTGTCTATTTACTGTATATACTCATTTGGGAATAATCATAAATCGTAAATTTCGTATAGAACTACGTAATAATGATAAATCGTCAATTCGGCGGCGCAACCAAAGTGCATTTGAGTGGTAATTTTACTCCGAGATTTTCGCGAGCCACGAGTGTCTAGTAATACAATAATCCAAGATCATGCTTCGTCGTTTTAATAGAACGCGATCGATCGTCCTCGCGTCTATAATCAATTAATCTTAATCATTGTCGAAATATTATTAACCCATTTTGGCGTGTGCCAAACAGGAGCGTTTTATTCCCGGTCGGAAAAAAAAAAAAAAAACCCGGGAAAACGGTATAAAAATATATCAAAAATCTATTCCCATTGATGTATGTATTGGTTAGTACTGAGCCGTACTGGGAAACTCCCTGCGCAACGAGTAAAATAAAAATAAAATATACTATCTACGGGCGTGCCACTGTTGTAGATGGCAAGTCGGGAAGGTTAGGATACGTAGAGGACTTTAATTTATATCTGTACGTAACGATAAATCGTCGCTAACGAGATATGATCCCGAGCAAAGAATGGTAAAACATGTTTCGAAATGCCGTAATTTTTACGATTTCCATCAAACACGAAAACTGAAATTCGACGACTTCTGATCTACCGGTATAATATTTCAATTTCCGGCCGTAAAAACTGTCAAAATCCCTCTTATTTTTTTGGGTTATTCTTTCCCATTTATTTCACCCTTCTTCCCCTACTCTATACTCGTCCACTTTTCCGAACAAATATTATGGCGTTGGTCTTTTGCCGTTTTTTAATCGGTTTCATTTATGCGATTAAAATCTCTAATAACGGGAATCGAAAATTAATTAATTATCTCTATGTAATTTATATAATTCGATAAAATCAACTTTTTTATTTTAATTAACGGGTTTTGGAACAATTTTGGAAATCATGTACTATGTCTAGAAAATGTAAAATTTAAATGTATTCGGTGAAAATGACCGGTCTCTACGATTATTCGTGAACGGAATCGCAACAAAAAAAACCATAATAATTGTCAAACGTTTTGTCAAAAAAACTTTCACATTATCAAAAATATGAGTACAAGTAAAATTTCAGAAACCTACTTACTCAACGAATTTACTAGAATAAATTAATTTTTTTTTTTTATCGACCATACGAATAAAACTTTCCGGACAAGGACAACAAATTGTCATTGTGCAATATCATCGAAATGGATGAAAAGTAAACACCATAACGTGATGTTCTCGCCGTCAAGTTGGACATCGGAGTCACGTTGAAAACGACGAGATTAAATTATCTCTATATAATTGAAAAAGTTATTCGATTAAACGTCTGGAAAGAAACCTTTTTATTTTTTATTTTTTTTTTGTTAATTATGAAAGAATAAGCCAAGCGATGAATAAATAAAAAAAAAAAAAAAAAAACTGTATTTAAGTGTAATAATGAGTAGTTAAAAAAGATTTTTTTTTTTTTTGCCTCCGCGGTGTGAAATGGACTGAATTTCCCTTGTTTTGTTTTTTCCCCCGCTTTTTCCCGTTATCATAGTGACTTAATCTCAAAAGCAGTATTATTGCAATATTATTTTAATCAGACTTCTTTCGGACTGTAAACTACTCGAGACGGGGTGGAAGAAAAAATGGGGAGTGAAATATTTTGATGGCCGAACAAGATACGCTGGTTATTATTACATAACTCGGGGCGTGCTAAATATATAAGAGGGCTACGATCACATCGCTTGTACACAAACGGTTAATTATATAATATAAAAAAAAAAAAAAAAAAAAAAAAAACACTCGTATTTATATTAAAAATATTGTATTATACATCTTTCAAACGCGTCGTCGTCGTTTTCCAGCCTACCGCCACTCTCGCCTCTCACAACCGGAGGTTGGCGTCCGGGCCCGTTGTATAAAATATTTTTTATAATCAATATAAAAATCGAATTCTCTCACGTACACGTAAACATATTATTATTATTACATTCGAATTTATATGTTATTTTATTTTATTTATCGGTGTATAAGTTCCGCACGCACGGTGAATCGTTCACCGATAATAATATTACATCGCCAATAAATTAATAATAATAATACAACGATTTTTTTTTTTTTTTTTTTTTTTTTTTCAAAACTGCAAAACCACCCACTAACGCGTACACGCGTAGACGGTACAATATTTTGATACTATTATTATTATACTTTCTATCGTCACAGATCAAAAGATAACGCAAGGTGAACTTGGTTTTATTTATTTTTATGTCCGCCCTTCCGTATATTATATGCATTCGCTCTGTACAATACGGAAAAGTAGCAGGGTGACGGGGGGGGGCGGGGGGGGGGGGCGGGAGAGCGGAGAAATAAAGGTAAAGAAACGACAAGCGCGGAATTTTTCGAATTCCCGTAGACTGCCGTGTGCCGCGCCGAGTGAAGAATGGGCAAAAAAAAAAAAAAAAAGAAAAAAAACGCGAAAACACGAAAAAATGTAACGAGGTTTTTAAGCAAAGTTGACTCGCACTCATAACGTTTTATTGGCGGCGCGACAGGGGCGGCGCGTGGCGGGAAAATGCCTAGAGGGAAATACGTCGACAAAACGAAATTAAAAGTGTATCTTATGCGTGTTTTCTAGTCATGTGCAGTCGACTGTATAGACCCTGCGCTCCGCGTATATAAACGACCTCGTATATTTATTCATTTTTTTTTTTTTTTTTTTATATTATTTTTTTTTTTTTTTTTTACCGTTTAACTTTGAAGAGAGGGGATACCGACGGAGGAGGAACAGACGGAGGAGAAGGATCTATCGCCGGCGCCGAGGTCCCGGAGCGCGATAAGATTGTCAGAGAGACGTAAAAAAGGCGAAAATTTAATTAAGCGTTCGTTGAAACGCCGTGCGCCGCCGCCGCCGCCGCCGTGTTTAATTGCGTTTGACATATTTTAACGCGTCGCGCGTTTGTTGTTCCGCATCTAAATCGGGTGAAACGATTTTATAAACTACACTCGTACTTGTGTACTCGCGCCACTCGTCCCCCGGATAGCTTACCGCGCACCGATACACCGGGCCCCCTCGAGGATTTTTAATACTAGCTTTTTGCCGTTTTGTTTCGTGTAACAAAAGCGGGGCGGGTGGGATTGGGACGATTACACGGCGACCGTCGTATACACCGTGCCGGGTCGCCCTGGCTGTACATAGCGGAGAAACGAATAAACGAGAAAGTATAATATTTGTTTTGCCAGTGCTCGGAGAGCAGCCAAACAGAGCTAAAAACACTTAATCGTACGGCGCGTAATAAAAGCAGTAAACCTCTCCGACTGACGGCGTATACGCTATACGTTTGTCGTGCGCGCGTATTTGTTCTGTCTAAGGTGACCTACGATTTCGCCCGTTGTTATTAAGTGATTTCGTGTTTACACTGATGGGTAAACGATGACAAACAGCAGTCGGGTTTGTATTTTTTTTTTTTTGTATACATCTCCTTTAGCTGTGTTAATTTAGCGATTAAAACGTTTACAAAAGTGTTTTCGCCCGATAGGATAACCTCGGTTTATACAAATACCGACCGCAATACTCTGTATATTGTGTTCAATAGCTTTATCGGTGACTACTACGGCGGAAATTGTATAACGCGAAAATATTATTCGGGCTGCGGTAAAACGAACGGTTAGGCATACAACCGAACCTTTCCGTCGGAGGGTGCCTACGGCGGTTATACACAGAAACGCAATCACACCGTTAGTTTTATTAGTAATTGCCCTTACTTGTTGTTTCGGTATCAACGTCAATAACTAACGAGTTACCTAACGAGAACAAGTAACTTTGTCACCGGCGGCCGTACGCGGGCATTTCCGTTATGTACGAAAATATTATACACTCATAGGTATTATATATATATATAGTTTTATAACGGATCACTCCGGTATGTCCACTGAACTAAAAATATTTAGTTTATTGGTTGATATCACGTTGTAGTCCAACGGAAATATTGTAGACTAATGACAGACATTGGCAACACTGCAAGAGTCTTCTACATGCACGATACGGAATGGAAATTCGCGTAGGAGAAAAGAGAGCTGTCAATCTGGTACTGAAGCGTTTTTATTTTATACCCGGATAATGCAATCAAAATATAAATCTATTATCTATATCTTTCAGAGAGATAAGATCATTTTGCAAAATACATAACTGTAATTGTGCGGGTATAAAACAACATTATTTTGAGTAAAATAGTGCAAACGCGCAATGATTTTTGTTTTGTATTTTAACACGGCCAGTGAGGTCGGGTGGAAGGGGAGACTGAAGTCCGCTCAAACATTCCCACGGGCACGCCACTCATTTTTACGACGGTGATACGATGTCATCCGGGAAAAAAAAAAAACGTTGTCTCTACAACAGTATACGATGATGTATAAACAGTGGCGTATTTAGGATTTTTCCGCCCCGGGTACACATTTTCATTCCCTCGGTTCTCGTGTTGTATATTTGTATAGTATTTTATAGTCACTTGGTTGATTCCAAGTTCTGGCCACCTTTTGTAAATGCACAGTAACCGGTATTTCTAACCGTACAAACCAGATAGTAAGCGTAGGTAGGAGCGCCCAAACAATATTATTCGTAGTATTTGTGATTTACAAATTAATATATTTATTTAAAGGTAAAAACGATTAAATACCAAAAGTCACGATGTAGAGAAGACAATATTGTTATACGGCCTACACAGTTACACGCGTTTATTTATTCCGCGAGACAACAAATCGCATTCACCTTGAAAGGTGGCAATATGGCCGAAATACTCAATCGCTTGCCAAAGTTTACTGGCTCCACTAAAAAAAAAAAAAAAAAAATAATGCTACTCTTGTCTTCCCCTCGCCTGAATACGACACTGGATATAAACCGTTACGGTCATTATTATTGTCGATACGTGGTTTGCCGGACTTGCCGGGTCGAGAGGGGCAAAAAGAAAAGAAAAATATAATGAAACTATACACTCGTATAGATAAATTGCCGTGGCCGTCGGATATAGACGAGGTGTTTAACGGCGTAATACGAAAAACGGAAACCGGCGGCGTGAAATTCGCGGGGCGTATTACAACGACCTTTGTCGCGACGGTCGTGCGCACACACGTGCGGTCAAGCGCCTAAATCACAACACGGGCGCGCGAGACATTTGCGGAATTCCAAACAGCGGCGGTTTTAAAAACACGACCGTCATCCCGAAACAGCTCAATATCGCCGCGTTAAATCCTTTATTATATATATCTGGTACGACAAAAAAAAAAATAAAAAAAACTCAACTCCCGTCGATAAATCATTTTTTTTTTTTTTTTTTACCCCGCGCGCGATGTTATTTTTCCGTCTTGTTTGGTTGGTATATTTGTTGTTGTAGTGTTTCGCAGTCTCGTCCGCCGGCGGCGGCGGTGTACAAAAACTCGCCTTTCCGCACGGGCGGTAATCCCGCCGTGTTCGTCGTCGTATACACACGAGAAAAAAAAAAAAAAAAAAATGACGACAAAGCCGGGCCCCGGGGATATTTGTCGGTGTATACGTGTACCGCGTACGCGCGAACCCGAAATCTGTGTAGGACGCCACCGCACGAAATGATTTTCGACAATTTCCGACAGTTTCCACCGCAGAGGCTTACGGGAAAACCGGCTTGTATCGTATTTCGGATGGCGGTTACTGCACAAATGTTATTACGAAATAATATGCAAAACGTTGGCAATTTCAAATAGCTCTGCGGTATAAATACGGTTTAAATAGAGCCGTAATAACGTCTAGAAAACGATAGTAATAATATGAATATAGAGTAATCGGCGAAACACATTTCGGTCCGCGATGACGTTATTCAATATTTAACGGGTATCAACCAACGTTAACTGACGTTTATTTTTATTTTTTTTTTTTTCGTTCTATTTTTCGTACTTTGAACGCGCCGAGCACCGTATAAATTATAATCAAATATTTGCCGTCGGCCAACGGCCGAAATCTATACATTTTACAACGACGACGATGTGGTTTTTTTTTTTTTTTTTTTTCCATGTACACAGACACTCATATATTATATTTTCGGTGTTTGTTTTTCAGATTAAAACGGAAACGTATACAATACACCGGTGGACCCCGCGCCCGCACGACAATCGTTTGTTTCCGGGGCTCTTGAACCCGTCGCCGTAATCGTAGCCCGCGGCTCGAACCGTAATCGGGCGACAACACCGACCGCAGTCCGTTAATCGAGGCGCACCCTGGTCTTGGAATTATTACGCACTCACGACCAGCGGCGGATAAATACTTAGGACTTTCGCCTCTTCAGTAGGACGGTACGTATTCGGCCGTTTCAATTTGTCTTGCGTTTTAATAATATATCAATTCGAATAATGTCGCGACGTCGCTATCTCGAACTTCGTTGAAAACCCCTCGAAACTATTGCCGTTACACTCAATAGCGTTTTGCTCTCGGTAACTCGATAGAAAATTCGCTATCTCGAGTATAAAAATAACGTTTCTATTACGGTAAAATCAGACAATTATGCAGTTTTACATTCAGTATAGTGATTGCGTTCGCGTTAATACAATATAACCGTGAAATGGTAAATTAGCGTGAATTAAAATGTCTTTACAAAGGCGACCGTAGAAAAAAAAAAAATGTGAAATCGCCAAAGAATTAAACATTCCACCGAATGCACTGTCGTCAATTACGAAACAGAACGATAAAATGTTGACGTTCAACAGTGGGAATATGAGAGAAAAAAAAAAATGAGGACGACTCCTTGTCGATAAATGCTTATTAAAATCGTTTACTCAGTGCCGAGATAAAACCATACCAGTAAGCGGAAAAATTTCACACGGTAGATTATAATATGCGGTTAGGTACGCGGCCCGATAATTCTGTATTTTTTTTCCCGGCGTGCCCGAAATCTTTCTCCGACCCGCCCCTGTGAATCGCCGCTGCGAATGAATACACGCACGGGCGCGTGGTTCGTTTTTATCGGCCGTCGTCCGGTGTTGGCGGAGAAGACTCGATAAACCGCCCGGACGCGGCCGGTTTTTAGGTGTAAAACCGCCGGGCCGTTTGTGAAATTTGTGTAAAAACGATGAAAGATGACCTCGTCGCGGTGGCGGCGGCGGCGGCGCGCGGTAATTGATGCGTTTCGCCGGCGGCGGTACAATATAATTTGTCACCGCAGCCACCGGTCAGACGCCGGCGGAGCGCGCGCGGGAACCATTAATCAAGAGCGCGTCGGCCCCCGGCGCGGCGGGCGGACGGGCGGGCGGGCGGGATGAGACGGGCCCCGGGAAATCCCGGCGACGGGACGACACCCGCGCGCGAGCGTGCTCGAATAATTAAAATCATAACGACAATAAAACACCGGCAGAAAACAAATAAAAAAAAAAAAAAATAATAAAAAAAACAAAACACAAAACACTGTCTGCGGGTCCAGTTTTTAACGACCCCTATAAACATCGTCGCCCTAAACCCTTCGCTCCTTACAATGCCGTTTTATCCTTTTAAAACATATTATTTCGTTGTCAAACAGATTATTGTACGCCGCAGCCACCGCAATCACTCAAACCACGCCGAGAAATCCGTCGGAAATTCACACAATACGAACGGCCTGTTTAGTTTATTCCGTATATTCGGGACAGATATATGTATTGTTTAAAACATATATATATATATATATATAACAAAAGAGTCCGTTATGTTTTACGATAAAAAATTTATTTCGTTGATATTATTCGGTTCAATTCGAATCGCAACACAATCCCGCGCCACCAAAAAAAAAAAAAAAAAAAAAAACGATTGTTTTATTATCCTTATTTACTTTTTGTAAGATTCGTTCAAACAAATCGACACACATAACGATTAGACATTTGTTCGCGGCGTGAGTATAAACGAATATTGAATACGAATCTGAAATTTATGGTACACGGCACGCGAATATTTTTTAACATAACCGTTTTAATTTTTTTGTTAAAAAAAAAAAAAAATGATTTATCATTCTAAAAGCGTAACAGTTTTTTTTTTATTTTTATCATTATTATTATTTTAAATTATTCATATTGTAATATACGACTTTAACTTTAATCAAACGTGTAGTTTTTATTTTTATATTTACAACTTTTAAAAAATGTGTGTATTTTTTTTTTTTTTTTTTGTTCTACACGCTTAACTTTGTATAACTTTTTGTATTTTAGTATTTACCCGTGTATATATTAATATTTTCGAATGTAGTTTACAAACTTCACCGTTTTCCGTTTGACCCCTTTAAAGTTAAATACATTTGAGATTCTGAGCGAAGCGAATAATATATTGTTTTTACTATTATGTGTGTATTTTTTTTTTTTTTTTTTTGTGTCCGTTAACATCTTTTCTATTAGACATCCTCTTCCGATTTTCAAGTGTAGCACACTTTCTGAAAGTACTTTGGATTTAGTGGGTGTATTAAAAAGGTCATTTTTTGATATTTGTTATAGTTTTCTTAATAATTGGAAAAAAAATCGGAAAGAAACGTATAAAAACGGGAAAATGTACGGTATTATTTTCAATAATTTTTGTCCACTTTCACAAAAAAAAATACGGATGGAGAAAAATGAAATGTAAATTCTTTAAAATATTGTAATGAATTATTTACTAAATTTATCGAAACATTTTTTTGTCTAGTATTTTATTGTATTTGACGATTGCGCTTATTTCCGTGTCAGTTTGATACCACTCCCTAGTCTTAAATCATCTCTAAGAATGTCGACATAACCGTTCGCCTAGTGTATAATCACATCTGTTGTTTTTAATGTAATTTATATTATAATCGTCTAGAAAAAAATTGATTAAACTACAGCGGTATCATTGCAAAAAAAAAAAAAAAATGATTAAATTGACGTTTTCGCTTTTGTAGCGTTTGTAGGCCTTGAGGGTAGCTTACGGGTAAATATTGTAGGAAATGAGAAAGGTTTGAGAGCATTTTGTATTTCAATACCGGTAAAATATTGGGCATATTACATATAAGCGAGCGTGTTGAGCACGTTATTCGTTTAAGTTTATTTATGGTTTTCTACTAGTTGCCGTTGACGGAAATCGTCAAAAAATACGTCCGCTGAATAATTACTATATTATATAACATATTATGGTTTTTTTTACACTATTCAGCGTACAAAAACAAAACAAAAAAAAAAAAAAAAAAACACGCGAGGGGGAACTGAAACACGATCACTCGCGACAATACGGTATTGAAAATATATCGTAGTACGATACGAGTCCGACAGCGATTGAAACCGATTTAATTGACAGAAAAATCGTTACCGATGGTATATTATGCAACTACTCGAGCTATAAAACAAAAACAAAAAAAAAATAATGTATCCGATTCGTTTAGTATTATAATCGGTGTGTTCGAAAACGTACAGACGTAATATATTATATTAAAACTCGTATATATATATATATTCTTTTTTTTTTTTGTTTTAACTCCGTGTGACTCTACGATATTAAAAAAAAAAAAAAAAAAATCAAACCGTAACCGTTAATGATAATAATAATAATAATAATATCGTATGTGATATTTTTCTCGTCCCGCGCGTGTTTTTCAAACGCTTTGTTTGCCCGAACACTTTTCTTTCCAATTTTTTTTTTATTTTTTCTTTCGCAAGACGCATAGAGCAATAAAAAAAAAAAAAACCGCAAAAATTAAATCATGTCACCGAGGGTGGTGCGCGCGCGGATATTTAATATCGAGCAAAACATCATAGAACCGAAATCCCCGGGGATCGGTGCCGGGCCCGCGGCCGAGTCCCACCTCCCCCCCCCCGTACCCCTCCCCACACACCGCACCCCATTTATCAACAAGCCAGTTTATATAATATGCGACCGTGTGTATACGCATGTCGTATATACATGTTCGGTATTACGTGATAAGTATTCATGTGAGTTTTTTTTTTTTTTTTTTTTTTTTTTTTTTTTTTTTTTTTTTTTTATATATATATATTAAGACAGCTTTCCGTTGCGCCGTTCGCATTGTGACGCGATACGTTATTGTGTATAGTCGAACAGCCGACAAAACACCATGTAATCGTCGTAACATTATTGGTGTTCGCCAAATATCGCGTACAAAAGACCGTCGGATCCCCCCCGTATAATGTTATTTATATATATTATTATTATTATTTACATTATTCATGACCGAACATTATTAATATTCGTATAAAAAACGTTATTATTATTATTATCAATTTCCTCGTCCGTCCGACTGCGGAATAAAATAAGTTCAAAATTTTTTAAGAAAATAAAAACCACCCGCGATGAGCGGCACAGCTCAGAGTCACCGATCTCGTAATCGTTTTCCCTTTGTATATATATATATATATATATATATATATATATTTTTTAATTTTATTTATTTTTTATTTTTTCTATTGCGATTATCTCGCGTTATTTTCCAACTCGGATACTATAATTGTATTGCAATGAAAAATCTCTAAAAACGCGAAATGTCGACCTCAAATTCTGTTTGAAATTTTCTCCGGACCGGGGATGGGAATCCGTTGACCGTCCGTGCATAGTGCAAAAATCGCAATTTTCGGGAATAATCCGATAGGAGCGCGAATACAGGGCCGGGCCCTGATCGACAATGGCGATTCTGGCAAAATGAAAACGTAAGCCCCTGCCCTCACCACAAAAAAAAAAAAAAAAAAAAAAATACAATAAATGTTAAAGTTATTAATATTAAAGAGATAAATTTATAACGCATTATTAACAGACTTCCATCCAAAAACGGATTTTAACATGTTCAAATAATATGGCTTTGATTTTCAAACTTTAATTTATTGACGATAAAGACTTTATAAATCAAATTTTGCTCCCTGGACAGGCGCCCACATGCCCACATAAAATTTATATTAAAATAATA
Organism: Tuberolachnus salignus; assembly: GCA_956483605.1. Lineage (NCBI taxonomy): Eukaryota > Metazoa > Arthropoda > Insecta > Hemiptera > Aphididae > Tuberolachnus > Tuberolachnus salignus. Next base: position 34,485,612 of record OY101435.1, on the reverse strand, counting down.
TTGACTTATAGATTATTGCATATTTTGTACATCGCAATATTAGGTAGCAACGTCCGAGACCCGCGTGTTAGGTCAAATTTAACAAAAATTGATAGAGACGTTAATTTTTTAAGTCTCGTCCGCATGCATATTTGCAAATCGTATTAAAGCGGCCTTAATCGTGGTGCGAACACTGGTTTATAGCGGTCTTAATAACAAATATAAAATCGGTCTTATGATTTGTTTTGTGTTTTACTTTATGTGAACAGAACATATAGATCGGTCGGGGGAATCGTTATTTAGCCAAACAGAATATAATTCTCGTATGGAAAAAAAAAAAAAAAAAAACTCGGTAATTTTAACAGGCCGACGAAACGAAAACGAACGGAACGGGAGGTGGGAAAAAAAGGAGAACAATAATATTAATAATAATAAAATATATCGCGGCCCGGGGACGAGAGACGGCGCACGATGCGTCGGCGGGCGCGAGCGCGCGCGCGAAATGCTCGGCGCATAGAGTCGGCCGATAAAAATAAATAAATAAATAAATAAATAAAGCTCGACATTGTGTCGTAGCGTCGCGCGCGATTAGGCGGCGAAAAGGGCGAGTGCCGCCGAGTGGCGGGACCGGGGCGGCGTGTAAAAAAAAATGTATACACCGCGATATAATAGCGATGATAATAATAATAATAATAATAATAATAACGATGATGATGATGATAATAATAAACGGTAAATAGGCCATAAAAATAGCCGACCGCCCCGGCGCTCTTGTCGGCGTGACCGCGCGCGGACGGCGTAGTGTTGTAGCAATCATCCTCCCCGGTGCTCGGCTCAGAGCGCGCAGCGTACACCCGCAAACTCGCCCCCGCCCGCCCACCCGCCCGCACACACACGCACACCCCCGCCCCCCGCCCTCTTATATTACGCGTTCGCCCCGGCGCGTGTCATCATCCATCAAGTCGAGATTTTAATAACAGCCCGGGCCCCCGCCATTACCTCCTAATAATATTATTATTATTATTATTATTATTATTATTACCCGCGAGTGTTCGCCCGGCCCGCGCGCCGGGTTTTTGGACCACATAAATTAACCGAAAATGAGTAAAACGCCGGGCGGGCGGGCGGCAATCCTCCGGTCCAAGAATTTACCGGCGGAACGCGCCCCGCCATAAATATTATATTTTCCTACGATGCCAACTAGTGCGCGGGAATACCTATGCCGCTCGGCGGAGACATTTGTAAAAAGGCCTTATTTATTTTGTCGTTCGCCGCGCAATAACGTCCCCGGTCCCACCCCCGCCGCCGTTATTTATCATCGCCCCGAATACCTTCATAAAAACTGACAAAAGTCTCTGTAAAAATTGCGGGAATGATAACTCACTCGCCGCGGCAATATAACGAAATAACAGTGACCCCCTACCCTCCCCCCCATATCCCTTATAAGCCGCAGCCGTACTCCTATAACCGCGGTTAGCAGTTCGCTAACCCGACAAAAGGGCAAAAAGAAAAAAAAAAATACAACACATAAAATGATTACAGTCGCGCGCACTTAATCATTTTTGGGGTTTTTATTCTCACAGTATAACGATGTAATACTAAAAAAAAAAAAAAAAAAAAGGAAAAAAAAGCCATCGTTCAAGTTTTATATAATAATACATAAGTGACTTTTAACGTAACCCGCGTATATAAACGGACCTAAACGCTCGTAAATCATTCGAAATGAACGCGGCCCGTTCAATTTTGTACCCCGCAATAAATTAAGTATTTTTTTTTTTTTATTTTACTTTTTTTTCTCCGTCTTTATACTCGTACTATAAAATGTAGTCGTCTGCAGGTATAGAGACGGGGGAGCTTCGGTGTAGCGTTCTCACTTCTCGTGGGCGAGGAGCGGGGAAGTTACTAGGATTTTCAAAAATAAAAATACTAGACGTTTTTACAACGTCACGTTTACCGTCGCAACTAGAGTAAAAAAATTTAAAGGGATGCCCACCATTTTCTATACGCTAAATTCTCCGCCACTTTGTATGCGTTCTGTTGAGGGCCGGATCGCGCGATTTCAGTCGGTCGTGCTCAATATCGTGCACCGACCCAGTATCTTAATATTATAAATATCGCGAGAACGATATATTTATATCATTGTATAGGCCTGCCTGATTCAGCCAATTCGTTTCAAATTTTGAAATCGATCAAAAATGAAATAATAGAGACATATCGACTCAGTGGCTCAAATAGAATCAAAATCATGGCGGCTCGTCGAACTTACCTCGGTTGCACGATGGGCTTGTCCGGTATTGGTTCTATTTTATCGATCACGTATTCTCTAGTACAATTTTGTTTTTTAACTATATTGTTTACGCAACGATACTCAAAAACAGCGTTTTCGTTTGGGCGTGATGAAAATATGCGAATAAAACACAAGTTTCAAATATCGAAACAACTGGGCAACGACGACGCATAAAACGTGCGGATTACGGATTGACGGTACGTAATAGAGACTCATGTACAAACCGTACACCTGCTGTACCTGACATACTTAATAAATAAAACTGAAATCGTTTTTTCGTAACTTCATTATAGAACGTACATACCGCAAGACGTAATTTGATAAGATTTATCAGTTGACGGTATGTCGAGATCACGTAATGGTTGCCCGTCAAAACGTGATAAGACGACTTAATTGGTTGAGGTTCATGTGATCGTCTGATAGTGTGACCGAATGGCACAAAAAAAATGATTTTAAAAATTGTCAACTGTTTTGATTTTGCTTTAATCGCGCGGGAAAAAACCATTTAAATAATCATTATAACCGGACATTATAAAAACCGTTTTTTTTTTTTTTTTTTTTTTATAAAATACAGGATATTTTGATTGTTCCTCTAAAACTTACCAGGACACAGGACACTTAGCCAAAATAAATGACCCCCTGCCGTTTTGACCGGGTTTTGTTTTAGTACCCCGGAGTAAATGTAATTGTAAATCTTAAAACAATTTTATTATATTTTTTTCAATTATACACAATTTCTATAAATATTAAGGCGCCCTCGTTTAGATGGACGGCCCAATATTTTGCCACTATTACACGTGTCACTATAAAATTCGAAATCAAAATCACACGGAATAATAATATACAAAAACACGATATAAAACGTTCAAATATTAGAAGCATCGAATACAATTGAACAGTATTATATTTACTCTTATTTATTTTCCGTTCAGATTGGATTTTCTTATCTAATCCGGTTGAGTAAATATTTCGATATGGTACTAATGATTTTTTTTTTGTTTTTATACAAACAACATAACTATTGTATTAATTTTAAAATATATATATATATACACACACCTACACGTGTTCTATAAACGCGATAATTTAGTCTAATAATCGACTTGTACAGTATTTCTGTATTATTCTCAAATATTAAACCGATAATGAAAACATTAAATACCTCCGAGTTTTTTTTTTTTCTTTCTTTTCGACGCTCTTATCCGATTATATACACGTTTCCTATTCAAATTAAAATAAAACAATTAAAAAAAAAAACTAACATGGTAAGCATTGGCACTATTTTATTTTTTTTTATAATATTCGTTTTCTTAATGACATTATTTGTATTATTATTTATTTTAATTATTATACAATATTTTCAGATGCCATTATTAACTAGGTTTTTTTTTTATTACGGAACAATATTACTTTTTAAATGATCAAATTTGTATTATTATTATTTGTATATAAGGTATTTATTTTAAATTCAAGTCTTACACTTTTTTTTAATAATGCTTTCTAAATAATAACATTAAGTTTCGTAATATTAATTTGAACACAAGTACCGGATTAAAAAGATATCGTCGACACGGTGAGAATCGCCAATAATGAAAACTCTAAGCTAATTTTATTCTTTTAACGTTTCTAAATTAATTTCGTATTATTATTATTATTATTTTTCTTTTACTCTGATTTTTTTTTTTTTCGTACAATACATTAATATTATGTTTTTTACGGAGAGAAATGTTTACTCGATAATCGTCGACGAGAAAATTAGCTGTCAATCCCTTTCGTTGCTGCTTTTATTTTTTCCTTTTTTTTTCCCCATAACGAAAATACTTTACATTTTTTTTTTTTTAACGCGTATTTCATCAGTCCGTCATTGTAGAGATTACTTTTCGACATATAACTATACTGTTTGGCAATTATTTCGTTCAAATATAACCATTCTTGAGAACGATCGAGAATTACGATATCGAAATCATTGATGTTTTTTAAATATACTTTCCGTCATAAAAAAGCAATGACTACGGCCAATAACATCGAATAACTCCGTTTTCTCTCTCTCAAAAAAAAAAAAATTTAATTATAATAATATATACGACTGTTGTGCCGCTATCGAAATCTGAGTGTTTTATTATTATTATTATTATTTTTTTTTCCTCAAAGCATTATTGGGATTTCGAATTGTAATTTATAACGAAACGCTTTGCCGATCACAGTATAATTGAGGTGTATTAAATTCAAATAAAAAAATTATTATACAATCGAATGCACAGAGTAAATGTCTGTTCATAGGAGAAATTTATTTTTGGATACTGAACGTAGCGAAAAAGCTTTATAAATTTACTAAGATGAGTATTTCTTTTTCCTCGACATTTGTTCGGTTAGTAAAAATGTTCCAATAGGCGGATTTTTTATCCAATGGTACTGAATCAACGTCGTGTTTTTCTAAACAAAATACAAATTAAACGTACAACGAATGCCGATTGACGTAGGTTTTATTTTCGTTGGTTTCCGGGGGGGTCAATGATTGGCTACAAGGGAGAGAATTTCGATTTCGACGATTTATCGTCGTTTTCGGTATATAAACTAAATCCGCATATACATTGGCATATTTTTGGAGGTGGAAGGGAATGTCTTCCATATCTGGACAACCACCGACTTTTTACAAAAAAAAAAAAAAAATGTAATAACATATGAGGGCAATTTTAAAAATAAACGTTAGTATTCGGTAATAACACCTTCAACTTGTCTATATACCAGAGTTTCAAATGTAACTTGCCAAGTGTTTTTCAATAATGATTTGAAAAAAAAAAAAACAACATAAGTGCAAGTGAATGTCTTTAATTTTGTATCGGTTAGAAATTCTAAAAACGGGTATGTAACGTAACCAAAAATGTTGGACAAAACCGGAGATATTATTTCGATTTTCGAGTATATGTTAAGTCGAAAATTTCGTCAAAAATAGATTATTCGTAAATATTAATATTTCAACATAGCATGATGACTTTGCGAATGACGTTATTAGAAAATGACAATTGTTTAGGATTAAATCGTTTAAAAAAAAATAATAATAATAATAATAATAATATTACTCCACCCAAATCTGTGTTGCCGTTTAGAAAGAAAAAAAAAGAAAATTAAGTCGTATACCGAAAGGGTTTAAAATTCGAAATTTGTCTGAAAATCCGGTACTCCATTTTACATGTGGCCCCGAAATTCCAATTTCAGTGCAAAGTCGTCGGATTGAAATATATTTGGCGCGAACGGCAATGCGGTCGGTCAGGAACGAAAAAAATTTTCGACGTTGGGCACCGGCGGCGCGGCGTCGGGAAAAAAAAAACGTAAATCCTCGAGGACGGCAGCGGCGCGGGCACGTGATGCTTACGTACGTACGTACGTACAGACGTACCCATATACAAAGTGTAATCTTATAAATGCAAAAGAAAACCCTACACGGGGAGACGCGAACGCGATAAATTAAATTAATGCGGGCACAAAGAAGTCGGTGTTCCAGCGGTGTAACGTCGTTACTGTCCGGATATTACAACTTCACCCTTCGAACGGTATATACTTATGTATATATATAAGTGCACCGAAATAAAAATAATATATAAAACAGTGCGAGGAACGGGTGGCGTTTCTATACCGAACGTAATTTTATCGGGAAAAAACAAGACGGCATTTTTTTTTCTTTATTTTTTCTACCGTAATAGTTCCTTTTTTTTTAAAGTCAATTACCTATATACGCGTACACGTATATATATATATATATATATGTGTGTGTGTGTGCGTGTACAATATATAATAGCCGGTCGACTGTTGCGGGTAAACGCGTGATTTAATAAGTCGCGGCACAGGTCGTTTATATAATAGATCGATTTATCGATTGGGTTTAAAATAATAATACAAATATTAAAAAAAAAAATATCAACTCGCCGTTTTTGTCGGCCCGAAAACGGTTATCGGATGACTCCGCGGCGTGTCTCGGGCACGTTCGGGCATTTTTTTTTTTTTTTTTTTTTATATAAATACCGTAAATTAATATAAACGGACGCGGCGGTAAGAAATGTTAAGAGGACCGCTGGATTTTTTATTTTTATTTATATATATATATATAAATGCATCTTGTCTCTGCACTAGTGATGCGGAAAGTCCGGATTTTTATCTGAATCCAAATTTCGGCTTTTAAAATTGTGTTTTTTTTTTGTTTTATTCTTTAATTCGTTTCTCATAAAACTATTGTTATTATTATCTTATTGTTAATAGCATTAAATATGTGAACAAAATTAAATACGATTTTACTATTCAATAAAATTGCTCAAATAGATATTTATTATTAAAATTCATGTATAACCAATAGATTTGTACATAATACATTCTAATTTATATAATATATGACTAGCTAACCCGGCAAACGTTGTTTTATATATAAAAATTCAACATTTCGGATTTTTGTATTCGAAATATGTTTCGAATTCCAAAATTCGATTTTTAGTTTTGGATTTTAAAAAAACTAAATTCGGATCTATTTGATTTTCGGATAATCCACATTCATTTCACATCACTACTGTGCACGCGGTTTTCCGAATTTTACGTTACAGCCGATTTCGCTAAAAGATATACGTTATTATTATTTATTTTAGATTCAGAGCTTGTATTAGATTTACTATAGTATTTGTATTGTTTTTTTTTTTTTTGTTCATGAACAACCTTTCTGAAATCATTTCGGATCTAGTTGGTGCAGTAAAGAGACTTCTTTACTGCGCCGATTTGTTTGGTTTCCGTTGTATTTTTCTTAATAATTGGGAAAAATCAAGATAAAACTCTAGGGAAAACAAGAAACTCGACAGAAATGGTTTCGTTATTTTTGATTTTTCCTTTTTGTTATAACTCGGTTTAAATATAATAGTAAGGATCTGAAATTATCAAAACCTTTTGGCCATTATTGAATTATTTATAGGAATTTTCAATTTATTTATCGAATTAATCGAAGTTTTTCGGCCAAACAGGCAATGCACGCAAAAGGTTCATCATAAGTTGTAATTAATAGTGAAATGAAAAAAAAATTGATGGAAATGTAACCATGAACAATGTTATAAAATACGATTGAAACTGAACTTTGCTCAGAATCGTTTTTCGTTAGCAATGATTTATCGTTGTGTACAGACTTAAATTAAATTCTCCTCGACATCTAACATTTCCAACTTTTCACCTACAACAGTGAATCTCGGTCTTTTTAAAACGACCTTTGTAAAAACTGTTTTGAATCATATGTTTCGAATAAGTTTCATATTTATTAAATTTTTCATCACCTAATCAAAAAATAGATTGAAAATATTGAAAGTTTATAACTTTTGATAATATCGTTGATGTGATACAACACACCAGGTGTACTGCGACAGCATTCAACGGATTTACAAATTATTGGTAAAATTGCATTGGGTTTGCGTCCTTTTCGGCCGCATTTAAAATATTTCATCGCTTTTCCATAGCATAGACGCGAAAGTGTCGGAAATACATCAAAAATCTCAGTGGCGCGACCAGGGGAGGGAGAGTTATGGCCCGCGAAATGTTGTTTAAAAAAATCGAATTACAAACGATATTGTTGTCGTAATATATTTTTTTTTCTTCTAAATTTTTCTAAATATGATTACGTATAACACTCGGCCTACCGAAAAATAAATCCCACCGCCGAGCCTATCAAACGCACCGCGTTATCGGAACAATATTATTATCATCTCGTAAAAGATTGTACGTGCGTAGAAAAAAAAAATTAAAAAAAAAAAATGTTTTATTATTATTATTATTATTATTATATATTATGGGGGTCGGCGCAGAAACGATAAAAGAAACGATCGTGGTGCAAAACAACTAAAATAAATCGGTTCGAGAGCAAAATAAAAAAAAATAAAAAAAACAAAATACAAATGTAAAAGAGAGAGTGAGAGAGTGAGTGAGAGAGAGAGAGAGAGAGAGAGAAAACGAGAGCAGCAGAACAGTATAAAACGACAACAAACGAAATAATTGAAACTACCTTTTGTTGTTGGGGTACTGGACGTCGGCTTCCAATTCCGACGACTAACAATGGGATATACACCGCAATATTTATGCGGTCGTTTGAAGATAGCGAGTAGTAGCGGGTTTTACACGTGTTCCGCACGGGAGTTCGAGGAGTCGAGGAGTCTGTCCACCGCCGCCGCGGCCATTATAATAATATACATTTTATTGTCTTCCTGTATACACCGACTACGACGACGACTACGACGACGGCGGCGTCTTCGGTATTTTACCATGCAAATAACTCGACGGCGTGTTGGTGTTTTTCGTTTTTTTTTTTTTTTTTTTTTTTTCATTTTAACAAATGTATTAAACGCGCGGTATAATTCACTCCAGACAATAAAAAAAAAAAATAAAATAAAATAATAATAATATATATATATATATATTATTATTATTATTATTATGAAGAATATTCCGCCGCGCGCCGCTAATGATGGAAACAGTGTATAGTTGTAAAAAAAAAAAGAAAAAAAGAAAAAAAAAAGAAAGAAAAAAAGTATAACGTTAATTGTTATATTGTTTTGTAACGTTACGGTGAACCCACTGCGGAATAATAATAAACGATTATGCGATATCGGATTACCGTCGAATATAAAACAAATACGAGTTCTGTAATCATTAAAACATTTACATTTCAAAATATTCTGGCATATTTTTTTTTGATTTATTGATAATATGGCTACGGGAAAATTGCCCGGAAACTGTGTGCGGATAAAATGTCGTCGGTTACGTAAATAAACGCTCCCGAAAATAATCGGCACGGACACATTAAACATTTTTTCGTTTGTTTATTGTCCGACGGTAATTATTGTTATTAAAAAAAAAAAAAAAAATAAAAAAATAATAATAATAAAAATAAACGCTGGGGTTTAAAATCGACGGAAACTGTCCAAAACGGGGTGGGGGCGGAACAGTTATTCGAATATATCGAACGCGCTTCTATACGGGGTACAATTCTTTATTATTCGGCCCAGTAAATTCGGTCGACTCCCTTTGTAAAACCGAATCCTTACCGGTCGGCCCACAGCGGTATATTATACTCCTCTGCGACGGTCAGTGGCAGTGGCGGCGGTTCGGTTTCCCAGGACGTTCGTGTTTCTGTATATTATGTATACATATATATATATATATATGTTATATAGTGACTTCCTGCGAGTAATTATAATAATAATATATTGTGCGTATAACACCCGTGGCGGGTCCTGCACGGTCGGGCGGCGGCGGCGCCCCTAACTCTCGACGGGCGCGCCGTCACCACATCCACCCGCAGTGCCGTCCGCGCGTTTTCGGACTGTCCGCCGGCCGCCGGCCGCCGAGTATCGGTTACAATAACCGGCTCACGGTACACGACGACCGCAACGCCCGATGCGGTGCAACCGACACCGCCCGGCCGTATAATAACCGAAAACTTACACAGACAAACAAACACAACACACCGGTGATACTTTAGATTTATTCTATTAAAAATAATATATGAAGAGCTTTCACTGCGCCCGGCAACACGTGATTGCGTTTCATAACGTAATACATTATTTAAATGTATATTATTATTATTATACTATACGGTGCGTCATTGATAGCGCTAAATTTCAAGACATCCGATACCGGGATTCACCGCCACCGTTCGAAGACGACGACGACGACGACGACGACGACGGCCGTCCGTCGCAGTAGTAAACCCGGTGTGTTTGTACAGTTTAATCGGTTTTTTTTTTTTTTTTTTTGTTTCTATCGCGTTAATATGACCGCGAGATCTCTGTTTCCATTGCCGGACGGATTCACAATGTAAACACATTGTTAATTTTATTAAAATATTTACTTCAGAGACCGCCGCCCCGTTGTCGTCAGCGGTGATATTTCGCCGTCCTATCTATTGTATTTCTAATATATATATATATAACGGGCAAAGACGTAAAACAGATATACCGGCTTTTAAAATCACTTTTAGAAATAAAACATTTATTATATTATATATTATATAAAAAAAATGCGTAGACGTAAACGTTAACGTTAAAGGAACGTAAACTTTTCGGAGAAACCCCCGTTGGCGTTTTACAATTCTCTAAAATATTTCCCACTCGTTGTCGAAGGTAAAAGAATATTTTATTTATTTTTTTTTTTTTAAATCACTAACTTCTTATTAAATAATATTGATAAATAATAAAAAAAAAAAAAAACCGTCAATGTGATCGTCTTAAAAACACGAACATCGTCTACGCGATTTTGTCTTTTTATAATAAGCGTTTTAAATCGAAAACCCGAATTTTAAGGCATTTTCGTATATTTAACATGGTTTTGCTGTATTTTCCCGTTGGTACGACAGAAACGGAAAATATTATGTACAGATTATTTTAGTATTGATTGATTATTTTGTTCGCGGTCAAGTGAACCAGACGGGTTTCTATATTGTTTTAAAACATTATAATCGGGGCTTGCAAACGTTTTACACGGTATGTAAAACCGATTGAAATTTGGAAACGGAAAACGATAAACGAAAATAGTGATACATCACTAAACAAAACATTACGTAAAACGAGCAAAAAATAAATTAAAAATATCGTTAAACACAACGCGAAAATCAATTTATATCCCGAAAATAAAATAAATTGGTTTTAATTACGTTGAAATATTTATTGTAGTCGTTACGATTTAATTTTATTTCGGAATTAAAATCCAAACTTTATCTCTAGCGGCCGGAATGTAATATTGTCGGTTATTTTGTTTCCAGTAATAATTAACAATCAAAGGAATATTTAAAAAAAACCGCACGTTTACGATTTTTGTTTACACAAAATAACAAAATGACAATGTGGATGATGAAGGTACACAAATTGAAACGAATTTGAACAGTGCAGGTTAAATGAAAAAAATGTAATTTATATTAAATTTGAGTTTGTAAAAACATCATCCGGGGTTTATAATATTTGGCCGAAATATCATTTCAATGGGTATTATTTTCGAATTCTATCGTAACGTAAATGTCGAGAAAAAAAAGTGCGGGTAGGTATACGCCGATAAATATACTGATTAGTTATTAACCACTGTACACTAAACGCAGAAAATTTGAAATTTGAATTCGAATGACGCAAATCCGAAATCAAAACGGTAACTATAACGTTTTAAAACGAAATATCGTAAAACACTAGTCGTAAAATGAAATTTTTAATTTTTTTTTTTTTTTTTTTTTTTCACACGCATGAGCTCCGATTATAACGTATTTACTATTATATTATTGACGTGATATTTGATAAGAATTTTAAAACAAAGAACAATATATACGCTGTGTTTTTTTTTTTTTTTATTATTATTATTATTTATTTGTTTAATGATGGCTTATATTATGTTTAATTAGATGTTTTTGTGTACACGATATATCGTATTTATATATACGATAAGAAAAGAAAATACGGTTAAAAATAATAATCCGGTACATTACTATCGTCATTTCGAAACGGTAACGTGTATAACAATCATAGCAATCGTGCGTATACATATACAGGGCGATTCTATAATTGTCTACGAAGATTTCGAATAACAATTTCTGTTCGGTATTATAGATTCGTATAGGCCACAGCGGTCGCCAATAGACAATTGGACATCACGGACCCCTAAATCAATAATTCTAAATTCTACGGATCACTTACACTTGACACTTGTATAGTCTTTATAAGTGTAAAGTTTATGCATTTCTAGCGTCAATAGTATAAGGTCTCGGGTCCTAAGTCTTATGCCCAACTTTAAACAAAATACATTGATAAAATAATAATAAAGGATTATTAGTAACTGTTTCGTTAAAAACGGAATATTTTTCGAAAATCAGCGATCCGTGCGATAAAAAAAAAAAATAAAATAAAAAAATCACCCTGTATTACATTTATAATTAAAGAGAAAACAAAAATATATATAAATATACATGCGAGTGAGTATACGATACCATTGTCCATACTGCAACTGCCATTCGAGTACCTACCTAATCGATTGAATGTATCGAATACATATATAGTACATAATGTTATAATTGTTGTTAAATAAATAATATTAAGTACATGAGTATACTCGAAACCGTTTATAATTAGTGTTTGTTAACAAACAAACAAAAAAAATAAATATATATTAATAATAATTATCAACGCAAAACATAAGTTCGTCTCGCCTTGCGATTAACTATAAAATAGAGCTTAAGAAAAAATATATTTAATTGTGATTTTTTTTTGCTTCGGTTTAGTGCTGTTGTACGTTGTTTAAAAACATAACCCTTTGGACTGAATATACGCTGTACATAACACGGGGCCTTTCAAATTTTGTGTTACAGTTATGAGAACAGGAGAATATGGAATACCAACACTCACGAACGAACATCTTTAACAGCCTCTTTAACATAGGATTCGGAATTTTTAATAATTTTATTAACGCGTGGAAATATGCGGGCGAATATTTGCGAGAAAAAAATAATAAATACTCAACTCAGTAAACCGCGTACGATTATATTATTACTTCACATGCTCCGCCGAGTATCTATAAGACAAATGTTCTCGGGAAATTTTTTTTTTTTTCTTTTTTCCTTTTAGTTCCTACAATAAAAACTACAAAGCGCGATAAAAAAAAAAAAATAAAAAAAATAAAAAAATATACTTAGTTTTAAACAAATATATTATACGGATCGTTTTACACGGAGCACATTCATTCGATATATACGAATTGTGAAACGTGTGTATTATCATTACGTATAGAATTTTATTAAAAAAAAAAAAAAAAATTTGTATTACTACTAATGACAATCGTTATTCATTATAATTGGGACCATTACTCAATCAACGTATTCCGTTAAAACACATTCGGTACTTGCGTATACAAAAAACAAAATGTTTCATTTTTTTTTTTCTTCTAACATAATATCGGTTATACTTTTTATACGTCACGAGAATATTTTTATTATAAGAGAAACATCACATTTGGAATTCTTTCGAAACAACTACGGTTCTAATAAGACAAGAGAAAATATTGTTAAAGAAAGAAAAACACAAGTCGTCCGTATGAGAGAAAAAAAAAAAATATATTAGTAGCAGTTTTGCAATAACAACCACTACAACACCAATTATCCGGCAGCCGTTGCTGCGGCTATGCTATCGGACAAAACAGTACGATTTTGGTGTTACATATGTTTTTTAATGTGCGTTTCGATAACCCGTTTGATCCGTACCGCTCGGACACACGGAACAATCATATTATTTTTTTCCTGACGATTTTTTTTTTTTTTTTTTTTTTTTTTTTTTTTATGATTATTATTATCATACAATAAAACGTTTGCTTTATCAATATTACTAGCTGTCCCAAGCAGCTCTGCCCGTGCCAGTATTGAACGAAAGTTATTGTTAAATGTTTTTTTTTTTTTTTTTTTTAAATATTATAAACATTTTTATTTAATTAGAAAATTGTATGTACATTTGGCCAAAGTGGCCCGAGTCTGCTTTTCAGATTCTTGAGTTCTCGTAATCTTTGCAGCTTGAGCACGGCTAGATAGCTATGCGTTAGATCCGATTTACGTTTGCGAGGCACATTATAAATACCTACGAAAAAATGCTCTCTATCACAAATGATCAAAACAAAAATGCCGTAAAAAGTTAATGTTTTAGTATATTTGTTAACTAATATATATATATTACGGTCATAAAACATTTTGTATTAGCGTTATTATGGTAGCATTTTTTGTTAGCTATTTATTTTTAATTTAAAAAAAAAACGTATTAGTTAGATAGTTCCGTTTATTAGTTTTTTTTTTTAAATTTTATTATCCTTTTTTAAATTATAATATCTGTGACAGCTAACCTTAATGAATGTCGGGATAAAATTTAGCATATGTTCTTCCTAAGAATGCAATATATCTCCTTGTCAAATTTGATCGAAATCTGTTCAGCGGTTTACTTGTGAAAATGTAACAAACAGAGTTACTTTTGCATTTTTAATATTATAATTACCTTTAATTAGTCCACTTAAACTTAACATTTATTTAAATCCTTTCTTATTCCGCATCTAGAACATTAGAGAAACCGCTATTTCAAATTTGATGTTCGTACGTTTTGACGATTTTGATATGTGGCGATAAGTGAATGAGTGAGTGAGTGGTATTTGACTATTATATGTACAGATTCTTAAGGTTTTATACGTGGTCGTGTTCCCGCAGTTAAAGAAATCCATTAATATATATATATATATATATATATATATATATATATATATATATATATATATATATATAAATAGTAAACTTTATTTACGACAAAAACTTTATAAAATATTATCAAATGGATATGATTTTAGTAACATGAAACGTATAAATCAGTATGGTTTTTAGTGGTGGGAGACTCTTCGAAAATACAAAGTACTCTATAATAGGTATTTATATAATTTAAAAAAAAAAAAAACGACTTAAATGCATAACATTTGATACTCACCCAGACGGTTTATACGTGTTTTGATTTTGAATTTTTAATTTGTCACCCCTTTTACCCCGTGCTTAAACATTAACGGCGCGGCACGTTTATAACTTTTTGTAATAAACGCGGTGATTTTCGTCCAAGGAGCAAAATATAGGCAAACATTTCACAATCTCGGAGGGCACTGATGAGAAATCGTTCGCCACTAATTTCGAACAGACCGTCCGGTATTGTCGTTTAGTATTGTAATTGAATATATTCAACAGTTTATTGAAAATTTGACAAAACAGATGTTTGGGACTTGTATTTTTCCCGGTTCCTTATATTGTACACGCCCTAAATAATAATATAATCGTTTTTCTCGCGTTTCGGCCGGTGGCGCGCTCGAGAATTTCCAACGGAAACGGACGCAGTACTTAAATAATAATCACGAATTAATCGTGGAATCTTCTGCCGTACCGAATCCGAAAATGCCAATTTATTGTATTCAAATAGCTCGAGCTTTTCCTTAAACTTGGCTGAAATATTTATACGTTTCAAGACCGGGTGACTAAACACACGATTCGCAATGGTTGTATTTTTAAGTTAATTTTGAAGGGATATAACCCCCAATCCGGCACCTCGGTGGCGTATTTACAAGGGGATATGGGCGATAGAAGTTTTTCCCATACTATTTTGCGTTCCGAGGAATTATGCCTATGATAATTTAACTTAACATCAAAGGATTAAATGCATTTCCGTTACCCGTACACGTATTTTATATTTAAGACGGTGTCACTATAATTTACGAAAATTTGGACGGTGTGAGGGGATGAGCATCTCCCAATGACCTCCGGATGATAAATTCATATCCACTGCCACAACCAGAGATAAAATCCTAAACGATACACGGCCGCTGCTCCCGCTTCGCCGCGCCACTGACGATTCCAACCGTCGGCGTACGTCCGGTGCGAACATTCTCGAAAGACGACGTTTTTGTTTTTTTTTTTTTTTTTTTTCCGGAATAACGGCGAGACAAATAAGTTTTCACTTATTTTTATAGAGCTTTTATATATGTTTTACGATTCACAAACGGGCTTGTGTATATATATATATATAAGTATTATATTCTCTCCCTATACCCCACGGTAATATAATACGCTCGCAGCCGTCTTTCCACGTCGCGTCCCCGACAAAATGTTAAAACTTTACACTTACAAAAATACGTATATATATATATATATATATTTATAGGTTATGTTTATGAAAACCGCCGTGGCCGGCCAATCGAAAACGGCCGTATACTCGCGACTCTTTAGCGCCCGTATAATATATACAAATACGTATAATAATAATAATAATAATAATAATAATATACCGTCGTCGTCGTATAAATACTTAAACGGGACCGTTTCCGTTATTTTAACTCGCCCATATAATATCAAATAATATCTACGCCACTAACCCCACACCCCCTTTGCCGCCGTCCACCTATAATATAACTGCGCGATGCACTTTTGATACGTTTTTCTATATTCGTTTTTTGCGTTTTCATTTTTATGCCTCCACGCGACGACGACAACGGCAACGGCGGCGGCGGCGACGCGACGTTTTAATAGCACAAAGGCCGTGCGAATTTCGCGTTTATGACGCCGAACGTTAAAAAATATAAAATGAATAATAAAAAAAAAAAAAAAAAAAAAAAAAAAAAAAAAAAAAAAAAAAAAAAAAAAAAACATTGTAACAAATTGTACGGCGGCGGACGCGATAGTCGTCCCGACGACAAGAGGATGGCTTTTTTATACGGATAAAACAACAGCGTGTACGCATTTTTTTTCTTCTTTTTTACGCCGTCACAATAATGCCCGGTGACACTTTTCATTACCTACACCTACACCTACTAACCTACCCTTGTACGCCCCACACCCCAGCGCACATTTAACGACCGTAGTCGAATAGAATTTTTTTACGACAGAATATATTTTAACCGCGACACTCTTGAACGATATAGGTGTGTTTTTGTCGACTAAAAATGTTCAATTTAAACACTCTTGAAATACAACACGTTAGTGTCTCGTTAAAACCCGTACGTTTCTATATCAAAACCAAATAGTCTGGTCATTTAAAATCAAACGCCGTAATGAAAAAATATCGTGTTGGGTTCGTGTAATTACGATTTCAACGTGTTTTTAAACTTTTGACGAAAATACAGCGCATGCGCATTTTGTAGAAATATAATAATTATTTATTCTGCCCCGTCGATATTTTCACGTCTCTTAGTAAAATGTGTTAAAAATAATACAATTATTATTATTATTTTATTGATTATTGATTATAAAAAAATATGTTTTTTCGAAATCGGTTTAAACGCGCAATTTTTTTCGACGATAACATGCTCCGGTTTTAAACTAGCTCGCAAACTTAACGTCTATTGATAAAGGGATTTCGCGAAGTTCTTTATATTAAACAACTATGTTGATGTTGAACGTACCGAAAACGGTTTATCCGCAGGTTAATAATAAATATAAAAATTCGTTTATGATTTAAAAAGAAAAAAAAAATCATTAATCGTCTATGGGAAACGTAAAAAAAAAAAATCGTCGATTTAATAAGTTACTCGTTATACGGATGACCCAGAGAATTACTACATCCGTGTACATAGTGAAATAGGATCCGGATTCTATGCGAATATCCTACTGGCCCCGGCGGAAATTTCCACCAATCTTCTCGGTCCGATTCGCTCTCCCTCGCAACCCCTGCCCCCAGCCCAATATTCTGTCCCTTTACACGCACGTCGAGTTTCTCTCATCGGGAGCAGCGACTCATATAGAGACACGAAATCGACGCGTTTGTTTGTACACGTAGGTATAAATTGTGTTTCTGACACTTCCATTTCGTTTATGAACCGCAGACTGCTGTAGTCGCGCGTGTCGCAGTGCAATTATAATAATATAGAAACATTAAATCGGTAGACGATTTTAACACGTCTGTCCGTCCGGGCGTATAAAATTAATTAACATTTTTTTTTTTTTTTTTTTTTGTTACATCTACGACATACGATATAGCGTACACGTAATAGGTGTGCGGACGGAATGAAAAAAAGAAATGTCGGTGATGTCTGTGTGTTGTCAAAAAAAAAAAAAAAAATATATATATATATATTTATACGACAATGCATTATACAATATAACGTCATAACCCTCGCCTCGCTGCGATATTATAATAATAATCGAGGCGTTTCATTTCAAAACGTGTTGTTACAATTTAAAAAAAAAAAAAAAGTAATAATAATAATAATAATAAAATGGAGTTTAAACTAACGATTCGATTGTTTTTTTTTTATCAAAACGTATAATTTCCACGGTTAAAATGCAAAATCTCACGTTTTGTGCCAAAACGTATCAGTTCACTTAATAGTCTACTATAGATATATAAAATCGTTCCCTTACACAAATTGACATAAAATTACATAATCGATATTGGTTTGGATTTCGAAAATGAGATTATTTCCATTTTAGTTCTCATTTTTAATCTTATTCTATAAAATTCAATCTACCATCTCATCAGATAATAAATGTACTAATCTAATAGTGAGCCACTCTCTTAGCGCCCTAATCTCACTCTACGATCATCGCCCGAAAAAACGTGCCCAAGAACTTATTTTCTCATCGGAAAACAAAATCATTTATTTACCTAACCTGAATTTATCAAAAAAAAAAAAGGACACAATGGCGTATGAAACGTTTTTATTCACAACTTCCAACACCATAAATAAAATTCCTATTTAAAAGACCTGACAAACCAAACTCAAAAACGGATTATAAAAACATGGCAAGACCCCTGGGACTCCATGCCAAACTACAACTGAGGGACGTCAAAAAAAAAAAAACAATAACAATTCCTATTCACTCCTATAATCAATGAACCCAATCCTCTTTGAGATATATGTAAAACTTCGCTTACAATTTTGCACACATACCCATTCACCGCCCCGAATATTAGAATTTGCGTTATCTTCTCAACAATCCAACATCACCAGAAGAAACACTCAATCAACAAAATACCTACGAATTTTTTTTAATTTATCAAACAAATAACGTTAAATAAAAAACCTGTAATTAAGCTGTAAATATATTTCCTATAATTTCCAGTAACAACGTAACAATACTCTTTATAGTATGTAAATGTTTCTCTAGGCTATTGAAGCTTTAATATTGATAAAAAAAAAAAAAAAAAAAAAAAAAAATTAAAACCTAGGAAATGTATTCGTGTATTCGCGCGTTGGTTTCGTATTTTAACCGAAAACGCCAGTTAGTCCTGTAGAACAACGTAATAATTTTACGGCCGAAACGTGACAACCCTCGCGCCTTGATAGGTCGCGGACGCCCGATTTTTTTTAATATTTCTCGATATTAATAATAAATACGTATAAAACGCGTTTATGGCGCGCCGAGATCCGTCTAATTGGCCGAGCCGAGCCGGTATATAATAATATGAATATATAATTTATATATATAGTGTAGACGAAATTCCGAACTTTAGTATACCGCGGTATATGTATAGGTAACCGCGGTAGAGAAAAAGGTGACGGCGGCGGCGGCGGCGGCGGCGGTGGGGAAACGCATTTATGATTCGTGCGGTTTATAAATTTTTTACCACCGGTCATCGCTATAGTGTGTAGTATATCTGTACACACACACACACACATATATATATATATATACGATGATGATGATGATGATGCCGTCGAGCTATAGCCAATTTATCTGTGGGGCCGTAAAAAATCGCCGTGGCGACGACGACGTAACTGCGACCAATCGGACCGACGACGCGACGACGCGAAAACGGGTTTCTATATCGAATCAAATGTTGTTGAAATGCCCACTAACCATAATATTATAATAACGACGATTTATTTCAATATATTATACTACTACTATTATTATTATTATTATTATTAATATGATATCGACGTTAACGGCGATATTTTAAGTGTCTGCGGCCCGTAGTACGCGTACGGCATAATCGAACGCAACAACAGACAATGAAAATCACGTTTGTACACCTTTAATAATACCCGGGCGATCGGACCGAGACGTTCGTTACTTTCCGGAAAGTATTCACGTATTTTCTCGGATTGTTTCTGATGACTAACCTGAATACGAGCGGTGCTCGGAAATTTCGTCTCCCTTATTCACATTCAAAGGCGCGACGAGTCCACCCACCGACCGCGTTTCGTTTTAATCAACGAACTATATTCTAAACGTACCATAAATAGATTAATAAAAAGTTTTAGTTGAAATGTTAATTGGTTTTTGGTAAAAAAAATCGAAAATTTCGTGTCTTTACGATTATTTATTAACTAACCGATTTGCAACAGAAAGAAAATTTTAAAAAAAATCTAAAATAATTACCGTAATATCTTCCCGATTTTTCTCAATTAAATAAGAAAACTACAACGAATATCGAAATAATGAATTCTCTTGAATACACCAGCCAGATCCAAAATGCTTTCAGAAAATGTGCTATAAATCGTAATCGGAGCAGGATGTCTGGTAGAAAAGTTCTCCACATGCGGTTAAATAAACGCTCAGAATCTAAAATCCGAAAATAATTAATACTTTTTCGAGATAAATTCCGAGTTTTACTTTTTTTTGTAATATATCACTGTTTTTTTTTTTTTTTTTTTTTTTTTTTTTTTTTTTTTTTTTTTTTTTTTTTTTTTTTTTTTTTTTAGTTTTTATCCGGTATTTTTATAATATTTTGAATAATTCAAAAACTTAATGCGTATAGTGTACAGATGAAAATATTAAACTTTTGAAAATTTCTAAAACTTTGATATACAATTCTTTTAATATCGTTAAAAAGAAAAATCCGTCTCGTATTTTGGCGATTTCTTTTTATTATACTGTAATAATATATAAAACAATTTATATTCCTCGAGTTGTACAAAAACTACAAATCTCGACTTAAACATAATGTTTTATACATTTCAATTAAAAGTATACTCTAAAAATTATAATACCCATTTATATAACGAAACGTTTTAATTAAACGACGACAATCGTTTGTATAAAACATACCTAATTGAAAACACGTATATTTATTAAAAAAAAAAAAAATATCAAAACAAAATCAGAAAGTTTGAAATTAAAATTATTATTCGTAAACCATATAATAAGAGTTGCAAACAAAAACTTCTTTTTCTTTTGTTGAAAACTATATTATGTTTTTAATGTTTTAAACTTTTTTTAAACATAATTTAAAAATTATATTAGAAACATGTTAAAAATATTGTTTGTTTTTGTTTTAAACAAATTTTAATTAAGACAATTATGCCAAGAAATAGTCTTATTTGTAAATTTGTAACGTACAACATGGCCTAAATATTTAAGTTCAGTTTAGTCAAGTTTTAGTCTTCCATTGTGTTCGGCCGTGCCGTCGCCGTGTATAAAATAAAACGCCAAAGTGGAATGTTTACTTCTTTAAAAAAAAAAAAAGAAAAAAAAGTCCATGACATTTCGTTTTTTCTCTTATCATTATGTCACCTGATATGTTCAGCTCTCCGTTTTTGCTTCCTTGTAAAATCTTTTTTTCATATAACTATTATTGTTACGACAACAATATTATGTTGTAGTTTTCGAGGGGAAGAAAGAAATATTGAAAAAGTGAAAAAAAAATGTTTTAACGCTATATTACCACTGCGTTTCTTTGAATATTTTTCAATAATTTTGTAATAATATTTTTACGAACTAAATATTTATGTTCAGTTTAGTTAAGTTATCGTTTTCCATTGCGTCCGTTCGTGCCGTCGCTGTGTATAAAACGAAACGCCATAATTACAAGTGAATTCTTGTAAATACAAAAAATCAAAAAAAATCGATGCCATTATTGATACTCCTAAACCGTTTAAAACATTCATTATCATTGTGTCACCTGATATGTTCGACATTCCGTTATGGCCTCCATAAAAAAAAAATCGTATTATCTATAATTGTTAACGTTACGACAACGATATTGTGTTGTAGTTTTTGAGGGGAAGAAAGAAATGTTGAAAAAGTAAAAAAAAAAAAAAATGTTTTACCACTGCGTTTCTTTGAATATTTTTCAATAATTTTGTAATAATATTTTTACGGACCAACGGTTTTGTTTTTTTGTTTTTTTTTTTTGCGACTTGTGCCGCCGAGTATTGTTATAAACCGTTGAAAACGGCCGCGATTCGGCGGGAACCGGGCCAAAAATCATAAGTCGCGTCGTAAAAACCCGGGGAAGCTGAAAACCGCGCGCGCGTTTAAACATTATTATTATTATTATTATATACGCTTCCTTCCTATCCACCCGCCGCATTGGGCTTATTCCGGTCCCCGCTGCAGTTCGTTTATTGGTTTCCGATAAATCGTTAGCATAATACGCTTATAAATTTCGGTTTTTAATAAGGGTCCGCCCGGAACTGTTTTTACACGTTATTAAACTTTAGCGGTCGCCCGTTAATAAATCTCGTCGCCGTCGCCGTCTCCACTCGACCGACCCACCCCGCCGCCGTTTACCGCCACACGCCCGCTCCCGCGACCCTCGGTACGCGCGTACCCGCGTCCGCCCCGCCCGCGCACACACGACGCGCGTTTATATATTTTACACAATATACCACCAGCGTGTAAAGCCGCCGTTCGTTCGTATTATGCGTATAATTTGATGTGTTTTTTTTTTTTTTTGCTTTTTTTTTACTCCCCATCTCGTGCGGTGTACGTCTCGGCCGTCTCCGCGGATTTATCGCCAATCAATGTGTTCCGTGTTTTTAAACGCACGGGCAGTATAGCGCGCGGGCGACGGATATCATCGCGTCGAAGATTTTACTGACGGACAATTTTTTCCTTTTTTTTTTTGTTTTATAACACGAGATTTTATGGACGGCGGACGCGATAGAGGTGTGTACGGTAATCCCTTTTTTATAATAATAATATATATATATATATATAGGGGAAGGTTGTACAAGACAAGACAGAAATCTCTGTTTACAAATATTTATAATCGATAAAATAACGGCCGCCGTGGATTATAACGCTATATTATATAATTATCGGTTTTCAATATTTTTTTTTTCTTCTGAAATCTAATAAAAATTGTAATGTTTTTTTTTAACGAAATTTTATGATAAACCGTGTTGGCTCAACGTAAATTTTTTCCGGTTTTCACCGCGTACGAGAAGTGATAAACGCGAAATTTCGAACGTTCCGAAATTTCGATAATTCTATACGATTCATCTTACGTTTGTAAAGTACATTTTTATGAATTCGAATAGCGATCGTTCCCACTACAGATAACGATTAAATAGTTTTACCTACATATTATAATATAAAGAAGCGCAAACCGTGCATGTCTGTTAAAATATACATTAAAACGATTTAGTTTCGAAGTACATAAAACATTATTTTAATTTTATTCGTTCGTTATAATGAAATAAGAAAACGGTTTTTTTTTTTTTTTAATGTTAAGAATCGAATTTATATAGCGTTTGTAAATCTCATTTAATTACAATTGAATGCATAAACGAGAGCACGTACCTATCCCAGATCTATGGTATATAAATAAGGACTCACTATATAACATCAAATGGAATAGGTAATATAATTTCTCCTAACATTTTAAATTAATAAATCTTCGTGTATTTTTTTATATTTATATGCATATAACTATTTCAATTTATTAAAAAAAAAAAAAAAGAAAAAAAAAACAATTAAATTTCGAGTATTTTATATCCTTTTTGTTGTGTATAGGTACCTAAAAAACCTGTTTTGCGCGGTAACTGATAAAAAAAAATCATGATTTTTATAATCGCGTTTTTTAAATTTTATTGATTTTTGTTTAATGCGCGTTACTTAGTGGTAAATTACATTTTTATTTCAAGTAATAGACGTAAAGTAATATACTTCGTAGGTGGTCTATTAAAAATAAGTTTAAATTGGTGTCTATATACTAATAACAATAATATTTAAGGTCATGACTGGCTGCGGCAGTCATGTATAGGTATCACGTCCAAAATAAAATTGTAAAAACGCGTAGACGAAATAATAAACTTTATTATTCGCCAAGAAATAATATTCAACATTTTAAGTCGCACCTCGCACGTTTTATTTATAAGTACTGATAGTACTAATTGGCCGCCAGTTCGTTTATTTACTGCAGGTGTAGTTTGTATATTCGCGTTTTGTTTTTTTTTTTTTTTTTAATTTCGGTTTAAATTATTACTAATTTGTTTCCTAATTATTATTTATGATTATTTTCCGACATTTGCGACGCGGTTTAAAATTGAAGATTTCAATAATATTTTTCGAACCGCAATACGTTTGAATTTTTGAAGTATATTTTCAAATAACCTCGTCAATTACAAAACATTTAAATTATACTTGTTAAATGTAAACCTTTTTTTTTTTTTTTTTTTTCGAAAATCAGAACTCAGAACGTCAAATTCATAACGACTTATTGAATATTTTGCAAAATTAAAACTAATGCGCGTACATCGCTAAACGAATAAATAACAGAACCCGAGTGTCGTTGTTTAGTATAAAATATTATTACAACCAAATGTTACAAATAAAATAAAAAAAAACCACAAAACTGAAAAAAATAATTGCACTTCAGCAAAATGTATAATACGAGTACTTCAATCGCGGACCGATGGGAAAAGAAATATTATTATTATTATTTTACAAAGAATATTCTCACGCACAAAAGATAATGCGGTTTTTTTTTTCCATTCGAAACGTTAAGCTATTAAAAAACAAACAGACAAACAAACCAACAAACTAATATAACTATAAAAAAAAAAAAAAAAAAATAAAAAAACAAAATCGATACGGGAAAAACGAAAATATTATCAAAATCAAAAGAGAACTTAATTATTATAATTGTAACCGTAATTAAACAATTTAGCTGTTTTTCGCTACCGTTCATTTTCTTCTTCTTCTTCTTCAAAAAATAAATAAAAAGTATTTTCACAATTTTTTTTTTCCGACTAAAATCAATTAAATGTAATTTAATCAATCGGTAAACTACGAAACAACGATTTTATTAATTCGTTACATGCCAAATGGGATGTTTTTTTTTTTTTTTTTTTTGTTGCTTTGTATTATTATTATTATTTATTTTCATTTATATTGCACAATTATAATTTATAGTTTATGGCGCTGAAAGTAATAATTAATTAATTAATTAATTGGCGAAACGTAAAACGTACAACTTATCGACAACTTACCGTTCCCGTTGGGATCGTGCGGCCGGCTCATCAAAGAGCCCCGCCCCACCCCCCTCCGCTTTACCCGGCTGACCGATACGATCAAATTCCAATTATTATCGTTTACTGATGAATGACAATTAACAGTAAATAATATTCCCGTCCCGGCGGTTATGATTATAATTACCGTGACAATAAGGAGGAGGAGGTGTACAAAAGGGGTGGGTGGGGAAATGAAAGAGAGAAAAAAGAAAAAAAAAAAAAAATGTGTAGTCGCGCCTGTATTATAATGTCCCCGGGATCGTTATTCGACTCGTATATATATATATATATGAATGTATACGGAGGGCGTAAATTACAATTCGTTATTATATTGCGTGTTACGGAGTGTTATGCGTCGCTGTATTATACGTACCTGTACGCCAGACAGCCGGTAATTATATTGCGATATAAACACGACCGATACGGACGGACGGGGGGGGTGCCCTTTGATGGTCGTCGCGCCGAGTCAACGGGCACCTCGGGCCCGACGGGCACGGCCCGACGACGGTTAATTGCCGCACAAATTATTTCGTAAGAGCCGGAAAATGCGTCCGCGGAGAAAATCGCACGTAATTTTCTACCTAATATAACTTCAGGGCAGGCGGTAACCTAACCTACCGAACCCGATTGTCTGACGTATGGGTTTCTACGCGCGTACACTGTGTGCACGTCAAAGTGCACGATATTCAATATCGCTCCTGTACGTAATGATATTAACAGACGCGGCGGAGGAGACCAATTTAAAGCGGCGAAAAAGACGTCGTCGGCGAGTTATTATAATCGTAAATGCATACAAGCGACACCTATTACGGTATACGCGTACCGGTCGCCGCGATAGTTTGTCGAAGACCGACGATCGATCGTTCGAAGATCACGCGGCAGGTAAAAGGACGTGCGGCGAATGGAAAGTCCATCGGCAGTCGAACGATTCGGGTTTCGGCGGAAAACCGTGGCCGACCGTTCGAGACACCGGAAATCAAAAGAATACGAATATTGTAATTTATTATAAGCGATTCCGAAACGAATGACTTTTGTCGAACACGTTCCATCTACACACGCTCCTGTCGGTTGCCGCGGACTCCATCTCTGCCCTAGCTATCGCGGTCCTTTGACTTGTTGGACAAGCGAAAGGGTAGCCTCGAAGAAAATAAACAAAATCTCTAGACCCGTTTCTACCACCGTCTTAAATAATACGAGTAATCGTGAACATTTAAATTGTATATTTTGAATGACGGATCAAGGGTTAATAAAGTAATTGACAACTCGATATAAAAATAACCAAAATACGATATGCCGTCGTCAATTTTTAAATTAATAATACATTAGTACTAATTTACGAACATTCGATTATATTGATTTTAATATTTTCAAGGAAAACGAATACCGATTCCTCCCTCCAACTCCCCGAGGACATAGTCTCGCTTTCAAAATATTCTTATACGTCCGTCGTCGCCGGTTAACATTCGGTCAAACCGAAAAGAGATGCTCGGAACGTACGTCGTCAACACAATTGTAATACTCGGACGGTATTTGTAAAAAAAAAAAAATTTGTTTTGCTTTTTGTGAAATGATCAGTCCAATGCGTCCCGGCGCAAAACGGTGGGGCCGGCGGCCGCGAGTAAAAAACCGAAGCTTTTGGAAATTTAACAATCCCCGCAACAAAACGTTATAGTTGTTGTTGGGAGAAATATGAAAATAATATAATATAGCGAAACCCCTAGATATACATTCCCGGCATATCGTTCCGGTAGGGTGAACATTTGCGATGGGCTGCTCTAAAAAGCTCTTTTGCTACACACGGAAATCTGAGCGTCGGCGGCGGCGGCGGCGGTGGTGTGTTCCGCACTAAACAGTGCCAAACCGACCCGTCAATATTAATATCGAGTTACCATAAAAGGCCTGCCCGTCCCTCTCACTCGCCGTTTTCCTTTTCCCACCGTCATAATAATATAATAATATACGTGTGTGTGTGTGTGTGTGTGGCTAGAGGACCGGAAAGAGCAGTAGAGCTGAAGAAAAGTGCATAACGAATTACAAAATATATCTGCATATTATACGAGCGAAACAAACCCAATATAAACACCGTATGCGATATAAATAAATTGACGTAAATAAAATCCAACTAAGTCTACTAGACATCGGTTTAAGAGAGAGAGAGAAAACCACACTTATTCCGGTGATTATGAATAGAGGTTTTTTTTTTTTTTTTTTTATTTCCTTCACAGTCGAAAATATAAGAGAACATTTCGCGAAACGAGGCTCGTTACTTTCGATTTCAATTCGCGATTGATGTAACGTTATAGCTATTATACGAAACCAATCGGGAATTCTATTAAATCAAACAAAACCGTTTCGATAATATTACGTCGGAATCGTTTTCTACCCCAATCATTTATTCATCGCTGTTTTTATTATTATTATTATTATTTTTTAATATATTAGCGTCGGGGCGAACGAATAATAACGAGAGTAAACATACCCTCCTGCGGTGTACCTGCTGCAATCATACAACCTGCTGTAATGCACATTATTTTTTTTAAAAATGTATATATATTTTTTTTCTTATTGGCGTAAAATCACCGTATTTTAATTCGACCTATTATGTGTTAGATATATTTACTTTACGCAGCACTCCGAATTATATACATAACTCGTTGTACATCAATAAAAAGGCCATTAAACTCCAAATTAAAACTCGACATTGTGTATAATCTTTTATACTGTAGGTACCCATATAGTAGAATGACTTCATAAATATATATATATAAACGCGTTAAAATAACGGTCGTTTAATTAAAAACTATTTATTTACCGCGTCACATAAATAATTACATTTAATGTATTAAACGTGTCGATAGACATCGTAAAAAAAAAAAAAATAGTAATAATAATAATTTTTCCAATATTTTATTATTGCTATATTATATATTATATTATATTATATTATTAAGTAGGTACTTTCATTATGTATATATTGGATAATTAACATTTACACTTTAATATACATTTATTATAACTTTTAATAGTCGCATAAAAAAAAAAAAAAAAATTAAAAGTATTAAAAAAAATAATAATAATAATAAAAAAAAAAAAACCACAATCACTCGCCGCCGCCGCCGTAAGCTCCACCTCTATAAGGCCGGCAGAAAACCAGAGAGGGGAATTTATGCCCGTCCAATGTGCACATAGGTACGTTTCTAGTCGTGACGTGGTAACCAGTTTAATCGACTCGGTATGGTTGGAAAATAATACTTTTCAGCTCTCGACGACACAAACGGAAACTATATACAATACATATATATAGAGGTATAGATGCTTTTTAAATTATAAAAATACACCGCGTTGAAACTCAATATTAATTGCGAAAAGAAAAAAAATATTAAGCTAGTATATAATATTATATACCCGCTAACATAATAATAATAATAATAATAACAATATGTAGTAAAACAAAATGTATAATATATACACGTATATATATATATGTAGTAAACAAATATATTTTTAAGTACCTATATAGATCCTTAAAAAAAAAAAAGTGTTTTACTTTTGTTTTTTAATAACCATTCCGAGAAGTGTGTGTTTATGATGGGTATATTTATAGAAATTGTGAGAAAAAAAAAAACAACATAATTGGGCAAATACAAATAACTGGACTGACTGTATACAATAATATGTATTCGGATTTAATGTAACTCTAAAAAAACCGTTCGAAGTTATATTGTTACTATCTTTAAACCAGTGATTCTCAACCTGGGGAGGCTCGACCCCTCCCCCCCGGGGGAAAGCGTGAACACGTTACCGGGAAGGTATGAGCGGTCGTCGCAAATAACATTTGCAGTTAATTATTAACTAAATGAACGGGGGAGAAAAATGAAAAATGAATAATAATTGCCTATTACCACGTATCGTCGAACACTCGTAATCTCCTCTCAATTGGGGACTTGAATATTTCGAAAATCTTTAAGGAGGGCGTGGAATAAAAAAGGCTGGGAAACACTGACGAGCGATGTGTTTGTCATATTATATACAATGTGAAAAAAAAATTGATAATTAAAAATATTATTTTCAAACGCTAGATTTAATTTTAGACGATAGAAAAGAAAAAAATGTTCTGCGTCATTTAAATGAGTTTTCTTCGCAAAAAAAAACAATACAGGAAGCATCCCTATCTATTGACTTTTAATAATTAAAGGCCTTGGAGAAAAAATTTCAGATAAATAGATTTTTTTTTTTTTGAAACGAGATAATTCCGATTATCGTTGAAAACTATAATATTAACTATAGTATTCATATTATTGTAACATTTAAATATATAGCATTTTTGTTTATTCAATTACGCTCTCAAAACGTAAATTAGGTTGTTGCACCAACGATACATGTTCATCAATTTACTCGTACAATGTAGATTCAAAACGAGGAATAGAATATTGTTGTTCGTTGTTAAATCAAACACTTGGATGGAACTGAATGGTGGACAATAACGAAAACGGACAGAAGGAAAATGAGGTGGTTTTCGAAACGCGGCGAAGGGTATTAAAAATTGCGCGGACAGAACGAGTGATAAACGAAGAAAATGTATCGGTCGCAGAGGAAAGCCACGGAGAAGAAGACCTAGACGGCCGTGTCTATAAGACAAATATAATGCGTGGAAAATTGAATGAAGTCGCTTTGAATAGAGACGGACGAATAGGAGGAATATGTCGTTGTTAAACCAATCTACGGATTGGAAAAATCAAAAATCAAACGAATATAATATTCCGACGGCCGAAACGCGGGGCGCGTCGTGGCCTTTGACCGATTATTTGGCCGGGTTAACGCGAGTTTAATAATAATGCGCGTATTAATCGGATCGCGGCGTAGACGGGCCCGGCGTACGCACGTCACATCGCAACGGTAACGACGGTATTATCTCTGTACGATTTGTCGACGACCTCGACGACGTCGGATGCCAAAACCGGAGAAAATAGTTAATACTCCGACGTCCGCGGTGGCGGAAACGATGAGGGCGCGTCGATTTGGCACGGAACGCGCGGCCGGCAGTTTTCGGCCGACCCGACCGGGACAGGGATGGCCTGCCCTCCCCCCTCCCCACCGCCGGGGTAGTGGCGACGACGGGACGAACGAGACCGTAATCTTGTGGTTGGTGGCCGTCGGTTAATCGCGAGGAATTACGAGGCGCTTATCGTCGGATATCTGCGGTATAATACTGCGGGTCCCCTGCTCCCGAATGACCGGTAGTCTCCGGCAACGGATGCCGGGCGTATAATCGTCCGGCGATATATTATTATTAATCCTCGTTTTATAAACTGCCGTCGCGGTCCTTAACTCGCGCCTTGCATTATTCATATATATATATATATATGTACGCGGGATGCCGAGCGGACGACCCGATGACAAGACGTATTATTGTACCCGAGATCGCTTTCTCTGCCTCTCTCACCCTCTCTATCACCCAATTGCGAATATAATAATATCGCAAAAGGTGTGCGTGTGTATACCAGTGGGCATGCCCTCCTCGACACGAAATAAATCCCGTTTAATAATGAGCCTCCTCTTCCATTGCCACCACCACCACCACCACCACCACCACCACCACCACCACCACCACCGCCTATCCTAACCCGGGGGGAGGCCGTGTAATCCGAGCGAGTTTCGTTTAACCCCCGGGTCTTAATATTATTATTAGCACCGTGAAATATCATGGCTTACACAGTGTATACATTTGTTAAATAATATTATTATATGTATATATAAATAGTTCTGCCATTGGCGAACCCGAGGGGAGGTTCCTCTCCCCACTCCCCCCCACGGGCGAAATATCAGGAGAAATTTTAAAAATAAATCGCCAACGAGACTTATAAATGAAATAGATTAATATACATACGAGTGCCTAAGGAGTGATAAATTATAATATTTATGAATATTTTTTCGGATCCCTTCCACCCCATCGCGGGAATTTTTTTTTCTTTGCGTCCATCCCCGAGATATGCGCACCGGCCGATAATAATACTAAAACGGCACGGCAGACGATTTCCGGGGCGTTTGCTTCTTTTGGAAAACGGCTAAATGCTAATGCATAATTAATGCTTAGACGCGGTGGCGCCGAATCGGTTTCGGAACGATCGGGTAAACACAGTGATCGCCATATACGGGGCGGGCCGATAATAGAAAATAGACTGTCTCGATAGTAGTTTAAGATTAGAAAATGCTCAATAAATATTATAAGTTTGGAAACGATATGCGCCATTTAAAGTGAACACGGAACGGTGCAGTGGTAAACGTCGCCCTTTTGCGATAAAACAGTTGTACGAAAATAACGACGGTGGTGTAGTGTGGCTGCGCAGCGTACGTTTCAACGTTAAACGGCACGATCCAGTACCGTCAGCCGAGGCTTTTAAAATACGAGTAACTAACTTTGGAGAACCGTTTGTAAACGTGGTAAAATTTCACTGCTCAGTTAGGGCCGCTCTCCGAAAGAGTCCAAGACACGCTGTTCAACAGATTGTCGGAAATCGCGTTATTTCCGTTGGCCACCCCGACCACCAGACTTAACAACGCGTCACTTGTTTTTGTGGGAGTATTTAAAAGGTATCGTGTCTGCGCACAGAAACCTCGAGATGTCGAAGAACTAAACCACCTAATTCGAGAAGATACCTTTGGAAGTGATAATGGAAAGCATACGAGGGAGATTAGAAGAGTGCTCGAGAAAAGATAGCTGTCGGTCGTCTTGAGGAAATAATTTTGAAAAAATATACGACGTGTTATGTACATTGTTTTAATGTATTCATTTGACTTTGAGCATCGGCCGTTCAAGTGCCCCGCCCTGTAATAAATACGTTTATTTATAATTATCGAAATTTCTCGATATTCAACGTGCCGTTAATAGTTTTACTCTTTGCGTCGTTTTTATCGGATATTTGTAGCGCATAATTATCAATTTCCAAATGCTATCGGATCTCATCTCGGAAATCGCGAACCGTGATTTAATTTTACTATTTTGTGTACTTTCTATAACCGTGGAATACGTCCGATACTATAAAACCGATTTTATGGTTTGGTCAACCCCCCCCCCACCTACCCGAATCTCGTGTTCGGCGCCGATGCTTAGACGTACGCAATAAGGTAATATTAGTCAGGGCTATCCGAACTGTTGAATTTCTTTTTTTTTTTTTTTTTTTTTTTTTTTTACCAATAGCGATGAAAAATAATGACGTTAATTCGTATAGACGCTCGCCCTAATAATAATAATAATAATAATATTATTATTATTATTCTAATTGTTCGTCGGGGTGAACATCTCAAATTTAAGGCGGTTTTGTTTTTTGTTTTTTGCCAACGTTATTAATTCCGACGGACAAACGCAATACCGCGAACGAGCGCGCAGTAAGTATGTAAATCACGAGCGATCGACGACGCCGACGACGAGATCGCGAAGAAACAATATAATATTGAGACGTCAAAAAAAAAAAAACAAAAAAAAAAAAAGAGGGAAAAAACCCGTGGGGGGGAGGGAGGGGAAAACTGGAGTCCGAGATAGATGATGTCGTACTGCACGTGTGAGTGTTGAGCAACCGGCGCGGCGCGACGGCGTATACGATACAATAACAGAATACACGATAATAAAAACCAAGGTAGGTATACGGCCGGGACGACCGGCACGCACACACATGTGACCGCGGTCGGCGGCGTTTAGCATTCTACGACATTCCGCGACGCGGAGACCTCTCCATCACCCACAGCTTGTTAAAAAAAAATAAAATAAAATATATATATATATATATATATATAAAATAAATAAAAATAATAATAATAATAATAATAAAAACCATTGTAAAAGCAAAGCCGCGCGCGCGAATGCTAATAATACGAGCGAGACGGAGAGAGAGAGAAACAACCGAGAAACGCGGCGAACAAGACGTGAAAAACTTAAAACATAGCTCCCGATTAAAAAAAAAAAGAAAAAAAAAAACCAAATAAATAACGGAATGGAATATATAATATGTATGAGTATAATTCGCGTCTGAACATATAATATTATTACAATTTTTTGGGCGCACGAATCCTTTGGGACTCGCCGCTCGGCACACGAGTCTCGGCTGTATTATGCAAAACGACTTAACGAATAACGAAATAAAATGGTACGCGCGCAATAATGTCCGTCAAACGCCACTGTCTGTCGCCGTACCGCCAGACAAGTTTTTTTTTTTAAATTTTTTTCTTTCAGAATTTCCAAAGGCTCGACCGCGCCGCAGCCGGGTACTCGAGGATTTTTAACAAATTCGACCTCCCGACCGCAGCAGCATGGGTCAAATTTATAATCGTTTGAATTCGACACCGTTTCCGTTATCCAACCAAAACGCGATAGCTTTAGTTCTGACGACAATACGAGCAACTACAATGTGAAAAACACTCGTGTTTAAAAAAAAAAAAAAAAAAAAAATATTCAGTCCAGGTTATACACAATAATACTAAGTACCTACTTAAAAATTTCTTCACCCTCCCACAGAACCTAAACCGACATGCTTCAGACTAAGGTTACGGGGGGTTTTTTTTAACCGAAGATCTTTAGATAATATACTAACGATAAACTCAATGATAATTTCGTTTATTTTGTAAATATTGGTGTTGCTTCTACTACAAAAACAAAGAATATTTTTTGATAATTTACATTTAGTGTAATTTTAAAACAAACCGGTTTTAAGGTTAGTGATATAAAAAAAAATTCCAACTTGACGTGTAACTATTCCCCATCTTAGCTGGGGGAAAAACCTAATATGTTATTATTTTCTCCGATAGTCTCCTAAGTTATTACCCAAGTCGTATTTAACATTATTTTGTTATGGGTTAGAATTCGAATTATTTATTGAGAAACCCCATTTATGCCTAAAAAAAAAAAAAAAAAACTGATTATTTTCCGTTTAATTGTTAGTTTGGAGATAGACCAAAAGAAACGCCATCGATAACTTAATAAGTCCTCTTGCATCTATTCTACGGCCTTGAAATGTATTTGGGAGTTTAATGAATCAGTTTTCGAACCACGAGACAGTTTTATCATTGTTTCTTTGAAAAAGTGGATTCGGCGAGTTTCTGAAATAAGCTATTTTATTTCGGATAACACGCCCGGCTTTGGCGTTGACATTATATAATCGGGTTACTACGTCGAACCCTTTCGTTTTGACACGTATGTAAAAGTAATTACTCTAATTTCACAATAATACACTACAATAATATAGAATAATATTTATTTATTTATTTTTTATTTTTTTTTTTTCGTAACCAGTGTAACGGCCGCCCTAAAACGGTGTGTAAAACCATGTAACGTATACAGAGTCATAAATCAACTTTATTAATAATCGTCGTCATCGTCGTCGTACACGTCGATACCTATTTGGATATTAATTTATCGTACAGATACTGCAGTCCTACCACACGATAATATTATAATTAATGACGTTGGGGATTTTTTTAATATTAGCCTATTGAACGCCCATCGACCCGTGTGCGAATATTCCGAGTTTTATTCGAAGTTATGACAATTATTTTCCTTTTCAAACGACAAAATGTCGTACGCGTAAGGTTATTCGACGCGTAAAATTGTGCATTATTGTTTTCTTTAATATTATAATTTCACCGTAAATTATTGGTATAGTATGTACTGTTTTC
Organism: Tuberolachnus salignus; assembly: GCA_956483605.1. Taxonomy (NCBI): domain Eukaryota; kingdom Metazoa; phylum Arthropoda; class Insecta; order Hemiptera; family Aphididae; genus Tuberolachnus; species Tuberolachnus salignus. The sequence continues at coordinate 34,450,946 of OY101435.1, read as the reverse complement.
AGTCATTTTTTTTTCTCGACACCTGGAAATTGGCAAAAATATAACAGATTATCGCTGGGCACTATATTATAATTAGCTCGAAATCTAAATTATTGTATAATGCTTTTCTTGGCGATAAAACCATTATCGACTGCACAATACTCTCTAAACCAAGGGTGGCCAAACTGCGGTTCGTAGCAAACCGTAAGACGCAAAACATATATTTTGCTAATATAGAATTTTTTATTTTTTAAATAATAATATAAAAAATAGTGCTTTTGAATTTATAATATTTAAATATAAGGTAGTTTTTCAAATTTTAACGTCTTTGTTGCGTGTTCACTTTTTTGAACGTTTCTTGAAGGCCAAATAATTTGGCCATGGTCTGGACTATGTGTTGTTAGAGCTGTCTAGTGAAATCCTTAAAAATTCGTCGACATTTCGATTTTATTATTGTCATTGTCAAGTATAAAGATTCGTGAGGATATGTCGTGTCGGTGAAAATTGATATTAATTTTTGAGCGCAATGTATAACTTTTAAATAATTCCTCCCCCCGTTTTTTTTTTTTTTTGATCTTGACTCTTACATATTTTTCTTTTTATTGGCTCGCGAGTCTCTGCTCGGTTGGTTGCCCTCGGTTCTATACCATAATATGCACGTTATATTATCTAAAAGTACAAATTTGATGACTACATAATATATTTATTATCCACAGTCAAGTGTGCACGCTGTACGGCGAGTAGATTTAGTCGACAAACATTAGACAAGTTAATCCTTGTGTTGAATGCGATAATCGCGATTTTATTACGAGCAGCTTTATTCGATTATATACCCCTACTAGTATTCAAGTGTCTATCCACAGAAACGCTGCAATATCAATTTAATTTAAATATTTTTCGAGACGTCGATTTTTATAGTGTGCTTGTTACTAAAAATAGTAGCCTCTACCTCTATAGAGTATATTGGGAAAAGATAAAACAATTATGTTTGTTCTGATTCAAACGATGAACGTCACGGTGTTTTAAATTATCGTATTATTATTATTATTATTATTATTATTATTATTATGATGCTCGTTGTGATGTAAATTGCATCAATTTTCATTATTCCTAATTAAAATTAAATGGTGTTTTTTTCTTTCTTAAATTTAGTGTACAATAAAAACAATACTTTCCGTATTGTAGCTTTTTCGATCGGGACCAGGGACCAGGGTCCGGGTCATCCGCCGGCCGGATACGAAACTGTCCGACCATAAACGAACCGGATTCTAAAAGTAGGATTCGTTGAGAGGTTTGTATAAATCCGGCATTAAAAGCGACTAGATTAAAATGTAATTTTCCAAAGTTCAATGCCGAACGCGCCCTTACGATAATCGTGAAAAACTATAATAAAACATATGCATCGCGATTTATCGCTCCCGTATAATAATATATTAACACTAATCGCGACGCCGCCGGTACTCTCGAATCGCGATAAACATTCACTGCACATTATTTCGATAATATTATATTATTACGACGGTTGTTATTTTTTTTTTTTTTATAATTATGAATCGCACGATTTCAGCGTGCCGTATCTTTAGTACACCGACTGTATAATATCAACACAACTATAATAGCTGATTTTAACCGCATCAAAGTGTGTTGACTACGAGTTTCCCCGGAATCAATAGAGAGTATTACGCACACTGCCGTGCTCGGATAATAACGAGCTAATGAGGGGGACGATTTGTGAAAGTACGCCCACAGAGGTAACACAAACACCGACAATTATACTTATTAGTTTTGCGTGTATTATTCATCCGCAGTAATTGGAAGGGTAGAGACGGGGAAAAGCGGTAAAGATTATTTTCCCGGGCATAGGCGTATATGGCAGAGGTTCCCGAACCGGTCACGGTACCACCCATTTTCGAATATTTTTTTTTTTTTTTTTTTTAATTTTGGCGACCCACCGCCAACTGACATGACCTGCATTTCTATCAACGATATTTATAATTTTACGAAATTCTTGTCAAACGTAAATTTATCGATATCTTATATAACTGTATTTTAATATTTAATATGATAAGAAATCCATGTCTAAAACGATTCTAGATTATTCTTGTAAAAAAAAAAAAAAATTTCAAAATTAAACGCAACCCACAGTTTGGGAACCTCTGGTATAAGGTATTAGTGAGTAATAAAATATAACAATATAGTATTTATTTTTTATTCCGGCTGTACAAACAACTTTTCTACCAGAAATATTACTCCGATCGTCAACATCCTCCCCGGTCTCTGATAGCGTATTTCATAGGCGCAATATACGAGTCGTTTTTGATTTCCCGTGTCATTATCTCAATAAATGGTAAATATGACATATCTGTTATTTTTCAAAACAACAATTTTCGAGCCTTTTCAAGTTAGTTGAAATGTTTGAATTGTTTTTCGGTTTTATAAAATAGATCAGTTTTAGCCCGGCAAAAATGTTTGAAAATTTGACATAAAAATCATAAAGTTGAACATAGTAATAATAATAAAAAAAAAAAGTTTAGTGTAATATAATATATATTTTGTATAAGCTCGTTTAAAGTGCAAATATTGATGAAAACTGTGTAAAAATCACGACATTTCGCGTATTTTTTTCTATATATAAATTTGTTTGGTTCTAAAAAAAAATGCAAAACAATTCCAGACGTATAAACCCGGTCAGTTGTCATTGTTTTTTTTTTTTTTTTTAGTTACATATGAATATGATTTTCTAATTAAATTCATCGAAACGTATTTTAAGCGAATTTCGCTCAGAATCTTCAGTTCGTATTGGTTCATAATGCACGTATAAATACAATTATTTATTTATTTTTTTTTAAATTATTATTTCGGCGCGTTTAAGGGGCTTCATTAGTTAACACTGACATTTGCTTTCTTTCTCTCTGTCTCACGCGTAATATGAAGTGACAAAGACATTCCGCATGAGTTACAAACATAGAGACGGACAAATTATACATTTTACAAAGCATGGTATTTACTAATTATTTGAGAAATTATAAATTAATTAAAGTAAAATTGAACAACGCGTTAAAGACACAAACGAACACGTTAAAACAAATCTATCGTAGGACCCGTATAGTAGTAAATAAACGGATCACTCTTCTCATCCTTGGACCGTAGCATTATAAATTTGGAATACATCTTCTTAGGGTTTCACAAAACGGTTTAAAAACAATCCGTTAGCCGCGTCGTTGATTTTTAATACGAGTAAATTTTGTTTGTTTGTTTTTTTTTTTTTTTCAAACGGTAAAATTATTCGTTTTTGTCCTTATTGGAAAACTGACCGATTATAGATATGATATATATATATATATATTAACGCGGTTGTCGGCGAAAAAAAAAAAACGAACGGTCGCGGCGGCCGCGATATAGTAATTTTCGGCGCAAAAAGTCGCCGGTAAACTTGGGCGCGGCGCAACAGCTGAACGGCGACCGGGCGCGCGTACCTCTACACGTGTACGCGCGTAATAGTAAGTTTCCGGCGCGGCGGACAAAAAGAAAGGTCCCCGCGGGACCGCGGCCGGCGGACCGTGCAAGCCGGGTCCGGCCGTCGCGGGACCGCCCCGGACGGCCGGAGGAGGGGGGTGTCGAAATTTCGCCAGTTCGACGCGAGGCCCTCGACGGCGGCGCGGTTTTTGTTCGGTCATATTATATAATATTGATATTATGATTATTATTATGACGGGCATAACGACCCGGAATATTAGCCGCTTGTGATGTGCCGCTGCCGCCGTTGTCGGTTGTCCGGAAGTTTCGTTTGGGGCGAATCGTACCCGCGTAATAGTTTGGCGTTCAAAAGTCCACGTAAACCTATAAACGTAAAGTTTCCGGGCCGCACACGTGTGGCCGCCCTCCCCCCCCCCGTTGACGAGCCACGTAATGTCGCGCTTGTTAGCGCCCCGGTATTATAAATCGGGCGGATTTTTGTCGGGACAAACGTAAAACGCGGGCGGCCAATGTAATCCGTGGAGCGAACGATTGCGTTATACCGCGGCGTGACGGTTTTCAATTACGAAAACCCAATTGACGGGGAAACTGTTTTTTTGACGGAGTAACCGGCGGAGGAATTTCGCACGCGCGGGAATTGATAAATCCGTGGAAGACAATAAGGCGCGCGGGAATTTAAAATCGCGAAAACGTGATAAGCGTTCTGCGACGCGAGTTGTTTTACGTCAACTGTTTTGATCAATACCGTTTTGATTGAATCGTTATACACACAACTCGAAGGTAGGGTTAAAAATTTTAATATTAGTTCTATATAGGTATGGACCAATTTTTTAAAACGTTCTGGTCATTTTCGACCTATTTATAGGATGTTTTCGAGGTTTTATAAACTTTTATTTGATTTTATGCGAACAAAATTGTATTGGCCGAGCGCAGAAGAAATTCCTGAATATTTTACACGAAGTTCATCATAAGTTGTACTTAATGAAAAAAAAAAAAAAAGGTTTAGCGTAATGTTATAGGTTTTTTTTTATATGTACTTTAATTTCAAATTTTGAAGTTCAACATTAACGTTCACAACAAATTCAAATACAAATCAAACGACTAATGAAAAAAAAATGATAAAGCGGGACCGTAGATTTTGAAACGTTATCACTCGTCCGCGTGATATCTTTTCCTGCGCATATATTTCCCTATAGGGGGCGGAAGGATTTTCCAATACGAATCAGTTAAGAAATAAGAATTAGGATTCAAAACACGCCGCCGGGCGAATAATTTCAAGTTCGAAATGTATACGGGGTGTTACGGGATTTCCGTCAAACGCCGCGGTGAAAAAACAAACGATTATACGAACTAGGAAGAATAAAAATTCACTTTTCGAATATTATTTAACACCGAGAATTGATCGTCGACCGCCCGTCGGGAGTCGAATGCCGCGATTAAAAGTAACCCGAGTCTCGAGACCCGAGCCATTTTCCGTGTCGAATTTTATCAAAATCGTTTCGGCGGTTTAGCCGCTTTCAACGTTTATTTATTTATTCATTTTAATATCAATGATGGACTGACAATGACGATTGATTCTGTCTACGGTAATATTTTATTGTTGTCTTTAACGGTCTTGAAATGACCGGTCAAACGTTTCCATAAAGTATTTCTGTAGACTCCACCGTGATACTATTGCATAAATATACTACGTTATACAATTGCCGACCACTCATCGCGACATATAATATCAAAATTTGTGCGCAGTAGTAGTATAAATAAAGATATTGCATAAAGCGTTAAAATACTTCTATTATAATTGTATAGACTGTCCGTAACGCGATACGATACTGCCGTCGCCCGAAAAGTTGTTACAAAAGAAACAGGATTTATGCAGTAGTGATGTGTACGCGTAAAATACTTACTTGAAAAAATAAAAAACAAAAAACGAAAACCGGAGATTACGACAACAAACATAATACCGGCGCGGTAGCGTATACCATTAAACGTATTGGAATCATTATAAAAAAAAAAAAAAAAAAAAAAAAAATGAAATAAATAATTAAAACCGCAGACTGCAAACGGCAGGAGAATTTGTTTGCCGGCAGCGAGAAACGTTTTTCCGCCGTTCGTCAGGTTCCAGGTTATATTATTATTATTACGACAACGACGACGACATTTTCATGTAACCGAATCACAGCTGGATCGTTCAAGCGGCTTCGTTAGGTTAGGGTAAATATATTTTATTGAGTTTCCACAAAGAATAAACTGATTTTGAATGTTTATACACTTTCAAGAGGTATTATAAAAACGAATATAGCACACGTTCCAGGATACCCTCGCCAGTGTTCTACGTGCCCCTCTCTCCCCCCCCCGCCACTCGCACGGATAGCTGCCGAGTCGGTATTCCAATTATTCTTGCAGCGTTTTCAAATTCTTCCAAAGAAACATTATCAATTTTTCCGTAACCCCTAAGAAACTAAGTCACACGGGGTTCAGTGTCGGAACGATAAACTCTATTCCGGTTGTTCTCACGCTGGACCTACGGTTAGCAGGTGCCCCGTCCTGTTGAAAGTCCAAGTGTCTTGTCTTTCGGTTTGTGCGAATAACCAAAACTCGAACGTGTTCGGATATGAAAGTCCCGAGACGAGTCCCATGCACGAAAAATTAAAGCTACGGCCACACTGACCGATATTATGGTAGAGCGATGCTGGCGAGAGTCGATTGCATCGTCTAAATCAACGGTTCCTAAACTATTTCAGCCACGGAGACTTTTTAAAACAGTAGTTTCTCGTTGGGCCTCAAGAAATATTGAATATTAAGTTTTATCTGCCTGTGTTCTATGATGCATATTACACGCGATACGTATACGGGAGTAAGAATAATAAAATAAATAAAGGAAACAATAGTATTAAAAGAACTGGAAAAAATATTATTTATTATTTAAATCTACAAAATGAGAATGAAACTAGTTAAGATTATTGAAAAATTATACAACGTTACATGTTCGCGTTTTGAAGTGGGTCTTAATGTGAACAATGTGCCAGCTTTTTGCGACTAAATTTGTCAATGTCCGGTGTCACAAAAGTCAATTGAAAACGCATATCGTCTTCTGCGTCCAAACGTGCTCTACATTTGGTTTTTTTTAGCTGTATACATTGAAAAAACTGTTTCACGTAGATACGTAGTATAAAATGGCAGTAAGAACAATTTAGCTTTTGAACTTAATACCGAAAGATCTTCGCCTAACTGTGCCCAAAATTCAGAAATTGGTTCACTTTTAAATGATGCCAGATAATGGCTGTCTGAAATCATATCAATATGAATCTCGTGTTCTGCCGCATTAAGAACTGAAAATGGATCATTTATAATTTTATTTGTAAACGTATCGATGGATTAACACTTTCTTGTCGAGGGAGCCTTGTTGAAATATAAATGTTCGTTGTTTTACATAACAAACAATTATTAACCTATTCATTTTTTTTTTTTTATGGTGAAACGAACGGAGCCCTTGAGAAACAATTGCGGAACCGCTGGTCTAGACATCGTTCGTGTGAGTGGTGAGGTTAAATTATAGACAATTTCGTGAGAGTATCCCGGACAATATCATTTTTATAATAAATCTTACCGATTATAACAGTTTATAAACAATCAAAATCAGTCCGTTCTCTATGTAATTTATTCGACGCACGCGTAAAAAAATATTCCGCGATTCGTTTACGTGAAAATATCGTCGAAATAATATGATATTATTCTCGATCCCGACGGACGATGGAAAGAAACGTTCCTCGGTGTCGGAAAACAACAGCTCCGTCCGCCGTTTCCAGTCAGCGGTTATAATTATTTGCGGTAGGTTTTTTATATTTGCAAACGATTCCGGCGGTGTCTATGCGTTTAATAGTGTTACGGAGGTAACCTACAAAGTGAAGATTTTACATTTCGAAAAAAAAAAAAAAATAAATAAATAATAAAAGACGCAATTTACTGCGCGAAAATCTCGGTTTCGGCCAATAAATTGACAGTCGGTACACACTACTGCGTGTTCGCGGTATTCGCGCGCTGCGGTTTCAAGACTCGTCGACGAAACATAAATAGATAATGTTCGAAACTCCACACGCTCCACGCCTACGGCCGGCCTATATACTTATATATATATATTATATATAATAAAGTGCCGTACCTACTCGTCCGTCACGTCGTTAAAACTCGCCACACCGGCACGACGACGAATTTTTTTTTTTTTCAACTCTTATTAAAAAAAAAAACAAAAAAAAAAAATGTTAACCTGCAATAATACGCGTAAAATGCGGCACGGGATCCAAAGAACGTAATAATGTACTATTATGACGCGCCGGTTTCCAGTCGACATTATATTATAACGCATAACGACCGACTGCAATAATGTACAGGGTGATCCATATATATATATATATATATTCCGCTACGGTACACCATAATATTATCTCAAGGGGAGGGGGGGGTGGCCATTATTGAGTTTCTTTTTGGAATTTGCTTGTACTGCTCAATGATGCCGCCGCATACGCGCGACAGCAGAGCGGTTTTAAAATCGTACAATGTTCCAATATCGCGCGCCCTTACGTTCGATAGTGGAACCGTTGGATTTTTCTTTAACGGCCCATAATATTTATTATGTTCCCGTACCGCGCGGGTCGGCGGAGTTTTAATCGTGATAAATTTCCCCGTTACGGCACTTTTAGTTTTTACGACTTTTTCACCGGGAGATTATCGATCACCCTGTATACTACACTGCCCTTGACAACATCATATAATAAAATAATAAAACAAGACACTTACTTCTGATCAGCCTGCCGTCTTCGGACACGGCTCCGGAACTCGGCGTGTCTCGGTCCGAACACTCGTCTTTGGCGTGCTGGAGCATGTTCGCGGCCGCTGCTGCTGCCGCTGCCGCGGCGCCGGGCGTCGGAGGCGACACCGACATGCTGGCCGGCGAACAGGGACTCCTCCTCAGCGGATACGGAAACGACGACGCAGACTGTTGGTGGTGCTGTTGTTGTTGTTGCTGCTGCTGCTGCTGCTGCTGCTGTTGTTGATGCTGTTGATGTTGTTGTTGTTGTTGTTGTTGTTGGATCTGGTGTTGTTGTTGATGTTGTTGTTGCTGCTGCTGTTGTTGGTGTTGGTGTTGTTGTTGCGCCGAGAGGCTTTCAGCGTGCGCCACCGATTTGTCGTCCATCTTGTAGCATTTGGATGGCGGCGCGAATGCGGACGCGAAACCTTTGAGCCCGGCCGCGGCCGCTGCGGCGGCCGCGTGATGCTGATGCTGCTGGTGGTGCGGGTTCGGCGAACCGAGCGGCTGGAACACGCCCGCCGGCGAAAACGATATCCGCGGATCCAGGGCCGGGTGCAGAAACTGTGGCGGCAGATGGTGCAGGAGGTGCGCGGGCAGCCCCGAATAGCCCTCCATGAACCGGAACCCGAAGTTGGCGCCCTGGAACGGCAGATGTAGATGATGCTTGAGATCGTGCATCTGCTGACACACACAATAAGAACACACGATAGTTACGGTTTTTACATAATCTTTTTTTTTTTGTTGTTCTACGATAATAAATGAAATCTCTTCTTGTCAGATTTAGCAGCGATAACGAATTCGATTTACATGCTATCGGGAACGTTACGGTTTGGAACAGTTCAATCTAAAGTTGGGCTTTCATTTATTTTACTCCTTTAAATCAAAAGCGTATTTTAGGAGTGATCTCCTAGATCTGTATTTATGTATTTAGTGTATCGATCATAAGTATGTATGATTCATAAACTTATGTGCGACTTACGTTCATTTTTACATACTCGAATTGGCGTATTAGAGTGACTAACATAATATCGTTACGCACGATTCTATTCGAAAACAAAACGTTCCTGTCTATTGACAACGGAATTACTATATTCCTATAAATCGAATACCTTATATACCTATTAATCGAAAGAGCGTTTTTCAATAAATAAAATAATAAAGTGTGTACCTTTCGCGTGTAACTCATTTGAGTAAAACTCGTAATTTCGGAATAACGTACCGTCGTGTAAAAATTAGTTTCGACTGCAAATTTATGAGGAAAACTAGGCGTGAATAGACGTTGGTAAAAAAAAAAAAAAAAAAAAAACACAAAGACTTCGACGAAGTTAGATAGTTGAAATCGCGTTCTGGCGAACACTTTTACGGTAGTGTTTACAACAATATAAATTCCGGTGTTAAGTGATTTCGGATATTTTTTTTTTTTTTATTCCATCGCAACACAATAATAACCGGCTTATATGTATAAATAAGTCGGGTGTTTGCTCGGGGCGCGACGATTGTTCGTCTTCTCGAGTCGAACGACGAAACCCGCGGAACGACGACGACGACGACGACGACGGCGTTTTGCCACCTATAAAAAATATGTTACCCGAGTGTGTGCGTGTGTGCCGTATTATAATATTTCTGGCTACCGCGTTTCTCCGGAGAGTATAAAATAATACCTACGGCGGATATTTGAAATATCGAGGAGAGATTTCGGGGCGACGGCGTTGTAATCGCGTAATATGCAAACACGACGACGGCGCGCGTTCATCGATTTCGTGTCTATACGACACACGGGTATAGGGTGCGATGCACAATATAATAATAAAAAAAAATATAATCCGTGTAAATATTTGATTAAAATAATATACGACCGATCGCGTTTATTTTGTCTTTTTTTATTTAGATTCTTGAGCGTAGTATAGCGACGAGGAATGTCTACCGCTCGTTGCGTCCGCCTACTCCTCCGCTCGCCGCCCCGACGGCTTTTCTACCACAAGTCTCGTGTCGACGTCGTCGTCGTCGTCGACGCGTCCGGGTGGTTTCTGCTAGCGAATATTCCTACGGTAGTGTTTTCATAATAAATCGCTCGAAAACGGGAACAATTTAACAACGGCTTAAGGCTGCCGGTATTTTCGATTTTGTCATTTTTTTTTTTTTTTTTTTTTCGTAATTCGAATCCTAAAACATTTACCGGATATTTAAAATAGTAATTCTTTCTAGACGCGATGCGATTTTCAATATATTCTGACGGAGGTTTTTTTTTTTCCTTTTTCTTTTCGGTTGTCTTTGGGATTGATTTTATGTTAAAACTCGTTTTTAAGGCACGAGCGATTCTATTTATTTTGTAGCTACGACAATCAATACAATGGTCAGTCAAAACGTTTATCAAAACACATTTAACCGAACGTCGCTCAGAATCGTTTTTCGTTTGCAATAAATTTTTAAATTTGGGCCGAGATACGATACTGCAAATGGTTTTCCAATATACGATTGACGTGTTCCCCCCCGACCCCGCGGTTTGCGAACGATTTCCCAATAAAATTTTATCCCAATTCTAATTCGTTAAAATTCATAAAAATATACGATAATATATATTACGTGTAATACACGACTCGTAGGAAATATTAAACGTATTTTATACTATAAAAAAAAAAAAAAAAAAACCAATGCAGCGGCCATCAAACGGATTATATATTTTATTCAATTACATTTACGTACAAATAGTTTTCGTGTGTCTAAAAGTCGATAAATTCAAAATGTTCACACAAAAAAGCTATTGGCGGTTATTAATTGTATTATCGAAACACGTCGTAAATTCGATAAAATTAATATTAAATATTATTATATCGCACTAGCAGTCCCGCACGGCCTTGCCCTTGCCCTTGTGTTGCACGAAAAGAATATTAACATGTTGTTTTGTTTTTTTTTTTTTTTTAAATATTATAAAAATTTGTATTTAATTACCAAATTGTACGTACATTTGGGCGATAAATGTTGATAAAATAAAAATTTGGAACGAATGATTGAAATTTAACTGCAATATCTTATTGTTAACACGTTTTTGGTTTTGCCATATTTTGCCAACACGTGGCGATTCTATGGGCTGGGGACACGGGCGAGCACGCCACATACGGTTGCCCGTGGGAAAAAAACTAATTTTTTCCTAAATGTACACCCACTACATTAAGGGTTTGTCCCATTTACAAACATTTTTTTTTTTTTTTTTATCCGTATCATCTTAGGTAACTATAATCAACAATAAAATATTCCGAAATCCCCGTGTCGGCCAACGTTTACGGGCTGAATTTTGAGATAAAATGTGGCCCGCGGCGTTCTTCCTCCGTACGCAATATATTTCCTTGGCAAATTTTATCGAAATCGGTACCGACAAACATTTAATTTTTATATATCGGACGACGATCGTGTAATTCCGATCGTTTCGTGTAAAACCGTAGGAACGTACAATGAGAAAATAATTACTTGTACACAGTGTTGCGCGCAGATAACACAGCAATTATCTAGACGAAATGATTCGGTGAAAAATGTATTTAAACAAAACGACAGATAAAACTATATATATATATATATATATAAAAAAAAGTTGAACTAGATAAAAGATAAGATAACCTCGTAGACAAGAAAACCAGATAATTGTTACGTTTTCAATGACTTTCGCCAAATGTAAAAAAAACCTGCGAAATAGTAATTTCCGTGTACTCGTATCAATTTGATTGTGTATTACGATTTATTAATTTATGTTTGACGATGTCATCGTAATATTTATATTTACACCATAAATCATAATGCGCACGTTAAATAGATTTTCAACAGTCGCAGAAAACCGGACGAAAACCAAGTGAAATTAATTAATCCGATTGTCTGTATATAATCGCGGATTAGATTTTTTTTTTATTATTATTTATTTATCCGGACAAGATAAAAAAAAAAAAAAAAAAAAATACGAACATTTTTATCTAGATAACTCCGTATAACGCGCGAACGCTGTCTATACAATAAATTATAATTATTTCACCGCGACGGAAACGCGTACGTATAATAATCGGTTAATATTTCGTATTATTTAATATTTTACGACTGCAGTCGGTAAAACACGCGATTTATTACACACCTATAATATCCATCACCGTCCGTACAGATCGACAATTTTTTTTTTTTTTTTTTTTATATATATATGTATAAAAATATTTAACGCCCGTTGGTCGACACGACAGACCAATCGCGTTCGGAATTCGATTACACATATTCCGTTAATAAAATATTAAAATATTTATGTCAATACGAGTTTTAAATTTTTAATTTTTTTTTTTTTTTTCAATTTAACCGGTGGACGCCTTTCTTATTTTTTATTGTTATTATTATTTATTTTATTTTTTTTTTAATTTCATTACTTTAATCGCGATAATTTACGTTATTATTATAGGTTTTTTGCGTTCTGGCCGCCGACCCATTATAATTTTTTTTTTTTACAAGCTACCGTGGTGGTTTTACGCAAGCCCCGGCGTTTCATATTAATCGGCCATGAATTATTATTACACGACTATCCCGGTCGACGATAAAGATAGACAAATTTATCGACGCTATATAATAATATATAGCTTTATGAAATAATAAATATATATGTATATATAGAGAGAGAGATAGATAGATAGATAGATACTTTGCCCGGCGGCGATTTGTAATAAAGCACCCATTATAATATTTTCATTATTATTATTAATTCGTTTTAGAATATAAAAAAAAAAAAAAATCTAACGTGTACATAGAAATTACTACTGTTTTACGAGTAACGCAAAATGCAATTACCTTGATGGCTCTATACGAGTTACCTCCTGTGCGTATATAAATCTTTGCGAATCGTTATAAATCGGTTTTTAGAGTTTAACGTACGAATAGATTATAAAATAGACCAGGGCTGCACAGGCCTAGCTGAGCTCGATGGACCGCCGAGATTTTAATAATTTAGACCGCTGACCCGAAATGTTTCGATTTTTTTCATTTCTGTTTCAATTCAATACACGATTGGAATTGAATTGGCCGAACCAGGCCTACAATGATCTACTATTGTCCACGGGATAATTATATTTTAGATAGTGGACCGGTAAAAATATTGAACACGACTGACTGAAATCGCCCGATCCGGCCCTGTAACAGACCTATTCCAGAGTGCGGTTCACTGATTCGCGAGACCCCGTACACCGACAATGGTTCTGTTCAGCTCGGAAGAGTCCAATCCAAATTCTTGAGGCATGCTAGTTTAATATTAGGCATCCAATGTACCCCATGTGATACCTACACTCCTGTCGCAAATATTCTTGGCCTTGACTCTTTGGCCGACCGCAGACGGATCTGTTGGACAAGACTTTTCTGAGCGGTCTGTTGTCAAATGCTGTCTAATGTGACCCACCCGCTCAAATTACATTTAAAAAAAACGAGCCGGTGAGACGTTTAATGTCTATCGCCAATCACGGTCACACATTTCTTGTTTAATTTTATTTAATACTAGATGGTTTTTTACCCGGTGATCCAGAAGAGCATCCAGAGTGATTCTGATGACGATACTGACATTCCTCAGACCCGCCTGAATATATTTGTTAAATTTCAAGTAAATCGGGCATGCAGTTTACAAGATTATGCACTTCAAAAGACACGACTTTCAATTTTATTTATATAGAAGATAGATAGATAGATTATTGTTATATAATAATAGATATAGAAAAATCCCTCAGTGAAAGCATATTAAATTTTGACGTTGTTAATTTGGTGATATAATTTTTGTTTCGCGTTCATTTAGAGCCCGCAGAGACCAAATGTCTGCTACATTGTCTGCAAAATGATACTGTGACGGTCACTTGAATTTGTTTTGTAACCATAATAGTAACATAAATAAAAAATGTAAAAAACACATTGTTTTACAATCAGAATTTATCAAAAGTCCAGTACGCCGAGCTTTTTGTTTGGCACAATACGTTTATTGGTTAAATCCGGCCGCGATTGTTAAATTCGTCAGAGATTTCAAACGGACATAACGTTTGTTATCTATATAATTGTGGAATACATTTTGGCCCGGTAATATTGAATTGAGTCCCACAAAAATATCTATCGGTTGTTTGAATTGAGTCCCGTCAGCTAGAATAGCGTTATCCTGCAGGAGACACCGCGTATATTCTTCTAGTGTTCGTGTTCTTTAGATAGATCCAACTTCTAGATTTTTCGCCACCAGCTCCGGCCTAAATTGAATCTACATTCTTTAACTCTAACATCGGTCCAGATTTGTTTGATTGCATTGTGCATCCCGTTATTAAAATCCGCGTAGATTTCAAACTTGGCGACGGACAATAGTTTACGCTGTGTTTGTACAACGAGTTTCGACGATTGTATGTCGGAATTGTGAAACGTGGCAGTTAATTTTAAGAATTACGCCTCCCGGGCACGAACCTACGTCTCCGGGATCCAATGTGTTTACCGAAAACCGAGACCGATAAATAGTCTGACGTAGGCGCACCATGCCCTCTAATCACGGGTCTCGGTGCGACAATACCGCGGTAATTAATATACGTAACAATTTCGCGGTAGGGGCGGTGAAATGCATTTGCCCCGACGACGGCGTAGCTAGTTTACTCTCGTGACAGATAAACAAAAAAAAATTAAAATTAAACAAATGTTAGCCGGTTATAACACGTTACTACGATGACACGCCGTTATTATATACGAATAACTGATTGATTAACTCTATGCATATTACGTACATGTAATCGTAAATTAAAATTAAAAACAACAGGATGTAACGTATGTTGTAATTCGACGTTGAAATATATATACGAGGTGTGACAATAAAATAACGAGACTTTTTGAATAAAAGTTGTTTATTTTAAAAATGTTTTAATTTAATGATTATCACCTTCAAAGTACCTTCCCTCAGCATCAATACACTGTTGCATACGTCGCTGCCATTCTTGAAAACAGTGTTGCCAATTGCTTTCATTCAGCCCTTTTAGAAGTTTTGCCGTTTTCATTTTTACGTCATCAACTGTTTGAAAATGGGAAAAGAAATAAGAAGGAAATAAGAAGAAGTCACAAGGAGCAAGATCTGGCGAGTACGGGGGATGTTGAAGTACAGACATTTTTTTTTCAGTTAAAAAACATTGAATTGAAAATGCACTGTGAGCTGGAGCATTGTCTTGGTGAAGAACCCAGCCATTTTTCCATAGATCTGGTCGCTTCTTTCTGACACTTTCTCTTAATTTAATTAATACCTCTTTATAATAATATTGATTAATTAATTTTGTCGATTTTTTCAACGTTTTCGTTTGTTGAAGACGTGGTAGGACAGTCCAGAACGATCATCGTCTTCGACGTCCTCCCTTCCACTACAAAACCGTTTGTGCCATTCAAAAACACGAGCTCTTGATAAACATTGTTCACCATAAACTTCACATA
Source organism: Tuberolachnus salignus (assembly GCA_956483605.1). Classification (NCBI taxonomy): domain Eukaryota; kingdom Metazoa; phylum Arthropoda; class Insecta; order Hemiptera; family Aphididae; genus Tuberolachnus; species Tuberolachnus salignus. The sequence continues at coordinate 34,435,240 of OY101435.1, read as the reverse complement.
ACATACGAAACGATTCCGCGGCAGTTTTTTTTAATTTAACAAGAAATTTAATGTTAACACATGTTGTTCGATTTTCATATCTAACATTTTTCGGCAGTATAGTCGAACTCGCACTAATAACAAGGCTACTAACGTATAAGAAAATGAATCGATGCCATCAGTGTTCATAGTACTTTTAGATAAGTGTTTTCTAATCATATTTCAATAATCGTTTTATAGATAACGTTAATAGTTTAGGTTATATTCAAAAAGTCTCGTTATTTTATTGTCACACCTCGTATATATATATATATATATATGTGTACAATTATTGGGAACAATGTGCGCGTAACAAATAACGATAACCGTTTGCACTCGGCAGCTACTGAAAAAGGACCGACTTTCACGATTTGCGACTCCAATACGAGACGGTGTTAAGTTCCGTTTGTACCCGCCGGCAATGCTCTCAACAATATCGTAATTTATTTCACGGCGTTTTCTCGTGTAAACACCGCCGTGGTAATTTTTTTATACTACGGACAAGAAGAGAACTTTAGAGAGACGTCTAAAACCGTCCAAAATCGAAAACGAACAGAAATCGTTATATCGCGAATATTGCCTCGGCAATGGCAATTATTATTATTCTGTGAAAATTTCGGATCCCTACGGATGTGTTTTTTTTTTTTAACCAAATTACAACCAAATGAAAAAAAAATCGAAAATAATGTCGCAAACTTTCTAACCGTAAATTTTCCGACGTTCTTCCCAATTATTAAAAAAAAGCACACCGAAAATCGTAAAAATAAATTTATCGAAATGCTCTCGGAGAAGCATATGCCACGCTTGAAAACCGGAGCAGGAAAAAAGTAGTTTACGGGCAGAAAAAAAAAAAAAAAAAAACACATCGTAGTAAAACCAATCGCCGCTTCACTCGGAATCTAAAATGTAATATTTCAAAAATCGTTTTACCGGGGTTTACTAATAAAAATAATCAATCACAACGGATAAAATATGCCGTAGGGAAAAACGGATCGGACTACCGGTTGTATCCGATGTTGTTACAGGCGTGACCGAGGGAAGCCATGCGCGGAATATTTCAACGTATCAATTATCGCAAATCTAAAAAACCTGAATTGTACACGGGGATTCGCCGGTAGCTCGGTGGATATTAAAATATTCAAATTGGATCTCGGATTAATGGACGATTTCGAAATTTTTCTCTTGCTGATTTCCCCTAAACACCCCCCCCCCACGGCACTGTCCTAGCTAGGACTCCTCGATTTTAGGGGAGAAATTTTAGATGGTTTTTTTTTTTTTTTAAATTTCTTTAGACTTATTATAATTGCCGTACGAATAAAATAAAAACGTCTATTTATTGATATTATTTTACGTTACTGATCCGGCTATTATTTTGTTCGGCTTATAAAATTCCGATTTTCCGCCCGAAGGTTTTTCAGGTTTTTCAAATGAAATAATTTTTTTTTCAAAAAAAAATATTGTCTTTATAAACAATTTTTGCGGTTCGTAAAACGTTCAGATTATCTCACGGAGCACCGTCACAAAATATGCGGATTTTACTTGCTTACGGACTTTACTTGCAAAACAGTAAAAATTGTCTAGATTTTCTATTTTGTTTATTTATCGACTTTATAGGTTATAAAACTTTGGGTTCCACGGGGAGGGGAGTGACGGAACACGACTTGCACTACTAACAGACTACTCTGCTCAGAATCGTTTTGTGCATAACTATTCTAAAAAAAAAAAAATGTATAATCGAATATTTATATCGCACGTCGACAACGATCGGCCCCGGGGCGCCGACGATAATAGTTAACGGCGCGGTCACCGATTTCGATTGAACGTCGAACCGAATTTCGAACGACCGGCCATAACCGTTTTTTTTTTTTTTTTTTTTTTGTGTTTTTTGATTTGTTATTTTTTTTTTTTTTTTCCAAAAAATCCGGCGCGCGTTCCTATATTATTATTATTATTATATTGCCGATCGGAAACGATCAACGGCGGGTTGTCGGCCGAGGCGACTTTATTCGTCGGCCGCGTGCGGAAAACGGGTGACGGCGGCGGCGGCGGCGGCGGGTCACATACGCACAAGTGGACAAGATTGATTACACCGCGCGGAATATCGTGTAGGAAGGATAGAAAAAAAAGAGAAAAAAAAAGAAAGAAAGAAAGAAAGAAAGAGAAAAAAAAAACCAGAAGGAAGATGTCGTGCCGGCGATAGCGGGAACGCGCGCGGGTTAGCGGCGTAGCGTGTAGCGAGTGTGGCGACGGCGGCGGCGGCGGCGGCGAAAGTGAACGCGAGCGGAGTATTTATTTATTTATTTATTTTTTTTTTTTTTTTTTTAACGGAAAGATTTACGGATTGTCGACGAGATAAAAATGCCACAACAAATGGCCGCGCGCATACCGCGTCATCGCAGACCGAATAACTATTTGTATGGAAATAACACGAATGTTGTTTACATAAAACATAATAATATACGCGAGCGCGGCGCACGCATGGTTTTCGTCGCGGCCTCTCCCGCAAAGCGGTAGCGGTAACTGGATAAATCCTCGTGGATTTGTACCGCCGCGCCGCCCCGTCGCAGTTCGCTCCGAGCAATATCCCGGCGAGGGTCGCGTTACAATACGTTTATATATATATATATATATGTATATACGTATAGATTACCGGTATGCATGCATAGTTTTATAGATGATGGTATAGACGTTTTATAGATAATACAACGTTTTCGAGGCCCGGCACCCGGAGACAACGGGTTTAGCCTATTATTATTACGAACCGTACGGTTTGTTTATTATCAGCGAAATATTATAACGGGCCGTAAATTGTAAATCAAACGATATTTTATAATGCGTGTATTCTTCGCGATTAATTTATACATTTTTTTTTTTTTTTTTTTTTTTTATCACCGCTAATGCATCATAACTTCGTCCGAATTAATGCAAGCATTTAAAGATGCCGTGGATTTCAATGGATTTCAGTGGACTTACTGCCTGTGTGTAGTTTTTTTTTGGCGTTTTTCTAATTTGAAGATTATTTCAAATCAATAGATTAATATCGTCCAGTAGGTGGGCCCCTGATCCTCGTGGGTCCTGGGAAAATGCCCGTAATATTCTCGCCAGGGCCTTAGTTGTATAGTCTTTCGGGCCCCCAGTACGGGGACTCGTTAAAATTTCAATAATTTACGGTAAATCCGACGACTAGAAGTTATTATGGAAAATCAACCGAAATAGACCCGCGGGATTTTTAATATCCGATACATTTATTATATCGTATCGTTTCGTTCGTTTTGTTTTATATTATTGACATTTTCGAACCGTTAATAAACTTTTTATAGCGTACCAACGAAGAATTAGAATTGAAAACAAAATTAATTACACGCAAATGCAAATCGGGTTTATTCGAAAACACGCGTCACGAAATGTTACATTTGAAAACTATATAATATATTGTTCGACATTTCAAAAATACTATTGTAAAATTCCACCCCGCTTGAATTGTTCAACTCGATTTACGCGAAAAGTATTTGCAGACAATTTATAAAGATATTCAAGTAAATTGGGAAATTCGCTCCAAAGACGTGGCCAAAGATCAACGACAGACCAAAAACGATTAAACTCACTTGCTTTTACGTAATTTTTTTTTTTTTTTTATCAATCCGTAGATTGGTTGAATGATGTAAAGTTCCTTCACTTTTTTTTTTATCCATTGAAACTTCTTTAAATTTTGTATAGGATCTATATCCCTAGATCTAACATAATTTGCTTCATATAAGACAGCCTGAGTCTTCCTCTTCCTGGTTTTCCTTCAATTTTTCCTTCAATTATTGATGTTATCCATGTATTATTTCATAAGAGGTTTCCTATCCATTTCGTTCTATTATTCATATTATTATTTGTTTCTATTATTTTTTTTTAACGGCTTTCAGAATTGTCTATGACTCTTGATCCATACAATGCTACACACTATACCATTGTTTTTATACCAAGTATTTTTCTGATATTGATGTTTAACGTTTTAGTGGTGAATAGTTTTTTTATTTTTAAAGAATGCCTGTTTATATATGTATTAATAGCTTGCGCTATTATATAGCTTATATCTGTGGTATTTTTTCCGTCATTTGTAATTTTGCTTCTAAGGTATGTAAACCTATTCAAGTTTCCAGTTTGATATTGTCTATTGTTATATTAGTGTATTTTATGTATAGTGAACGCATTTTGCTTCAACAATACATTAGATATTTATAAGCATTTGAAGTTTCGCAGATTTTGTTTAGTTTTTACTTTGTTTTGTGTAAATAAAATTGTTTTAGTCGAGCGAAAATGCTCGAGTGTTTTCTCGAGGTTCATCGTAAGTTGTACATGGTAGTGAAAAACATTTGTCTATAAGCGTTTAAAGTTTAAATTCGTATCACTGTTTTCCAATTTATGCGAATAAAACTATATTGGACCGATAAAATTAGACAACAATTTTGACGACGCAAAAAACACGGAGAATTATAATTTATTTTATAGTTACAAATCAATACAATTTTGCCGGGCATGGCTCACGATCGTTTTTCGTTAGCTATTCTTTATCATTGCGTACAGATATAAATTTAATTCCCCTCCATGTCCTACCTTCCCAACTTTGAACCTACAACAGTGGCCCGCCCATGGTGCGAATTGTCTGTCTTTTTTCCCCCTGGTAATGTATGCGGATAAACCCAAACTGATCGGCTTGATTTTTAACAAAAAAAAAAAAAAAAAAATCACAAACTTTAAATTTAATAATTTTCACGCGGCAGAGGACGGGACACGGCGTACTCGGGGTCCGTATTTATATTGTGATATTATTTCTGTGCTTACACCATTGGTACGGTTATTTGGATTTCACTTGCGTTATATAATTGAAACAATGAATTAATGTTAAGGAGGTGATAAATAATAATGTGAAATTAACAAAAAACGAATTACTGTCCGTTCGTTCTGTTTTATTATTGTTCGTACAAATTACGCGTATTTCGCATTTAAAGTGTAAGTACGGTACGGATGAAAGATATATTTTTTTTTTTTACAAAAATTAAAATCAAAACGATAAAAGCTCGGCTAAAGTCTTAGTATTTTTAGGTTTTTAGCGGTTGGGTGGGGTGGGTGGTGAATTATATCCGTTAACACACGACCCATTTGTATTAGTATATTATATTGTTAATATATTATTAATGATAATAGTTTATCGTGTGCGTACTACACGTTTTTATACTATCTACCGTTATTATTCAAACGTCATTTGCGGGCAATAAAATATAATAATATTACTTATATTATTATCTTTTATTTATTTAAAATTATATAGATCTATATAATAATCCGTGTCATCTATGCGCTATTACAGTGTGTTTTCAACGCCGGTAAATTATTCACTGTTGTTAGGCGCACTCGTCGCCGTCGTCGTCGTCGTCGTCGTCGTCGTCGTCGTCGTCGTCGTCGGGCATGCCTTATAATCTACACCAATACTTTGTTAAAACGTCCACACGAGTCCCCCTCGCCTCCGCCCCACTCGTACGTACGCCTAATGAATTATTAAAATTAAACTCGTACTAAATTATTACTAATAACAATATACTCGTATGCTACTTGTATACGATCGTGTGATTGGATATTATCGATCCGCATACGTCCGCACTGTACGTTTACGGCTATTTTATTGCGGTAATCCGGTTTAAAAAACAATCGTAGATTTTAACCTACGCATTTTCACGGCGAATTTCCCGCCGTTAGCCTACTCTAGACGCGGAAACATTTTCAAAACATTCTTCCGGCGATTTTCCAACTATTTCAATGGGCGTTTTAAATTTCCGAGTATTCCTAGTATCTATTTGGTTGTACTCGGATAGGAAAAACGAAATTTCCGCCATTAGCTTCCTATAGACGCGGAAAAATTGTTAAAACGTTCTTCCAGCAATTTTCGAGCTATTTCAATGGACGTTTTAAATTCCCGAGTATTCCTAGTATCTATTTGGTTGTACGCGGATAGGAAAAACGGTTAAAAAATTTACCCGAGATACACCGTGAGTTTTACTTGTCGACAAAACAGAAAACAATTGAGCGTATTGTAAACTTTTTATTTTTTTATTATGTTTACAATCGTGTTTTAAGTTCAAATTCGCTGTAAATATATTGTCTGATTTATGCGAATAAAACATTTTTGTACCCATAAAAATTCACGATAATTCGAGACAAAAAAAACACGGACATTTATATTATAGTTGGAAATTAATACGATTTTCAATTATAATTTATCAAAACGTTTGATAAACAATGATAAATCGTCGCGTACGGATAAAAATTTAATTTTCCTCTAAGTTTTTGTTCATTGTGTTCGTTTGTTATTCATTATTATATTATATGTATCTAATCAAGAGTTTAAATACCAATATTCTATAGTGTCTTGTGTTCTGAGCGTGGTGAGGAATAAATTATTTTTGGTTTTACTATGATGGCGTGTGTTAATTTTTCCGTCCGTTACCAGAAGTCTCGCTCCGATCGTCCACATCACAGGCGGTGCATCAACGGTTTCTGTTATTTTCGATTTTATTATTTTTATTACATTTTTTTTTTTTTTTTTTTTTCGTATTTAAAGCTATTTGGTTATAATTGTCGACTTTCTTTTGGTTTCATGTGGTAACATTTTACGGCTTTTCGATTATGTTTGAAAATCCCTCGCGATGTTCGAATTGTGTTCCCCAAGGGTAATATAAAAACGATCGAAAGTCCTATGATTTGTTTTTTTTTTTTTTTTTTTTTTTTTTTTTTTTTTTTTTTTTTTTTTTTTTTTTTTTTATTGCTATTATTTCAAAAGCGCGTTTAGATACATTTTCGGTATTATATATAACCTGATTACGTTTACTGCAATATCTGTGCCAAAATGATTATTCAAACGAAATTCAATTTATTTTCTATATATTGCAGGTACCTGCCGGTCGTTAATAATTATATTATAGTAATCGGTACAGTATTCAATAATAGGTACGTTACACATGTTTTTAATTCGATTTAGAGCTCAACAAGTTCTTAAATGTACTCGAAACGTAAAGTACTAACCTATACTGCTGTAATGTAATAACGTTGACTTAATTTTTTATTATTTTTTTTTTTAAGTTTATCCGCAGTAATAATAAAGATATACATTGCGTGCGTCCCATATACGAATACTGTACAAGATTGTATAATAACATTACCGATAGTATTGTAATTGTTTAGAGTTCTGTTATAAAAAATACATGTTATCGTGCCACTACACCTACGTAGTTATTTGTAGTTTATTGTGACGGTAGTATTTTTATAGTATTTACCTGACTGAACGGTCTGTGTAATCTGATGTCTGGTAAATTCGTCGGTGCCGGAAAGTTTACTATGGACGACGACGGGCTCGGGCTCTGCGAGTACTGCGAATGTTCCATCTGAAAAATCGAAAAGTCGCAAAATGAATATGTAAAAATTAAAATTTTTTTTTTAGTAATCTTAGGCGTTAGAGGTGGAGTGTGGCCGGGCGTTTTGTCGAGGACGGATTTACGCAAAATGCACGTCCGTAACAATCAGTTAGTTTTTTTTTTTTTTTAATTTATCGGAGACTACCCGACGCTTTATTTTTCTAGAAAACACTTCAGCAATTAAAACAATTCACGTGTACAAACGATTTTCATGTTGGTAAACGTGTCAAGTGTAATATTAACTGTTGGTAAACGTGTTAAGTGTAATAATAATTGTTTTAGAAAACACTCGAGCTATTAAAACCGTTCTAATAAAACAATTTCACACGTACAATCGATGTTCACGTTGGCAAACTAGTTAAGTGTAAATATTAATTGTTGGTAAACGTGTGCGTGTTAAGTGTAATATTAGCTAATATATTTCTCGTAAAATCGTCGTTAAAATATTATTCTACAATACCACGCGACAATATTTATATAACAATATTACACTAAAATGGAATATGTTTTTATTATATTATACATCGTTATTACACGTAATAAATAATTAACAAAAAAGTAACTATGAGTCGCGTCGCGTCAAGCGTACAATATCGTTTACGTAGAAATCTGAATTATTCAAACTATTTCGATAGCAAATTCACTCGTATAACGTTTAACTTATTATATTGACCGAATCTCTTGCACTCTTATCCCAAATCACCTTCTCAAGTTCCCCATCCCTCGCTTCATTCGTCCGTCTGTCCCTCTCCGTACGCTCTTAAGCACTCGCCGGATGACTTTCTCGGGAATTCCCGTACCATCCGGCTCGAGCGTACCGTTCGATAAAGACTAAAGACCGTATTTTTTTTTTTTTTTTTTTGTTCTCCTTTCACTTCGCGGCACCCAAATATTTTTCACTTCTTCAAAGGGGCTTTGGCAATTCTGTTCAATCGTGTATTATTATTAAGTTCGCTTTTTTTCCGGGCTTGACCCGTCGATTTCAAATTTGTTAACACCGTTATGGTTACTACCGATCGTCGATCAGCACATTATAAATAGGTACGTCATCTTTTGATAATAAATAAAACAAAAAAAAAAAAAAAAAAAAACAATGTAAAATTAATATTTGTAAATCTCATTTGTTTGAAGAACTTTGCAGATTAAGAATGATATTGGTATACTAGTCGAATAAATGTGTACGTCGGTGTGAAATATATTATTAACAATGCCGAAAGATTATAATTTTAAACCTTGAACTTTTAACTAATACATGAACAACGTTTTATCATAAAAAATAAATTAAAAAAAAAAAAAAAACAATATTGACATTGAACACACAGCGCAAGTAATAGACCAATTGAGTGTTTGTTGTTGGTTTATTTATTATTATTATTATTATTATTTTTTTTTTTTATAATTATTTCAACAGTTTGTCGACATGAATGTCCGACGAAAGTAGTAATATAGTAACAAACATCATGGATATCCCTCCATCCGTTAAAAACGTGTTCTCCGTGCTCCGCCGGTTATCTATCCAAAAAAGACTATCAAATAAAAAATAATTAGGTACACGCGTCCATAAGAAAAAAAAAAAAAAAAAAATCGAACCGATTAGAATTACGCCGATTAAATATCCTTAGAAAAAGTATCGCAAGCGTAATATACGGTAGCGTTGTTATTGTACTGTTATAAACGAGGGGATCTCTCTATAGACACTTAATTCGACCCGGTAATATGGTCGAACGTGCACAATTATTGCGAATGTGTAAGTAGGTACGTAATAGAAATTGAAAAAAAAAAAACAAATTAAATTATAATAATAAGCGTATTATCAACATTACATAGATCCGCGGCAGTTAAAATCCCACTTTATGGTTTCATTGACTCGTGAATATAATATCACGATGTGTATTTTTATTTTTTTTTTATTTTATAACTTTAGTTCCAAAAGCGGAAGTGTAGATGACGCTCTTCAAGGTATATCAAATACGTGTGTTGCAGGATCGTTATTTTTTAGATTCCAATTACGATAGAGTATATCTACGCCGCTTGGCTCGTTATACGGGAGTTGCAGACAGTAGAAAATAATCGCGTAAAACGGGCCAAAAGTCGGACGAAACCGCCGGCACTCGGGCGCGTCATTAACCGCTCTACTCAAACGCGACCCAAGCAATTTTCACTATTGCACAAATCTCGTTTTTCTATAGGTAACACAGCGACCGATTCAAAATCCGTTTTCTAAACACAAATCGGTCTGTCCCGAGCCCCGCGATTTTACGGTCCGATTTATTGGGCTAACACGCGAGCTGAAAAGTCCCGGGCCCAAAATATAGATGACGCTAGTGTTTTGGAATTCACCTCATTTTTAGTCGGCACTGATTTGCGTAGGAAAGCTGTTAACATTGCATGACAATCCGTTCATTAGTGTGTGAGTTATTGTGCTGACAATGAACGCTACTTTTGTTATTTTCAAAATAACGGATCAAAAAACAATTTCGTGTTTTAATTTTGCATTGCTACTTGACCGGGGGAAAAAATACCGTTCAAGCGAAGAAATGGCTTGAAAAGTGTTACGGGGACTCCGCTCCGTCAGAAACAAAACTAAAACGTTGGTATGCTGACTTCAAAACGTGGTCGTAGAGACCGTAAAAATCTGTCCTCTTAAATGGATATCGGGCAATACAAATGTAGACAAATCGTTTATCTAAAGGTTCGTTAACGGTTAAAAATTAAAATTAAAATTGTAGAAAATCGGAAGAAAATGTGTAAAACTTGTTCCGCACACCGGAGAACGAAAATATATCGCTATTGCAAGTGCCGCAATATATTCTATTAAATATTTACGTATAAATACGATTGTATTGTATTATTGTATAATTGTATAAATACAATTATTGTATTTACGCGAACGATTCCGTCAATGCGGAACGTTCGGATAAAAAAATTAAATCTACAAATCTATTATCGAGAATAATATCGCACGCGATACCGATAAAAAAAAAAAAAAAACTAAATATATTATGTGTACATTATATGTCGCCGAATCGTTTTAAAAGTTGTGGAAAATGTACGTGAAATTATAAAACGAATTCGGGTGATTGTTAGTTTATTATTATTGTTCGTGAGATATTTTCGTTCAACCGTTCGAGAAGTCTTACTAAACGGCGTTGAAATCGCAATACAATAATTTATAATGATGTATAATAATTTACACCCGACGGTTAGTATTATTTCGAACGACTAAAAAAAAAATAAAAAAAAAAATACGTCAACCGTTTGGCGAGTTGGTATTACGTTAAAAATTATCGGTATCTACTTCCAAAGTCCCACCGATTTCTTTATACGTTAAAGAATTACTAATATTAATATTGTTATAATGTCAACGATTTCGAAAAGAATTATAAATACTATCGTTTTCTACGCGTTACTGTCCGTCCGATCGTTCTCGACGGAACGTTTCACCACTTACAAATCGTTTGTTTTTTTTCTCTATCTTTTTTTTTTTTATTACGCTCAAAACGTATTGGTTTCCGCCAACGATTGAAACGATTTTAAACGTGAAAAATTCAAATTTTCCACTGTCCAACGCGCAAATACGTAACGCACGAAAACGTATATATTACAATTAGCGTGTCACTAATAGATAGCTAACGCCGCGCGATAGGTATTATTTCTAGTAATTCATAGGCCCGTTTTTTTGCCGAATATTACGTATTTAAACCTAACGGTTTACCGTTGAAAATATTATTGACGTGGTTAATTGCAACGCGACATTCGTTTTTTAATCGCCCTTAAATCGCTCAATAATCGAAATCGAAACTGTGGCGGAATTCGTTGCAACGCGCAAATTAATGAAATTAGTTAATCGGGGAGGGAGCGACAGCTTTATTGCCGTACCAGAGAAGGGTCTTTAAAAAAAAAAAAAAAACTCCCCCCCCGTAAGATTCTCATAATAAATATTTATAAATCACGGTAATCTCGTATTTATTGTACTTGTGCAAAATTCGATTGTACCGACGCAAATTGAGGTGTGCTCAAATCAACTCTAGTTGCAGCAAGATTTAACAGAATAAATAAATAAATAAATCGGTACTATTTCATCGGCGAGATAGCTATGTATTGTTTTTTTTTCTTCTTCTTCTTATAATATTAAACAGTGATTAGTATTAGCTGTTTTTTTTTTTTTTAATTAAAAACTTAAAGGTTTATACAAAAAAAAAAAAAATATGTAATAAATCACAATCTATTTTCTTATATATTTTTTATTTATTTGTTTATTTATTTTTTTGTCGGTCGTTTAATTTAAAACGATTATCGAGATTATCTTAACGCGCCCCTGTCGTGTTACGGCAAATAATTAATTGAAATCTAAAAGTCGGTATTTGTGTTTAAAACCAATTCGGTACGAAATATTTTATTTTATTTTGTTCTGCGATTTTATGTATCAATAGGCGTGAATTAAATCGACTAGAATAAAAAATAAATGCTATGATATTCCTGAAAGGCGAGAAGGACTCGGTTAAATAAACCCGAAATCCTTTAGTTAAATGTTAACAAAAAAATTAGTTTAACTCGTCGAGGTTACATGAAAAATCTAAAATAATTAACTTTTTTTAAAAAGCCCTCGCGCCCGTGGAATTTTTTTTTTTTTTTTTTAAATCGTAATTATCAACATTAAATACCTCTATACAATAATAATATCTATCTGGCTTTCTAGAAGTCATGCGAACTTTTTATTTTTATTTTCGTGCGCACATCGCGATAGCAGTGCAACACTTATACCAATACTATAAAAATATCTACCTGGACGTGGATATTATTTTACTACTCGATTATCGAATACCTATAATAATTTTATTGCTCCAATAAAGCAATTACTTGCCGTTTTTAGATGCCGGAGTCAAGTTAATAAAAAATAATTGTAAACAAATATAGATAGTTCGGGAGACGGACAAAAAAAAAAAAACGCAATTGAGTATTGGGGCATCGGGGGGGGGGGCAAGGGGCGGGGTCTAATCACAAAAATGTACAACACTTGTAATAATAGTACTTAGGGGGTCCGGGTAATATTTTGGTTATATAGTCGACATAATAAAAACGAAAAATACCCGAGTCTAGTAATTTCGCACTTAATATATATATACTTAATATACATATATATATTGTGTCGTGTTATTCCATTTAGTGCGACCGTACCGTAATAATATATAATAACTGTAATACAATAAACCAATAAATGCGTAAATAATAATATATAATGTATAATTTGGCGCGTTTGAACGTACAACCAGAGAAAAATCGGTTTCGAAATCCGTTACAAAGTATTGACGGAAATACGGGGGCCTCGGGATCACCACGGCCGTGTTCGCATACGTATCGCGTAAATATATTAATACGTACGAAACTTAAGGGACGAAATTGTATCCGGAGAAGACTCGTACGGGAGAATACTCTAGACACGACGGTCGGAATGGTTAATTATCACCGGGTAATAAATCCGTAATAAACGAATATAAATTTTTTTTTTTTTTTTTTACCGTTTTAAACGTCGTTGGGAAAAGTGTTTTTTTTTTTGTTTTTTTTTTTGTTACCTTTGCGTGTGAATTATTACGTCGGACGGACGATGGCGGAGAAGGCGACGTCGGTGGCGACAAGGGCTGCAGCGTGCGGCCGTTCCGAGATTTCCCGGCCGGGAAATCGCTATCCGGAAGAAAATCGGGCGCTCGCGCCAAGACAACGGCCGCGCGGCTTTACCGCACGAATAGATAATAACTAATTACAAAAATTAATGTACGGCCCGACGAGATTGTTTTTTTTTTTTTTCTTTTTTTTTTTTTTTTTTTTTTTTTTTACTCTTAATCAAATCGTTACGCGGGTAAAATATCTGTCAATTACACGACCGGACCCTGACGGTCGACTGGCCCGGCGGTTACGACAACGACGACGGGGCGACAGCGCGTGGTCACGTGCGGTAGACACGGAACGGCTGCGGCTGCACCAGGGACGGATATCGGACGCGTACTGAGCTCCGGCGGTCGTCGTAGTCGTCGTCGTCGTCGTCGCGTTATCACAAAACGCGCGCGCGGAAATGATCGTAGTGTCGTAGCGGGTGTCTCGGCTGCGGCGGCGGCGGCGGCGGCGGCGGCGGGCAGTCGCGCGGCAGTAGCGTTACGGTACGGTACGGTCGTGGCGCGTGAACATGCGCGCGCGCTCCCGAGCGTGCAGTGCGTCTCTGCACAACAATAACAAGCGGACGGCCGGCGGCCGAGGGCGAGCGAGACGACGAGGTGGGAATGTTCGACGGCCGTGTGTGTGTGTGTGTGTGTGTGTGTGTGTGTGTGTAAGCCTGTCCGAAGAGCAGTACTTTCTGACCGCGAGCGGTGAAGTGTGGACGCGACGACGGAAGGATCTACCGCGGCTATTATACCGCTACTACCGCGGCTACTACTACCACTTATACCACTACTACTACTACTACTACTACTACTACTACTACTACTACTACTAATACTACTACTACTACTACTACTACTACTAATACTACTACAACTACAACTACTACTACTACTACTACTATTACTACCATAGTACTGCCGTATAGTACTGTAATAATACCGTACCGTACTATAATAATGCGGCCGCCACCGTCGGGACTACGACTCGCCCAGGCGTCGTGCGCGCGCGAACCGAAACGAGGGGCGGCCGTGCCGGAGTGTCCGCCGGCCAGTCCCACGACGTCGAGTCCACACCCGCCCACAGGCCGCCGGCGCGGTCTCGCATTCGCCGCGCTCGCGGTTTGCGCATTTTCGCGCCGCGCCGCCGGATGCTGACGTGTCGCCCGCCGGTACACACTCCTGTAGCCGCCGCACGGCGAAGCGCATACCCGCGCGGGGCTCGCCCAAACGGCGACAGAAAACGAAAAAAGAAAAATATATATATTTTACGAATAGAGTTTAGACGCGAAAAGATTGGCAAATCTAGAAAGAATAAAAAATAGTGGACGATTGTGCGATTGTCGAAAACGATTTATTACGGTTCTATATGTCGGTGATAACACGTGTGTTTTACTTGCGACAGACGTTTCGAGTATCTAATAACACCGTCCCAATAGAAACAATTATAAACGAGAGGTAAAGGTAAAAAATAAATAAATAACAGAGGAGTTCCGTCCCCCTGTGCCTCCCATTTACCCCCCTCCCCCCCGTCGATTCGAGTACTGCGTGTTATAAAAGCACGGACTTTAAGTGCAATAACTGAGTGCATGTGACGATGACGGCATAATATAACGTGTATTCGTGCAAAAATAAGAGAAATAATAAGAGAGATTGTATTACGATTTATCAAATAAATAATGAAGACGGTGTATAAGTATTATTCCGTTAGTTTTTACAAGAATAATATATTAATATTTCTTTGTTGTTATTATTTTTTGCATTAAAGTTCTACAATATAATGCAATTTGTAATAACTATTGTTATTGCACATGAACTTTTAAACTTTATATACCGCATTACGCTGCTCGACAAAACGGTTGTTGTTTTTTTTCCCCATCTCAAATAGATCACATGGGCGTATACGAATACGCCATGGTCGTTATGTATTTTTTTTTTTTTATTCTTTAGAAAAGAATAAAAAAAATACCGCACTAGTGATGCCGCCGTAGTTTATTCGCAATAAAAAGTTTCCACCGGAGAAAACGAACGCGTCAAGCGCACTACGTGTATCTTTGATAATTTTGCGATATGTTCCAATAATTATTTTTTACGGTGAAAACCGTTCGTTTAAACAAACCGATTTTACAACGAGTCTACGATCTCAGCGGCACAACCGTGTAAAAAAAAAACTCAAAACTACTACCGATGGTCAGTGTAAATATATATATTATTTTATTCCATGTGCGCAACATAATCAAATGGTGGCTAATTTAATGACTCAATTGACTTGAGATTATATAAAACTCAAAAAAAAAAAAAAAACGAAATTATTTCGACGTTATTTTAATGTCGGTTTACTGATTTCTGTGACCCCGGCGATGCGGTAACGCTGACGCGATTCGTCGACATATCACGTCTAACCTTTATGAACGAATTTAAGGAAAACAATATGCGTTTATCTTCTGAATAAAAAATGATTTTTAACGGTTAGGTTTGCGTTCTTTTTTTTTTGATTTTAGAAGATTCGGAGATTTGCGAAATAATACCTTTGCCCCCCCTTCCGCTTCCTATCGCAGTCACGCCACTGGTCTATCGAATGGCTCCTTAAAAGAAATAAAAAAACGTAAAATAAAAAAAAAAAAACGGTTTATTAAATTAAGGTGTACCCGCGTACTTATTTGTACGCCGCTATTCAACCGATTTAATTGTTGAACCAGTAGTAATAATTATCGTGCGCGTAAACTGAGTGATATTGTGCGGGTCGGTACGGTTTTCTTTTTCTTTTTTTTTTTTTTTTCGAGACGACAATCGAAATATCATCGGATTCACTGGCCGACGATTGTTCGACGAATTGCATATTGTATACAACAATAATGTTAGAACTAGGCGGAATTCGTCTGTTTGTGCGTTCGTATCTCCGGAACTAAAATATCCGTACTGAAAATTCTTTCGCCGATAGATAGGCTGCGTTATCCCTGGATGGCGCTATAGGCTATAAACCGCCAATATGATCTGTCCGATTTAAAAAAAAAAGCTATAATATGGTCAATTTTAAACGTTATCTTAACAAATTATCTACCGACTATAATAGTGGGCGTCCCCGGGTTTTAGAACGATATTAATTCGTGATTTTGAAACTGTCGCGATTTTCGATATGTAAATCGGCAATAACTGTGCCATGCGATTTTCATCGTCTTTTGATCGGCTGCTCTCACAGCATTATACGTCGACGGTATAATCGGTTTGAAGAATCGGTGTGTTTGTGCGATGAAAAAAATTCACTGACGAACACAGTCGGCAATCTTTTCGTTTATCTATAATTCGCACGGACAATGACCAATTTACAATATAAGAATAACGACAACAGCTATGACTAGGGCTGTGAATTAAATGCAGTGAAAAACCTTAAAAATGACATTAAATATACACTAAACGTGCACAACAAAAAAAAAAAAATGCATTTTAAGTCTCAACAAATGCATCGTAAAATGCACTCGAATCGGTTTTTATATTTATTATGATATTACCGATATAAGAGTATACTATATACATGCGAATTTATTTGTTTAAAAAAAAAAAATTATAAAAACGCTGATTGAATATGAATGTTGAATAAGTTGTTTTCTGTAATAATTCTATTCATTGACGTACTCTCACGATGTTGACGAGTAAAACGGTTAAGTTTTCGGCATTTTACTGTAAATACACTTCGGTGTGAGTTCGCGAACGAAACTAAATGACATTGCCGGCAAGTTTACAGATGTCTGATACCTACTAAAATCATTAATCAACCAACTTAATCTGTAAATTCGTCAATGATATCACAAACCCGCAAGTATCTAATCCAAGCAATATATTGCCTTATTTGATGGCATTTATGAGTATTGATTTTAAAATTGATCCGGCCATGTATAAACGAATAAATCGATGTCGTTATTTAATAATTTAAAAATAAAAGAATTGGCAAGGATATGTCTGCGTGTTTGTTGTATATTTTATAACTGATGACGGATATGCGATGGCCACCAAAGACGATACACAACGATGGAAATTCAAAAATTAAAATAACTTACAATAATAATCAGCAGTTGTATCAGCTCTCCGCGATTTCGCCGGGCGTTACGTGGTCCGCGCGAGTTTTCTTCCCCGAGTATCTATTTGAAAACGAGAACGTTTGTTTATTAATTATATTATTATTATTTTCTATTATTATTATTATTATTACAACGATAATGCGTATGCGTTTTCGAAACTCTCTTCGCCTATAAAAAAAAAAAAAATGTTTAAAACCGCCCGAAAGCTATTATTTGTAACGATCAAGATATATTAATAACAATTCATCATCATAGATTTATATAAATACATTACAAGTATTTAATAATAAATAATATAAAATACAAAAAAAAAAAAAGCCTATAAAAATACAATATCATTTTTTTTTTATTTCCACTGCTGTCCCCAAACCCTCATAAATTGTATTAATTATTATAATACGATAAATACGCGCGCTCGTAAACATTTACTATTAATATTTTCATAACGGCAATACCGTTAGCGCGGAAATAATAAAAAACCAAAACGAATAAGAAAAAAAATTAAATTAAATTCTAATACAATATTGACCGGGTCGCGGACACGCCGCGATCGTATTCCGGCTATACGACAATAATGGCAGTGTTGTCTTAGTTCCTTGTACCGCCGGGTCAACGTGAAATCCGATGAGATTTCCATTTAACCGTACACTATATAAACGACGATAATTTTTTAATAATAATTTTTTTCGCCTGTATATAAATTACCAATTACGACGGTCCAGTAGTGGAGACCGCGATCGCGGTCCGCCAGCGCATAGCCCGCCGCCGGCCATTCTATCCGGTTTTACGTGTAAATATTTTTTATTTTTTTATTTTTTACCACCCCCTCATCACTTCCCCGGAACCCCGGCAGTGATTCGACCGCCGTAAAAATAATTCGTTATCATCGCCGTACATATTAGTCTCGTGGTGTCCGCGAGTGGAAAGTGTAAAAAAAAAAAAATGATCAATTATTTCGGTTTGCCAGAGTTGCCGCAGAAAATGCATCCGGGACGAATACCCGAGAAACATTCGAAGGAAACGCGTACGTGGGTTTCCGTCGCGCACGGCTGATGATGACGATCAAAACTGCGGTTCCTATTAAATATTATTATTGTTTTTTTTTTTATTATTTTTTATTTATTTTTCGTATTATAAGGCGGTAATGTGTGTCCTCCCGACCTTATGATCTCCCGGTACACAATTGTCGATCATTACTCAACATTAACAAAAACTGTAATTTTATAAACCTACATTAATAACGTAACTCTGCGGTTCTTCAACGTCTTTAGTAGTATACACACTTCATATTAAAATCACCCCCACCCCATCCTCTTCTGATTTTTGGACATAGTTTATTTTATTTGGCGATTGGAATGTGTCTCGCCCCCCACAAGTCTTTTACATAGATGTTCTTTACATCCAATGGATTTCGTCCGTAGTAACCGATCCGATCATCACCGTAAAAGTACGGAAATAGATTTTCTGATATCCAACCACGGGTGGCACTTGTGCGGGATTCCGAACGCATTTTCTTTTGTTTAGACGTTAAAACCGCTCTGCTATCATCAAATCCCGCTCAGATACACTTGATCCAAAAAACGGAAAGGCGATTGTTTTTAATATGTAGTACCCGTAACATTCCTATATATATACTAGTGACGATCCCACCCCGAGTTCCGGCCATTTTATTAAAATTCCTTAAAATTAAAACATTTTAATGTTCGAAAATTGAGTACCAGGAGGGAGACCAGAAGCTGACGTCGATAGTCGGCGCTCGGGCGGACACTTGTTGCTATGCAGGCAAATCTTAATCCAGGATTACAATACCCCTCCCCCCCCCGGGACGATTATGCTAGGATTTATATATCCTCTAAATTCGTAATAGGAGAATACCATACCTTCCGGGGAGATTTGAAATTCCTATTCCTTTAAACATGTGTATTTTTAGACCAGAGTTATCTGGTCGACACGCTTAGGGAACCGCTAGGCATTATGAGATATATATATTTTATGCAGGTACGCAATTGCCCTGCAATCAGCCCGGTCGACGTAATGAAGTGATAACAATCCT
The DNA here is from genome assembly GCA_956483605.1 of Tuberolachnus salignus. Lineage (NCBI taxonomy): Eukaryota > Metazoa > Arthropoda > Insecta > Hemiptera > Aphididae > Tuberolachnus > Tuberolachnus salignus. Next base: position 34,415,985 of record OY101435.1, on the reverse strand, counting down.
ATTAAAAAATGATATCAATTTGGCGTCCAGTATATTTCACGAGATCAATCAGGCGACTTTTTAGAATTGAATTGGAAAATCTATAAATGAAATTAAAAAAAAAAAAAAAAAACAAACCATCTCATTTAAACTTTACGCTGAATTCAAATCTGCTTCCAGAAGTTACAGCGTCCGGTTCAATTAGTTCAATTGAAGGCAAGTCGATCTTAATTGCTATCCCCATCATTTTAATTAAAACTAAACGTCACGGACAAACGATTTTTGTATGGGTCCGATGTAGAAAATGTGTACAAAATCTTAAGCGAGAAATATCTTATCACGATAATGACAACACCGAAAACTACAAGCTAACGAATTTAAACGTTTAAATTAAACAGACAAAGAACCCTCCGGTTAACAAAACAAATAAATAAATAGATAGAAAACCTATACGCAGAGTATTGTGCGGATTAATAGATCCGTGTGAAACGAGAACTGCCTACGTATATACATATTTTTTTTTAATCGACCAACGATAGAAAAAAAAAAATAATAATAATAATAATAATAAAAAAACGCGTTTTTCACCTGGTCCGTAGAAACAAGACGGGTTGGGTTGGGTTAGGTCGCCGCACACCGCCATCCGACATTATATTGCGTAGTAGTAGAGCTCGCGGGCAAACTAGCGACTATGCGAAATCAGTGTTAAAGTCATCGAATTAATAGAAAAAAAAAATATAAAAAACACAAATTATGCTAATTTTAACGTATATCAATATTATATCTGTTCTAGTCGTGCCAACGTTGCGTATTATTGTTACCCACTATCCGACGGATGGACGACCGCTCGGGAATTTCAGCAACGACGATTACTATTATAGCCGTGCAGTTATAGTTTTATAATTACAAGTGTGGGAATATAAAAAAAACGCGTTTCGGTCGGTATTTAACGATAATGCTAATTGTTATTTTTTTTACCAATATTGTTACCTAATAATCGATGTGGAACGTCTTGTTCTTGAACATTTTTTAACGACACGCATGCGGGTATTATGCGTAATACATATGCGATAAATATTATTTAAAAAAAAATACCTATTGAATTTTATTTAAATAAACGACTATATTATTGATAACTTTTAGAAATCCATTTAATACGCCATTTTTAATGAAATGATACGGAAATTTAACAAATACAAAACATTTTCTGGCCAACACGCTGTAAAAAATATAAAATTTCTATTATACTTGTCGGTCCCTTATTACTTATTACAAATCTATACGTAAGCGCAATGAACGTTTAAAAGAAACTTATTGTTTTTATCATAAAACTGCAGGGCTATTATCTAAAATTTAGTCTCTGCAACGACTATGACTAAAAAATAAAGCCGTTATAAGCGAAATGAGCGATTCTCTAAGCATCCGTGACATCGACCGTGGTCCCAAGGAGGGAACAATACGGTGAAATTACCCCCCCCCCAGTTTTTTAATTCCTATACATGGTATAATATTTAAGTGAAGTGTTCAGTTTATAAAAAAACATCGTCATTTATTTATCTTTTTAAATTACCTCTGGAAATATTTTTGCGGACGCCCATGATGACGTCGTGGTAGTACAGCAAAACTACTTTTTGTAAACACAACGTGATCCGGAAACTCTTACGACACAATCGGCGCACCAGCAATCGTCCGACCATAATCGATGCCTAAAACTTATTGTATTCTGAGCAAAAGCAGTTATCAAAAATAAAAAAATCATTATTTACTACGGTTCTGTTCAAGAATTTTAAATCGAAAGTCATTTATATATAATTTTACTCTCGAGACACACATGAGTAAAACCTCTGTGTTGAAAACCAAAAAACTATCATAATTTATAAAAAAAAAAAAAAAGAAGCGAATTATTTAAATATATTGATACATTGAGTAATTAATGTCTTTATTTTTTTAATTATTTTTTTTATTATTTTTAATTATTTGTCATTATTTATCATTTCGTACTTTTTCTAACAAAGGGGAAAATATTGCTATGATTTTTGTAAAAATTGAATTTTTTTTTGTAATTTAGTGATAAATAATCGTAGAAACCCGAAACACAAATTACCTAATACTTACTTTAGGATATTTGTCTAGACGTGGTACCTCAATAGTTTTTATAATATTTTTCTCTCGTTTGGAATTATTTATTAATGTATGAGATTTTATTATAAAGCTGATGTTTGGAGTTTACAGTTTTGATACAATTCGTAAAATCGCACTAAAATGTTGCGTACAACTAATACTATTGGTACATTTAACATTTATGCAAATTCGATTTGTTTGCCATACAAACAACCTATGAGTATTTTTTTTTTTTTTTGTTCATAAACAAACTAGTTTTTTTTTTCTAGTAATATTTATTAACTAGTCTGTCTATTTCCTTCAATGGCGATTATTTGGTCCGACTGTAGTATTAAAAATAAAAACAAAAAATCCATTTGGCTGAATAAGATAAGTTTATTGGGTAAGCTTCCACAGTTTTACCTTTCATGGGATTTTATTCTTAATTCAATACGCCAATATATAGCAATATAATTTTAAACAAAACTACAATTTAAAATATTTACTTATAATTGTTTTGTTAATTACTAAACGGTTTCACAGAAAAAGAAAAGAAAAAAAAAATCACCGATGTAAAAAAATCGTATATACGTATAAAAATATTTCCGTGTGTAGACATCGCAACGGTGATAATAAATATGTTATATAATTGTATAAGTCTGACTTAGGTCTATTGTTTAAAATGTATAAATATTATAATATGGTTAAATTTAAAAAAAAAATAATAATAAAAATAATAATAATAATTTACATAAACAAAAATTTTTAAAATTAGTATATTTGGTATTAAAAAAACAAAAAAAAAATGTATAAATATTATAATATTGTTAGAATTATTACAAAAATGATATTAATTTACATTAAAAAAAGAAATAATAACAATAACAATATATTATAACTGTTTATACGTATACTTATAATAGATTACAATAGTATTTATAACGATTAAAATATTATATGTATTAGATAGGCGAGTAAAGTTTATTTCGTATTATTATAATCTCCACGGTGGACGACGATTGTGTTCTTGCGGTTTGAATTTTCGGAGATTTTTTGGCGACGGTTGTTCGTTATTTTTCGAAACTGTTTGGAACACAGACAAAACAATACTTTGATTTAACATAACTCTGTTATACAGTGGACGCTACTTATTGGATTCACTTTGGGACTAGAGCGTTCGAGTCCGTAAACCGGACGGATCGATAAGATGAATGGTCCGAGAATAAAACGACAAATTTAAGACCCGCGTAAAAAAAAAAAACAAAAAAAAAAAACGATTTTTTGGGACCAGACTGTTTGAGTCCAATAAGCGAACGAATCAATCAACCGTGTGTGTGTATATATATATATATATATATATATAAATACAGGGATGGGCGGTAATCAGTTACATGTAACAAAGTTACCCGGTTACTTTTGTAATTTGTAGCGATTTTTAGTAGCTTTAAAACGTAATTCAACGTTACAATTAGTTTTGCAGCGTGTATTACAAGTTAATAACCCAAGTTCGACTGACTTGTATTCGAATAATTGTTTCGGTTGTCATATGAAAAACAAATCCACTCATAGAACAACAAAGGAATTGTTATATTAAAACCATATAAACTCCGTTTGGTTTTTAATAATATTATTTGTATAGGTTAAGGAAGTTGGCGATTACTGCCCTACAGTGTTCTGCTCGGTGAGATCCCGGACGACTCTCTGAATTTCTTCGTTCAAATCCGTGATCGTGTGACGTTTCCTCTCGTACACTTGAGACTTCACCTAACCCCCACAAGAAGAAGTCGCAGGGAGTAAGGTCGCATTACGTTGCCGGCCAATTTTGATCTCCGCATAACATTCGCCGCTTCCGTAAAATGCTATCACAACTAAAACACGGACGGATCTCCGCTGTTCCATGGCGATCGATCAAAAAAAAAAACTAAGCGGGGAAGAATAAACCGGAGTGATACTAGGACAACAGATATCACAACAACAGTGTATAGTTCAATGTATTTTCTTTATCGGCTGAAAATTATTATTATTTATATTTCAAACATATAACAATTGGTACGCAACTGCGTAACTTTTAATGTAACTGTAACTTATGACCGGTTATCTAAAACAACTGTTGTTCGTAACCGGGTACACTATACGCGTACTGTTACGCGCCCACATCTATATGTATTATTATATACACACTCAGTACATTTAATTAATTATTATTATTTTAATGATATATATATATTTACTTTAGTGGCTCGGGCGGTTTATTCTAAAGAACTTACCCGCTTGTCGACGGCTAGCCGAGGGTGTGGTAGCCGACGCCATTTGCAGTATAAGTTTTTCGACAAATTCGCACTTGACGGGCGTTTTACCGATTTTGCTCGTGCGGCACATTGGACACGTTCTGTTACAGTGTAACCAGTCGACGAGACATTCGAAACAGAACATGTGATGACAATCCAATTTGGACGGCTACAAAAAAATTTAAAAAATTTAAAAAAAAAAAAACAAAAAACAATCGCACCAGTTGATGGGGGAGTCGTTTTACGTTATTGTTTACTTTATGACGTAATAGTTTTATTATAGCTACCGTACGGTGTAAATTGCCTTAAACAATTACTTCGGCACTATTAAATAATATTTACCTATTTAATTATTTGATATCGATACAATAATAAAATAGTTTGCTATTTTTTGGTACCCATATAAAATTGTTAAAACCTGCTGTAGTTAACGCTGTTAAAATTTCAAACGTATTTGAATATAAAAAAAATATACTTGTATTTTTAAAATATTGTTTTAACTCTATTCGTTTTACATATTCTGCACAGAGTCAATACATTAACGTTATGGGATTTAAACGATATTTATTAGATCGGGTACCTTGAAATTTATATATTACGCAATATGGCTATAGAGCAATTCAATTGAATAATATTATTTATAACTAAACTTATTAAAATTAGGTTAAAGACCTACGAGATATCTATACTAAAACAATACAAATACTAATAATATTAAAAAATGTTTTTTTTTTATAAAAAAAAAAAGTAACACAATTGTAATAAATTCTGTGTTTTTAATTATTATAATAATTCTATGCGTTTATAATGGACATTTGTTTGTATTCACGCTAAATTACTAGAATACACAATTCGTCGGAGATTATTGGTAAAAAAAATTTAGAAAAATCTCACTGGAAATTTCGCACTGATACTCCGCTTTCGAACTAAACATTATAATTTTATTTAAAAATGAATAGTTTATTATTATTATTATTATTTTTTTTTTTTAACGTATATGTATGTATTAGCAATTCAAAATTGTCAAATTACATTTACAAATCGCGAGCGTCTTATTTATTTTGCATAGACTTACCAAAACGTCGATTCAAACTTATTATGCATATATTCTAATCTAATATATACAGTCCTAACCATAAGTGTATTATTTTGGTTTTTTTAAGTGTTACATTCGGTCGTGTGTTTCAATGTTTTTTTGTTTTTTTTTATAAACAGACGTCCATATAAAAACATAACTATGTTAAATGTATATGTTACTGTATATTAATAGCAAATATCATTTATTTCTTTTTTTTTTTTTTAACTCATTGTGAACCATAACTTTTTAAATTTCAAACTATGAATTCGATTTTAAAACTGTTGTTTTGCGTTTTTTGACATTTACTATGTTTGGCATTATTTTCCGTTTTGAACGAATATTATTGTAATTTTTAATATATTTTTTTTTATATACACATATTATAAATACTTAGTATATCCAGTGGTGTATTTAGGCAAGGGTATATCCGCAAGGTATGTCCAAGTTGGAGGCCAACAGTAACACCCTTATTATTACATTTAAGAAAAACACTGAACATTAATTTTTTTTTTATAATATTTATGTAGAAACTAATTTTTTGATTTAAAATACGAAAAATAATAAATTAATGTACACAATATTATATATAATATATTATATAATTATTTTTTTTTATTATTAGCTATAAGAATCACTTATTTAATAATCAATATTATAGGCCCTAGAACCACCAAGTTTCATGCTACGGCACTAAAATAATTTTATAACTATAATTTTCAGAAATGTCAAATATCTATTAAAGATAATAACAGCTATTTTTTTAAAAAACAATTTGTAAATTAATATGAAAAAAAAAATGTATAAATTATCGCATTTTACCGAATTTCGGTGTTTTTTAATTATTATTTTTTAATTGAATGCTTTTTGAGCTATTTTTGGGGATATTAGTTATGGATTTTTTAGTGCTATATTTTCACAGTCATACTATATAATAATAATCAATATGCAGTTTTAATTAATAACAACGCGCGTTTACGAGTATAGGAAAATAAAAATAAGATAAATGTATTAGCTTGTATATTATGTACACTGTGCCGATATTGAAAATATATCAGTTGAAATCGGGTAGTGCCGGGAACGCATTTTTCATTATACAAAGGCATTACAGACACCGCCGACAAAGACATGTCGGGTCAACTACTAACAGTTTTGAAGAAAAAAAAAACCCCCCACGATATCCGATATTCCGATAGTAACCACTAATACTATGAGTAATTTTGAATTGTTGAATTGCCGAGAGCGTGTCAACGAGTCTCCGCCAAAATACAGATTAACGTACAACAGGTGTTCGAGACGGCGGCGTACTGATAAGCGTTATATATTTTACTCGCCTATTTTTGACAGTTTAGTACCTACCTTATAATATAAAGTGCACTATTTAACATATAAATATTATTGAACTTTTTCTTTTCGAACGTTTTTTTTTTTTTTTTTTTTTCATACGTAATCGCTGATATAAATCGAATAAAACTGCTCGTAAACACGTATGAAATAAAAAAAATAAAAATAAAAATTCTAGCGGATGTTGCCCGCTGTTGTAGGCGCAACGTAGGAAATGTAGGAAACACGGAGAAATTCAATCAATATCTGTACGTAACGATATACCGAAATACGATTCCGGACGAAATTCGGTTAACCGCCGTGATTTTTACGATTTTCGTCGTAACTAAAAACGCTTATAAAAAAAAAAAAAAAAACTTACTTCGTTACGCTCGACATTCAAAAGATAAATTTTAACGCCTCGTATCGTCTAACGTTATAATATATGGTTTTCCGGGTTAAAATAAGAAAGGTACGAAGAAAATTAAAAAAAAAAAAATTAAATACGCACCGACCGGATTAAAAATGCTCTCGGAAAATGCGGCGGTTTGGAAAATCGTCACGGCTCGGCACATTCGCTTCGTCCGGGATGTGAGATGTAATAATTTGAATTTACCTAGCCACCGGATAGGAATGGAAAATGATCAAAACGTATTTTGTGCGGCGCGGGGGCACAATATCATAATATTATAACGCACAACAGAGTACAGGTGTAAAGTTATATAAGAGGGGTACATTTTATGCGGTATTATAAAAGCGCGGTTACGCGTTTTACACAGGTACGCAAATGTTATGTAGTCCATAAATTAAGAAGAAGAAGAAAAAAAAATAGAAACTAAAGCAACCGCACAACCGAGGTCTTGGCCGGCTCGGCCGATTGCGATATAATGTAACATAAACCGTAGAACCGTCCCTTTACCGGTGTCCTATCGTATAAAATAATGGTGTGCGCAAAACGCACAATACGATATTTGTTTAGTCCGAGACGGAATTTTCGATTCGGAATTTTTATTTCGTTACGACGAACGCTTGAAATAAAACGCACCCAAAAACGCTCGCGGTTATAATAATTTAAACACTGTTTAGCGGCCCACTATTATCGTGCGGTATTATAAGCATACGTTTTGTACGTTGAACATAATATTATTATTATTATTATTATTATATTTGTCGAGATAAACGGTAAAACGCGAAAACCGTGAAAAACTACGATTATCAACCGTTTTAATTCTGTGGGAAAAATTTTAAAAAATATACCATTGCATACACATGGATCATCGTGGATACATGCACGAGTACCGATAGCATCCAATAGAATTGCATACGCATGCAGACGGCTGTTTTTTATACTATTACATTTGTTTTTTTTTCTTTTGTCAATAATAATAATTGCACGAAAAAAAAATAATAAATCGGGTAAATTATAACGAGATTTTTATTCGAATGGAATTTTCATAGAAAGCTAATAATTCAACCGGTAAATATTCGAAATGTGGACCGCGAAACGCAAATGATTTATTTGTCGAAGGATAAAAATTTAAATTTAAAAAAAAATAAATAACCGATTTAATCGTTAAACCGGATGGATTGTCTTCAATTGTATAAAGCCAATTAAGTTACTCTAATAGAGTTTAATTCGTGATTTTGTGAAAATTTTGTCTTGATCCATTCGAATAAGAAATAATAACGACTAGTAAACTGGAAATGGTCGAAATATGCAATGAAAATATGTTTAAAAATATTGTTGTTTAATTATTATTATTATTATTAAAAATTATGTTAAAAAAAAAAAAAGTTAAAATTACGTCGCATACAAATGAATTGTTTAATTGATTTACTATTGCTTCTATAATACAATATACGAGTCGATTACAAACAGTATCACAAATTCACCACTAACTATTTCCTATACTATTACCTACATACATTTGTATTAAGTTTTTTTATTATCGTATACCGTAGTCGGTATTAATTTATTAATAATGTCCATACAAAAGTCGACTGAATTAATCGATTGAATGTAAAATATTTTTCATAAAGTTAATTTACGTTTGGACATTTTTTTTTTTTTTTTTAATCGAACGTTATTTATATAGGATATTGGCTGACAATAAAATGACAAATTGGATGACGTTTATAAAATAATTTAAATGGTAAAAAAAAAAACGTACAAACAATAATACTAACAATACTAATATGTTCTTTCTATAAAATATACGACGAAAAGTACAAAAATATGCATCAACAACGTTTTGTCCTTCGATTCGTTATTACTTCCTATGCTTTACGTGGGTTTAATTATAAATGTTTTAAATTTTTATTCGTATCTGACGTCTATTAAAATACAATTGCAATCACTCTAATATATTAGTGAAACGTTTTAATAATTATTGCGTACCTACGGCCATACTTAAGCGCTTGTCCCTAAACACCGCGACGAAGATATTTCAGTAATTCAGTATTTTTATTCGATAGAGAGAGTACCGCAGTTAGTTAGTTAGTCAGTTGGTAATTAGTCAGTTAGTTAGGTGACAATAATAACACGCGGGTCCATCCTATATTGTCCGTCTGTTGTAGCAGTCGACAAACAAACGATTTCCGGTCGTAGATAATTTCATTATTAATATTATTTATAACCGAAAGATCAAATCTCGTCCCCTAACCCCCGTGGAAATAAATTATTTACCGAAAACTACCGTGATGTGACGAAACGTTTTAACGGCGCAATATGCTATTTTGATATATATTTTTTTTTTTTTTTCTTTAACTAACCAAGAACGCGTAAAATTGGCCAAAGTGCCGTGCGAATTACGGTTTTGGGGGGAGGGGAGGTGCAAATAGGATTTGAGCACCCCCGGACTTCAACCAATAAAAAAAAAAAAATAGTTTATTTATCCATCGTTTTTAATTTTTACATTGATTATCAACTATTAATCAAACTCATTATTTTGGAATTTATGTTTAGTAATATTTTTTAATTGAAATTTGTAGAAAATAATTGTTTTAAGGTTTGACTAATTGTAATAATTATTATCAATCGGCACTGTGCTTTGGAATATTGATTATCGGTCGGGTTATTGAGGAGTAATCATTAGGAATCGCACCCCTATACCGGGTTTCTGGACCGTTAACAATTTCAGCCCGCCCTCGAATTCAGGTCATGTTTCTCTTATGGTCACAGCCGTCCTCCTTCCTCCTCGGCCTGTGTTCGCGTGTACAAATGTATTCAATTCGTAACAGATATGACGTATACCCGTAAACGGTTTTGTAGATTTTTATCCAACGAATTTTTGATTTATTTCATTATTATTGTGACAGAAATATATTTGTATATGTTATGGAATGACAAATTATTATACGTACGAGCGAGTCATTGGTTTTATTTCCGTGCGTACACGTTTGTTCGTCGTGTTATATAAAATCGGTTTTTTTTTGGTTAATTTATTCGATTTAAAATTACCATTTGGTATATTCAGTCCAAAAAAAAAAAAAAAATATTCCTACAGTAGTAGATACGAATTACAAATTCAATTTTATTCAATCGTCATTTCATCCGGGATACTATCGATGGGTCATCGATCGCCGTATTCGTATTTCAATACGAATCGTAAACAATACTATATAATATTAATAGTATACCTTAGAGTGTTTTCATTAATTCTCTTTATAGAAATTGTTTTTTTATTTATTTATTTATTTTTATATATATATATTTACATTTTAAGTTAAATTCGAAATGCCATACGTTTGTCGAATTAACTCAAACTGTAAACTCACGCCCGTGTGTTTGCAATTATTATATTGTCGACGAGCGCAAAGCCATTTCGCGAGCGAAATCATAATTTTATGATAATATATTAAGAAATAACGTACTATTGTTTAATTAAAAAACATAGAAAGTGTGTATTATTACTAATACGAAAATAGAAATTGTAATGCGTTTGGTCTGCACGGTTATTATTTCGTTGATCCGGACACCAGCGGAAACGAGCAATATGCAAAGTGATATATTGCTCGATAAAGGATAAAACGGATCGGTTGTGCAAACATAATCTTTGGTCTTGAGCAGCCGTCACGGTGGCATTGCCGGTCTTTGTCTTTCCGACGGGCAATATAGCAAAAATGTGTTCGCGTAAAACAAACGCGAAAAGGCTATTGAAATTGGTTTTTCTTTTTTTAGAGATAAAACATCTATTGAAAAATGTGTAGACGATCAAATTTCGGAGACGACGTCCCACCGAGGGGCGTGTTACGAAATATTAATCGTTTAAAAAGTTATAGTTATGTATAAAACTAAAAAAACCAATCAAAATTATATCGTTTATGTACGTTTTATAACGAGTGTATTATATCTAAAAATCGATCTTAAACGTCTTGTCGTTTGTTTTACGTGGACATATTTTTTATTATATTGTCCGTTAGGAAGACCGTGCAAATAGCCTTATCCCGACATTAAAAAACCAATAATTATCGATTTTCATTTTTTTTCCGTAAAAACGTTAATGAAAACCCGGACCTAAATATAATATAACACATTATGAAACAAATATACGTAATTGTTACGAACCTTTCTCATTATTTCCAGGCAAATCGAGCAAGTGAATTCGGTGTCCAGAATTTTCGTCAATATCATTCGTTCCGACTCTGTTGGCACAAGCAATGTGCTTTTCCGATCTACAAACAAATTTAAAATTAAAAAAAAAAAAACCGACGTTTAATGGAAAACACTGCAATATTGTATAAATTCATATTTTCCACTTAAGTTACGGTTTACTCGTATTAGATATTTCATACTATACCCATACCAACACATGCAATTTGTAAATTATAATATATTATTATAAATCTCTCACGCATATACAACCCGATCAAATATAACGACTACCCCCGTAGGTATTTAAATGTTTCGATTATTTTGATTTTTGAAAATATTTCATCGCCAGATCGAATTTGAAAACACGTGATAAACGGAAATTATAATTATTGCGTTTGAAACCCATATACGGTATAACGACAATAGTTTTTACACTAACCTGTGTATTGGTAAAATTCATTCGTAAAATATACATAAATTGTGTTGTAAGTACAAAACATACGTGTGCCCTATATATTAAAACGAACGATTACGACGTATCACCTACCCGGGCCAATCCAATTTTCACAATACGGTCCGAGAGCAATACTTTAATTTACGGAAATTACGCGAACGATTTAAAAAGTCAAAAACCAACGTTTGTTTTATGCGTACGGTAATGTCGAGAAAGACACGCGGTATACCACACAGCCTACAATTTTCATCAGTTAGGCAACCCAATGAACATTGTAAACGTTACAAAATTATATTTGTTCAATGTCTAATCGATCGCCTAACACTAACGGAAACTATAATAAATAAATTATTAATTACTGTTATACGTATACCGGCAGGGCGTCCGGTATTAAACGTTTAAATTGTTCCGTATTAAAAAAAAAAAAAAAAAATGACCATTTCCATACGTAGAAAAAAATATGTTTACAATGTTAAACGCCACGTTTGGTCGTAAATCATTTTTTCGCCGAGAACTGAAAACAGAGTTTCGTGGGTTTCTGTTTGGGAAATAAGACACTTTTAAAACATATATTTATATACGAGGTGCGACAATAAAATAATGAGACTTTTTGAATAAAAGTTGTTTATTTTAAAAATGTTATAATTTAATGATTATCACCTTCAAAGTACCTTCCCTCAGCATCAATATACTGTTGCATACGTCGCTGCCATTCTTGAAAACAGTGTTGCCAATTGCTTTCATTCAACCCTTTTAGAAGTTCTGCCGTTTTCATTTTTACGTCATCAACTGTTTGAAAATGGGAAAAGAAATAAGAAGGAAATAAGAAGAAGTCACAAGGAGCAAGATCTGGCGAGTACGGGGGATGTTGAAGTACAGACATTTTTTTTTCAGTTAAAAAACGTTGAATTGAAAATGCACTGTGAGCTGGAGCATTGTCTTGGTGAAGAACCCAGCCATGTTTCCATAGATCTGGTCGCTTCTTTCTGACACGTTCTCTTAATTTAATTAATACCTCTTTATAATAATATTGATTAATTAATTTTGTCGATTTTTTCAACGTTTTCGTTTGTTGAAGACGTGGTAGGACGTCCAGAACGATCATCGTCTTCGACGTCCTCCCTTCCACTACAAAACCGTTTGTGCCATTCAAAAACACGAGCTCTTGATAAACATTCTTCACCATAAACTTCACATAACATACGAAACGATTCCGTGGCAGTTTTTTTTAATTTAACAAGAAATTTAATGTTAACACATGTTGTTCGATTTTCATATCTAACGTTTTTCGGCAGTATAGTCGAACTCGCACTAATAACAAGGCTACTAACGTATAAGAAAATGAATCGATGCCATCAGTGTTCATAGTACTTTTAGATAAGTGTTTTCTAATCATATTTCAATAATCGTTTTATAGATAACGTTAATAGTTTAGGTTTTTTTCATAAAGTCTCGTAATTTTATTGTCGCACCTCGTATGTGTACATTCATTCGCAAAATATTTACCTAGGGAGTCGACGACTGCTATGTAAAATGCCACAGCATCAACTTCAGCCACCAGTGAAATTATATTTGTCTATAATATTAATACTAATAAATACTAAACAAATATTTATAATCTGATAAATTGTGATCAAATGACCGAACGAGATCGATTTATTATTTAAATTTTTTTTTTTTTTTTTAAGCTATTAGTTATAAGTTACATCGTTTGTTTACCATTAAAGGATAATATGCTACGTATTTTATTCATAAAAAAAAATAATAATAAAATGTATACCTTTTCTTATTCTCGCCACCCTCTACGCGTATACTGGTCGTTTTCAGTAAAACTAAAATGTAAATTTTTTTTAAAACTCTGTTTATTTTATCGACTGGTCTTAGGCGATAGAAAATCATTTTAGTATCTAGACTCAAAATGCTCAAAATTGTAGAATATACGTACTTACAAATGTAAAACCGATATCGTAAGAAAGGTATAAGAAAAAAAAAAAAAAATTGTGCTTATTACGCCTGTATAGGTAAATTGAAGAAAAAAAATGCCGAAATAGATTCTCTCGCGGGTTTATGAATAAACAAAAAAAAAAAAAAAAAAATCCAAAAGTTTTTTTTTTTTTTATATATATTTTATTCCGATAAATCAACAATCTGTTACATAATAGTTACAATAAGAAGATGGGCGGGGTGAGCAAAATGGGTGAAGAAGGGCGTGATTTGAAGACGTTATCCATTGATAGCGCTTCTGCTTGCTTTATTTATTTAATACAATTAAGATTTAAATATTGTTAAAGTTGGAGAAAATCCCTTGGCCATTGACGTTTAAGCCTTCGGGGAGGATTGCCAGGTATTGAGAGGGATGAGAGGTTTTGGATGAGAGGGTTGGCATGTAGAGGTAAGTGGGAGTGATATCTGTTGTAGTATAGTTTGGCTACTTCATTGATATGAGGGACTTTTAGGTCATTATGAAGAGTGCGATTAGAGACATATGTGGGAGCGTTAGTGATGATACGGAGGACTTTTGATTGAAATATTTGAATTTTGTTAGTATTGGACTTTTTAGCAGAGCCCCAGAGCTGGATACCATAAGTCCAGATGGGTTTTAAGAGAAGATTGTAGATGGACATTTTTGTTTTTAAGTTGAGTTTAGAGAATTTGTTGAGGATATTTTTAAGTAGAGAGAATCTATGGTTGAGGGTAATTTTGGTTTTATGTAAGTGTTTAGACCAGTTTAGTTTTTTGTCAAGTGATAAGCCTAGGTATTTGACTATGTCTGAGGAAGGTATTTGTTTATTATTTAAGGATATTGGAGGAGATAAACCTTGTCTGAGTGTAAATACTGTGTGGGTCGATTTTGATTCGTTGATTTTTACCCGCCAGCAGGAGTACCAATGAGACAGTAGGTTTAGATGATTTTGTACGTATGAAGTGGCTACAATTGGGTCGGAGTGAGAGGCATAAATGACTTTGTCGTCTGCGTATTCAGCAACTATGGTGTTGGGGTGGGTTGGTTGGTCGGCCGAGTATAAATTATAGAGTGTGGGGGAGAGGACAGCTCCTTGAGGTACGCCCGCAAGTATTGGTGAGATGGAGGAGAGTTCTGATCCGGATCTAACCGCGAAATATCGTTCATTTATAAAGTAGGCCGGGGTGCCAGACCTTGTCAAATGCCTGTGAGACATCCAGAAATACGGCTGAGGTGTACATTTTCTTTTCCAAAGAGTAAGAGATAGTGTCAGCAAGTCGGTGAATTTGGTGGATGGTTGAGTGTTTCTCACGAAAACCGAATTGTGAGTTTGGGATAGCGTTATTAACTTGAATTATTGGGTAAATACGTTTAAGGATTAGTTTTTCGCAAAGTTTAGAAAAGAAGGGAAGTAGGCTGATTGGTCGGTAAGAGGAGGGGGAGTCGGGGGGTTTGTTGGGTTTGGGAAAGAGAATTATTAATGCGAATTTCCATTGTATTGGAACGTAAGAGAGTCTTATAATTGCGTTGAGAATGTGAGTAATGTGAATTATAGTTTTGGGCGGCAGTTTGCGGGCTATTTCAGCAGTTATCAGGTCAAACCCCGGTGACTTGCCTAGGGGAAATTTGTGTATAAGTGTTTTTACTTCATT
Organism: Tuberolachnus salignus; assembly: GCA_956483605.1. Classification (NCBI taxonomy): domain Eukaryota; kingdom Metazoa; phylum Arthropoda; class Insecta; order Hemiptera; family Aphididae; genus Tuberolachnus; species Tuberolachnus salignus. The sequence goes on along the minus strand of OY101435.1, from coordinate 34,400,557 downwards.
TGGGGAAAAACATTTTGGAGGTAGTGAGACCGGTAATGGGATAGATAAAAATTGAGTAACTTCATCTTCGTTGAACGGGGGTAGTGGGTTCGCGTTCGGTTGAAAGACAGACGACAGATGTTGCCTAAAGATTTCAAATTTTTCTGAATCATTTATGGCCCATGTGCCATCCTGTTTCTTTAAGGGATGAGCAGTGGCTTTGTGTTTTAATATTTTGCGAGTTGTTTTCCATAGGGAGCCATCTTTCACCGAGAGAGAAGCGATATGATTTGAGTAGTCGTTGGCACGCTGTTTAGAAAGTTGTGCTTTAAGAATACTACACAGTTTATTAAACGTTTTTTTGTCGGAAGGGTATTTTGTACGTTGCCAGATTGCTCTCGACCTTCTTTTTAGAACTATTAGAGTTCTGATGTGTGCCGGTAGCGAATTATGGTTATGACTTGAGGGGGTCTTGGGAGAGCTAGAGTTCCATGCGACGGTTTGTATAGTTTGAGTTAAGGAGTGTACGGCCATGTCTATATCGTTATCGGATTTGAGACGGGTTTTTAAATTTATATTTTCGTTAAGAGTAGATTGAAATTTGTTCCAATTTATTATACCACTAGTTAGAGATGGATAGGGAGTTTTTAAGGTAGGTTTGTTGTTGATACTTAGGACTACTGGAGAGTGATCAGATAATGGATCGGGGATATTTTCTATTTTGCCGTGGAATCTGTTTGGTATTTTGGTTATGAATATATCTAGGATGTCGGGGCGCTTTCGGGGGGATGTTGGCCAATATGTGGGATTCGGAGGGGAAATGATTAGGTAGTTATTAGTATGAGAGATCTGTCGGAGAGTATTACCACGGGGAGAGTTAGAGTGGCAACCCCATTGGATGTGCTTTGCATTGATGTCACCCCCAACTATGAAGTTGTTGCCGAGAGTCGAGAAAAAGTTATTAAATTGACCGGGAGTTATGTTGTGTTTAGGGGGGCAGTACGTGGAAGTTATTGTGATGGGAGTGTGATCGAGTGTAACTAGTATAGTGCATGCTTGAATATGTGGTTCTCTGTAATGTGAAAAGGGGTGGTAAAGGAGAGATGATTTGATCATTATTGCGGCTCCTCCGTGAGCAGAGTCGTCAGGATGATCAGTCTTAAGGATGTGGTATCCTGGAATGTATACCTTTGATCGGGATGTGAGATGGGATTCAGAGATAAGGGCGATATCAACTCGCTTATTTTGAAGGGTGAGTGTGAGGTCGGCTAGGTGGTTTTGAATACCATTGGCATTCCAAAGGAGCAGTACTAGTGAGTTAGCGGTTGGATTATTATTACCTAATGGATTATTTGTCATTATTAAGAATTAATTTGTTGAGGACTGTTGTAAGGAGAGATATTAAAGGATTTATAATGGTTTTCAAATCATTTAAAAAGTTAAGTAACATAGAACTTGTATTTGCATGATTGGAGTGTGCTGGTGGTGAATCTTGATTGGCTGTAGCATTGGCGTATGTTCTTTGATTTGTGGTTGATGAGGTGGGAGGTGGGATTGTGGAGGATGAGTGAATATTTTGATTGTCTTGATTTGTTTTCGAGGTAGCGTATGAAGTTTGATTCTTTGTTTTGATTGGTCGGCGGAGTTTTTGTAAGTCTTTATATATTTGACATCCCCTGTAGTTGGCGGGATGATCGCCATTACATAAGGCGCACTTAGGAGGGGAGTCTCGAGATTTTTGGCAAGTTGAGGTGAGGTGGAGTTCAGCACATCTTACGCATCTGGGAGGATATGCACAGTAGGCCTTGGTGTGACCGTACTCTTGGCAATTGAGACATTGAACTAAATCACGCCTTTTATACGGCTCTTCGATTTTAACTTTGGTGTGAAGAAGGTGGTTAACGTGGAAGACATCTTTATTTAAATCAGACGGTTCTAAGTCAACAAAAAAAATTGGTAAATTTATTTTTGATGATTTATGTAGGACATTAGTGATGTGGCGAACTTGAAAGCCGATTTCTTCAAGAGAGGCTTTTATTTCAGATGTGTTAGTTGTTGGGTGAAGGTTTCTTATGACTATTCTGTAAGCTTCTTTCATTTGATAAGTATGGAATTTTGCATCGGAGTCTTGCAAAAAATGAATAATTGATCTGTAGGCTTCAGGATTTGTTGTTTGAATCCTAAGATTATTTAAGGTTGATTTGAATGTGAAGTTATCAGATCCCACAAGATCAATGAGTTCAGATCGCACGGATACAAAGTCTAAAATATCTTTGACTATTATTGGTGGAGGCAAATGAGTGAGGTTTCCTTGTTGGGGTTGTGTTACAGCGTCATTTGAAATTTCAGGATTAGTCATATCGACATTAATTGATTCGGTTTGCGAGAGAGCTTCATAGCGATTTCTAGATTTAAATAACAATTTTTTTACTTTATTTTGAGTGTTGATTGGAGAGCTAGGCTCTGAGGAGCTTGAAAGTGCTCTTTTACTAGTTGTAAGTGTCCAACTATTATCGCTAGACTTAATTGAGTTTTTTTGCGAGATTAGAGTTTTGCTAAGGCGTGCTTCCTGTATAGCACTGTTGTTATTTACGTACAAACACTTGCATAACGATTTACATAATTATAATTATTATTTTTGTACAATCGTCTCGTATAACGGACACGACTTTGTACTATTGACAAACAATAATCAGTAAAAATACTTCGCAGACTGCGCATAATTGCGTAATATAATTGGTAACCCGGGAGAGTAGATATTTATATAGGTACTTATTATTTGTTTGCTGTATACTTTCAATCGGTATATTTGAAATGTAAAATGATTTTCTTAATAAATATTCAACAGTACTTGATAACCGTTTTCTATATGAATAACGCGAGCGCTGTTGTTGCCGTACCAATAACCGCCCGACGGTATACAAAATAGGGGAGGAATAGATAAACCGTTTGCAGGAGTATTGTCGAGTATTAGTCGTACGAAACATTTAAAAAAAAAAAAAAAAATGTTTAAAAATTCACGCATATATGTTGCCGGCGGGACAGATAAAATACACCGGTCCAATTCCGACAGTTGGGCGCGACTACCAGTGGCGCAACCGAGGGAGGTGTTTTTTTGGGTGTGTCCGGTGGACACCACGAACCGAATTTATGGAAATTTATATATATATATATATTTTTTTTTTTTTTAAGCATATATTCAAAAATAATTACGCCTCGACATTTGACAATTACATAAATTGCTCGTGGGAGATTTCTAACTACACGACATGCGCGCGTTTCAGCCTATCCGATACATTATAATACAATACAGGTAACGGGGTCATTATCGCGGAACACGATCAGTGGCTTGTACTGGGAGTGATGTTCGATTTTAGTATTTAGACTCTAAAAATACTCTAAATTTTAGCGTATACGTACTCACAAATATGAAGCCGATATCGTAGGTAGGTAAAAACAAATTGTGCTTATTACGCCTGTATAGGTAAGTTGAAAAAAAAAAAATGCCGAAATAGGTTTTCTCGCGGGTTTAAAACCCCTCCCAAAATGTCTTCGGTATACATTTTTTTTTTTTTTTTTTTTTTTTTTTTTTTTAAGATGATGTTCATTTATAGTTTAATCAATAAAAATAAAATCATATTATCAATGCGAATTCCAAATGTAACCCCCTCAACCACCCCCAGAAATATTATCCTGGCCACGCCACTGAATACAGTTACGGATATTAGCGAACGACAAGTTTATTGCGGATAATTTTTTTTTTTTTTTTCGCTGCCCAAGAATTTTGACTCCCACGACTATGTCTCTCATACCGTAGCGGTCGATTGATGAAAATGATCAATAGGCAACGCGGTTGTGATACCGATAGTTTGATGGTTAAACAAATTTGTTTAAATACATTAATTTCCAACAAAAAAAACTGGCGTGTACCGCCAAAAAAAAAAAATAATAATAAAAACGTACCGACCGGATGTATAGGCGACCGGCGGTGGTGAATCTTATAAAATGTTACAAAATAGCAATAACACTCGGGCCAACATTCAAACCTCAAGACCAATTGAATTGAATCGGTTATTTGAAAAACGACACGAGTCGATAAATTTAAATTTCACACGAACCGCAAGTCGCGTAATTTACCTCCGGGTAAATTCTACTCGTTTTTTCTCTCCCCGTTTTCTCGTGGTCATGCATTTCTTTGTTAAAATCTGACGTCATTCGAAATGCTGTACGCGATGTGTAAGTATAGTAATAGTTATAATTTTAGTCAACGTTCGACCGTTGATAGTGCGACGTTCGGATTTCGACAAAAAGTAATTTTTTCCAAAACCGGCTACTTACCCGCCTTTTTCGAAATGGCCGATTCAATTGTAATTGTAATATATATGTAATAGCTGATGTGGTTTACCTTTACTCGCCGAGTGTGTCGCACTAGTCGTCACGGAAGACGAAGAATTCATTGATCGATCTCTGATGGACATGATGTTTACGCGGTTATGAAAGAATTGAAAAAAACAACGAAATATATAGAAATTTATTATTTTTTTTTTTTTTTTTTAAATGTATTTTTTAACTAACGACAACGGTCTGCAATTATAATCGAAAATGTATGTATAAAACGAAAAACAAAAACGTATATAGTCGTATAATTAGGCGGGAATATTATTTTGCCGATTGCGCATCACGATAATTACACTTGGCCCGGCTAGCTGTCGTACGCGTACTGACGGCCTGCACGTCATATTGTGATAATCTCCGGTCGGCACGCTGACTTTACGCCTAAAAACGTATATACAGGGCGGTTTTTCAAGCCACGATCGTCCCAGTTTTTATTTCCCAGGATTTACTACAAGCGTACCCACAAAATGTACACAAAACCTATATATATAAATTATATTGCAGTGTTGTGATAATTTATTTTTTTATTTTTTTTTTTTTTTTTATATCATTTTCAAGATTCACCAATCCTTTGACGATGTAAACTATACATTTTTCAAACGCAAATAATAATCGTTTGGCTATTATTGTACAACTCAGTTTGGAACGGTTATTCAAATATATAAGACCCATACCACCGGTCTTGGTACTCGTGTGAAATTTGAATAGAAAAAAAAAACCCTCCAAAACAGTTGGTTTGCATGTCGACTTTAAAACACAAAATGTTTTGGATCCGAATAGCCGTAGAGTATTTATTAATATTTGCATATAAAAAAAAAAAAAAAAAAAAAAAAAAAAATGCTGTTCTCGTTTTGGAAAACAAAAGTTTATTTCGCCACGGGATGGGCTCGGTAAAAGTTCAAATATTATTGGAATATATATAAGAAAATATTAATATGTACCTAATAGAACTATAGTCTAGTACATGAGTTCCAAAAAAAACGTAATTTGAACAAATGTGACGATAAATCTAACGGTAAACCTGATGATATGTAAAAAAAAAAAAAAAAAAACAGAGCGCGCGTGCTTGACAAAAGCCACTACTATAGGAATCGTTCTGTATCACTGAATCCGCGTAATATTATTCGTTGGACGGTCGCGACGAGCCTGGGGCACATCTGTAATACAAAACGAACGTGCGAATGTCCGCCGATGGCGCGTTTATAAATAATTTACGAGATAATTATTATAATAAGTACACGAATAGAATCGTTTTTAGAGGCGCGCAGTGTTCGGGTTCCGCCGAGAACTCATCACCCGATAACGACATTAAATCGGTAAAATTGATTGTGAATTTTGTGATATTGCGTAACGTGCGTATTCGAAATCCAACGGGACGAGTGACAATCACTAGATATTCAGATCGGTTGACGGAACGAAGTACCTTCGTATCTATTGAGATAGAAAATTGTATAAAAATAAACGAATATTAGTCGTAAACACGAATTTAATAGCAACAGGTGACTAGCGATGGGGGAAATACGGATTTGCCGAAATTCGATAAACCGAATTTCGGTTTTTTTTTTTTAAATTGTAATTTTATATTCTTTAATTCGTTTCTCATAAAACTATTTGCGCTGGGTATTTTGAATTAATTGAACCATACATTTTCCTATACAAAAATTGTTTAAGACAAATACGTATTATACAAAAATTGTTTTGTTTTTATACTTAAACGATTTTTCGGTTAAACAAAAAAATTAATTGTGTACTACAAAACTAACCGTGGAATATTTGTGAAAATTATTTAACTCATTTTTAATGTAAAAAAAAAAATTACCTAAGAATTTGATTTTAAAATTTAAAAAAACCGTTAAAATTTAGATTTTAAAATTGAAAATCCGGATTTATGTCACATCACTAGTAGGTACACGAATCTATAGAATTTTTTTATTTTATTTTTGAAGATTAACGTGTATGTTCAAGAACTGTTATTTATTTAATCGTCGTTGTCCATTTGACTGGAAGTAATAATTTTATACGTATTTATTTAACAGTCGCGATTGGTTTCCTGAACGAGCAACACGTATGTTCTTGCATTCGAGTGGCCGTACGTTCATTCGCGTTGTGTTTCTATTGTCAGTGATTTAATAACATCAAAATGCTTACCACTGGACATCGATAAGTGTCTATATCAGTGTTTTCCAAAGGGTGTGCCGTGAAAACTCGAATTTTTTTTATTTTAACAAATTTAATTGTGTAAAAAAAAAAAAAAAAAAAAATAGTGTACATGTTAAACTAAATGTCTAGATTTTGAATTCTAAATCTAAATAAGTACAATTTTAGTGCGAAACGTGTACTTGGTGCTGGTTGCATAACAGTTCAATTCGAGGAGGAATTGACGACAAACATCAACTCGCGTTTCTTGTTCAACTCATAAAAACTCGTTCACTTTTCTTATTTTTAATATTAGTTAGTAGAGAAAAACCAAGTTCGCAAATGTATGGTCATAGGAAATGGTAACAGCGTATGTATTTATTACTTTTTCTGTAATTACCGGATATTCGATATTAATTATTTTCCGAAAATGGATGAGTGTAAGTTCATTTTAATTTTAATTTTTTTATTTTTTATTATTTTTTTATTTTTTTTAATTTCACGATCGGATCGAAATTCCAAATGTTGTTCTTGTTCGATTGATTTTAAATGAGGTATAGCATCTGATGTTACTGCAAAACGATTGCGTACCAAATCATATTCGTCAACAGACAATGGTGAGAAATATTTCTTTATTTTTTTGTCTTTTAGAATCATAAGGTTAGGTTAATAATCAAAACAGACGTCACTTCTCGTTTTTTTTTTTTCTTACCAATATTTATCCAAAGTGTGCCGCGACTTACAGAAACTAATTATAATGTGCCGCGATGGAAAAATATTTTGGGATCCGCTGGTCTATAAAATATAATATTAAGTTGGCCATACGCTTGTGAAACGGCCTGCCCGGTGGTTACTACCGTCGCGTGAAGTACACAGATATACGAAATCAAAGGCAAAATGCGCAAACTATGGAGAAGAGCACACTTCAAATTGAAAAGGATGCTTCGCTTATAAAAAAAAAAAAAAAAAAAAAAAAAAAAAAAAAAAAAAAAAAAAAAAACAGTAGAAAAAGCGCATCCAAAAGAAATTACAGCAGTACAGATAATACAACCAAAATCTCAGAAATAAGTCGCAAACAAGATATGTCTTTTTGTGCAGATGACTTGTTTTTCGAATGACGGACACGAGGGTCCACAAACACAGACTCACAGTCAACATTAAATCAACGTGATATTAACGCAACGAATTAACAAAAATAGAGGAGAGATTGGACGGCTCGAAAAAAGCCAATCGAAAAATAAAGCACAAAAGAAAAATAAATGAATCCGGACACTTGCCAACGAGTCTGCCTACAATTGCAGACGAAATTCAAAAGTTTGCTCGCAAACATGAGACGATTTCCAATTTGTTATTTATGATTAATTGTTTTAAATATTATTTGTTGAGTATAAACACTAAACTACGCTGTATGCGTACAATTTAATGTTGCAATGGATATTTATTTAACTGTTAATATTGTTTTATTATTGGTTCCGGTTTGCTTATAATTAAATACATTTCTTTTTTTTTCTTTTGTTATATTTAAACGAGATATAATATTTTGTATTTGATTTCGCAATATGTCTTTTGGTGTTATGATATACAATGTAATGTTGTTTCTGATATTTATTACACTGTTAATAATTTAATGTGTTTTAAATGTAACATATTTTGGATTTTATTTTATTATGATTCGATCCTTTCTATGGAAATTACCTATCAAAGCACTCACTGATATTATCGTCAGATTTTTTTACATTTAATATGTTAATAGAGAACAACATTAATTTAAAAAAAAAATAATAATAATAAACGCGGACTGCCCATAAATATATAATATTGTCTAAAGGAGTGTAATGTTTTTTTAAGTCATAATATTCATTTTTTAAATCAATACATTCTTTTATAATCAATTAATCGATTAGTTATTGTAAGTTTTTTATTTTTTTAATTATTCCGCCTATAAACCAGACGTCTCAACAGCTTCTTATGATGAGAACATCACCTCTATGTATTTATATATAATTTTTTTTTTTTTTTTTTTTTAATACAAATGTACATAAAATAATAAATAGCTTAACCATGTTATGATATTTTTGTACCAAGATTAACACTGTAGATTGCATATTTGTTTTTGATATTTGTCACGTTAAAACAGGTACATAATAATATATAAATAGTAAAATATCATAGGTAAACAATATTTTTGAGAGTACATTATCCTGTAACAATTTATTTTATTTTCAACATACCTATTCATATTGTGTTTTGTGTTGAACCAAGTAATTTTTGTGTCTAGTATTTTTATAATACCATACTAGACCAGCGGTTCTTAACTTTTTGTGGCACGCGGACCTCTATAAAAATAATTTTTCAAACTACATACACAGAGTTTATGAGCAAAAAAATATTGTTTTAATAACCAAATTTGTTCACGTAATTAAATTTGCACGTTTTTTTTTTACACAAAAATTAGTTTTTCATAAAAAAAACTGTACACAAATATCTTTAATACAATAAGAAAAAAAAATGAATTAATGCAGAGGCATTTCTGCTAAAAATTTCAATAATTCACGATTGGTACAGAATAGTTTCAACTGTGCATAGGTATGTATATTTTGAAATTGGTTTTAACACTAATTCTTAATGTACATTAGAGCAGATAAAGCTTTATCACAGAGGTATGTAGTTGGAAATGATACTAAAACTTGTACATCCTTATATAATAGTCCTGGATAATCACATCGTACAAGTAACCAACAATTTGCTAAGGGCGTTTGATTAAACTACATTTTTTAACTACTAGCTGTAGAGAGTTTCACCAGTTCATCTTTTTCTGTTGATGTCAGTCCATTAATAGGACTATACACACATGTTTACGTACATAATGTACGTTAAAAAGATGATAGCGCTGACACGAGTGTCCCAGATGACTGGTTAAGAACCGCTTGCACTAGTCCATCTCGGTACATTGTAATAAACAGAATTTTATAACTAAAACTTTATTTGCTAATAATGACATCATATCTCGTAAGAAAAAAACATCGATTTATTTATTGATAATTGTATCTCAGTATTTAAAAAATTTGACTGTGTCAAAAGGAAAATGTCAGTAAAAACACTTTTACAATATTCGGGTTCGTAAAATAAATTGCAAGTGTAACATAATTATAAATTTAGCAACTTTTGTTTTATTTTGCTAATGGCTTAACACAATTTGTCACTAAATGGTTACATGATTAGGTTCACACTATTATAATATCAAATTAAGTGTTCTATATAATTAATTAAACATTACAAATACTACTGCAGACTAAAAACTCTAAATGACTATGAATAATAAAATTTCATAACAATAAAATGAAATGAAACGGACTCCATGACTTAGGATATTGAACAGTCAACATCAGTTAGGCCCAAAGAATCCTCTAAAACAAAGGCAATTGCCCTAATTATATATGACATGGTTCCATAGCTCCCACTTGGTGCGCTATCATAAAAGTGTTGGCATATGTATGCAGCCCCACCACATAACAGTGTTCCAGATTGGGTCATTTCTTTTTGCGCCTTTGCGCAGCATAAAGTTGCATCTCCATTGACAGATACCTATTGTTTGAATATATCAAAATTAAATAATTAATATCCACTATTTAAATAAATAATATTTGTAAACAAATTGATCGGTACTTGATCTTGTAAAAATAATTCATTTGCTTTGTGCACAAAATCTTCAATAGTAATTATTTTATTTGGACCCGATGATGAAATTTCTTGTTCAGCATATAGTGTGAAAATCATTAACGTCTCAACAATCAATTGTCTATATTCTGGATGAGGAATCCAATTAAGTACAGTTTCTACAGCTAATGCAAACTTCAACTCTCCAGAAGTCATCTGTTATCAATACAGTATGTTATTTTAAATGCACACAAATAATTTATATTTGGTTAGACAATAAATTGTTTTATTCAAATATTATGAAAAACATAAATACATACTTCTTGAGTCAAGTTTCGTGGTAGGAGTTTTCCGTCAATCGCTATACCAGCACACTAGAACAAGAAAAAATATATAATCTCTCAATATGAAGTAAAACTAAAATATTAACATTTTTATGTTCATCTAATGTAATTTTACCTTCTCCAAAATAATCCAAACAGATTTATAGAATTCTCGAGGAACTCTATTTAGAGCACCATCTAAACGTCTTCTACGCAACCACTGGCCTTGTTTGTAACTTTCTCCATTATTTGTTTCGTTGCTGTCACCCAATAACAATCCTTCAATTTGACTTTTCTAAAAAATAAAATCCTATGACTTAGTGGTTTATCTATTGGCAAAAATATACTTTTATTATTACCTTACTGACATGGCTTGATTTGTAGCTAATCACAGAGAAGTTACCACGTCCAACTGGATAATTATCACAATGCAGTTATTTAATGTTATTTATTAAACAAAAAATTTGGCTAACCGACTCACCACTAGTTAAGATAAATTCTTTTCCGCTCATAATATGATGTAGTAGATTTTTCATCTCAAATGGAGATAAATTGAATAGATGTTCTGATCCTTCTTCTCCGGTACAATTTAATGTTCTAGATAATTCACCAGCCATGACTTGAATAATCAAACCTACTCGTAGCCGTAACATTTCTAAGAATAGCTGCGGTTCAGTTCTCACAAACATAGCGAGATACACTATTAGTTCCTATATTAAATAGAATTATGTTACACTTTTAAATTATGAATATAATAGATTCTGAGCAAAGAACAAAATGTATTTCAATTGACTTTACAATGATCTGGTTTTTTCTTTTGTCTGTTAACATTATTATTTTTAATTTTTGTAACTAGGTAAAAAATGTTAAAATTTTTTTTTTTAGTTGTAATTTATATTATGTGAATAAAATTAGTATGTTTTCTCAAAAATGCTTAAGGTACTATAAAAATATTAGAAATCTGTAGAGGCAATTTTATTTTTTTATAAAAGTTTAAAGTTCTGATATTGATGAAAATCTTAAAACCCACAGGGTTTTGGATACTATTGTTCAATAAATATTAATTCAATTTGTTTGATTAAAAAAAAAATGCTCAATAAATGAGACAAAAAGACATGTAATACAGACTGTTATAATTTATTATCTAATTAAAAATGAAATAATATAAATATTAATTATGAATTATTGTTATTATCATTATTAATTTTTTCAATATAAATATACCTCAAAATATTTCTAATAAACATTGATTTGTTGATGATTTATCATTGCATACAGATATAAATAAAATTCTAATCTACCTTCTTAACTTCCCACCCATAGCAATAGCCAACCCATGAGCAGTATCCCACCCTTCTTTTTATTAAGATAGTTACCTGTGTTAACATTGCCGTACTCTCATCGTCTCCATAGGCATCGTGAATAACTTGTCTTAATTCACCTTCTGGTAAGGGTGTTGAAATTGTATGTTCATTGTATGGAGGCATTCCAATAGTAACCTTTATTTAATATAAATATTTCATTAAAAACAATAAACTAAAAAAAATTAAGCCCAACATTAAATGTAAAAAAATATATCTATGACAGGGCATATGTAATGAAACTTTCAAGATCTTATACCGAACACATTATATTAAACTAAATTGGAATAAATGTATATCTAAATCAGTGATTGTTAACTTGTGGTCCACGATACTAGTTTTACTAATTAAAAATGGACCACTGGCTTAATTTGAAGGTAAAAAGAGAAACATTTGTGTAATAAAAGTCGTGCTATTAATATTATTAATTAATACCATCAATATTATTTACCTATTTCAACTTTCACTACTATACGCATGTTAATAATTTACTATTTATTACAATTGTATATACATGTTATAGCACCCAGTGTGCTGAAACTTTTTGTAATATTTAATAAATAAGAAAAAAGAAAAATACTAGAACTAATGTGACATTATACAAGTGAGTTATAATTTTTGTCCACAAAATAATTACTAATGTAAATGTTAACTATTTCAGACATCTTTTATCAGATATTCTATAAAGTGTGGTGTCCCGGTCATTTACTGTAATAGTAGAGACCTTTGACTTGTATAATAAATTAATAAATAATTTATGTATTTAAAAAAATAATATATTTACTTGTTTTTGTCGCACTAATAGATCTGTTAATGCTTTGGCTAAATCTTCCACGCGTTTCCCCAACATACCGGCAGTGTGTCTGACCAAACCCCAACGGTTTTGTTGGCATGCTTTTTCGTATAATACTTTTAGTAAATCTTTTACCAAAACAGGTTTGCTGTCTTCTTGCAATCCTATAATCACATCATGCATACAGTAACCAATACTAGTTAAATTAGTCAATATATTAGTTAAGTATTTTTGCTTTATCTACCTGTATCATATTCCAAACCGTAGGTATCTACTAAGTATTGCAGAATATCTCCTTTTTCTTCTAATAAGTCAGATTCATTTAACATGGATAAAATTCCATCAAATTCGGCTTCGGCATATAATAACTCAGAACTCGCCCTACAAACAATTATGTACATTTTTATTTATTTATTTGATACATAAACACCAATTGACAATAGGCTTTTAAAATTATTTCAATACTTATATATAAATATAATAGCGGTGATACTACGGATACAAAAATATAACAGGATTACACTTTAGAAATAGTAAGGCCAAATCAAATACTAATATTATTTAAAGTCCGCATTGATGTGATCAAAGGTCGAGCACAGGGCTGGCTTTAGATACGATTGACGGGTGCGATGGCACAGAGGGCGTGAGAGACGTCAAAATTAGAATTAAATTTGATCGAACGTTGACTACTGTAATTATCTACTAGGTGGAAAAAATAAATAATTTTCACAATGCGATTTAAAATAAATTTGGGCGCTGAAAGAGCTAAAGCCGCCGGCCACGGTTGAGCATGTTTTGCATTAGACACGGTATGCAATGAAATATATAAAAAAAAAAACACACACACACACACAATTTTATGCGAAGCGGCTTTGAATATGATTATTGGACTTACGCAAATGATCGGTCGGGATTGCACCCGGGCACCTAAACAATCGAAAGCTGAATTTGAGTGTTTAATTATCGGTGGTCCGCGGTGAAAATCGGTTTTACGCCGTGTCCTACGCGAACGCGTCCGATGCGACGAAAAACAAAACCGCTTCTAATTTCGCCGCATCGGACGCGCCGTAGTGCGGACGGACACAACAGCACGGTCGGAATAAAAATCGCACGTATTCGTCGAATTTACGGAAGTTCGCGGGCAAAACGGTTCGACATTGCGAATTTTGAATTTTCGATAATAACAATAATAATTGATAGCGACTGTGATAAACGATTGTGGTCCCTGTAATCAATAGTGTTGTTTATTGATACAACGCTATCTATCGGACGGTAGTCCGTTTAAACATAATTTTATAGTCGCCGAATACTCCTATGCCGTGGGCTATCTGTCTATTCTATATAATCAATGATTTGTAGTAGATTTAGCAAAAAAAAAAAAAAGTTTTTATTCGATTAGGCGTTTTCTCGGGAGACAGCTGAGATTTAAAACATCCATGTCTGGTGTATAATCATAACAATGTAGATTGGACAACTTATTCGGTAAGTCTAATAAAATATATTAGGGATATTGTAATTCCATTACACAGAACTTTAGATATTGGACATTCATGAACAGTAAACATATAGCTAATTTAATAACTGTTCCAGTTAAAATATTTTTATTTCTACTAAAACAAAACAAGTTTGTCTACATAAACATATTGAGTTTTAATTTCATCAACCTTTAAAAAAATTGTTATTGACATTTTTCAGTGTAGACTACGATGCCATAGATATAAAAACTCAGCGGTTAGTCATTACAATTTTCAACGTCACGAGAACAATTAATTATATGGTTGAAATAACCAGAGGATAAATATTGATGATGTTCATAATTTATAAAAAAAATTTTCCTTAAAACTAAGTATTAAATAAATCATTATTACCTGTTGTTGTTAAGCAGACTATGAAGGCGTGACCTGGTATGAGGTTCTTTTTTAATTTCCGCAGTTAATTTATTTTCAGCAGATAATGATTGTTGTTCCAATAAATGTGTAGCAGCTTGTATTTCACCCAATTGAATACGCCTTTCTTCAGCTATTTACAAAATATAACAATAGTTTAATAGAATAAATAAAAAAAAATTTATATATATATCTTAAAGATTGTTTAAAGACTCGTAATAGTTTTATGCAAATTAGTTTTGCTCATTACCATCAAGCATAAAAGATCTAGTTTTTTTTATAGCCCCTTTAACAGACATTTTTCGTTTCATTTTTGATGGTTTGCTCGGCATATGTGTTAACAGGGTGGACTGATTACTAAAACTTTTTATAGTATGTTGATTTAAGTATTGTTCCACTTCAGAATTGAGTTCTGAAAAGTAAACCTTTATATTAATGACGGGAGAAATAATACGGGTTATATAAGGAAACTTACTATAAGGCATTCCAATTTCTTGACTTCCTAAGAAACTTAGATTTGTAACACAAGACGTACTAAGAAAATTATTTAGATTTCCCAATGTTACTCTATGAAAAATAAATTCTGTAATTATAGTATGAACATATTTTTAATTACAGGCTATCATATAATATTCACCGAGTTCCATTGATGTATCCACTTTTTAATTTTTTTATAGTTGATATCATGGCCAACGGAATTTTACCTTGATCTAAAAGAAACAATTCAACCAACATTTATATTTTCGAAAATGAATACAGTTAACAATAATCTAAATTAGTAAATCCATAAATTATGTTAGTTTTGTAATGTTTTTTTAGATAAAAATCAAAGCCATGCACGGAATTATCACACAAAATTTTAATTAAACAAATATATGAACCCTTTGACAATGATTATAATATGAATAATTAGGTGTACGTACTTGATATGATGTTTACAATACAAAAAAATTTAGGTACACTTTAATAAATAATATATATGTTACCAGAAATGTTGACAATTTAGTTAATTATGAAAATGCCTAATACGGTTAGGATATGATATTATTATTGTCTAGTAATTTTTATCATTGTCTTAGTTTATTAGACAATGTTTACCGAAACCTTTATTACCTATCTACGATAACAGAAATAAATCCACGTACAAAAGCTGCAGCAATAATTAACATTTTAGGTAAAATTTTGAAAATATTGTAAATAAAACCATAAAAAAAAAAAAAAAAAATTGATTATAAAGTGACTGAATACACTAAATCAGTTTTACACTAAATAATGACAAAAAAAAAAAAAAAAAAAAACCACTCTATAATAATAATAACTTGTGTAGTAAACAAATTAACTTAATTCGGGGCACAGCAGCAACATCTTTTTCCTGTTTCCTTATTTCCAGCTGTCCAGGAGCACGAAGCGTCTGTGCTGCTCGCTACTCCTACCTAATGTCACATGCCATTATATAATCCTAAATATCATTTCCTGGTATCGTTGGGAAATGGTACAAGTATTACATATAATTTCTGTACAGTGTTAGGAATTATTATAATTTCCAAATTGTCAACATTTCAGATAACATAATATATATATATATATATATATATATCATATGATATATCATATATATATATATATATCATATATATATATATATATATATATATATATATATATATATATATATATAGTCATCTTACCTACAAAACTAGAAGATGCAATTATGGTGTACGTAGGACGACCTAACATGAACTTCCAACTCATTGTCAAAAATGCTAAGTCCATCATAATATTGTTTGCTAATAACTCAATATCATTTCCCATATAGTATTGGTCCAAGTCAAGAGTCTAATGCAAAAATGAAAAACATACCTAATAATAGCATTCATGGGTGACTAAATTGTTAGTGGGTGGTAAATAATACAAATGAAATTAAAATGATCTAAAACATAAAATATATCTAATTATATATTATGTACAAATAACACAAATATCTGAATAAAAAAAAAACAAATAATATAAATTCTATTATTTAGAATATCAAAATTATAAGTTTCATATGTAACAAATTGACAACTCAGCAATTCATTAATTTTAGATTTATGAATAAGTGAAGTTTTAACACTACCTTAATCATATTAGGGATTTTAAATATATTAGACACTGAGCAAAACGAAAAATGTTTTACGTTTACTGTGTTGTGTGGTTTTTTTTTTTTTTTGTTGGTTTTACATGGATAAATTTTGTTTAACTTCATATAAATGATTACAAATTTGATATAGTTTTCCTCAAAACTTACTCTTATAGAAATAAACTTACTCTTATAAAAATATAGCAAATTCTTAATTATGATTTTTTTTTATGCGTGTACGAAGTTCAGATTTTGACAAAACTCATCAAAATTTTATTGTGCATAGTATTTTTTAAATGTATATTAAATTTTATATGCTTAGTAAAATTGCTCAACAATTTTGTAAAACAAAGTTCATTGTAAGTTGTACTCAGTGGTAAATAAAAAATTATAACTGAATGTAATGTCAATTTTTTTTTTATTTTTTTATATGCGTTTTACATTCAAATGTATAATACAATTTGTTAAAAAAACAGAAACAATTGTATTTATCAAATTTATCAAAACATGGTTAGATTAGGTTACTCTACGCAGAACAGTGATTTTTAAAAAAAATGTTAAATGCATCTACAAAAAAAAATTATTTTATAAATTCATTTATGTGTAAAATAACAAGTATTAACTATTTAATTTGTACCTAAACTTAATTGTTATTAAAATTAAACAAAACTGGTTCAATCATATTATGTGTGCAATAAAAAGAAATGTCATTCATAATGATATAAAAAAAATTTAATTACTTATACAAACAATACATTTTTGTTACTACAAGTCAGTTGTACAATTGGCTTAAAACAAAAAAAGAAAAACAATAAAATTAATAATTTGGTTGCTTCATAAAAATATTATCCCAAACTTAACTCTGTTAAGTAACAAGTATTTACACAACAATTAGTGTACAATCAATCAACACAATAGAATATGTTTAAATATCTAAAAAACAATAAATACCATAATGCAGTTTTTTAATAACAAGTACAACTGTTGGTCTGCCTAGCAAATTTTGCCAACTAGATTTTAAGAAGTTTAATTCGTTCTTAAATAAGTCAATCATTAAATTATTGTCAGATGCGATAAAATATCGATGGCGATCTGTAAGCTATAGATTTAAATAATAAAAAAAAGCATATTACAAATTTACATTTAAATGTTGGTAAATTGAAAATATTTTTTTTCAAAAATTTTAATAAAATTGAGTTTTAAATTGTCGGTAAAAATAAAAATGCACAACATGACATTTGAAACTAAACTATAGAAGTTCGGTTGATAATATATAATTTTATTTTCTAACCTGAGGTGTGAAAGCAAATATTCTATCTTGTAATGTGTACAGTTTACTGGTACCGAGGATTCCAACATCACGAGATTTTCGACCGGAGAGACCAAGTTTTTCGTTGCGACCTGGAACCAATAGAAAATGTATGACAAAACACAATTGATTACATGTAAAGGATTAATAGTATCCATTCCATAACAAACACATTTCATTGTTAGTATTACAAAATGTACATTTTAATTATTTATGGTACAATGCAATGGCGGATATAGAACCTCTGAGGTACGTAGAACACATTTTTAGAGAGCACCCTATTTTATTTGTGAAAAAAAAAAATTCAAATTTTCCTACTTTAATCAACATAACCATTAGAAGTCAGATAATGCACATTTTATTGAAATACATCATAAATAAAACATTAAAAATGAACAATATTCAACTCGTAGAAAAATAAATTTCTTGTGTTTTTCTTTTGTCGGCACTAATACCGATAAATATAATTATTTTTTGCACATTCATTTTCATGATTAGTCGTAAAAACCTCTCATCATTGCTTCTGATTGCATACATTAAGATATCGATTTTAAATAGTCACAGACAAAATAAAAACTAGATTTCAGTGGTCAATCGTTTGGGGCCAGTGGAAAATAATACCTTTATACACACGTAAATCCGCCACCGGTACAATGTTATCTATTAAAAACAAATTATAAATAAAAATTTACCCAAATATGTATATAAATGACTCAAGACAGTAGATGGTTGAACTTCTATAGGAGAAACTTCACTAATCGTTTGAATTGATATATCATGTTGCAAAAGTAAATCACGGATTTCGTTGTCTTCCGCTAAAATAACCACTTGTACGACAACGTCTGGTTTTTTTTCCAAACAAAGACGTCTATTTAATGGATCCAATTCACCAACAGCTAGAAAATTCTATCAAAACATTATAACTTAAATGAATTTCATTGATTATCTATTTCTCACTTCTTGTAATAGTTTCCCAAGTATATAAAGCGACTGCGCCCACAAAAAAGGGCATCTACCCAACGCTATACGTTTTTGACTGCCTGGCTTTTCAAACTCTGCTTTAATATTTTCATTTTCAACTGCATAAAGTTCAGGGACTAGTTTAATATTGTCTTCAGAAGTAATCATTATCTATTATTAAATATGTATTATATTAAACTGAATTTATTACATTAAACTTATGTTAAGTTTTGCTAACCTTTTCTAAAGCATTAACATAAAAATTTGCAGTTTCCATGTCTTTTTGAAAGCAATAGTCCAGTATCAAGTAACAGTAAAATAATGGCCATTCGCATTCAATTTTTTCAAAAATTCTCAGCTCGTGCAAATCATAGTGAAGCCTGTTTGAATCCTAAATAATGTTTTTATTAATTAATGTATTCATGGATTAAACCACAATAATCACTCATTTTGGCTTACTTCGCATGGAGTTTTGTGGCCATCTCTTAAAAAACGTTTACAACCGTATTTCCCCTTAAGTTTTGAGACAATAGCATCTCTTGTCAATTGAATTAAATGAGGATCATCGACTGAAAATGC
The DNA here is from genome assembly GCA_956483605.1 of Tuberolachnus salignus. NCBI lineage: Eukaryota > Metazoa > Arthropoda > Insecta > Hemiptera > Aphididae > Tuberolachnus > Tuberolachnus salignus. The sequence continues at coordinate 34,381,060 of OY101435.1, read as the reverse complement.
TGGAAAACTAATTACTGCTAACAGACTGCTATCTAATTCCTTTGAATTTGATTCTCTTGGTAACATTGACTACAAATATAAATTCATCTAACCTTTACACTTTAACAAAGGACATAAAATTGTACATTATTGTATTTACTAACTTGTAAAACAGCGTGACATTTTTGGGCTTCGTCCGATAAAATATGTATAACTGATGACGGGCCACCTCTCGCTCCAAATAAATCCAAATCATTCATTGCTTCTAATGCTGCTTTTGCTATTCCAATACTACTTGCGTTCAACTCAGGAAGACCGTGGTTCGATTTGTCACCTCTTTCCCAAATACCATAATCCTAAATTAAACGCACAGAGTTATAATTAAAATGGTTTTTGACGACTTGAAATATAACCTACAGGTATACAATAAGCAGATTCTATGTAAAACACTAAATTTTGAATAAAAGAAACTTCGTCCAAGTTGAAAACAATTTGAAGACCTTAAATATAATAAATAAATGAAAATAATATACACATATACGTAAAATAAAATAACATAATAATTCAGCAGGGAATAGAAACGATTTTGCAAGGGTTTGCGTGCAGCGGTGATGGGCATAATGGCATTTTAAAGCTAAAGCTGAACTAGAAGAAGATGTTATGTATGCAAAATAAAAAGCCTTTTGAAAATTACCTGAAGCTGTCATCTGTGCTAACATGAGCAAATACAGCGATACAGCGTCTATTTGTAAATGTCCCCATTCGTTATCTCCAACAACGGTCTGACCAGTTGCTGAACTATATTTTGCATGTAAAGAATGTAGTGGATTTTGAGAAATTTTAAATTGTTCTACTTTGTCTTTCTGCTGCATCATGGCCATTAATAATCCACGCATCAATTTTACACAACTCTGCAATAATAAAAATAATAATGTGAGTAGCCTAATTGCGATAGTTACCCAATAAAATACTTAAAATACATTTTCAGCTTACGATTACTAAAGGGAATTAAAACGTACAAATAACTTACGGCATTAGGTATTATTGTTTCGTATAAAATACCTGTTCCAGTTCATAAGTTTTAGCACGATCCTCGTCCATGTCTGCCATTTTATTGCATGCCATCGATAAACCCCAGACAGCCAATACCGTATAGACATTGTCTCTAATCCAAGCGTGCGAGTTATTAGGACCGGCTGGAAACAAGCCCGTAACTGGATTCTACAAAAATTGTAAACACAGTATATCATCATAACGGTTTCATACAAATGTAAGAGTTATAATTGTTTGACTAAAACTAGTAAATGAATACAACAATGTAATAGATGTATAAAACCTGTTGTGTTTTGCACATGTACTTTCAACAGTACGTCCGATAACCGGAGTAATTATTTAATAACGATAAAATATATTAGGGATTTGTTGTATAGTTCCAGTTTCACGGCGTTAGTACGGTTATCGGGTGGTAGCGGTTACCATCCTATCCGGGAATTGTCCGAGAAGAAAAACGAATTCAGATTCATAATTAATTCAATTTAACAGCGGAGAGGACGGTGTTTTTTTTTTTATATGATTGTTTTAAAAATCCTGAGCGAAAGGATGAACGCATATGTGCGCGACTGTAAACAATATCGTGACGGGCAATTTGTGCCGACGGCAAATGTTGTAGGGGCGCCTACATCGTACCCTAATACGGTTGTCAATTTATAAAAAAAAAAAAACGATGCTAAAAGCCGACAATACCGAAATCGGTGCGAGTGCAGAACACATTTTTGAAACCGGAACGGAACTCGACGGCTACGCCCGCCCCCACGGCAGTGGGCAATTACCGCGCGAAATATTATTATTTGCGATCGGGTCCGGGGACTGAATCGTACCGTACCTGGTGGACCAGTATAATCTTGTGGACGACGTTGTAGAAGTAGTCCAGCCGTTGGGCCCTGCTGTTCGTTTTTGACATGGACATTATGCGTGTCGGCGTGCGTCGTACGCGAAACGAAATACGCTGCCGGCGGCGGGTATCGCGGTCTAATAATAATAAATCGGATAATTATTGTGAAAACGAGAACCGGGAACCGGAGGAGACGGGCGGAAATGTTGCGCGACGGCGATCCGGCACATAATAATTTGTTATCTACGCGGTCGCGACACGAACGGCTATGATAACGTCGCGTTGCGCAACGGTCGCGCACTATGGCCGCCGGTCGCGGTTCGATAATTCGTCTCGGTTTTGTTTTTTTTTTTTTCTCTCTTTAGTCCGATAAGGAGAAGATTTCCTATCCCCCCCCCAAGCACTCGGGCCGACCGCCGGGGGTCTTGGTAGTGGACGCGCGTAAGATAAAAAAAAAAAAAAAAAAATGCCCGTACGTCTCTCTTACGGTTTTACCATAGAAATACTCGCGGGCTGTGGATTCAGCGTGTACAATAACACCCCGGATAAAATTCTTATCTAATATATAAAACATTCGTATTTAGTGTAGTGAATTATTTTATGTTTTCCATGTTATCGCCTATAGCGGAAAAATTGATAATCACTACCGTTGTTATCATTGTTGATACAATTCACGGGACACAAACGGACTTCAATAGAACAATACCGAATATTGTATTATAACAATAGTAAAAAAAAAATACTATTATAATATTTACGTTATAGCGCAAATCCGCGTATAATAATTATGATTGCAACGTTATTCGCGTTGCCGAATAACTTAACGTATAAGTTTTGATGTTTTATTGTTTCGTCTATTTTTACAGTGACGGTCCCAATTCTTTATTTATATATATATATATATTATTAATTTAGAGTTGGGGACATGTCGCACCAAAAATAATCACGCTTATGCACGCAAAATCGCCAACGTAGCTAGTTTTTTTTTTTTTTTTTCATGTTGTTTTTGAAAATATCCACCGAACGTATATTACAATTGTTTAGAAAACAAAATCTCAACAAATAAATAGTCGTAGGTGCGTAGTAAAAAAAAAAAAAAAATAGTCGAAATACGCGACTGATACTGTTGTCGTTAGCAAGGAATTAATTTTAATATATAAATATTACCTTATCAGTAACAAATTAAATTGCCGACATTTGTCAACGTGTGCGTGCCGCCAAAAAAAAAAAAACGGCAAAAATATGCAATTCAAATGTTTGTATTTCGATCTTAAAACGAATTTACATTTTACTGAGATTATTCTCTAGCCATTGGTTAAAGAATATGCAAATGCAACCCGGTCACGAACCATAAAAATAAAATAAAAATACCGACGCTTTAGTTACCCAATTAAATATAATATTAAAAAAAAAAAAAACAAAACAAATCAAATGTGTGCTACACAATAGTTTTGGATTACAAATAAAATACAAAACAGATTTATTTTGTTGATTGTCTTCTTCTGCTATTGTTGTGTACTTGTGTGCTGAACGAATTGACGCCGTGTAACTACTAATTTTCTTTTAATAAAATATTATAAAACTCGTTACTAGGATAGTTTTTAAAATGTGTTTTCACAATGATAATTGGCCTTTGATAGTTTCGACCGAAAAACGATTTTTTTTTTTGTTTTTACGTCTGTCCACAACAGATTGATTGTTGAAAAAATACTGTTGAAAAACATCCGCAGCATTTGTGGCCCGGCGTTGCCAAAGAATAGTCTACGGTTGCCGATATATTAGTTGCGTTGAAAATGAACAGTGAGGGGGGGGTGGGGGGGGGAAACGGGATTAATACGGGACAAAATGCGTCCCGTATAACTTTTGTCGGGACAACGGGACACAAAAGTTGAAATACGGGACGTATTACGGCCGGCCGCAAAGGTCCCGGGAGCGGACAGCGAAAACGATTACACTCCCACGCTGTTATCGCTATTAGCGTTTACTGTTTGTAAAACGAGAAATAATAAAATTACGCGATAGCATAACCTCTTGCGCAACCGATTGCGTTTTTACAAACATAGCAACGGCAACAGCAACTGCTACGCAAATTATCAACAGACTACCGGCGCCAAGTACGATCGTTGCGCAACGCGTTGTCGTTCTTTTCCGCGTAGATAATACATAATAATGTATAATAATGTATTATCTATGCCGGACGTGCGTTTGTTTTGCGGATTCGTTTCCCAGCCCGGCGCCTTATCAACGGGATTTATCACTGGCAAAACTGGTCGCCCCGGCCGCGTAATCGGCAGCCGTTTCTGCGCTGCTTCTCTGCCGGGAACAACACAAAACGCAAACGACCGGGGTCGAGTCAAAAGTCCGGCGTCCACGTCGTGTACGGATAACAACACTAATATTGTAATCATTGTAATTATCGATATACCGATGATGTAGACAAATTGTCATGTCGAGAAATGGACGAATAAACGGAGATGGAAAGACTTAAAAAAAATTTGCATTATTTGCAATTTTTGAACTCGGTGTAGCCCGCGGGGCACTTCGCGCCCAATACCGATTTTTAACTATAATTCTCAATAATTAATTATTTACAACTAAACAAAATACAACCGGTAACGCTCCTGTGGTAGACTATGTTTTCGCTTTCGTATTTATTTTTATTCGTTTTAAAAGTGTATGTTAATTGTTGTAAAAATTATGATTTTGGTTGAATTGCATACTTTATTAGCATACACGACAAAAGTGCTATACATCAATTTTTATTATGATAATAATAATTAGAATGATAAATATTAAACTGTATAAAAAAAAAAAATAAAAAAAATACTTAAACTTTATCTGAGCTATTAAACACTTTTTTTAATTATCTTACTACTATAAATATCCGGCTTAACATTAACAGGAATGTGTCTGAGTAATTTATAAAATAAATACGCTTTGGACCATGTACCAATAAATGGATGCCATGATATATATATATATATATATATATATATATATATAAATCATTTGAAATGCATCAATATCAAAACCGTTAACGAATAAGACAAAATTTTTTACAATAGATTCTAGTCTAAACTCGCGGCTTACAAAAAATGTACACATTCCAACACTTTCCGGCAATGCCCGTCACTGAATAAAGAGAACTCTTTTTAAACCTGTTACATTCCTATAATTTAATCCTCAACTAATGAAGTGTCACTAATGGATGGATAATTCATTCAAGACTCTTAACGCCTATTGTTAATTCCTTCTTCACTTATTCTAACTGTGCATTGTTTTGTATAGATGGTTTATTTTCTAATTCGAATTTAAAACAAATATATATATACAATGCATGAAAAAAAAGATTAGTGATCGTAAAAGTAATGACAGTAATAGAAAACAACTATAATACAAGCAAGTGTTCTAACAATTCCATTATTTTAATAATACTATTATAAATATATAATTTTTAGGGTGTTTAAAGTAATCGAACAAATTGTGATGCTTGGTTTGATACGTAGTAGCGAGTGAAGGAATTTTAAAAGTAATTCGAGATACATATGAACGAGCCGTTATCAACACACCTCCTTTAAATATAAATATTTTTTATATTATTTACAATTATAAACATATTTCTAAATTAAAAAATTCTTTGAAATGTTTTATGTTTTTTTCTTTTATAATTTGTTCCTGATTTATTACATTTTGATCTTTTTTTATTTGATTGAGCTATGCTCAAATTTAAAATTACCTCAGAAGTATACATTGATACTAGGCATTTTACACGCATGGTATTAGATTTGAAGAAGCTGATGGTAATGAAAACAGTAAAAACAAAGTTTAAAATATGTCGCCAAAGAGGATTAGAGGGAGATTACCAAATACTTCTGAGAGGGAAGGATTGTTTTAAATAATTATTTTTATTATTACATTAAATAGTTTGTACGTTTGTATACATATTATTTTAGAAAGATAAAGGATAGGAAGAAAAATAGAATATATTTTTCCAGGAAATGATGTAAGACCAAATCTAAAACTTTTATAAACTGCCAAAGCTTGGGAGAAAATAATGAAGAAATATAAAATTATATATAGTGTTATATTTTCAAAATTGTTGAAAAATAAATGTTTATATATTAATCCAAGTCATCTAATATTGGAAGGTCCATTGGAATTTTAAACTTTTTTTCAGTGCTTCTCGGGAGTATTTTTCTCATATCTGAAAATATGATTTTGTTAAATAATCAGTTCATAAATAGATACTGAAATAAATTATTTAAAATAATACCAAATGCGTCTTCGTCGGGACGTCCTTCATAGTATTTATCTATAGTGCGGTACACTCTATATCCGAGTCTTTTATACATAGATATAGCGACTTTGTTTGAAACACGCACATATAAATCCATAAACCAGGCGTCATTACTAAAATTGAATATAAACTTAGAAAGTGTAAAAGTTAACATTAACAATATCATATATTTACTCCTCAGCTATGTCTTCAATCGAATTCAACAAAATGCTTCCGATACCCAATTTTCTATATTCCCGAGCAATGGACAAAGCAGTAATATGCCCATGCACATTTTCTATGTTTCCTTCAGATTTTCCAATAACTGTGTTTAGTCATATTTAAATGTAAAGTGATATTAGACATCAAATTACTAATAAGACTACTAATGACATCTAATGAAGACAATTTGTATTTTTAATAATTTTAGAGTTAAGGTACATATAATATCATGCAGTGAAATCATTGTATGAGATAACCAGAAATTAGTATAAAAACCTTGATGAAAACTTACTATAGCCCATGATTTCTCCTGTAGGTGATTCAGCGACTTTAAGATAATCCGGCCAATATGCCATATACTTCATGTAGAACGATATTTCGTACTATATAACGTTTAGGTTAAGTTTAAATTATATATTTATTCATTTCAATCAATATAAAGTAATCAATACCAAAATCAACTGATATATATCAGTTAATCATCTAATTTTTAATAAGACGTTTATATATTTCAAAAAGGATACGGTTTCTGTAAATGAATCCAAATTGCTGAAATAATAATAGACGACAAATATTAAACAATGCAAATTATTATTATTATTATTATTTTATAAATCATACAAATCTAAAATATGTTAACACACACTTGAGTACATTTCTTACTTATTTTTTTGTGGAAAATATAAAAAAAGATAATAGATAATAATAGCATTCTTACCGACCCATTTATTATGTATACATAGGTATACATGTTGACGATGTTTGAAAAACTAGGCCTTTGACGTAAAAATTCAAATTGTATAATTTTTAATAAATTAACAACTGATACCTGGGATCGGACTGAGCCAGCGAGGTACCGATCAATACTCGGAGGGCCGATTCAAAATAATATATTTGTTTTAATGATTCTGTTTTCGATTATCAACCGAACAAGTTTAAATAACACTGGGGCTGCAGTGTTACTAACGAAATAATAGAGAAAATCCAAAATATGGGCCACTCTCCTCATTCGTGTAATGGGGCCCATATAAATGATGTATAGTTAATTTTTTTCAATTTTTACCAAAAAAAAAAAAATAAATAAATTTCATAATTGCAAACCGCAATAGTAATATGTTACCGATACATTTAGTCGACTTTATTCAAACGTTCATTTAAATCCGCCACCGGTGTTATTACGCTGTTTTGTTGTTTTTTTTTTCAGCGAAAAATGTTTTGGAGAAAATTAAAAAGCGTAATAATGTAAATTTAAAAGAAGAAAAAAAAATACTATGTATACGGACTGTGCTCTTTATCCCCCCCCCCCTCCAAATAAGATACCGAAAAAAGAAATTATAAAAAGTGTCTATCGGTAAATATACTTAAGATACGCGAATAAATCGCATCGTTATGAATTTGCAATATACATTTTAATATATAGTAAAATAAAAAAAAATAAAAAAAAAACCATTTCCGATACCCGCATTACCGTATTCCGCGGAAAATACGATTGAAAATTACACGACAAAAACGTTATTATAACGATTATTAACGTGACGTGTTGGCACGACGGTTATTAAAAATAACTCACACGTTGTTGAATTTGAATAGATCGTCGCAATTGAAAGGCCGCAACGTAGTCATCGTGACGGCAAACTTTCCAGAGAATACTTCGTTCCAATCGACCGCGGCAACGGGCCCGTACGAACGCTAACAGTCGTCTGGTGTCGGTCGGCTCGGGCCGGCCGTGCCGCGATCGATAGTATTACGGTCGCCGTCCGCCGCGAATTACGGTGTCCGCAACCGCGTGCGTTAGTTGAAAAGAGACGATCGTGAAAACCCGTAAAATTAATGGCAACACTGGCCGGCCACGTCAAGTTGCAAGTACTGAGACGATGACGCTGCGCGGTAATCTGTTTTCTCCGTTATGCCCGGACCACGGGGGAGACCCCGTGTCATTTGTCTCGGTGTCAAACGCAGGGGGGGCGCGCGCGATACGACCGCCGGGACCGCGCGACCGAACGGCTCCCGTATGTTCGGTTCATTTCCTATACCAGGGGTCGGCAACATTTTTACCTACACGGGCCGGTTTCAGTTTTTTATGGAGGGCCGCATACAAAATTAAAATATTAAAAAATATAATTTTAACATATAATACTAATATATTTACAGATAGCAACATGAGTTTAATATTGCGGTTGTCCTTATTAACTAATTTTTAATTAAATACATTAGTACAGAAAATTTAAAAGTTTAAAAATAATTATTAATTAATTCTTGAATGCATTTTAGTATACAAATATTAAGTTACAAGTGTGATTTTTGAGGTTGAATTTTTCCTGCTAATTCGATTATATCCGCTTTTATATTGGATGTTGATATCCTTAAAACAGCATCCAAGTGTTCATCGCTTAATCGTGAACAATAATAAAATTTATGTAGCTTAAGCCGCAGCAAAAAGTTCCGAGGGCCGCATGCCTGTCCTAGACGATAACAAAAACAATAAAAAAATCCACACACTAGTTAAAAAATAATAATAACTCTTTTGGTATCTAAAACCATTTAATATTGAAATGCGGAGATTTTCTAGATTCGTCTAATTCAACGGTTCTCAACCTGACGGGCGCACCCCCCTCCCTCTACACCAGGGATGCAGGAACATTTAAAAAAAAAAAAAACCACAAAACACGAAAAAGTCATTTCTGTTTATTTTATCGAGCGTTATTAAAACTAATAAAACTTTAGGCGATCTCAATCCATGCTGTATTTTTTTTTGTCCTTATAATTTTCGTCAGCAGTGTTCCACAAGAATGATTTTTATTCGTACCTCATCCATTATAATCTCACAATCAATATGTGCTGCCATATTATAACGTATATTATATTTTAACAATTTATTAAAATATTGTAATAATAAATATTAAAAATATTTAAAAACACACGTGTTCGGGTTGTATTGTGAAAAATGTTACGTCCGGATAAAAGTGCGGCCGTGCGACCACGTGGCCGACGTTCATAATTGAAACAATACAAATTTAATTTGGTCGTTGACGGGATAATGCGTATTCACGCGAGTTATTTTTTAACGCGCGTTACTTGTGTGCATGGTCCAGTAACCGATAATGTACTTCTACGACACACGTAAAAAAGTACGCGCGTACAGACGCATTTTGTACGCTCGTGTGGCCCCAGCCTTAGGAGGAACTTAATTTGTATAATTATAAATTTGTTGTTCCTAAAATCGACCATGGAGGAAAAATCGAATAAATCGAATCTCGTATAATGCGGGGGGGGGGGGAACTTTGTTGAATTGATTTCGGCTTAAACGAAAGTAGTTCGAGAAAATTGTTTATGGCCCTAAACCCCAATGACAAATTGAATTCACCGTGACTATTTCTTTTTGTCGGAAATTCATTCTTCCGTATAACAATTTACGTTTTGTTAACGAATATAACAAAACAAGTTCATCTAATTCGTCGCCGGAATCGGATTCAGAACTCGAATTTATACAATTTTCGGCTGTCATGTTGTTCATAGCGTCCACACTTGTTATTTCACTGAACTGCGTTGTAATGTGCGCAGTTTTTCGTACGCTGCGCTACGTCGACCTTATGTGGTGGTCCAACCATAAAAAAAAAATACCTAAATAGTGGTAAGCGACCATCGGGAAGACCGTGGTTAGGCTGGGAGGACTGTCGAACACGACGTGGAAAATGCGGAACATAACTTCTTAGGCTCGTTTCACGCGGACCACTTTTGGCGGGCAACGACATTTCGGAAAAATGTATAAATATTTTGATACTAAACGTAGACAAGCGGTTTCCATCCGGGGACGTACCGGCCATATAATCTACTAACCCGGAAGACATACTTTTTGTATTTATACGTTAAGGGGTAGACAATTTGATAAACCCGCGGTGGGACGTTGGGACGGAAACAGGAAAATTTCCTCCGTCCGGCATCATTGGGTGGGTTATAATGGCGGCCACCATTATTTTACATAGTTAAATACGTTTATGTTATATAATAAGGCAGTAAAATACTACAATATATTTATTTTTTTTTATTTATTTGTTTTTTTTTTTAAGAAGATATGAATTAAATATTAAAAAATTAAAAAATTAAAAAATTAAAAAACCTAACCTAACCACCCCCCCCCCTAACCACCTTTAACCTTTTAAAAAATTAAATATTATTTATTCAACGAGGAGAACCATGGATTTTATGGGTTTGATATTAGCGATGAAATATGTGATTCAGCAGTACATAATTTTCAGTGTAAAATACCCATATCTTAAAATTAAAAAGAAATCCGTTTATAAACATGAAACTCGTAATAATTTGAATAATCTTATGTCTGCTTTTAAGTTTCCATCGTGTAACTCGAGAGCTATGGTAGCCATGCGATTGGAAAGTTCAAAACGTCGTACATGGACAAATAATGAAAAAAAAGAAAGTATATTTAAATTTATTTATCAATCACCTATTGTGTATAATTCTTTGAATAAAATGTCTAAATAAGAACGATTAGGTTGTATTTAACCTAATCGTTTTATTTTATGGCTACAACGATAATAATGTGTCGTCGCTTATCGTGACGTTTCGGGAAAAAATATGAACAAATATTGAAATTACATATTGTACCATTTATACAGAGTAAACACGAAGATCTGGCACCTGACATAACTTTTTGTATAGATATAACCATGTAAAACGTTTACCTTTGTAAAATGCAGACTTTTCTCAAATCCGGTAAACCTATATACGTGTATATAATATACTATATTATTAAATATAATCATTAATATTTCATTTATCAAAAATGTAGCCAAGGTACACTACGACAAATTTCACTCCCGCCTCCATCAACATACTCAACCACAACTCATTTTAAACCTCTCCCCTCATTCGTTTCCCGGCAAATCTCCCCGAAGACTTAAACGCCAGCAGCCTAGGGACTTTCTTACACTGTAGTTATTGACTTTAGCTCGTAATATATAAATAATCACGTCGAAGCGTTATCAATAGTTAACGTCTTAAATTCACGTCCGTCTTCACCTTCTATGTATACTTCACCCATCGTCTTATGGTTACTATTAGTAACAGATTGTTGATTTGAAAAATAGAAACATAAAAAAAAAAAAAAAAAATAATCATTAATATTTAATCAACAATAGATAAAAATTTTGTTGCATATTTAACTGCGAACCGTTTTTGTTAATTTACATTAGTGGGTCTCAAACTTTTTTTTCGCGTACCACATAAGTATATTATCAATCAGTCGCGTATCACTAACGAATAAAAATAAAACGATCCAAATTTTACATAGTTAAATACATTTATTTTAAATAGAAAGGCAGTAAAATACTACAATATAATTTGTATTTTATTTATTTATATAAATTTATTAGTTTTTTAAAATAATATATGAATTAAATAACAAATTTTTTAACGAGGAGAACCATGAATTTGTAGGTTTGATATAAACGATGATAAATATCTGGTTCAGTTTTTAATATTAAGCGTAAATTTGGGTCGAGATTCAGTTTATTTCGAAATTTGTTTTTTAATACGAGCATTGAAGAGAAATCAATTGCACAAAGATAAGTTGTTGTGTATGGTATTAAAAATAACAATGCTTTTCTAGACAGCGACGAATATTCGTTTTTAATTTTTATCCAAATCTCACTCAATTCTAATTTTGTCAATTCCATTTTAAAACTTTCATCGCATGATTATTCTGTCAATGACTCTTTTTCATTGTTAGTTAGTGTTCTAGGAATGTTGTCCATATTCAAAATGAATGGGTTTCTTATCCAAAAATATGCAGAATAATCTTTCTTAAAATATTCTTCAAACGTTGTTTTAAGTATTTTACAATGGTGTTTTATGGTTTTTATGAGATTCCACTCGAAGTTCGTAATTTGTCACAAATTGTTCCGAATTAGGAAAAGACTGTAGGTTAAGTTAGGTTAGGTATACATTCGGAATTTTATTACTTATCGTTTCAATTATTTTAATAAATGCCTAAAATTAAGGAATTTTATCGTTCGTTGAAAATCGGTTTATTGATTTACCTTGTAAATTTGAATTTAGTACATCGAGGCGATTGAAAATGTCTGGTTCATAAGTAAATTATTTATAAACCAGCGGTTGGACGTTAGGCTGGAAACGGGAAATTTTTCTATTTTTTCTGGCTGGTAACTACGGTTATAGATATATAACTATATTTATATCAGTAGCAGTGCTATAAGGTAATCTCGACTGAGCAGCACTTATCGATTTATCGTAAGTCCAGAGACATTATAGCCATTTAACTCAGGAAATATCGGTTTAGACAAAAAAAAAAAAAAAAAAATAAAACCAATATTCGAAATCGTTGGTATTGGTAAAACCAGTAAAAGACATTTCTGTATAATTTTGTATAGCCACCGTAATACGTCCGTTGCAATCGAAAGGTCGATTTCTGAAAAGTGCCCACGATTTGTTAATATTATGTCGGTTTTGTTAGTGAGATCTGTTTGGACCATTTGGCATCACATGCTATATTTAGAGACGTCCGCAGAGTATGTACACCGCCAGATGGCGATAGCTTTACCATATTATAATCGTGTATTAAACGAGGAAAGGAGATGTAACAACGAGCAAGGATGAGAATGAAACAACGAGTCGAAAATGAAATGCTATAAATCCCTTTTAGCCCCCGATTACAATCAGTCGTTCGCCGGTGATTCTAATTTTTATCCAGCAAATATAATACGTATTATATAGTTAAGATGGGTGCAAAACGTGCATAGTTACTGTGGTCGAAAACAGACGAAAAATTAACTGAAAAATATGAATGTATTTAATATAAAATATTACTCTATAAATTCCCGCTGTTGACTAGATCTCTATTTCTCCAGTACCCCACCCCCACCACCGAACTTAATAACTTTTCTGTTATTTTCGATTTGGTTTTGTTGTTGTAATTCAGTTCGGAATTTAACAGAAAAAAAAAAGCTCTCTTGTCTCGTGTTTCAATGTGGAGCGAGATTTCTGGTAGAAAAGTTGTTCGCAGACGGACAAAAATAAAAAGACACACATCGTAGTAAAACCAATCAATTTGGTCGCTACGCTCAGAATCGTATTGCAGGGCGGGTGGTGGGCAGTGCATTTTTATTTTTATGGAATTTTCACTGGGCGACAAAAAAATTGTCTCATATTCTACAATAATAAATGCATTTTGTATTAAATATTGATAATATGACCATTATTATAAACGTACCTACACATTTATTGTAATCGTTACCTAATTATTTTCTGTTTATATAGAATAAAAATTCTTCTTTAAAAACATTGAGTAGATATCCCCAAAACCACACAGGTAAAACACTTAGGAATTATACTTGACAAACGATTAACTTGGGGCCAACACTTAAAGGCAATACGCAAAACATTAAGTACCCGTCTACACATGCTTCGTCCCATATTTAAATCGAAATTATCAATCCACACAAAATCTACTTTATACAAATCCTTACTAAGGCCTATATGGGCTTATGGCGTTCAAATCTGGGGCTGTGCAAAACCATCTCAAACTCGGATCATCCAAGCTTTCCAATCGATAGTTTTACGTCTCATAGCTACAGCCCCTTTGGTTCGTAACAAACAAAGACCTACGATTTGATACTGTTGACCAGCTAGCCAAAAAATACTACACCAAATTTCATACAAAACTACAGTGCCATCCAAATCCTCTCATTCAGCATTTATCTTCAATTACACTCCCTGAAAACCCCCCACGCCGTCTCAAAAAAAAAGCTGGTGTCGAGATCTATTAAACTAATTTAAATTTCGCGTTCTGCAGGGTTCTGCAGGTCTTATCACTTGGGATAGCCTCCCTCATCAAGCAACCACGTTATTGTAATTTTATTTTTTTTCTCTATGTATAAAGTTATTCTATTTGCTTATTGTGTTTTTTTTTTTTTGTAAACACAGATTGTAAGTTTTTCTAATAATAATAAAAAAAAAAAACAATACCGTCTACCGGGTGACAAACTATAATCACTGGACGACATTTATGTCGCGGATAGTTTTTTTGTTAGGTGCTCTTGAAATCACTCGGTACGTCACCGGTAAATTAAAACAAGCATAATAATAATCCAAGAGAAAATTTTCAGTACATTCGTGTATATTGTACGACGGCGGCCCGCGTTTCGGGGCGAAGGGGCGAAATACGTTTTTTTTTTATCGACGAGATTCGGCCGTGGTGGTCGCGGCGGCGGCGGCGACGGGGGTGGGCAACTTCACATTATTATTATTATTATTATTATTATTACAGTCGGTTCTTGTTGTTTTAACGATTATGAAATAATTTCCGATGAGAATAACAATAGTTCGGTATTATTACAGACCCGGAGCACAAACGTATAATATACGATTCGTATATTAATTTCGTGTCCGCCCTTAATAATAATTCGGGGTTTTCGGCTTTGCGATTGTACGGGGAGATAAAAATTTAAACAAATATTTATTATAATATACAATTGTAATGATAATAATGATAATAAGGGGACCTATTGAAAAAAAAAAAAATAAACGTACGGGCCTATGCTGTAGGGGGGTGGCCTCGTTAACGACGCCGCAGGACCGCGACAAGATCTTTAATAATAATTCATTGTATATTTATATCGGAACGCGTTTTTTTTTTATTATTGTTTTTTTTTTTTTTTTCTCGAAATTTCTTCCTTTTTCTCTCTTCATTATTATTATTATTTTATACCATCCCTCCGCGCCGCCGTGTCCCTCGGTAACGCACAAGCCGGGTACCGTGGCGATGCCCGCTTGACCGTGATTTACGTATAATTTCGGCTTTCGTGTCGGACCGACCGCGGATAAAAACAAAATAACAAAAAAAACATACGAAAGAAGAAGAAAAAAAAAAACCAAAGAAAAAATAAATAAATACAAACCGCCCCCGCCGACGCTGTGTGTTTTGCCGTATTATTACACGGGGTACTTAACCGTACGTTTCCACGTTATTATTACCTATATGGTGTGCGCTGTATCAGCCACATGCGCGTACCCGTATATTATAAAATATTATTATCGTACCACGTGTATTATAATAATAATCGAATAAAATACCCACCCGGGCGGTACGTTCAATTATTAATTCAATTGTAACAAAACCCCCGGCGAACTTATATTATATCCTTATATAGTCTTATCCGAGACCAATAGTACAGACTTCTTTGTAAAATACGTATTTCGAAACAATCGGTTTTGTTTTTTCGATTTTCATATACTATAATAATAATAGCAATCAATATGCCTGAACTATTCCGATACATTAATACGTTTATATGGGTTTGCCATCATATCTGCGATTTTAATTATTTTTCTATCCGTCTACTAACAGCATTTCTACCAGACGTCTGCCACCTAGCACAGTTTCCGGTAGTACGTCCTATCTAGTCGGTTCGACGGGTAGATTTTTTAAAATTTATTTCCCTTGTTGTTTTCTTATAAATTCGACAAAAACACCGGAAAACGGGGGAATAATACGCAATACAACGGTTGTTGTTGATTTTTTTTTTTTTTTTTTTTATAAAACGCGGATTAAAATTTTATAATTTATTCGTAGAAGCATTTTAAGTTAAAATTCTTTAAATACACGGACAGTTATTGTAATTTATTTTGTAGTTACAAATTAATCGGTTTAAATCTATAAAAAAAATGATTGAGAGAACTTTGCTCAGAATAGGCAATATTGTTTGCAATGATTTATCGTTGCGTACGGATATAAATTAAACCGCCCTATTTACCCTACAACGGTCGCCCACCCATGGTGCGAAATATATCGATTTTTTAGAAATTACATTTCTCCAGTAATCTAATGCGTTATACTTTTCCCCAAAAAATGTTTTACATAAAAAAATTCGCGTTGTCAACTGTTAATTATGATCAGTGGCAATTTTTTGTGCGCACTACGGACAGGGGCGGTCTAAATGTATATTAAATAGAGCGATCGATCCTCGCCCGGAAAGGGCGACAATTGAACTAGAAACGTAGAAGGAAACTATTAATTTAATATATTGCGTACCTATCATTAAACAACTATACAATTAATATAGTGTAATGAGTATTGGAATATTGGGTATTTGAGTATTGGATGGTTGGGTTTAGTTTGCATTTAGAGAGTACAAAATCCTCGTCACTGATTACGAAAAATAAAATTTGAAACCAGATACTATTTTTTTTTTTTTTTTTTAAATTATGTACACTATATTATTAAGACAACATAGGTAACATATTTACATGATTAACTATCTCTTTATGTTATAGCTTGTGGTAGAGATAGAGAGTTACACATTGGATAAGAATAAAAACGACAAGAAAGAAAGATGAATGTGATTAATACAAAAAAAAAAAAAATTTAATAATTCACGCAGACAATTTCAAGTATGCAATTTTAACTTAAACAATAACAAGAGAAAAAAGTATATTGAAGTCACGAAAAAAATATTAAAGATAAATTAGACTAATTGAGAAAACAACCAATGGTAAACACGGTAAACATTTTTTTGTGTATTAACAAAATATTGCCCAAATGCTTTACGTACAAATATTTTACTGGCATATTATAAATTCTAAATTGCCTTTTAACGTCATAAAATTTTCTTTTCTCGGCTTTGATGATGTTCGAGAAAAATGAACAAAGTTGCAATTTTTGTTGTATAGAAAATTAATCGGAAGAACGCCCAAATCCTTATAGTTTTGCATCGTAGATCCCTGTAAAGAAGACTTATTTAGACAAATTCTCATAATATTATTCTGATTAATCCGCAGTTTTTTTTAATAATAATATTGTCACCCCTATTGTCTATCCAAAATTAACAGTCTATATTGACGAACTGACTGGTATAACACGCATTGTTGGTACTAAACACCAAATTTTGTAGATTTTATAGGTTATTGCGCGTAGCTTTCCAACTAATGTTGAGAATGTGGATTCCACCGTAAATTATTTTCGAATATGATACCTAGGTCTTTGCGACTTCTTTGATATGACTATAATCATTTATGTAATTACAACTGTTCCGATCAACACATCTGCGTGTTATTAAATCGTATTAAATATACTCTTTACATGAAATAATAAGTTAACAATACTATCTATGAGTGAATATGATCCGCTATCAGCAAACAAATTATGGTTTAATACAAAAGTCGTCGTAAGCGCATCCAGAAGTTACGAAGCAAATTATAGTGATTTTTTCTGATGCCGAGTAAAACGAACAAAACTCTAATCGAAAATAAGACTGATTAGATAAATAAATATAATACGTATTATAAATATGGTATGAAAGTTTTTTGATATTTTACTGAAATGTCGAGGTAAAACATTTGAATAGAATGATAATTTCAAAGCGTTTTTCGTGCAATGAACAAAATATTATATAATTTTTTTAGTTATTCACGATCAATTGTGAATTTACCGCTTTCCACCACATTCGTCGGCAACCTAACTTTAAATTCAAAAATGCGCACTACGGAAGATCAGAAATAATACGGCCACCGTCAATATAATTATTATCAACGGGTAGGTACAAAAATATTAAATTATATCTAATGACAGCCGCTGCTGTTTAATATAATTTATTTGTCAATAGACTATAACTGGGTAGATATATTAGTAGACTATAATAACTGTATATTTTAAACTACTCGAAAGTTATACAAAGACTCCAGAAATTAAAACATATATTCGTTTTTGATGATCGTTAATCAAGCCAATTATACGAGAGTCGGCATTATAATATAAACACGGGGTCGCCTATGTCAATCGGCGGTTGCCGGAAAAGAACAAATTTATAATACGCGTATTATACGTATAATAATAATAATAATAATAGGTAGGTAATATAACTACCGACAAAAAAAAAAAGAAAAATAATAAAAAAAAAAAAACAGAAAACAGAAAACCTCGTCGAGCAATAATAGTAATAAAAAAAAAAAAAAATAAATGATACTACGGCGGCGGTACAACAGTTGTGATGTCCCGCCAGACGTCAAAATCGTCGCGCGTGAGATTTTTCTCCTTCAAGATAAAAAAAAAAATAATAATAAAAATAATCCGACCGTAAAAAAAAAAAAAAACGACTCGGGTTAAATAGTCTCCCCTCCCCTCGCGCGGGTTTTTACAATACAATGATAATTGTCAATTAGGAAAACGAAAATAACCCGAAATGTTGGGCACGTACCCGCGAGAGATGACTATCTTCTGGGGCGGAGAGCGGCCGTCGGTATTTCTCATGGCGCGTTCTTCGACTGCCGTCTTCGGTGGCGGATTCGAGTACAGAATCGCGCCCGACGGCGCCCGTTTAATTTATTATAGGCGGTTTGTGTATAGATATAAATTTAATTATTTAATAACAATAAAAACATAATAAAAAAAAAAACTTCAATAACGTAACAACGCGCGTACGCGGTATAATAAAACGTTCGATATCAGTTATACTCGTAAATATTTAGGTGGTAGTCGACACACCCTTATAGTAAAATTATGTTCATACAGGTAGGATTCGCTCGACGATGGCAACTCGGCCGATCCATACCAGAGGCGTGAGGGGGAGGTTGTGGTTGAGTATTACGAGGCAAGTCCAGAAAATAAGGTTTCCACATTTTTAAAAATTAAACATTGTTTATTTTCCAAAAAAAAAAAAAAAAAAAATTACAGGGTATATTTTACATATATATTTAACTATTTTTCGCCGTTGCGTTCATTACAATTTTCGTACCGAGACACCAGCTTGTGTATTCCCTCCTTAAAGAACTTTCGCGCCACGACCTTCCCAAATAAAGCCAACTTAAATTCGTCGTCGTTTTCATGACGTTCATCTCCTAAAACTTCTTTCAGATCGGTAGAAAGGTGGTAGTCAGAAGGTACCAATTCCGGACTGTGAGGTGGATGGGTTAACAGGTCCCAACCTAAGCCTTCAAGAAGTTCGACTGCCTGATGAGCGGTATGGGGACGGGCATTGTCGTGCAGGAGACAAACCGTCATGAATATCCACTCTCCCTTCCTTAAATTCACAAATCCACTTCCTTACTTTATCTTTACTCATCACACCTTTTCCATACACAGATTCAAGTTTTTGAAAAATTTCAATTTGGGTTCCGCGACAAAAAAATGAATAACAGAACAAATTTCGCACCTAATGTATTGTTGTACATAATTGGAGGCAAACGAGATAGACTCATGATGAAAATCGTACAGACACGATACCGGTATCGACACCAAATTTGTACACAATATAGAAGATAATATTTTTTTTTTGTTTCGTATCGTTATATTTGTTTGATATCTTTAATAAAAAGTTATAATTTTTTAAAAATATTTGTACGTTTCCCATACTTGAATAATTTTTGATATATTGGTCTTATCGAAAAATTATAATAATAACGCTACGACACAGTGGCAGAGTTCTTGTATTTTATCGGTAAAAAATAGGTTGTTTAGATATAACTATAGCCTTCTCGGTTCCGCCACTTGCGAAACAGTTTTAATGTAAAAATTTCAATTTTATTAAATATTTTTTACTGTAATGTGCTACGGCCTACGATAATAGTCGCGGCCACGGTCTGCCACGACGGCGGCTCCATAGACAGCGCCGTCTCGGGAGCGTTGGTTATGTTCTCGTTTTGACGTAGCGTCCTCTTAAGTGCCTCTACCAGAAGTGTTTCCAAAAGTGGAAATGAATATGGCGGCGGTGTATCCGCTTCTCGGGGAGATTACTTTGAAGGTGGTAATGTGTATTTAGAATAATATCGTGTTAATAAAGAAGTTTCAATTAAAAAATCCGGGTGTCTTTCGATCGCACCTCGTATCCTACTTCCTGACTATACGCACGTCTACAACAGTGGCCTGCAACGGTGTAAAGTGTACCTACCTAAAAAAAAAAAAAAAATCGATAATAGCTATCGTTATACAATACGTTATTGATACGGTTAAATCGTACTATATTTAAAAACGACAATATTCTACGGATAATAATATTATAGTACCTATCGGTTTTTTTTTTTTTTTTTTTTGTTATTGTATTATCTCTTTGTTTATCTGCGCCGAACGATTTGATAAAAATTGAGTTTTACTTCGAGGCGTTGGCGCGTAGCTATCGAATCCCCCGACACCGTTTGGATATAAATATTTTTCGAAATACTCGTATTGCGTATTACTGTTATTATTATTATTGTAGGCTTGGTGATTGATGATGGCGATTTGCACGTGACGTATACCCGATAAGTATAATATTAAATATTATTCGTATTTTCCGATCGTCCCGGCCGACCGTTTACGGGCGGCGGCCCGTGACGATTCGTCACTTCCTCACCACTCGGCCGGGGCCCGCGTTATTATCGGCGTCCGGACAAAAGCCGATATCCCGACGGCGGATTTCCATCGAGCGATTTCAGTAAACCGCGTGCGTTTTCACCCGTCGGCAGTTGGTTCGGCGCAAATATTATCTCATATATATATATATATATATATATATATACGTATATTAATATAATATTACAATGGGGGGAGGGGTGGGGTATGGACAATCATAATTTTGTACCCGTACTACTTGGCCGAATAAAATATACCCGCGGTACGTACGGTCCGACAATGCCGCGGGCGACAAAGGACGACTCATTCGTATATAATAAATCGCTGCATTTATAAAATTTAAAATCCCGTCGACGGCGGCCGTGTTTGTGGATTCGACGCGAAAGGAAACCCCCCCCACCCCATCCCCTCTCCATCCGATAGTTTTTTCCTCACCGACTAAAATCACAGGCGAATGTACCAAATTATATTTATTGTATTTAATAATAATAATAATAAAAATATATATATATATATATAATTGTTAAACGCAGTTTTTTTCACAAGAATTTACAAACACGACTAATCTTTTACACATTATTCCCTACTCGATCAAATGGTTTTGTTCGAATTGAAAATGTCTTACAGGAGGACGTTACACACGCGTTCTTTTCGTCCGAAAACTTGTCTCGAATAATTCTCATTGGTGCTCGTAGGCAGAGTTGGCGCTATGCACTTTTTATGGGGGGGGGATGTAACAAATAATTTTGCCGACTGATTAATATTAAGAAAATGCCGACTACATTTTCTTACAATTTGTTTCCAACGAATTTGGTTAGGTTAAAACAGATCTGTGTGTTCGTCCTTGTTCTAATGCGTGAACAAGAGATAATATTTCCTACAACGCAATGTATAATTTATGAAGCAAATAAATTATTTATCTGATAAACTAAGCGTAACGAGTATAATAATACACGTTAAAAAAATTAAAATGTCCATACTTGAGTATTCTGTTTGTTTTGTCATGGCAATTACTGAAGCAGCTAAAAATGGATTGTCGGGTGCCCAAAAATACTTGACCCAGTACATCTTTACCGGCATGTTGTTTTAATTCGTGTATTCTTTAATAATCATTGCCAAAAACACTATTGCACCGATAGACAATGTAACTTTATTGTTTTTCTCTTTCTATTGTTCACGGTTAAATTATTCAATTTACTCAATTATTATTCAAATGAACGGAACAAAATTAAAAATGACATAATTGATAAACGATTCAAAAAGTTAAAACGAATAAACATCATGATAACATAACTGGTAAGTGATAGGTAATTTTGTTCGTAGACGTTATCACATTGCAATGGACGTTCTTATCGATGTTTAATTTGTGGTATCGTGACGTATAAATATTAAACAACATTCGAGTCTCTAACCTAAATTCGGGCCTGCTCGTAGGGTCTTAAATTTTGCCAACGTGAAGATATCAACATGTCAACTCACGTTTATGAGTTGAATTTTCGTAATATCATAAATACACTCGTTTTTATTAACTGTTAAAGTATCGTTTATTCAAAGGACCATACACAAATCGATTGAGATGACGTACACGTTAAACCCAACACTCAAACACAGACAATATTGCTTTCTTCACGTTGGCGAAATTTGGTATTTTTACGAGTATTATAGCCCAAATCAGTGGCGTATGGACACCCCACCCCCTCAAACCGTATTTATAGATTATTATATATTCGTCTACAAGGGGTAATGATGGGCATAATCGAACGATTTGTAATCGAGATGTTCACTCGACTAAAATAATCGAAATGTTTTGAACGAAATATCGAGTAATATCAGTCATCAGTGACGGGCATAACCGATTAACTCGAATAACTCGAACAATTGTTTTTAATTACATCAATCATTTTTAGTTAACGTGAATGATTTCGATACTATTAAACATATTTCAACTTCAAACGAAATACGCATACAATGTTAAAAATATTTAATACAAATCGAAAACAGCCGATGGTAATTGATTACGATTCGTAATATATAATTTTGATACAAACGAGAATTTGTATAATCGAGACATCTCGAGATACCGACGTATAAACGCGTACAGCACCCGGCCGTTTAGGCAACGCGCCCAGTGTTTCTCCGTAGATAAATCGGCTTTATGACGTCATAATTTTACGGTTATTGTTTATTATAGCTGTTGGGTTTTGTTTTTCGGCTTTTATTTATTATTTTTTTTTTCATCATCTTCTTCTTCTCCCGTATCCCGTGGGAATCGGCCCCGTACGACGCCGCCGCGGCACCGGAACACGCGCGCCGGACGGTGTAAACCCTTCTAATTGGGCACAAGCGTTCGTCCGTCTCCCGTCGCGCCGCGATCGATTAAAGTCGTCGCGCGCGCGGTCAGCACACGGGGACACCGGGCGGTGCCCGTATGATATCGTTGTATTATACCGTTTATACCGCCGCAAGCGGGACAGAAAAAAAAAAAAAATAAAAATAAATATATATATAAAAAATAAAAAGACACACGGCGAGAATATAGAAAGAAAAAAAAAAACCCCGAAACAATAATCATTACGCGGGCGCGTGTATACGACGCGGCCGAGGGAAACCGTCCAATTACGCGGCGGCGGCGGCGTCCGCGATCTGTCACGAGAGATACAAGCCGCACGGTATTGTGGTCCGTTATTATCTTTCGTCCGTGGGTTAGGTTGAAATAATATTATTATATAATATGTATTTTATAGGTACGCTAGCAACTGCGTATAATATTATACTCGCCGTTTTTTATAACGTAACGACAAAGAGAGAGAGTGTGTGTGTGTGTGTGTGTGTCAGTGTGAGAGAGAGAGAGAGAGAGAGATAAAAAAAAACTTTTTAAATATTTTTTTTTTTTTTTTTCATTTTCTTTCCACTCCTCTTCGTTAAGCAGCAACGACCACGACGACGACGGTCCTCGTAAATTAATAACGCCGCCGCCGCCTTACGAAATCTTTCGATTTACCCCTCTTATAAATCCGTCTCATCAATCAATCGGCCGCCACCGCCCGCTGCACGTGTCGTGGCCGATACATCACACAGCAGTGGAGCTGACGGGTCGGCGGCGACGGCGGCGGCGGTGGCGGCGGCGGCGGTGGCGGCGGCGGCGGCCTCTGGTTTTCGGACGACCGGCGCGGCTGCGGCGTCAAGAACCGACCGGTTCGAAATTCCCGCACTGCACGCCTACACCACTTAACTATTCCGTTCCGAGACGATACTATATTTTTTTTTTTTTCTACAATATTATTATAATTATATACGCGTACCGTACACGAATAAATGTATAATAATTATATTAGTCTTAGGCACGACTTGTAGCTCTAATAAAACAAACCGATATGTGCTCCAAAAAGCGACAAATGTAAAATATGCAAAACAAAATTTAGGATTTGCATTCCTTGCATCGTGGACAGTAACTATTTATATACGATTTTGCTATTTGTTTTTAACCTTTCGAAAAAAAAAAAAACAAAAAAAAAAAAATCACACAAATAATACAATTTCCTATACCGTGCTCGAATTGAAAAAATAAAATAAGAACGACTATGATACTCAAAAAATAAAAAATTAGCGTTTTTTGCAATTATTGAACTTAATTTAACCAGTACTCCCTCTCTGTCCCCCCACCATAGATCTTTTTAAAACCCAATTCAATAATTAATTATTTATAAAAAAGAATACAACTAATAATAATCCGGCCAGCTTATTATGTATATTCGTTTATTTTATTGATTAAAAGATTGTTTCTTATTTTCATAAAAAAAAAAAAAAAAAAATGATATGATGTTTAGATTTCAGTTGAATTACTTCTTTTACATTATGACTTAAATTTAAATAATTTATATATACTATTGTATCAATTTTCAAAAATTTATCGCCACATTCTGATTCGATGTTTTCAACACACAACGATAATTTCCTATTGAGTAATTGTGTAATTTATTGTAAAATAGACATTTCGGGAGGAAGGGTTTGGTCAATAATAATTATCAGTGATAGCTTATTACTTTCTGTTTATAAGATTATTAAGATTATAATAAATTGTATTACTTTTCTACTACATTTAAAAAAAAAACTAGAATTGTTTCGTATTTTTGTGAATACAGTTCATATTAACCGGATTTCGGTACACGTACATTACATGTGTTAATAGGACTAGATCATAAGGGGGGGGGATCATTGAAAATATAAAAAAGATCTGTTTTGAAGACAATACATGTACAAACTATTTGTGTCGAGTAATCTACTTTATTTTAAAATATTAGAACAATAAGGTCAATTTTCTTTGTTTTAGAGCCGATTCATTAAAAACATCTTCTGGATCTATGGGTGTAATTTTGTAAACTAACAACATCGCCAATCCATTTAATCGATTCTAAAGGATAACATTTTTAGTTGTTAGATAATAAGTAATGTTCGCCATATAATACGTATTAATTTGTGTGTAGTAATATTGTGCGAATAAATCACTAAAACACATAAAATAACAGCGAAAATTCAAAGTACAATGAAAAAAATCGGCACCAATATTTTGAGTCATTGATTTACTCCGTTTGTAAGTTCCTCGTTATTTGGAATATGTTGAGAGGCAATAGACGTTTTCATATTCGGAAAGAGGTGATTGTCATTTTTTTACAAGTGATAACCACTCGGTACCAAATCGGGACTGTAGATGAGGAGGGGGGGGGGGTGATAAAAATATCCCTGTTGGACTACTCAAATTAAGTTTATGTGCATGCAGAAATGTATGATAGTGTGTTGTCATACAGAAACACCACACCTTTGGTAAACATTTCTCGTCTTTTTTTTTTTTTTTTTTGACGCCTTTTCCTTCAGATTGAAAAAAAAAAAACGAAATACACTTCGCACCTCGCTGACGGCAGGAGATAAAATTATATTTTTCGAACCGTTACGGCAAATATCACCACATTCGATGTTGGCTGTAATTATATTTGGAGAGCATTGGCACACTGTCCAAACTCATTCCGAATTTGTCGTTAGTCCGCAATATTTTCCTAAATTTTTAAAATTCAGTAAAATGTCGACTAACGACGACTTATTAATGACAAGTACAGGTTTCGTGATAATGTATTAATTATTATAAAAGCAAGAGAAAAAAAAAAACAAAAAACGAAGACACGAGCGTTGGTGGATGACTTTGACGTTCAATAATCGAACTACTTATAGGCAAGTAAACTAATTACCCGTGAATGTAAATTAAAACGTGAATTATTAATTTAGTAATTTACTAGAGGAAAAATAATACCGTACGGACCAAATGTCAACCGAAGGCTAAAATGTTAATAAATCGCGTCCAAACTTATTTCGTTTGATGTTCTTATGACGACCGAAAGCACATTCGTCGTTGGCATTCGTCCGGGTGCGCTGTCCACACTTCAAACAAAATCACCGAGTACGGTGTTCATATGGGCCTACGGTTGCCTTGGTCGAATGGTCAGGACGGGGCTTAAGAGCATAACGTACCGGTCGCGATATGCGAACGAAGTGCCCGTGTTGATTTTCAGATAGCCGTCGTATATAGAAGAAAAAAAAAATAAGCGGTTACTATTGTCGGGGAAAATAATAATAAAAGAAAAACCGTGGTGTTGTTAAACAAATAAAAATAAAAATATTAATCGCTATAGGTATAAATGTATTTTGTAAGGTACGTTTGAAATAGATTATTATGCGGTTTGTTCGAGTTACGCGTTTAGGAGAGGCGTTAAGGGCGTTTAAGCGGTTTAAAAACAATATATTTATATATAAAAATATTGTTTTTTATACGCCTAGGTATCGAATTATACTATTACGGTGTCTGTATACGATAAACCGGCGAGGTGACGCGGCGGGTTATCGATGTTTCCGATCGGCTGGGAGAGAGCCGATCTCGAAAAGGCGATAGACCGGCCGAAAACCACTCCCACGTCATAAATTTCGGGGTGAAGATTTTTCGGGGCCGCGTATAATAAATATAGCTAATAATCGGAGGCGTTCGCACCACTAAAAAAAAAGGCCGTCGAAACGGTTATTTATGGACGTCTATTCACAACCACCCCGGCCGCCGCCGTATATATATATATATATATATACGTATACATATGGTTATATAGTTATATATCGATTTGCATCGGAGTAGACGTGAAAAAAAAAAAAAAATAAATATTTAACGACCAAAAGCAGCGGTTTTTTTTTTTCGAGATAAAATATCTCTAAACTGTTTAAAACATTAATAATAATCGTTATTAAATAAACCGCGTGCGCCTCACCGGCCGGACACCATGCTGATATTATTGGTGGGTTTAAAATACCATTATTTACTCGTGTAAAAAAAAAATAAAAAAATAATAGTAGTAATAATAATAATAATAATAATATTATATAGGTAGGTACATGCTTCGGGTAATTGTTATTCCACCGTGGCCGCAACAATGGAAATATAATAATAATAATATTTTTTTTATTCGCCGGGCGGATTAAAACCAGACGCCGAGTATACCGAATCGTTTCGGCCATATTTTTTCTATTTTTTTTTTTTTTTTTTTTTTTTTATTATTTTTACCGTTTTCGGCGGAATGTTTGAGATATAATATATTAAATATTATGGGTAGGCGTGTAATAAACAATAATAATTGCGCCGCGGAGACCGAGCTGAATGGTCGGCATTATTATAAAAACACGGCGGTATTACGTACAAAACAAAATTAAAAAAAAATTTAAAAAAAAAAACAAACACCATTTCGTACAACGCTCGTGTGCATAAGTAACTCGTTTTGTATTTCGTATAGTGTTATTAGTTACACATAACAGTAAAACTTCTATATAACGAACTTTTCTGTCTAACGAATTGTTTTTGAGAACCATGACCCCGCATTGTTGATCATGCGTAAATTTATCTCTGTACAACGAATCTGATGTTTCTATATGACATAATAAACTATGCGATAACCAACCTGGTTTTGTAAACTTTGTCACTATCGAATATTAAATATTGTTCTAAAATACCTACGATTTTGTTGTTTCCAATAAAGATAAGCATGACGTTGTTTGGCAAGCCGGTTAATTTAATTGCCAGTACCCAATACTGACGTAAACGTAATCGTAAAAAATGTGACGAAATCGTAGGGGATCATGCCGAAGAATTACCCAAACTCACGGAAAAAGAGATACTAAACGCTTTTTCCGTTGTGAGAAATGGTTTTAGACAACAAGCATATGTTTCGGATGAAATTTTTTTTAAACTCAATGAAATCGAAACGTTTTACGAAAACTGTACAATTTATACAAATAATAAACGAACGAAACTCACTGATTATTTATTTTAAATTAAGATTAAAAAATAATAATATATATATATATATATATATATATATATATGTAGGTTTGTTTGTAATATAAAATATAGAATATGAAATTAAAAAATTGATACATATGAATAAAAAAAAAAAAAATCATGTAATTCTATATAACGAATTTCTCTGTGTTGCGAATTTTTTTGTGTGTTCTCCATAAGACTTCGTTAAACGAATATGTTTTACTGTATAAATACAATATGGGTACGTACCCGGAATGAAATCCTCCTTTGTACGGACGCGTTCGCGTAGTTCGAACATTATCGTGGTGACAAATATTAAAAAAAAAAAAAAAAATCGAAATTCCCAAATACGATAATTTTTTTTTTTTTTTTTTTTACTATATTTGTCACCGCGATAATGTTCGAACTACGCGAACGCGTCCGTACGATAATATATTATGTATTCAGGTGAATATAAATATGTTTATAGGGTGTGCAGATTGTCCGAATGCCGGCTTTTTATAGCGCACTATACGGGAATACTGGACAGCTGTATTTTTATCGGTCCCCCGCGGCAAAGTGGCGCGTCGTAAATAACGTCCCCGGGGGCCGTGCGGTTTGTGAATACGACGCGAACAAGACTATACAGCAGGGATACTATCGAAAACTACGGTTCCGTGCATATTGTACCGCGTATAGGCGGATACTACTCCGGTACTCCCGGGACGATAACCGTGGTAAGCCTGCGCGTACCGCCGTGTGAATACTGTGACGGACGTTTAATACTTGTTCTGTGTGGCGTTTCGTGACATAACCGTCAAAGTACGTGACATTGTTCTAATTTCCTTATTGCGGATCAGCCAGTCCGAGCACGTACGATCCTATCGGCCGTGTAAATAAGAGGAATGTTTCGCACCTCGGCAGAGACAGAGTTCTCACGCGGCGCCCAGACCTTTCGCGGACGCGTCATACTCGTCGTTGCGCGTTAGAGGTAACGTCGCCGGCGAGTCCCCCACCCCCGTGTCCATTCGCAGTATTGTCAAGTGTGTACGGCGTCGTAAATCACTACTTAAAGTTCCGTCCACGAATTTACTAAATTATTATTACGGTTTTATTGTACGACTTCCAGTCGATTTATGCTATTGTTCGTCATTAAAGTGCTTTCTAAAGAACAGTGTGTGTGTGTGTGTGTGTGTGTGGTGGTTTTTTCTTATTTCTACTGGACGATCATAAATTTCACCAACTCCTAAAACCGAAGTTGTAGCGTAATCCGTGGTGCGGCGTCGTTAAATATTTAGAATCCGACAAGTAAAGTGAGCTTACTTTACATAAGGAACAAAAAAAAAAAAAAAAAATCAATAATTTTTAAAAAAATGTCACAATCGTCAACTTTGAAACGTATTTATTAAAATTAAAGTGTATCCCATCTCGTCGTCGGTGCGCCTCGATTTACGTGATTTACGAGTGTTACACTCGCGTTAAACTCGGTTGGACTTCTTTCGGACCCGGCAGCCGCCATTGTAAAATGCGCAGACAATAATATCGTGAAACGACGGCAACGGCGGTTAAAAAATGGACGATAAATACATAATACATAAATATCAACCACGGTTGGTATTGTCGCGGTATTTACTAATACAAAGTTGTTGTTACTCGAAATAAAAGATAATACATAATATATTTATATTACCGTCCGATATATTTGCTTTCGCTCGTTTGACGTGTAGAATCAAAGACGCGACTCTTCTCGGACAGCTGGTCTAAGTACTTACCTATACAAATTTAAATATATTTTATCTTAATGTGGCCGATGTGGCCCTGTGCGGAGCTGAAACGTGGCCTTCGAGCAAAACCGAAGAACAAAGGATGACGGTGACGGAGAGAAAAGTGCTCAGTGATATAATGTATTATATACGGGGCGTACTTTATTTTAGTAACTATAGTTAGGTTAAGTAAAAAAAAAAAAAAAAACCGCTTTAAAACAAAATGAATATGGCTATAAAAAAAACGTCGTATTGAACTCGGCCATTTCGGTGTAGCTAAGACGATAGTAAAAAGTTTTTGGGTATTTACCAATCACAGTGACCGGACGAATAAAAAAACGAGACCCACCGACACAATACCAAACAAATTTGTTAATTTGTAACAACACACGGGTAAACTCAGGAGACGAGTTACGGATGCTATTTTACGATTAATGTGAACAAAACTTTTTTGTTATTGTGAAATCGCTCGACACTGAGACGAAAGAGCCAGTTGTAATTTATGTTGTAGGCTAACATACGAATTAATACGATTTTTAACCGAACTTTACTCGGAATATTCGTTTTTTTATCATTAGCGATAATATTAATTATCGTCGCGTACATAATATACAAACTAAATTCTCTTGTGTATCTTATACGAATTCCCGATTTCCCACTTACAACAGTGACCCGGTATGGTGAGCAGTATATCCTAAGTCGAGGGTCGGCAAGTAATTTTGAATGAAGTCCGAAAGATTGAAATAATAAATATATGAGGTCCAGAAAAAAAAAAAAATCTTTTCAAATCTTTATATTTGTTAAAAAGCAATATGAAAACAAAAACAATTATCTAGTTATTACAATTAATTTATATTAAACAAATTACAATATTAGTTAAATATTAATAATTTACCAAGTAATTTAATGCGAAAAATTATTTTTTGAAAATGATGCCTCACAAATGTATGTCGAACCCAAACACCGTAGCCAAGTTGATTGCCAGTTGCTTACAGTTTGAATATTTGTCAATGACATGCTTAGCCCAGAACTCTTCAGTTGATGCATTTCTATAGACTTTCAAGGAAACATTATTCTGTAGGTCGATTATTTCCATTTGAAGTTGTGACTGAAATAATTTTTCAGCTATATCAGTCTTCTTCTGGAAGACCGTCGTAAAGAGTTTTTAAGAATCGTGATAGTTTTCCTATTTCTGAAAAGTCGTTGAACCTTGCATCGGATTCCTTCATGAGATCTGACACAAAATTTAAAAGTGTTTCGGCGTTTACAATTTCAGAATAATTTTTGAATTCGAAAATTGTGGGAAAACGAATTTTTTTTTTTTTAACCGGCCGAAAGCTTTTATTGTAACGATAAAAAAATCTTTAACAATTCATTAACAAAGGTGTACATAATTACATGCAATGTATTTATATACAAAAAATAAAAATAAACATGTGCGGAGTCTCACTCTCAGTGGAGTGGCCCCGGTCTTAGTCTAAGATCTTATACTAAGTCATACATGGTCTTCGGCGTTCGAGATGCCTAATGTCTAGAGAATTGTCTAGTAGTTGAACTGCTGTTGGATTGGTATGTTGATCCGGCCTTGTATCATGTTTGCGGGCAAACTTGGTAATCTTGTCCTGGACGAAGGCGTTCATCATATCTCGGTGGATAATGTCGTTTCTGTCATACCGGTAAGCTGCGACAATGGTACGGAGAGCGATGTTCTGGCAACGTCGTATAATCTCAATATTGGACTTCCCGGCACAACCTCACAGTTGAAATCCATAAGTTCATATTAGTCTAATTGCCATTGCGTACAAGAGGCAGTGATGTCTAGTTCGGAATGTCTACCGACCAGCCAATACAGTTGTCGCATTTTCTTCTTAGTTTGCAGTTTTCTCTGTCTAACGTGGTGCTTCCAGTTGACCCGAGAGTCCAGGTGCATT
This sequence comes from Tuberolachnus salignus, assembly GCA_956483605.1. Classification (NCBI taxonomy): domain Eukaryota; kingdom Metazoa; phylum Arthropoda; class Insecta; order Hemiptera; family Aphididae; genus Tuberolachnus; species Tuberolachnus salignus. Next base: position 34,349,315 of record OY101435.1, on the reverse strand, counting down.
CCTAGGTATTTTGCCGAGTACCATTGTGGGATGATCTGCTAATCTAGCAATTTTTCACTGTGGGAAAACGAATGCATTTTTTTTTTATACGGACAAATAATATTATTATGTCAATAGATGGCAACGATAAGCAATAAATGTAATTTAACGCCGTCGTTGTTTATAATTCGGTATATTCCAGTTGCCGACCGGTGCCCTAAGTTTTAATATTTTTTTCTCCGTATACATAATTCGAAAATGCCGAAGGAATAAAATTACGGTGAGAGAAAAACAAACAAAAAAAAAAAAAAAACCCACTTTCCGTTTGCCGGCGTTTTTGTGTAACAATATAAAATAAATATTACAATAAAACGAGTATTTACGGTTGCCGGCGCGGCGTCCGTGTACAAATTTTATCTTATCTCACCCTCCGACGTTTGCGCTCCTGTTGTGCACCTGCACAATCGACAATCGTCGTTTCCTACGTGTCCATAAAAAAAAAAAAAAATAAAAAAATAATAATAATAAAATAAATAAAATCGTATATAATAAAACGCGCGTCAAACCCTCGAAAACGGCCGATTTACACTGTTCTGTTCGGAGAATTCGGGACGCGGGTGGCGACGACGTTCGTTAAAACCGATCGCCGAACACACAGACGTCGTTATGATCGTTGGATTTATTCGCGGCGATCGAATATTATACCGGGTGCCGTTGTTCCGTGTACGCCGAGATAATAATATTAATTTATCGTGGGCCGCGGCTTCGGTACAACTCGCGTCGTCGTCTCCCCTATCGGCCCGTACGATCTTGGCGACAGTCCGGAGACGTTTCTATTTAATATCCTCGGGCTGCGGCCGTCTCAATTACTACGCCGCCGTTGCCCGGTCTCGCCGTGTCGATTTATCGGTTTTAGATTTTTCACCGCCGTCGTCGGGCACCCGGACGAACCGCATCGGCGCAGGAGGCGGCTGGGCGGGTGGAGCGCCTATCGCCTGGAACCTATACGCATGTACAAATCCGCAAATCCGGCACGAGTCTATCGACTAAAATGATTTGATTTGATTTTTTTTTTTTAATAAAATTGCCGACTACAATTATTTCAGGTGGGTTGATGACGAAATGGACACAGGACAAAATACCTAACTTGCCGTTAATATAAGATAAGTAATACATCCCCATCTCGCCATAGTCTCGTCCAGTGGCGCAACCCGGGGGGACGGGTCTCCGGGTCCGGACACCTCCCTCGGACCGTATATTTATACAATTTTGTATAGTAATTTATTATAGTACGTACGAGGTCTGTTCAAAATGTACCACGATTTTATATTAAATAATTACAAAAATGAAGTTTCATATTATGAAAATATATCTCCTTCAAAACACTCAACCTCGGACGATGTGCAGTGATCCCGGCGTTCTTGCCATTTTTCAAAAGTCCTTTGGAACTGTTCCAAAGTTAAAGCTATGAGTTCTGTTGCCGCGTTCGCTTTGATTTCCTCTACATCTCGAAACCCTTGTCCTTTAGGCGCAGATTTTAGTCTTGGGAATAGAAAAAAAAAAAACGGCCTGATCTGGAGAATAGGGAGAGTCCGCGGGACCACAGCAATTTTTTTATCAGCCAAAAATTCACGAATCGACAACGTTAAATGTGTCGGTGCATTGTCGTGGTGAACAATCGCGGAACGAATGTGGCAACGCGACCCTTTCTCATCTGTACACTTTCCTGTAAAATTGCATCATAAGACTCAATTGAGATTCCCTTTGTTAACTCACGAACGGTTAATTGGCGGCTATTTCGAATTTTTTTCACTAATTGTCGCCACACCATCGTTTCTGGATGACGTCAACTGTCTTCCAGAACGTGGATCGTCTTCAGTTAACCGCCGACTGTCCTTGGAACGTTTAAAACACTCGAAAGTCACGGAACCACTTAATGAATCATTCATAAAAGCGGTTTTAATAATTTCCGTACGTTACCGTTGCATCATTTTTACCAGTTTCAAGCAAAACTTGATGCACACGCGTTGTTCGTTAATTTCGAACATGTTGAAAACAGCGAACGATAAAAATTGACTGGATTTAACCACGTGTTATATTAAGTTGAGATAAGATAGCGACTTCGGGTTTTGTTGATTCACATATTTGCGGGGAATACATCTATTTACAATTTGGAACGTTATCTTGTGTTGATTAGATCGTATAACGATCGTCGTGTTTTATAATTTTTGATAACAATAGTATATTATAATCACTAACGGTTAGAGCAGATATCTGGTAAACCTCGATATATTATAATAGCCTTTACTTGAATTAGGCGGTGGATCTTTACACGCCGCTTTTATTCCTATTAAATATATTGGTAAACAAATAGTATCAGATAATATTACAGAACATTCAATAGTTAATCAAAAAGTGAAATATAAATAAAACCGTAGGTATATTAAAATATATGTGCCCGGATTTTATTTATCTCAGATAAATTCAGTTTGTTTAGTTATTCAAATCTTGTGTTAATGGCTGCGCGGAAGAAAATTTGTTTATATAAAAGTAATGTAAAAGTTGAAGATACTTGTTTTACAGTAACTAGTCCATGTGTCCGAAAATCAGCCAAACCGTTATTATTCAAATTGTCTGCAGCCACATACAATGTAATGTAGGTGCAGAAGTTTAAAGAATTTACAGAAAAAAATAATTGTAATTTTTATGTATAATCTCTTCATAATACTTCAATTGTAATGTTTATTATAGCAGAGATCAATTAACAATTGATTATAATCAGTGTAAGCATATCATTAAAAATATAGTTGAAGAGCTTTCCCTTAACAAACCAAAGATTTACCTAATATGAAATTAGTAATAGCAGTTTCTTCTTTTTTTATTGACAGAGCACTAGATGCTGGACTTATTGGTATGTTAAAATTGTTAATAAAAATAATATTACTTATTTCTTATTGGATAGATTTTTAGGTAGAGTCACTTATTGATATATGCATATATGCTTGCGAGTGGTTTTTTAAACAAATCAATTCAATTATATATGTTTAAATAAAAAAAAAAAATTAATACACAATTTTGTCGATATAGGGGAAAAAAAAAAAATAATAAATAATAATTAAAAAATATGACTTTCAATGACTGGAACACGCCACCTCAGTTTCCGAATGGAACGCAAGGGGCTGTCGATGTTTTTATCTAATCCTATCCGCGTGGTTGGAGCAGTGGGTTGGCTATTTCTACTACACTAACCAGCCTTCGATATAAATAAAGGTCTCTACATTTTATTCAACAGGTCAAAAAGACTTAAGACATGCGTGTTCGTCACTTAACTCGAAAAAAAAAAAATAATAAAATAATAATGTATTCCGAGTAACAAATAATACATATTCGAATAATAAATACACTTGAACCTGAGTAACCCAAGATTTCCTAGAGTGGTTATGGCAGTACCAGATATTAAATACAATAATAGATAATATAGATAACAATACATTATTATGGATTTTTAAATAATTGGTTTAAACTTAATAATACTATCGTGTTGTACTCAATTACGAAAGGCAATTATTCAATAATGTAAGTATACATTCGAATAATAATAATAATAACAATTAGCGTTGGTTTAAAAAAAAAAAAATGTATCTTTAGGATTCTGATAACGACCACGTACCGTCGATAAAATCTTTTTTTATATTATTTTTTTCTGTTGAAATATCCACACACTTGATCTTCTTGAACTTCACTTTTCTTTGTTTAAAAAAAAAAAAAAAAAACAATATTGCTAATTGAGTTGTGTTGAGCGCGATAAAGCGATGGCCTCGAGGCGGCGACGTTTATTGTTTTTAATAAAAACCATTAAAATCTCTCGCGATTTCTCCACTAATACAACGGTAATTCAACCCTAACCCATATATATATATATAACCCAACGAATAAATTCAGTTACGCCGAATATAAATTATTATCAGATAAAAAAAAATCGGATGTAATCGCGTTAATTTACGGCCATTATGTTAAAATATTACCGTATGGCATACCTCTATACGAATGTAATATTTATTTTATATTTAAAAAATAACTGTTGACGTTTGTAATTTGTAATCGCTTCGTTGCATCAGCAATGCGCATACATTCGCCTTTACTAACGAAACAATACGCGTAATCTCCTGCTGTTCACGCCGGGTAAAAAATACGCCCGAACGAAATATCTTAGAAAACATTTTTTTTTTTTTTTTTTTTTTTTTTTATAGGGCCGTAAAAAATATATTTTGATAGGTACATGTTAATGTACAAAATGGGGTTTTCGCCAATTGAAACATTTCAATAATATAATATATATATGTATATATATGTTTTGAAATACGTACCGAATTCAAGTTTCTAGTATTTGCGCATCAAACGATTTTGGACAAAAAGTAATCGCACGATTTTAACGATTTCACGTTTTTATTTCGACATAATATAATATTAGCGTTTTATTAAATATACTAGTATATTATTCAATCAATGGTTTTAGTAAGATTTTATAATATGAACTCATAAAAAATTTTATTTATATTATTTGATTTGCTATTTAGGTAGGTATCTATTATTAATTAAATAATGTCCCGCGGTTCTGATAAACTATGCTTTTAGCCGTACAAATAACGCTAAAAAGTATTTTAATCTTTATTTTTAGTTACATCAGACAACGGTACTCGGTGTAATATTATAAATACATTTCACGAGAGCTAAAATACTGAAACTGAGTATTTAATCAAATATTTATTTAAAATTAGCTGACACTTAATAATTTAATACAAGTGTGTTTAAAGCTTTAAAGTAGAATTTTTATTCAGCACAGATATTACGATTGTATTTAATTTTAAGTTTTTACGACAATGGAAATAAAAACCCGGGAACGCGATACGTTTGGAAAACTTTTTTTTTTTTTTATGAGATATATAATATACTGAAAAACATTGAGTTCGGAGGGGAATTAAGTGGATAAGTTTTAAAATACATTTTATTATATAAATGTTATGTTTATATAGATGCGTTATGAATTATGATTCGGTTAACTGGGTATATAAAATAATATCGCGATGGCGCCGAAACAATCGTCGAGTTATTACTTATTATTATATTGCAGAGAAATAAAATGATTCCGGATACCGTTTCTCAATATTAGTGCGTAAAATCCACGAAATATATATATATATATATATATATATATATATACGGTGCCTTAAATTTCAAAACGACCATTAGAATTTTATATACGACGGTCGTAAAATTTAAGTATTTTTCATCTTTCCGTTTTTAATGCATTAAACATAATAATTCAAGTAACGATACAATATACATTTGAGCGCCACTGGACGTTATGAATTATAAAACCGTCTTTTTACAGTGATTGTTATATATGTTCATATAAAGGGTGTTAACAAAAGAACGCTCTTTTTAAAAATGGAATCAGGAGAACCTCCGGTTTAGGTATGAAATATTATATCATTCATGGCCTGTTGGCACACTTTCACACGGTTAAGGAAGTTAGCGATTACTGCCCTACAGTTCTGCTTGGTGAGATCCTAGATGACTCTCTGAATATCTTCCTTCAAATCCGTGATCGTGTGAGGTTTCCTCTCGTACACTTGAGACTTCACAAACCCCCCACAAGAAGAAGTCGCAGGGAGTAAGGTCGCGTGACCTCGCCGGCCAATTTTGATCTCCTCGAAATGAAATCAAACGATTTGGAAACCTTTCATGCAACGGTGTTAAGGTCTCTGCAGCACTGTGACATGGGACTCCATCTTGTTGAAACCTAAACAGGGAAACTAAGCAGGGATGAATAAACCGGAGTGATACTAGATAACAGATATCATAACAACAGTGTTACCAACTGAACCACAAAAAAATGACTGCCAATTCAAAAAGAGCATCCTTTTGTAAACACACTGTATATATATATATATATATAAATATATGAATAAACTTATTGTATAAAATAAATAAATTTGAAAAAAAAAAAACCTCGGATCGTTATTTTTCTTTTTAATTTAATTTTTATAATATTAATAAATATCTATCGTATAAACCTTATGGTATATATATATAAGTACACGATATTTTGACAATTTAATCTCCATTGAATCGTAATATTATTATCTGCGTAGCACGCGCGTGGATTTATCAAGTATAGGTATACTTTGATGCTCGGTCATTGATTATTTAATTTTTCGATTTGTCTACTAAATCGATAGAACAGCCGTTAAACCTTCGTGGGAGCATATTCGATATTACCGACGGTTTTACAAAAACACGAAATAATATCGGTACCCGTTGCAGAACGAATCCGAATCCGAATCCTCTGTTAAAAGGGCAATACAAACGGTACGAAGACCCGACGTTATTGCGATTGTTGGCTTGACCGGCGCACAGAGAGTGAAAGACAGAGGAGATGAACGTAAACACACCAGTGCCGCCCGACCCCGTTGCTGAACTATAAAAAACCATGGAAATCCATAATTATTATAAGACAAGTCGGCCGGTGTATCGGCGTGTAATTTCGGACTTACGTGAACCCACGCCGGGTGGCGATAGGTAAAAACTCGCGCTTATATTTTTACTGTTCGTGTCCGATGCTGGCGACTGAACGTTTTTTTACTGTGAAAATTCACGCAGACAATAATAATAATAATAATAATAAAAGAAACAATATACGCCGCCTTTCAGGGTCAGCCGATTTTACCGGCGCAAAGTCACGTTTGTTTGCAGTGAATTTGCTCGTTTAGCTGGTGTAGAATGTCCACATTATAGGCGGCGACCGAAAATATTTTATTCCCGCGGGAGATGTTTGCGTTGTTCAAATATTATTGTTCATACCGTCGTGCGCTCATCCGCAAAAATTAAATCAACGTCAGTGCGTAACGCAAACCGGCAATTAAACCGCAGTTTACAATATAATATATTATTCTCTAACAAAATTAACATTATTTTAACCTCTAAAATCATAAAAAAAAATAAGTTTTTTTTATACATTTAAACCGTATAAGTCTAAATTTAAACAACGAGTGCATGAGACAACATTTGATAACTCATGAGATACTACAACAATATGCTTTTTTAAAGTATACCGAAAAGATAAGATAATTCCAGTGCGGGTTCTAAAGAGTTTTCTTAATACATATATATTTTTTTTTTTTTTAACTGTAAACAATCGTACACGATTGTGCTACACGACTGTGTTTCCGCGTGGACGCTCATTGGGAAATGTTTGATTTTCGAACGGTAATATAATAACTATGAAATTTATCACAAAATATTTTCTTTACGAAAAATTCACGCAGGTACATCAATATCGATATTGAACATCGGATTTATCGTATAATAGATACGTCAAAAATCACCGTGAACATAAATAGAACGATAACTATTATAATATACTCGATCAAAACGACTCGTAGACGGGCACCCATAGTTTTTGTTTTGAACAATCCATATATGGGATTGGTAAAATAATGAAATTTCCATCCATTCGTCCCTATCCAAATAGCGACTTCCTTCAAGTCTTTAAAAAATCGTACACCTATGTTAGCCAACATATATGATTGGCATAGTCTTCCCGGTTTCTCTTCGATTTTTCGTTCAATTACAGATGTTCCATTTCGTTCTAATCCACCCGATTGTCGTACACGTGGACCCTTATTTCGTTTGTCTTCCGGTATACGGACTTTTTCGTTCGACACTCGTTCTGTCCGTGTGATTTTCAACACCATCCGTCAACAATCGTGTTTCGAATGCTTTTATTTATCTTTTATCGGCTTTCGGTATTGTTCACGATTCTGTTCCGTACATCGGAAGTCAACTACACTCCACACCATTGTTACTTGGTCGTACGTGTTTTCCCGATGTTTATAATGTGTTAAATAATAGTTTTTAAATTTTGAAAAATACCCGCGCTTTTGCTTTTGCCAATTGTTCGTGTACCACTCGAAATTATAGAGTTTATACAGTCCGATACGGCGTGTGTATATACGGGCAGTTATCGTGCCAGCCATAGATAAATGCAATACTGTTGTCTGTTATTATAGTTATAATGTACCTTAAGTGTACACGCAATATATATATATATATATATAATAATTATACGTACAAATCACAATGATTATAATATTATTTCGTTAGTCGAACGCAAAATTCAATCGTAGAAAGAATAAGTGTTATTATAACCCGTGGCAATGAAGTGGGACAAAATCGTAACACCTATATAGTGTTTATTCAACCGTAATGATTATTATTAAATCTATTAAAATATTATACACTCGTGACCGTCAAATTCGATGTTTACCCGTCGCCACTGTTGACTTTGATACGCGACGATGAAATTGCCATCGTTCACGTCTAGCTGTATAAGGCGGCCCGCACACTGAAGAAACTAGTTTTAAGATACTAATTTCAGGAAATGTGAAACATTAGTTTCGTGAAACAAAAATTTCTCAAAGTTGCGCCAACCACGGTTTCACGAAACTTTTAATTTTGGTTTCAACAATAAAGTTTCGTATAAATTATAAATAAATAAATAATAATAATAATATAATTAATATTATATTGTTATACATTTTTTATGTTCATGTTATTTATGTTATATTTATCATATTTTAGTATTATATATTTTTTTTTTTTATTATTTATTATAATTATAAAATGTTTCAGCACACCTAGTGCTATTACAACTTTTTAATTTTTACAATTTTATTTGTTACAAATTTTTGATGATTATAAATTTATTAATGACATAATTATTAATAGTGAGAGTGATATAATAATGTGTTACATATATGAATATAATAATAACGATGAGGTCTAGTATATTAATAATGATCTTCATTTTCTGATGATGAGTCTTCTGTGTCTGTTAAAAGCATGTCCTGGGGAAGTCGAGGCCGCAGACGTTTATTGAGTGTTTTTTTTTCCTATATTGTAATGACGAGCACTGTCCAAGTTTTTTAGTTTGGCGTGGAAATTTTTAAATTGGGTGTTAACCCATGTATTTATCAGAGATATTTTCGTGTCATTATGGATCTGGCGATTTCTCATGAACCACAGTGCTTTGAGACATATCCTTAAGAATTTATTTTGTAAGATTTGTATTTTATTTATTTTAGTTATAGAGGCAGCGGACCATACAGGACATAGTATTATATATATATACACTATACACTGTAGTATATACAGCGTAGTAACAATAGTAAATACTATCGTACTAATTTAATTGTATTTATATACGACATAATAATCCCCATAATAGAATCCCATAAATAGAAACGTTATCGACGTTTTCACCAATATTATCATTGTTGTTTTTATTTTATACAAAATATCGTTTGTGACGATCCACCATATTACTATTTTATTAGCACAATGTACGTCGTTCGGTGTAGTTGTTCTTGAGTTGTCTTTAGTGCTAGGAAAAATTTAATTAATTAATACGACGTCGAAATTCTCGAAATCTCGAGTTCGAGATTTTAATTCTAAATTAATAGGAGCAATCGAATGACACGACTGTTTATACGATTACAATAACAAGGATTTACAGCAATAGAGATAATGTCCAACTTGCCTGGGAAAATGTTTCGAAGGAGGTATGACGAACAGGTTAGCAAACAACTTTGAAATAACTTCGACATATATTTGTTAATATTAATGATCACAATGGTTTTTAGGACTTTTGGAATTTATCCTCATCGGCGGTTAATTCCTTTGCAACTACATAGCTACCACTATGCTGTTTACCTTTTAAAAGTGGATGAATCCAATACCTACGTTTCCTTTTTTTTTGATACGAAGCTACCAATACAACATTAACACATCCTCATCATCAGTCGACATTGTCGAAACTATACATTTTTTTGTTTCACCAATGTACGCAAATATGAAATTAGTTTCATAAAACTAGTTTCATGAAATTGGTTTCTTAAACCAATTTCTTCAGTGTGCAGCCCACCTTATGAATATCGCGATACACATACGATTATTGTAAGTGGACCGTGCAAATAATATTAATAACTCCCAGTGTGCCCACGTGTAATATTATTTCAATATTCTATAGATCATCGTCAGGTTCCATATTCGATAATTATTCACACGTCTATTGATGGGTAGTCTGCTCACGGGTGGGCTACTGTTGTACGCGGGAAGTCGCGAATTAAAATCGTATCCGTTAGCAAATGATAAAAAAGACCATCGCCAACGAAAAAAACGATTCTCGCATCAAGTTCTGTTACGCGCTGTAAGTTTACACCTCCGGGATAAACCTATCGTGACCCGCGAAGTTTGAAAATACTATCCACTTAACGATTACCCGTCGTAATCTCTATTAAGTCTCGACTATATTGAGCGAGTGTACAAACTACTCTAGTGGGCGAATTAACTAGCGCCTAGTAAACTATGGACTCCCAGTGTAATAATGTTTACAAGCCAACTAGAAGATTGTAAACTATTAAAGTTAAGAGCCGGGATACTTCACTCGTTACTCGCTGGCGTTTGGGATTGTTAGCTAGTAAACTAGCCGTGTGCTATCATAGTTGATAGTGAACTAGCTGCGAGTTCCTGGAGGTACCTGGTTTCAGTGTCTGCAAAATGTCAATGGAAATAGTTCATGCGGGAGTCATTATTTTAGCTTCTGTCATTAAATAAGAGTTTAAAAAAAAAAAAACGAAAAGGCAGAGAAACGTTTGGGTGAAACCATGGATAAACAGACGTGAGATGTATATATGTTTTTTATTTTTAATTTTATTTAATATATACAATCTGTTCCTTTAGGAACAATAAGAATATTTGCTAATAGAAAATAGGTACATTATTATTTGATGGAAGGAGCCACCCAGTGGTAACACTACCCATACTTGATTTAAATTATTTTTTTCTATACTAATACTTAAGATTAAATAGTGAGGAGGTCACGACACCATTTCCTTTTGAGCCTCCTGGGGGGGAGGGTTCCCAGGAATTGTGAGAGTGGCAAGCTTTGAAATGTGAGGGTTGGTATGTGAAGGAAGTTTTGAATGGAATCGTTTGTTAAAATTAGCCGTATGTATGTTAAAAAATAAATAATAACGTATTAAAAAAACGTAATATTATAATAAAAACGTATTCTCAACACGTGGTTTTTACTTACAATCTAGTTGGTTACCGAACGAGTGGAAAGTTTTGCGTGTGATCATCACTATCGCACTAACCGACTTGCCCGCTTTTCCTAACTCGCCAACTAGCAGCTTGTAAATTCGTTCAGTGTAATCGAGGCTTAAGAAATAGCTTGGAAATGACAAAAAAATAAATAAAAATAAATAATAACGAAAAAAAAAATTCGCCATCAAAAGTTTTGTTTTATGTAAAAAGTTTGGCCACCACTGTTTTACATATAAAACGTTAACAACAAAATCCGCGACACGAAATTAAACCTGAAAATATTATAACGGGATTAAATTTTTGATTAAATCGAAATATTAATCGATAATAATTGTTTGGACGAAATTTTATCATAATATGATAACGGGAACCAATCAGAAATGAGGACATCGGTGGCCGCTCTCTTCCATTCCAGTCTCTCTACGTGCAATGGCGTAATTAGAAATAGGTCATGGGAGGCGAGGATCTTTCAAAGTACAAATAATCAAAAAAAATAAAATAAATAATATTAAAATTTGAAAAATAATTCAAAATATTTGTGCCGAGTAATCTACTTTATTTTAAAATATTATAACAATAAATTCAATTTTCTTGGTTTTAGAGCCAATTCATTCGAAACATCTTCGAGATGTACGGGTATATTTTTGTGTACTGACAACATGGCCATTCCATTTAACCGATTCTAAAGGAAAAAATAGAGTTTAGTTATTAGATAATAAATAGTGTTTGCCATATAAAATGTATTAATTCGTGTGTAGTAATAAGTAAATCACTAAATCGTCCCACGGGTTTTATATATATATATATATACTTAAACATTATCGTTAATACATGACTCGAGTCATCAACATAATAAATAGCTTGTACGTGCCTGTTGACAACAAAATTTGTGGTCAGAAATATTATGTACTGTGGTGATTACCGATAACTGATAAATGATTAAAATATAATCGATTTTTTTGTTGTTCCGATTTATAACATCCCTCCCACTCCTCATACCAAATTTCTGCGCACGCCACTGATCGGTACTTACTCGTAGTTTTGTTCGATTTCTTTTAATTTATACGGGCGCATCGATATAACGTATTCGATGATGACTTCTCCACGATGACGCGGAGGATCCGCAGCGTGATGTGAGGGTATCGCCGCCTGGCTTGTAGGCACAATAATTGATTATTTTATACGTTATTGCGCTGTACCAGTAATATTATTTCATATATGTATTATAATACTAGTGTGGGCACTTCGCATTTGGAAAAAAATAATGATTATTATTCATCATCGGTGTAATTTTAAACACGAACCAATCGGCAAACATACAAAAACTAATGGACACAGGTGTGACTACGTCACAAGTGCACAGTCCGGGTTGGGGCGCTAGTCTATATACTCCCCCGACCCCTTACTGATCGCAGAAAACAATTTCGAAGAGGGGTTAAAAAATACGAATTAACGTACGACCACCATCGGTCGTTAACAATTATCTAGGTTTGTGTTAATTAATACAATTGTTCTAAAACAAATTTCGGCCGTTTGACATGGTTAGAATACTCTGTAAAAAACGCCCCCCCCCCCGATATTTGTTTCAGATAATCTTCAACACGGTCCACACTGAGTATCTTTAATATATCTTACGGCTATTTATCTATTTTTATTTTTATTTTTTTTTTTTTACAAAATTATACAAAACTATAAAAACATGTTAAAAGTGGGGACATGGAGAATAATTCCTCGAGCCTCTTACGTGTTGGGTCACTATATTTTTGGGGCCAAGTGCACGTCTACACTTGCGTTAATCGGGTGTATCGTCGGCTCACCTTGCGGATACTAGCTTTCCCTATAAATTCAATATTCATACTTGATATTGCTGTAAAATTATCATTTTTATAGCAATGTATTTATTGACTTTTGATGTGAAACGATACGCAAACGTTTCATTCGTATTTTATGATTAAATGGAGGTGACGACGATCGACGAGGCTAACAATAAGAAAAACGATCTTAGTTAATTACAGCATGCTCGGCTATAGCCGTGGTTATTAGTCAGGAAAAACGATTGTAACTGTCGTTATTTTATTTATCCATTTATAGGGATTTATAGTTTTCCCTGCCACGAAGGGCCAAAGTAGCCAAGATGGTCACACCAATTCTAACGGTAGTTCGTTGCGTTCTTACTGTTGTCATGCAAATCCAGCCCGATAAACAGTGAATATTAACGAGAAACATAATCAAAAAAAAAAAATTATCGAATTTGGTTGAGTATGAATGGAGAACAATTGTTTTACCAGAAAAACGCCTTCGAGAAATACTATATAATAAGATTGTAAATTGTTTACGAAATCGAAATTGTCTGAAACGTCTTGTGAACACCGAAACAAACGTTAATCGGACATTTTTCATTATTTTCGTGCTACAAACGTTTTGACGCAGACATATTTATTGTTTTTTTTTTTTTTTTTTTTATTAAATTCAATTAACACCCGTATAATAATAACGTTTACGCATTCCGGGCGGGTGGCCTACTTGTCTATTTCAATATTTCGTATACATTATAATATAAAGGCATGTAGTTCCCGGGAGCAAATTAATTCTTCATTTTCCACACGGGTGTCATTTACAAATAGAAAAAAAAACTAGACGAAACCAGTTAAAAAAAAAAATACAAGTATATACGTATATTTTGTTTACGAATTAAAATGTTCGCGACGTGTTATTTCCATAAATATAATTAACTTGTAAAAAAAGACGTTTCACGTCGTGCGTGTTGAGTTATTGTTTTTTTTTTTTTCAACTTGACGCACAGGCTGGGAACACATATACAAAGATGGCGATTACTTCGAGTAAAACGAGTTCCCGCAAGATCGTCATCGATATATTTCCACGCATACGTATTTTCATTTTTTTATTTTCGTCTTTACATACCGGAAACATAAACGGGTTGTCTGGTATTGCGATTAGAATATTAATACGCGAACAATATTACCCAAATAATTACCACTGGTTATCGTCAAGTTCGCAATTCGTTTCAATCACGAATTAACACGCGTATTTTACTAACAGTTTTTTTTTTATTTTTTTTACAGAGTGTTCTAAAATTCACGGGGGCCGTGACGTGATAACCCTCGCCCTCTCTTTTTTTTTTTTTCCTGAACCGGCAATACCCCCGCCTCGCGGAAACACCGTGAGGCAATACTTCGGTAGGCGGGTCGCTATCATTTATTAGTGAAATGAAAATACAATTATGTCAATTTAGAAATCCCGTTTTGTCCTGAGCTCACATTAAAATAATAACAACGACGGATTCGTGCCCTGCGGTGCGGACGGGCAGTAGCCAGGCCGAAGGCCCACTTGCTGCCTTCACAGGTTGTAGGGGGCGGGGAACTTCCTGCCGGCCACCCGGCCGGCGGTCTAGCGGCTGCGGAGCCGCGATCAACGACGGCGGCGATGCGCTTGAAGAAGTCGCACGCCGGCGACGTCGAGGGCTTGGCGCTGCCGTTCTGCCGACTCCTTCTCCGCGACGACGGCCTCGGCGAAGTCTACCGCGGCTTCCCAATGGTCTGGGGACTCCGGCATGAGCGACACCAAATGGCCCGGTACGAACGGACCGATCCTCCGGACCAGGCGCACCATATCCCCGTCAAACGCCTCGCAGCGCAGCATCAGGAGAGCGTCGTCATCCACCTCGTACTCCTCACTGGGAAGCGCATGTTGAACGTCGACGATATGTCCTGGTGCCGCAGGGCCATCTTTTCCCCGTGACGCACGTGGACGCGCATAACAAGTCTGCGGGGTTTATTTTCGGAGATGTTCCGACGTGAGGAACTAGTCAATGGACGTGGCCCCGAGTCCCGAAGACGTTTGACATTTGGTAACGCACTTAATTTGTTAAGTTAAAAAAAAAATGCGGACCGCAACGACCGACGGATCCAGAACCGGGCGTAGTACCTAATATATGGTAATATATAGGGCTGTGTATTTGTAGGAAAAAGCATATTTACTAACCGATTGTAAAACGTAACTCTCTCAACACAAAGTTTGAATCACGTAACAACGAAATAAACTGGGAAACTTATATTTAACGCTATTTTTTTTTTTTTTTTTTTTTTAACATATTCCGTCAGCTTTACACAAATATTTTTTTATTTAACATGGGCTCCATATACGTGGAGTTTATATTTTATAAATAATTTATAATTATATATATTTTTTTTAATATATTACACATAACGCTCCGTAAGCGTGTAAATAGCATACCTTTTTTTTTCTTTTTTTAAATTTTCATCTATGTGAAATTAATATGAACGTGGACATTAATTGTTTTAATTTATAATATCCATCTGCTTGTGCAGAAGGAACCGGGAAACCGCTGCACAGTAAAAAGTATACAACAGTGCCAAGTCCGAAAAATGAACTGTTGTCAAACCATGTACGATTATGACGAACAATTAAAAATTGTAAATACGAATTTTTCTTACCGATGATTAGTCGTTAGTTACTGGAATTTTTAAAAATGGTGGTTTTAAGCTCATTTTTTTTTTTTTTTTCTTTTTTGGTCGAGATTTTAAATTAATTTTTCTAGCTGAACGAAGGCGGTATCATTGATTACTCACCTGTACGCGTCTTACTCGTTTGGTTACAATATTTTAAATTATCGTTCCAGACTATATGCGACGGGTATTTTGATTGTCTCGATCAGCATTTCTTTTCTAAAACGAATACCGTCCGGCGGTCAAGTCGGGCAAGCCTATATAATCCCTTCGATACCGTGTTTGATTAAAAATTCAACATTTATGAGTATGTAATTAGTAATTTAATCTTGAAATGTATGTATTTCGGCCAAGCTGGCATTTTTGGATCCGGTTTTAAAATTCCGGATCGCATTATTTGTGATCATTATTAAAGTACTAAATCCGCTCCTATTGCATATATTCATCACGGGCACGCCGCGAATAGTAGGAAACCGACAACAATACATATTATTAGGCCCATTTTATCAGTTAAGAGAATGTTAAACTCGTGACAAAATGTTAACCGGAGGACAAAACGAGAAATGCGATTATATTACTCACTTGGTTAAAACCTTCTACCGCAGGCAAATTAATCTGAGATATTTTTGATCGGCTAAAGACTTTGACTCGAGATTACATTCAATACTATTACCCCAACGGCATCACGTACGGTCCCGGGAGCCGATTGATTGGTCTTTTAATCAATTCCCCTCTTACCGTCTTGTCGACTCGGTGCACAATAAATCTTTAGTTCGTTAACGCTAAAATTAATATTATTGATAAAATCGGTTTTTTTATCCAAAACTATATAATGGTTAGAGCCATTATAGTCGTTTCACTTTTCAAACGGAAGTTACTCGTAGGTAAATATTTTATACTGTAATATATAAAAATAAATGTCTATCTGTCCGTAGAAGATTGATAGACTCAAAAATTACCGGAGCGATTTTTACGCGGTTTTTTTGCAAATTGTTCCGCGTTGTCCGGACAAGGTTTACGACTATTGAAATCTACTCCTGATTGAATACCATCGGCTAAAAATTAGGTTGTTCTGGTATTTTTAGTACAAAAATCGATTTGTTTTTGTTGATTTTTCAGGGTTACCCTGAGCCGTGCGGGCGTGCTATGGTGGTAATAAGCGAACACACGTGTAACTTCGTGGACGTACCTTTGAGTTTGTGTATTGTAATGCACGAAATGATATACTTAGACTTAGTTCAATTGCGGCTCAAATGATTTTCGTTGATCGGCGGTTACAAAGTAGAAGTACACTTTTTTAGTCCTGGTCAGGACAACCCACTTGACACGAAATTTTTTTTAAATAGATAGACACGGCCAGGACAAATAATACACAAACGATCTAGCGACGGCGGGCGATGGTCTTGCAATAATAGCGAAAATCATTGCCGGGTCGGCTAGTATTATACAATTATACGCATAAATTTTTTTTTTTTTTTTTTTTCTCTCGAACGTATTGTTTTATTGTTGAAAATAACGGTTAAAAGACATGGAAATATTATTTATATAATAATAAATTGTAAGGTTTTTAAAATTATCATTATTATTGTTATTATTAATATTAATATTATTACAAAGCTTAATACAAGCCGAATGTTACAATTACATACGATTTTCGTTTACTAAACATAGTAGTAGTAATAGTAGTAGTAGTAGTAGTAGTAGTAGTAGTAGTAGTACATATTATTATAATATAAGTATTATTATCGAATCGGCACGTATTCGGCCGAAACGATAACACGCGCGCGCGTATTTTTTTTTATTTTTTTTTTTTTTTTTATTATTATTTATTACTACACGTATAGGTGCCGTGGGGGGGGGGAGCGGTGGCCAATTCTTGAAACCGTTCGACGCGTTCGAATCGTACGCGATTTAAATAAACGTCTCGCGCCCGCGGCAACAATAACGCCCGTCGACGTGTAACCTATTGTTGTTACTGGTGTGATCATAACGATACGGGGAAAAAAAAAAAAAAAAAAAATACAAAACAAACGGAAACGGATTGAAAACCAAATTTTTATACGAAAAACTGGCCGGATGAATTATAGCGGGTATATGTCGGTAAAACATGCAAGCGCCGCTGCCGGGCTAACCGCGTTTCCCGATTAGCCGACAAGTTAAAAAAAAAAAGTAAAAAACAAAGTAAAAACGCGAGTGCTCTATTGAGCTCTATGAAACAATAATTAAACTAAAAAACGAATTTAACGATTGCGGTCAAATTAATTATTACGGACGGCGGCCGTCTACGTACAGCCGTACGTCCAATTCGCAATTACGAATAATTATACGATTAAATGCCATTTTTTTGTATTTTTTTTTTTTTTTTTTTTTTTTTTTATTGACGGACGAGAAAATTCTGTCGCCGGTTTTGCACAGCAACCGAATGTGTCCAATAGAAATCTGCTCGCTTTTCAAGAATCGGCCCGCGGCGGTTCGCCCGTACGACTGCGCTAAACAATTTTGATCGTCGTACCGGGCGCGCCGTATACGCGACAACAATAAAAAAAAACAACAAAAATTACAAAAAAAAAAAAACAAAAGATAATAATAATAATAATAAAAAATATATAATAATATTAATAATACGGCGTGTAATTATATTATTATTATTATTATTATTATTGTATAGGAGGAAATTATTACGATTACAATATATTATAGTGACGGGGAGGCGGGGGACGTGCAAATAAAGCGTATACAACAATATTACGACAAAGTGAAATCGGAGTAAAAAAAAAAAAAAAATAACATACATACATACATACAATTTTTCATTATTTCCATAATCGGCTTAATAATAATAAATATAATTTTCTTTTTTTTGGGGGGAGGGGGTGGGTTATTATAGTTTACAAAACGTCGCCACAAAATATTACGGACGAAAAAAAAAAAAATAATAATAATAAGTTTCTATTGTCAGAAAAAAAAAAAAAAAAAAATCACACGTATCGTATTGTTGGAATTATATGTAGAAAAAAAAAATAAAATATAATAGTAATAATCGTAACAATATAATATAATATGTCGGAACAAAATATTATTATTAGTAGGCACATAAAATATTATGTTATATTATTGTTCATAGATAAAAAAAAAAAAAAAAAAAAAAAAAAAAAATAAATAAATAAATAAAAAATAAAAACCACATAATATTTAACTTATCGTGATTTTATGGCACCGGTTAAACGAAAACGTTTTAGAACATATTATTATTATTTTACTATTACATAAAACGCGCGCGTATAAATAATAATTAGAGTCACTAATTCACAGTTATGTACAAAATGTTAATATTATTATTTTTAATACTGCGGTATAAAACGAGAAATGTGAGTGCGAAAATGTTCAAAAAATTAAAAAATAAATATATAATTTATATATATTTATATACATATTGTCGTACCGTATAAAAAATACAGTACAATATAACCTACCTATGTGTTTATATTGTATTATATTATAATGTACGAGGACAAAAAGTTTGAGTATTAAAACTATATTTTATATAACGTAATATTATATAAAAAGACAAAAAAAAAAAAAAAAAAATAATAATAATTAAATAAATAAATAAATAAAAAGGGTGGGTAAGGAATGTGGTGGGGAATTGGATGGGGGGGGATGACGGGGAGGCAACTATAAAATGGTACGGTTCGTCCGTGTGTGTACACGCACGTGTATAATAATAGTGATAAAAATTATAAACATTATTTACATTAAAAAAAAAAAAAAAAACAACAAAAAAAAAAAACCGAGAAAAATCGTAAACCTTTGTATACGAAATTCGTAGAAGATTCGTCGATGACATTTCGATTTTTTTTTTTTTTTTTATTCATTTTTTTCTTTTTTTTTTTCTTTTTTTTTTTTTTTTTTTTTTTTTTTTTTTACTTACGTTAAACAATATATCATCCGAACGTTTCGTCCGGTCGGTTCTCCTAAACGTGTAATCCAAGTCTGTTATTTAATTACATATCATTATTATTACTATTATTGGTGTGCATACGCAGTCGGTACAAAATCCGTACGATGCAATTGTATAATTGACCGAATAATTCTCGTGCGTCGAGAACCGTCGTTGTTGTCGTTATCGTTACTATTACTATTACTATTACTATTATTATAAAACACCATTCATTTTTTTTTTTTTTTTTTTACATTTTTGTCTACGTTTATCATCATACATATTAATTTGTATTAATTCCGGTAAACGGCGGAACCGGATAATAACAACCGCAGCGTGTAATTATGTGTTAAAAAAAAAAAAAATTTTCTTTTACTCGCCTACTGAAATACCCGTGACTATGTTATATTATTTATTTATTTTTTTATTTTTTTTTTAGAAATATTAATACATTACGGTATACCGTGTCGTGTTTCGCTTATCCCTTTATAAATATATTAAGCGTAGAGCTAGGCAACGTCCACATATATAATATGGAAATGTAGTTTTATTATTTGCTCTGCAATTGTCGATATTATTATTATAATATAGTCGGGCCTATGTTATCCACTTCGGTTTGTATTGGGGAGGAAAAAAGAAAAAAAAAATGTTTAAAAAAATTTGTATTCATCGTCCGAACAATTCTGACGGGCGATGATGTTACGGAAATGAAAAAAAAAAAAAAAAATCAAATCGAAACGTTAACCGTACGTCGTCCCCCATTCTCCGCTAAACCGAGAAATCACCGTTGCGTTGTGTAATCATTATAAGAGAATAAAAAAAAAAAAAAAAATTCTGCTCGTCTTCTAGGACGTCCCCGGACGGGCGTATACACGCGACGGAAATACGATAAAAATTCACGTCGCACGACGACGACAGGCGGAGGCGTCCGGAATCCAAAACATTATAATTGTAACGATACCGATGTTTTATCAATGCCAATTGTACGGTTAGGAGGTGGTCGCGGTATATACCACGCGCGGTATTACTGGTAACCGCCATTCCGGTCACGTACAACCGATATTATACAGGCCGCGGCCGACGGAAATACATTATTCCGTGTATGTATGAATTATTATAATACAGATAATAATATGTATTCGTACGCTATAATGAGATAACAACGTACGCGCTGTACGACTCGCATAGATAAAATATTACGTCGTTGTTATTGTTATTATTATTTATTTATTTTTTTTTCAATTTAATTTTTAGTTTTTTTTTTTTTTTTTTTACGCGGCTCGGAATGTCAGAAAATCGTCCAGCCGCCCGTCACGGATATGCGCGGCGCGCGTCTCCGGGTCCGCCGGCCCCGGGCGTGTCCGAGTTCGGTAAACACGACGACGATAATAATAACGATACGCGATTGGTTATCGTTTTTTTCCTTTTTCCTTTTTTTTTTTTGGTTAAACAATACGTTTATATGGTTAGTTTTCTTTTGCTCGGTCGGCTTGACAATTTTTTTTTTTTTTTTTTGTTCTTCTATCGTATCTACAAGATCGCGCGCGGGTCTAACGGTGGTGGTGCGGGGGGCGGACACTGTATTCGGTCGTATATTATCGCCGAGAACCCGGTGTGGAGATTTTTCGCGCGGTGTGTGGAAACGTGACGGAAATGCTAATTTTCCGATAATAATAGTAATAATAATAATAATAATAATTCGATTATTATAATTGGTGTTTTTTTTTTTTTTTTGTTCTCTGCACGACGGTTTCGCGACGTTTACGGTAATAGTAATAATATTTAATAATAAATCATAACGGTAAATAAATAAAAACAATATTTATTCTTGAACCAGCGATTGGAGGGCTTCGGGATGGTGCCTGTTACGCCGTTTGTGTCTGAACCGGATTCGGTTGTGCCTGGTGGGCAGTGGCGATGGTGGAGGCGGTGGTGGTGGTGGTGGTGTGGTGGTGGTGGTGGTCGTCGTGGTGGTGGTGGTGGTGGTGGTGGTGGTGGTGGTGGTCGTTGTAGTCGTCGTCGTGGACGTCGGTCTGGCGGCCATGGCGGTGAACGATTTTCTGTTGCCGCCGCCCAGTCTCTTGGCCGTGCCGTTACGTTTTCCGCCGCCGCCGCCGCCGCCGCCGACGTTCTTGCCGGACGAGGCAGCCACCTTGCGGTTGTGGTCGCCAATGTCGAACTTGGTGTCCAACTTGAGAAAGTTAAGGCACCGGTTCAGCGGGTCCGTGTGGAACACGTGCCGCCGCATCGGTCGGCCCCTCCGGTTGAAACCAATGTACCGCGACTGGTCGACTACCGACTTGTACCGTGTGTAACCGGTGGACAACATTTCCTCGTAGAACAGACACTTCGGGCCCCGGAAGTGTTTCTGAAATAATAATAATAAAAAAAAAAAAAAAAACCACAAACCAAAATATTATTCATTGCATTTTTCGCTGTTTTTACATTTTTACAGGTGTCGGCCGGGTAGGCTTCGCCACGTCAATTTCAATATAGATAATTTACATATCCATACCGACAAAAAGCACATTTCGCGGCATTTATATTTAACAAATTCATAACAGTGGAAATCGGTCGGAAATTAGTACAAATCGAAAATCTGTACGAACACATAAAGGTACAATAACGTGAAACGTTTTTCGATATTTCGGAATTTTTCACTACTCCCCCAGACCCAGAAATCGGAAATTAACATAAACCGTCGACGAATAATATCAAGACAACGCCAATAAAAATCAGATCGGGGACCAATGCGAGGCACTGCGATTAAACACGACAATATTATTTCGTCTCAATATACACAATTACTAAAAAATTCAGACTGGGAGATATTTCATGCCATTCAATATTATTTTCCTCCCCTACCCCCTCCACCACAAAAATTGAATGCCGAATAAATTAATTTCGTTTTTAGAACCGTCGAACAATATAACTAAATTATAAGTAAATATAGTTAGTTATTAAAAGAAATAACCGGGTCATCGGCCAAAAATAAATGAATAAAAAGTACTCTTGACTTTTCGACTAGTTACCGGGCCAGCTGCGGCTTTGAATATTACAATAATAATATGAGACGCGCGTACGAAAACAAAGCGTACAAGTAATACCTGTTAGGTATAACGCCCGCATTTTTTTTTTTTTTTTTTTTTTTTTTATTATTTATCTACACGATAAAATAAATGGTTAATTATTATCGAAGAAAAAAAAAAAAAAAAAAAAAATCATAACGTATTGAGTTACACAATACACGCGGGCACGTGGGTTTATTGTATTTAATTTGTTTACCACGGCCGTACGGCTAAAAGACGATATTACGAAACACTGTAATAATAGTAATAATAATAATTATTATTATTATTATTCTAAACGCAGTTGTTGTACCCGTCGTGTGTGTATTTAAATAAACCGAGTGTTGACATTTAAGACGTAAGAGTGAAAAACTCGTGTTTCTCATTATCCGACATTCTTTTGGACTATTTGCTCGGTGCGCGCACGCGATATATAAAAAATAATAATAATAATAATAAAAAAAAAAAAAAAAACCCATTCGAGTGCCGCGTTCGATTGTGAAATTCATCTTGTACATTACACGCGCGTAGAGGTATATATTATTATATTATTATAGAGAGAGGTAGTGCGGCGTGGTGTGTGTGGTGTGTGCGATGCGCGGCGCCGGAGATACGAGGCGTATGTGTCGCCGGTGATTATTGGTGGTGTATCGTAAAAAAAAAAAAAAAAAAAAAACGAAAAAACGAAAAAATAGTAAGGAATTCGTATTATCCGTACACCGCCGAGACGCCGAGGATTTCCGCCTTTCGGAGCGGGAAATACAGGACAACGAACGTTTGTTATCTTCTAATTGTTCGGTATCGTCACGGCAATAGAATCATAACCGATAGGTTAACTAATGCATTAGTCAACAAATTATTTTTTAAATTTTTATTCCTACAATAAACAACTTTAACAGCCGATAAATTAATAAATACTATCGAAATCTCGAATAGGGAATGTAACGAATGTTTAGTTTATCGTTTTCACAATAAAAAAAAAAAAACCATCGATAATCTAGTATTTTTCTTTTTTACATTTTTTTGTTCGAGACATTATCGAGCACGGGATATTATTGCGTCCTGTCGCCTATAAAGACAGGACGCCAGACAAATTTATTTTGAATATCACCGGTCTTACAAATGAACGGTTAAATGGGCGATCACGAAAAATAAGTAAAATTTACCCGGCGAAACGAATCAGTTATTTTGTGGTACCTGTACAAATTTGAATTTAACGACTTGTTTCGTTTTCGATAATATAGTTGTTGGTCAGTTGGCGTTTTTTTTTTTTTTTTTTTTTTTTTTTTTTTTATCCAATATTGAATCGTTATTGAATCATTAGAATCGCCAACTGTACACTTTGTGCTCTAAAACACACTTTTTTAAGCGCAGATTTACACAATTTATGACCTTATACGTATATATAGACACTTACCGAGCCGACGAGTGACCATTTGTTGTTGAAACATAAATACCGATGCGACTCTTCAGCGAATATCGACAGTCGAATGCTAAAGTCCAGGGATCTGACCGTCAGATTTTCTACAAACAAAATAATAACATACGTGTGAATTTAAACAAATATTAAATTAAACAAACATGTTCAAAACATTATTTATAGTATACAAATTAAAAAAAAACCGATTGAACATATTTGTCAAGACCGGTTGAGGCTTATCAATTGTAAATGTTGTCGTTTATGAGCAGTGGGTTTAAGCAATCACCAGTGCCCGGATTTAAATGTCCTAAAAATCGTTAAAAAAAATAAAAAAATATAGCCAAAATGCCCTTAAAATATAACTTGAAAAAAAAAAAAATGTAAACCACGAGAACACAACGTCTGTACGAAATTAATTGTAACTTTAGAAAAATGCAAAATAAAAGTTTCACCTTTGCGGTACCTGTTACGCGAAACAAATTATATATACTTATATGGAATGCGATTGTCCAAGATTACCCCACGAAAAGATGCACTTTGCATTGAAATCCGGGCCCTATTAATCACGAATATTCACGGAACGGGCGTGCTTATTTTTATATTAATAATTTCAAAAATTATTTACGGAAATCGGTTATGAATAATAATATTAGTGTATAATAATATTATGGTTGTCGGACGTTAAATAACCGAACGTCGCCGTCACGGTGTTCGTGTAATGAGCAATTTAATCGGTCGACGTTGGCAAATTCGAGCAATGAATAACGAATTCAACACGGTTGTTCACACGCGAGCGACCCCGTTGTAGGTATAATTATTCGTGTATTTTCGTATCATTGTGCCGTGATTTTTCATCGAAATGTGAACATTAAACGGCTTTAGACAGTCTTACTTTGGGTCAAGTCTAACGGAATAGCTGCCGAGAAATAAAAGATTCGTTTGCTTTGTAGTTCGATTTAACCTTAACCGTGGAAATCGGCGATCGACCGTCGGCGACGCTACAAATTCTCGATCGAAAGTTATCGTAACAATAATTTTGGTACCGTTTAGTAGCGCAACTAGGATTTTTTTTACCACAGGGTGTCTGTCTTATTAAAATATCCCCCCACCTTCCCCGGGGCGTAAATTATTTATGAATACACCTGATACATATGACGGTTTCCGATAGACTAAAAAAAATGAGTATCGTCTAAATTCTCAAAATGTTACAGAGTTACGAGGCGTTACAAATATAAGCTTGGAAAATATTGAATTCCCGTAAATACGAGTCAAGGGAGACACTAGGGGCGTGATCGCGGGATGGGATAAGATGTCGTATTCCTCCTCCCGTGAACAATTTTTTTTTTTTAATAACTCATTTGTGCTTTATGAATTTCCTACGAATTATTGTCTGTTTTATGGACGTATTATTTATGGCTTTTTATTGTTGGCCGCCCACAAAGTCGTGCCAATTATTATTAACCAAGGCTCAACGAAATGGCAAATGACTTAGACGAATTGATTAGGTTCTTTCATTACGGGATAATATCCTTTAAACGTGAATAAATAAATGAATATATTTTACAAATTTACATATAAAATCGCAATGTGTTTGTAATAACAGACGTATAGTTTTAAAGAGCTTAATAGGTTACGACTATAGCACCGATTCCTACATGCAAATATGTGTATGTTTAATGATTTTGTTCGTTTAATCGAATTTAAATTCGGATTTCTCACTCTCTCCGAGTGGAAATGCTGAGCACGCCCCACCGGGAGACGTCCAAAACACACCCCTTTTTGGGTTGCGATAGTCACTGCAGGAACCGTTTCGGTATCATAGGCGCACGGGCAACAGTAATTCATTAATTATAATATAATAATGTTATTGTCAATTATTATAAATTGAGCCTTATGTAAGCGAACGGGCGTAAACGACACGTGAGCTTTTGATATCGAAAAATGCAGATGAATCGGCTTTATCAACGGTAAAAATGTGTAAGCGATTGCCACATTGGAAACGGCTCAGTTTTGCTCTAAAAGTAGTTTCGGCATGAGCGCCACGAGTTAAATTTGTTGTCCGGAGCGGATATGGTTGGAATTTTTTTATTGTTGTTAACATATTTGAACTTATGTCGGATCGAAATATTGAAAGTTAAAATATTAACATTTTACAATTTTTTTTTTTTTTTGTTTCGTGTGTTTCTGAACAATTGTCAATATGTCACTACACGCCCTCCTTTCGCCTATCGACGGGGCTCGATAATAATAATAGGTATAATAATATAACAGAAACCAGTATCTTCTTAAGATTTCCAGTCACGACCGGCCGCGTGGAATGTTATAATGTATAAAAATAATATTACATTAACCGATTTTAAATAATAAATAAAAAAAAAACAAACAAACAAACTTACACGCTACTATTATATTAATATTATTATTATATTGCCGCTGAAAAAACGTTTGTTTTTTTTTTTTTTTTTGTATTTTTATTATTTATCCCGTGCACCGCCGGAGACTGACGACACGCAACGTTTACAACGGTTTTCCATTAGAAAAAAAAAAATAATAATACTAAAAAAGAAAAAAAAAATTCACCCGTGATGAATTTACCAAATAATATACCGACAATCTCATTATTGTGGGCCTCGTATATTATAATAGTATAATAGTAGTAGTAGTAGTAGTAGTAGTAGTAGTAGTAGTAGTCGTTGATATATTATAAACGTTATTAATGTAATACTATTGGATACGGCTTTCCCACGCACTTTCGAGCCAAACCAAGACGACGACGAAGAGAGTAAAATATTCGTGCGAGAGGAACTATGAAACGGTGCCGTGAACAGAGGCGTATTTAGACGCGGGCCCGGGCCTAGAGCGGCGATATTTCGGCGGTGGCACGATTTATCGTAGGTTTTTTTTTTTTTTTTTTTACAAAATAACAATAAGTATTTTTCATTCGATGAAATCAAATTTCACTAATATTTTAAGTTGACAAACTATTGTTGTAAGCAACTCGGGTAAATAATAGAATACGCCAATAATGTAACCCGGATAATAGTTGAAAAACATTTTCAACAGAACGTGTACGTTTTAAATATTATTTAGAATCATCGAATAATAAACAATTAATTGCGTTGCTCATCTACAGACGTGTAAACTATTACGAGCAAATTCTCTTACGTGTATCCTAATATAGATACAGCACTTAGAATATATATGTTAGTACGCCAATTTATAACTGTACTGCTGAACGTTCTTTATCTTGCCCTTAAACGAACAAACATTTTTTTTATTTACGATCGACTATGGGTACCGAAAATCTCAATAGTTTGGCAATATTAAATATCCGAGCGGATTTGCTGTTGACTTTAATAAATTGCGATGGTTTAATTGATGAATTGATGTCAAGGAAAACAGTAGAAGGAAAAATATACAATTTTAAGTATAATTAATTTGTAAATTGCAAAAAATTATATTGCGTACGATTTAATTTTCATTAGTATTACTTTCGTCTATAAGATAATATAGCAAATTCAATTATTTTTTATAAATAGTTTTAGAAGGGATGCGGAGGGAAAGGCTCTACTCGCCGTGCTGCACTACCGTTTATGGACCTTTGACAAAACGAAATT
Source organism: Tuberolachnus salignus (assembly GCA_956483605.1). Taxonomy (NCBI): domain Eukaryota; kingdom Metazoa; phylum Arthropoda; class Insecta; order Hemiptera; family Aphididae; genus Tuberolachnus; species Tuberolachnus salignus. The sequence goes on along the minus strand of OY101435.1, from coordinate 34,321,635 downwards.
TTGCGCCCCTGGTATTACCGACAGGCATGTGAGCCAAGATGTCGAAATGGGATCCAGATCCAAATTTTTTTTAAACAGACGGAGTATTAGTTTAAATACATTTTAGTGTTGAAATGGTGTTTGATTTCCGTCGTCGACTCGTTTACGAGATATTCCACTTCTAAGGTCATTAGACCAAATTGAAAATAAACTCATGCGCCAGTGTATGGTAAACTGATAATTCGGAATAATAGTCTTCGCACATAATTTAATTGTTCTTTTTAACTAAAATATGAATCCAAATATTATACTGTTTGGTTTTGTTACAGATATTGTAATGTCTAAATATCCATTACAAAACAGATTTAAATAATGTTAATTCGTGTTTCATATTGGTATTATTGGTAAACCAGAATTCCGACAAAAAAACATCATATAGCAAGACCATTAAGAGAAATACATTCCTCGCGTCGCTCAGAATTTAAAAAAAAAAAAAAAAAAAAAAATTGATTATTGAATTGTGTAAACTTTTCCCGTACACCATGTCGGAAAACATTGGTAGTTATGATGAAATAAAAGTAATAATTTTCGAATTATATTCAATTTTTTTTTTCGGGTAAATAATCAGTGGGTCGATACGCGGACCGGCGATGTTGCATTTTCCCGGGCCCGAATCTCTCACCGATCCGCCGCCGCCGAAATATATAGGCGTATTGTTGGATTAGGAGTTTGTAGATAAGTGATTTTTTTTTTATTATATTTCTTTGGGCTTCAGCACCCCCCAGATTTTACATCGAAATCGCGGCACCCGGTTACTATTAAATATTAACCTAAACGCGATACGGGAAGGCTCGCGGCGAGAGTTCGTTACCCTCCGCGGCTACCTGTTGCACGGAGACTGTGACGGCGGCAGTGGCGGGACACGTAAAACACCGCTCAACGTCGCGTCGTCGATAGAAAAAAAAAAAAAAAAAAAAAAAAAAACATTATCGTATGTTATCCGTACTTTAAATGTTTATCGTGTTTGTCACGATTGTTGGCCGGACAGAAAATAAAACCGAAAAACGTTATCGAAACATCAAACGAGTATCGTCTATACGCCCCCGTGTACATACTTTCGAAACGGCGGCGTCTCCCGTCGAATAGTGCGTATCGTGTAATAGTTTAAACGCGCCGGACAAGACTCCGGCAATATATAATATAACGATCCGTGTCGATTCGAAAACACAAAACTATTATATATAATATATTATACCTATACTATACGATATCTAATTATTCGTGTTTGGCGGCGGCGGCGGCGGAATCCATTAATATCGAAAAGAACATCATAAACTATAATATACGGTGATATTTCCGTGCGAGCGTATACGTTATACACATATACTCATATGCGTCTATATATATATATATATATATATTATATTACTATAATATTGTACGGTTTGCCGCCGCCGCCGTAATAGTTTAATGCCGGGTCGCATAAAACGAGACGAGTCGGTTCTCTTCCTCCCACCCACCCACCCGTACGGCCGATAAGGAAACAAAAAAAAACATCAAATTATAACCTCGAATATTTCAATATTTCGCGGTACAGGAGGCCTCCGGGAATGGAAAAGGTCCGAGGATGAACGTTGTGTTTTATAGAACGAGATTACCCGCAAGAGAGTTTGCCACCTGGGAGTCGCCTACCACGGTCGACGTGCAAGCCATTTAATAGGTTACGAACCGAAAGTGGAAAGACGGAAAATGTGAATGCGGCGAGCTGCCAAATGCAGGCCATCTGTTTGCGTGTCCGCTACTACCGATTAAGTGCAGGAAGGACAGTTTCATGACAACCGATATCTCGGACAAAGCAATAAAAATTGCTGCTTACAAGTGGGATATGAAAACCGACACGAGAAGAAGACAGTATGAGAAGGTCTAACGACAAAGATAACAATATTGTCGGAAAAAAATATAATGTACAGGTTATGTCCTATCTTATTTACCCGACCACCTCCTCCAGTTTTCATTTAATTATTTTGTAACGCGATAGACTCTGTTTAGTTTTTAAACAAACGGAAATTATGTTTTTACAAACTACTTACAAACGATTAAATAAAAAACAGTTCGACAACCTACGATGTATCGTATCGATAAACCGTTAGATAAATTGCTTAATTGTGCCCATAAAGTCGTACGCACTGTTGTCGCATAAACCTTACTATAAGTTGTGGGATTCTATTGTATATTTATAAATTATAACAATTAACAATAACAGTTCAGTCATCGTCGGTATTATATATAATAGTGTTTTACATACCTTTACATACGTTTTTCAAGTTTTTATTTATTAATTTTTTATTTTTGGCCACGAAAAAAGGCCGTTCTAATCTATTAGGCCTAATGATAAGCCTATACGTAAATCCGTCCCCGGTCGGCTCGAATTGACGGTAGTCACGATCTCCGCGAGACCGTGCACAATAACCATTTTTTTTTTTTTTTTTTATAATATCTGTTATATAATATGCGAAAAATGTACTCACGAAATACGTCAGATGTTTCTTGGTCGGCGAGGACGCGTCCCCGGTAGTCAACCCTGACATTTCGACTGCTGCAATCGTTGTACAGCCGGACCCCGAATCCATAGCCAGGACCGCACCTCCAAATGTCGCACAACACCACCTGCGGAAAACGCCAAAAACCGTACATGAGTTTCATCGTAAAATTCAATTGGGAACAACAATTGGCCACTCTGCTGTGTGGTTCGACAGAACCGCGAATAATAACTGGTAAAAAAAAAAAAAATCCAAAATATGTTTCTAATAATCGCGTATTAACGTAAACGCTTTTTCGACTATTCCGTACTTATACGAACGACAGTCTGGAAATTCGATATGAATCCGGTAGGGATTGTCATTAATTGTTCGGCATGTTGAGCACTATAATAACGTTTCTCGCTATTCTCGTTATATAATACGATTATTGTAGATAAAACGATATAACGGCCAATGTATCGACGTTTTCGGTTTGAATGTTTGAATACTAATCAGTAAAATTAGGGAGATACGTAATAAAAAACTCAACTGCTTTTAACGCGAGTCTTGAGGAGTCTCACAGCCCGCCGGTGACTTTACTACTACTCGGAGTATCGAAGAAAATACGGGAGTTGAATGATTTTTTATTTCGGCCTCGCAATACATTTTTTTTTTCTCAATACCACTCCAGCTTTTATCCTTTAATTTCGTTTACTATGAAAAATATAGCTAAAAAGATCTCTCGGATGTTCATTATGCGCCTCATTTAGCCGTCCGAGAGCCAAGCCACAGTTTTTCCGTCTTTCTCAAAACCCGACGTTGTGGCCCATACATTGTTGTAACGTCGTGTACATTTGGATTTTTTTTTTTAAATTTCCTAACCAATGACGCCGAAACGATTTTTGAACCGTGGGGGCTGATCGTATGGAAAATCGTTTATCTAATGCTTACCGAAAACGACGTAATGTAATAATCTAAAGAATATTTCGGAAATTGTATTTTTTTTTTTTAGCGGATATTTGAAATATTAAATCAAATATATACTAAAAATGACCTTAAAATATAATACGACTTTTTAAAAAAAATATTATTCCATTTATTAGGCGGTATTTGGTCAAAAAAAAGTCAATTTTAATCGTGTTATTTGTTTTCCGTATGTATCGTTTACGAATTTACGTATGTCCGACGATTATTTGAATATTGTTTCGATATATTCATAAAAAAAAAACAAAAAAAAAACTATTGGGCTGCGGTAAGAGTGAAACCTATGTATTTTAGAATCGGCGGGGACCGTCGCTAAAATAATACCAAAAACGTACCGAGCGCGGAAATTAATAATTATCGCAACGCGCGCCCCCCGCCCGATCGGCCGCTAAAAAATTAGTTATTATAATATTGTTAATATAAAAAAAAAAAAAAAATATATTACGGGCTCGCGCCCATCTCGTTAAAAAAAAAAAAAACGGTCGTAACGCCGTTCATAAACGTAATATACCAGGCGTGGACTTAATAATAATATATATATATATAAAAAACCAACTGGGTTTTGTCGAAAACCGAATATGTATTATACTCGTTATAGTCGGTTTATACTGTACGGTTTTTTTTATTATTATTATTTTTTTATTTTTCCGTCTTCCGAGGTCGGACGGGTTAATTATAACTATACGCGTAAACCGTTTTCGATCCGACCTCGTGCTCTCTCACGGAATAATAATTTTATTTTTTTCTTTTCGTCGGTCCGACAAACGGTTAACGGGACGGGGACACCTACCCGGCGTGCGCGAGCGACGCTGGCGCGCGCGCGAGACAATCCGAAACGATAAACGGCGGCGTCGGCGGCGGCGGGCGGGTGCGACGTTACACGTACCGGCGCGGGGGAGGCGTTACGAAAAGTTCGTCGTAATTAAAACGACGGATTTTCACTAAATAATAGAAAATAAAAAAAAACTAAAACTCGATTTAAATTGGGTATTATAGCGGGGTATTTTATTATTATCGTTTTCGTTGTTCGCATTAGCGACGGCGGCGTAATAATAATTACTTTTCAACGCCGCACCGGTTTTCTCTCTCACTATAATAATATATTTTTTTTTTTTTTCCTATAAACCGGGCGAGTTTTTTTTAATTTTTTTTTTTTTTTTTTAATCACACGTCCCGTACGTTATAATATATTATATTATCACACGTAACCCGGATATTCCGTAATATAATATAATATATTTTACCGCGGCGGTGGGCATACTGTTATTATTATGATGATATATAGCGCGTGCGATAATATCTCATACGATCCTTTTTTTTTTTCCTTCTTTTCTTTGGGTTTTTTTTTTTTTTTTTTTCATTCTTTTTCCCGTTCTCCCGGTAGAATTTTTTTTTTTTACGTTTCCCACCTGACCGTATCGCACAATCGTAAAACAATCGGAACATCGAAACGTGTTTATCGGATTATTATCATTGTCGAATCTGTATTAAAACGAGTACACGAATCTATAAGAGTAGACCAATCGAAACGGACGACATTGAAAACAGCATTAGACTCCCGGGGACGGGAAATTCGCGGATCCAGAGTTAAGGACCTACCGCGGGCTTACAGATTTCGAGCGATCACTTTTTAAGGCCCAAACTCGGGATCGAACAGTCGTTTGTAATATTGCCATTGATGTACAAATAGAAACACTTCAAACAATTAAATACGTCCGAATTCCGAGCCCGATTTTACGAGCAAATATCGACTGTGACAGGTCAGACGGCCTCCCGAACCCCCCCTAAATGCGCCACTGGTATGGACTGAGTACGATATTTTACGGTTACGATCGAAAATGTTTAGAAATATATATGAATTATTATTGTCCTCTTCTTCTCTGGATTCAGGCCTTAAGGACCATCACCGTCACACACTAAATCCCCCCCCCATCCTTCTCTGTTTATTGCATTCTTTTTTCCTGTTCGAACTATACCCGACCAAGTAATTCCACAACCTTTTCTATTATCTTTTTCGTTTTCTCGCTCGTTCTGGGCCTTTTTAATGGTTTTTATTACTTCATTACCCGACTCTAACAACCATTATATGCGATAACTAGGGCGCGGATTTGTATGCAAATTCATATTTTACTACAATTCATCACCTAGAATAATTTTGATTAAAAATGTCGAAGTTTCGCAATGTGTAGATTCTATGGTTCCTTATTTTATTTTTCCATATTTGAATGAAAATCTATATAAATTGCATATTTTACAATGTCCTTTAAATGGGCATTTAAAGCCCGGTATGTCCTACAATTGAACATAAAAATTTAACAAGATGATTTTCCAAATGCAAAAGTATGCACCGAGATAACCGTAGGAGTTTTCAATTCGAAAACTAGAAAACAATTTTTATTACCTAATGCTGGTACTCGTCGCATAATAATTTAGTAAAAATAATATTAGTAATAGTTTTTAAACGCCAATGTCTTGAATCATAATCCATAAAAATAATGTTATTCTGATTTATTTAATAAAATGTTGTGTACATTTATTTAGACTGTTCAATATGTTCACTATACAACGTATACCGTAGTTATTTGTAATAAACATTTTTTTTTTTTTCATATTCTATACACATTTTAATGATACGGACTTGCATATTCCACGGATAAATCCGGCCCTAGTAATAGCATACGCACTCGTATAATTTGGTATACATCCTTTTTCCTATTTAATTTATACTAAAGCCCCGAACCCGGCCTCTTCCCACCCTACAAAAAAAAAAAAAAAAAAAATTCGAGAATCTATTTCTATAAGTGTGTGTTTGACGAAATATAACTCGGCCGTTCAAATGTCAAATCGCGCGGGGTCATATACGAAATATCAACTCGAATTTCGAATCTATACACGGTGGAAGAGTCGTCGTTGTCGTCGTCGTCTCGTGAACGTGGACACATAATAATATCGTTGATGCGGCGAACACGAACACACTACATTATATTATAACCGAGTCGGGGAATTTTAAAACGAAAACGTCGAGAAAATAATATATGTATTGTATATATAAAAAAAAAAAAAAAAAAAACGATCGACAATAAAATACGCCCGGGACGGTAATTTTGCACGCGTACCTATACGTATTATTATAATATATATATATATGTGTATAAAGTATAGGAACAATGCAGTCGTAAACGTAATTATGCACAGTTCGTATACGATGAAATAGGCGTGCACCGCGTCGAAACCCTGCAACTTCGTATAATTGATTATAATATGTGTTCGAAAAATAAAAATAAAAAAATCATTTTTTTTTTTTTTTTTTTTCGTTTATACCTAGTTTTATTTACGTCGTCGTGTCGTCCATGTTTGGAGAAAATAGAAAATATTAATTTAAAAATATAAAACGAATCGGTTACCTTTTCTTTTACTTTTTGTTTTTTTTTTTTCTGGTGCCACTACAGATTATCCAGTCGTTTTTTAAATACTTACATCGAAAAAAACCTTCCCCCTCCATCCCCCTGATTCGAAAGATTACAACCGGTTTCCGTAACCTGTTGATTTAGTATTTTGAACAATAATCGTTTTTTTGTTAAAAATAGAAAAACCAAAAAATAATCAATCGGATTCTACAATAAATACATTTTGACATTATGAGTACCATACGATATTTAACACAAAATTAAAAACGGTTCAAAAACGTATAACGAAAAATATAAAATCGTAATTACTATTAGCCTCGCGGTGGCGTTTTTATTTTTATTTTTTAGTTTCTGAGCGGAACGATGGACGTATTAGTTTTACTCTACGACGTGTGCTTTTCACCGGAAACCGACGTTAACACTTTCCAAACGTGGTGTATTTCCAAAATATTTTGGTTCTTTTTACAGTTAAATTTATTTTATTGAATTTATAAAATGATTTTAGTTACACACTCTTATCGAAAATAAAGCACCTGTAATTTTTTTGGCGAGTGAAATGCTCCGATTTTTTCCCGCAGTACCATAAAATATATAGAATTTTCTCTCGGTGATACTTTATTTGGGAAAATTGTCCTCGTGTATACCAAAAGTTTTATTTTAGTTGATTTCTGTGTTACCTAGGTATGCGGTTAAAAGGGAAAAAAAACACACGAATCAATGCTATAACCTTACCAGTTTACTAAGCTCAGCCCAGAATCGTTCATTGATTGTAATGATTTATCGGTGTAATGGCGTGCATTGTTTTTTTAAATATTTATTTTAATATTCCTCTTATTATGAGAGAGAAAAAAAAAAAAGCCGACGACGGCCGTGCGTGGCAAATATCGTCTGGAAATCATATTGTCGAACCGGTATTATGTTTTGGCGAAGTTCAAAAATAAAAAAAATAATTTGTCCTCTCGGCGACTTGGACGCGATAATTTGGACACGATACACGTAAATCATTGTAACGGTCGGGGGACGTGAAATTACCTAAACGACAAAGACGAGTAAGTTATTATCGTAACAAAAAAAAAAAAAAAAAAACTATCCGAAATATATCACACCGTGGCCACTATTGTGGGTTGGGAGGACTCTCTGTATGGTAGAACAATGACACTTTTAGGGCATTTTAATTTATTGCTGTACGCAACGACGAATGGTTGTAAACGAAAATCGATTCTGACCGAAGTTTGGTTAAACACGTGTTGATAAATTCAAATTGAACATTGTATCGATACGCGATACTATAAAACAAATTACATTTTTTCGTATTTTTTTTTTTTTTTTTTTTTTTAACGGATTTCAACATTTGAACTTAGAACGCTGATAAATATAAATTTCAAAATTATTATCCGCATAAAAGAAAAATGAATAAAAAAATGCAAACTTATCGAACGGGCAATGAATACCTCGAAAATCGCCAGAATGTTTTGCGAAATTGTACAACGTCTGGAAGGCTTCTATAATTATTTTTAACCGAATCTAAAAGAAACCGTTTTTCCATTCGTTAAAAAAATCTAACGCAACCTATACGAATAATAAAATGTGCTACTATTAAGCCGTCTCTTGTTGTTTTTTGATCATCGGTACACGATTTCTTGTAGACAAATTGTTATAACAACAGGCAGAAATACAATTTGAAAAAACACACACACACAATATCCGAGGCTAGGCGTTAAAGCGTCAAGTTAAATTGGTTTAATCGACTGGTTACTTTTTTACACGATTACCTTTAAACTTGATAAGTTACTTTTCCGTGCGCTTAACGCGTTAACTTCCGGTTAATTCTGTGTAGTTCAAGTCGAGTTGAATTTCGGCCGAAAGCAAATGTCCACGATATCATATTTTATTCGAAAAACGTACGAGCGCAGTGAAATCCCGAGAGATATTTTCTGTTTTTTTTTTCTTTTTTTTTTTGAAACGCGGGGTTAGGAAACAGCGGCCACGGATTAATATTTATTTTCAAATCGTATAAACGTCGTCAATGCGATAATCACACCGTACACCGTATACCGGTTCGGATATCTACGTGTGCGACTTTTTAACGGTTCGGCTCGATTTCGAATTTCGTCTGTATTAACTTGACTTCTTGACGAGTTAAAAAAAAAAAAAAAATAAACCGTTGGCTCGCCCTGCCTTGACAATATCGTTGTAAAACCAATAATCATACATTCCTCGGTCGTACCGCCGAGAATCTTAAAACGCGAGTTCCGAGTGCCCCGTATTATATTATTTATATACATAAGATAAAGGCACGAGTAGTAGTATAAAAAACGTAAAAAAAAAAAAAAAAAAAAAAACCGTGTGTGTGATTATCGATATATTATATTTTAGTCCGTCGCCCGGCGACGTCTTCCGAAAATATAAATAAAATAACGTCGTTTATCTATGTTTTTTTTTTTATTTTTTTTTTTTTTATGTCGGCGGCGTTCTGATCGTTCTCACACCTCACGCGCGCCTCCACCCGCCCGATAGAGCTCTAAAAATTCCACGTCAAAATTTCTTCATTTCCCTACCCAATGCCCACCATATCCCGTTCGGTTTTTTTTTTTTTTTTTTTTTTTCGGCTTTCTATTTATTTATTTATTTTTTATATTTATTTACGACGGCGCGGCGTCGCGCGATGATTTCGGGACACACAAAGATGCTGCGTACGTATAATAATACCTATACATATATATATATATATATATATATATACGTAATTTACAAACTCACCCCGGACAAAAAAATTATCGTATTATTTTAACTGTAATATAATGTACGCGTTATATACCTTTTTGTCTTCTCCGAAACGCCGCTTTTTACGATTATTTACTCGTTTATATATATTTTTTGTTCTTCCAATCGTCCGGATAAACAATAATTTTTTACCGGACGTATTAACGTAAATTATCGAGCGCCGTTCGACATTGTATATAAAAAAAAAAAAAAAACAAAAACGCAACGACAGAAAAAAATTATATACACTTTTTTAGAGATTTTTTTTTTTTTTTTTTTACCATATAGGCCAATATTATGCGGGACGTCCCGCAGAGTGTGCGCGTAATAAGTCGTAAAACCGTTTTTTTTTATTTCATATTTTTTTTTTTTATATAGATTAAACGATTAGACTTGTTTTCTCGCCGCGCACACAAGGTAAAAAAAAAAAAAAAAAAACGGTTGTTTTACACATAGCATATTTTAACCGTGTAATACGTTACGTACATTATTTACATTCGTTTGACTCAGACGAGAGCTTATTGGTTTCGAGACGAAAATCCGTAAAACTACTAAGCGGCGACGGTCGGCAAACCGTAAAAATTACAATAAAAATTATTTATTATAATATTTAGCACCATTATCAGGGGAGGGGGGGAGGCAGTGGTGGATTTAAGGGTTCGAATACAGTCGGCAAATCCGTAGAAAATGGACCTCGGGCCTCGTACAAAACATATCGGTATAAAATGTATTTTTTTTTTTTCTTATGGTAAAAATTGAAAAACTTCACTATAGAATTGAAATTATGTGCCGGTACACAGTTTAGGAGAGGGGGCCCCGTCGGCATTTGTCGACTATAACGGCCGTTACAGCCGTTAGCTCCGATAAATTCGGTTTTCCGAATCAGCTGTTGAACAACCGAAACGATCAGATTTTTATAAAAAAAAAAAAAAATTCTAAATAATACAAGTTATACTTGTAAGTAACGATATATATATATATATAGTGACGATTCGTGTTGTTTTTTTTTTTTTTTTTAAATTACTATCGGCTAACGTTTTTAGTATTAATCTCGCAATTGATGAAACCGTCCGCCTAAAGATTTTGGACTGTAATGTGGTAATTCATGCGGTAGTTTTATATTATTTTATAACAACCAATATATATTATCCCCGCCTTTCTGGTCGCAACAGGCAGCCTAGAACAGACGTCACCTTCCCCAGACTTTATATTGTAGAAGACGCGATTTTTTTTTTCCTCATTGTTATGCGGCGATATCGGTATTTAAGATGCCTGCAGTCTGTCTTACTTTGAATGCCATTTCGTAAAGTTAAGTTTCAAATTTAATGCAAATTGTATTGTTTGTCTTGTATAGCAGTGTAACGCGTACGCGTAATATAAAACGATCCGTTCCCATTATGTTGTACCTTGGGAATTTAAAAGGAACTCCCGATTTGAAAACACGCGACTACATTGTCGTCATGTCGCCCACACGTTCACTGCTCAATTCGATTTATAAAAAAAATGCGTGACGGTAAAAAGCGAGGGAGTACATATTGTATTTTTTGGCCTACCGGTTGTGGGGAAGATAGTCCTGCGGATTTTAACGCCCCCCAAAAAACTACAGTGTAGTGCGATAAATTACAAAAAATAGTCCAATATAGTATTATACGAAATGTGCAAACCGGTCAAAATGTCGTCGTCCGTATACAATATTAAAATTTCGATTTACGAAAATAACTTAAAAACAAACGGTCTCGTCTTCTATACTTAATATTGTTTGGGGGGGGAGTGGAAATGAAGTGGGTCATTGTCTATTGGATATTCAACTCGTAATCGAAATGTTTAACATTCTTTTTTTTTTTTTTTTTTTTTTAACACGATTGCACAGTGTGTTGTTCGTAACGGAGTGGTAAACGGTTTCGAATATAATTATGTAACAATTATCATAATAATATTTTTACGTTCCCGTCGAAAGTGTTCGGTTGCTAGTTACTTATTTGAAGAATTTCATTAATTACGTCATGTTATACATATATAAAAAAAAAAAATAAAAAAATAAATGTTAATTATTGTTATTTGTAAATAAAAGAAGAAAAAAATCAAACCATTAAAAAAAAAAAAAAACCGAGAATATATTAATATTTACAGTTTTTTAATTCCATTATAATAAACACGTAATATAACGAAAGAAAAAAAAATAATAATAATAAAACAACAAACAACAATAATTATAAATAAAATATATAATAATAATAATACATGAGATTACTCACCATTAATAGAACGAAAGCACTCTGGATTATTTTTGTTAACCTGAAACGAAAAAAAAAAAATCCGATTAATAAAACGTCATGACGATAAGAAGGAAAAGAAAGAAAGAAAAAAAACAACCAAAAATTACGATTGAATTTTAATTACACCGGTGTCGTTCCGGCATTACTATTGGTCACGGGAACCGGTCGGAGAAATCCGTTCGTAAAATAATACAAAGCGCGCCGACAAAAATTGGCCGGCGTTTTGTTTAGGCAAAACAAGTAGCGTAGACGACTCCGAGGTAAATCCGTTTGGCGTGCTTTTTAGATTTTAGGCGGATTGTCGGCGCGTTTTCCTCTCCTGCCACCCCCAAAAACCGCCGCCACGGCCGGACAACCGCAACATCAATCGCGATTTAATACCACTGAGGTGTTACAGCTCGCCGTGTACACGTTATATTATTGAAATAAAACGGAAATCCCGGTTTGGAGGACGTACGCGAAGTGGACGACGACATCCTCGGACACAGCCCGATAATAATTAATAATAATTTATATTCATATTTATTGTTCTCTAAACTTTCTCTCAATACCAAAACTCATATCTACAATCTTCTTCTAAAATCCATCTGGTTCTACGGTATACGGCTCTGGGGCACCGCCAAATAATCAAATGCACAAAAAATTCAAGTGTTCCAAATAAAAAATCCACAGAATCATAACTAACGCGCTTCTTTATATCTCTCAAACCTCACCCTTCGCACTGATCTTCTAAAGTCACTACCACACAGCCAAACTACACTACTCCGAATTCAGAAATCGCCTGCAAAATCATACCGATCCCCTTGTTAAAAATCTTCTTTCCGTCTCCATTTCTGGAAACCCCCCCTCCCCCAGAAGATTGAAACGACAATGGTCCGGAGGTTCTTCCCTCGCGTCACCATACCGTACGTAAAACATCCATTATGATTATTATACTGTATTGATTGTGTATAGATTGTGTAATTTTCCATATAAAAAAAAAGTATATTATTGTAATAATACTGGCAACGGGCCGTGTAGCAACCCGCCCCGCGGTCTTTGGATTTGCGTGCGGCGGCGAAACCGATGCAGTTAGCAAATTGTCTTACGTAAAGAATAAAAAAAAAAAAAAAAAATGAATAATAATAATAATAAAAAATTCGCAAAGACGCTAACTCGTCATTATATATATATATATATATATATATATATATATATATATATATATATATATATATATAGTGGTGTTGCCGTGACAGCAAAAAAAAAAAAAAAATTAATAATAATTTATAGAAAATAGAAACCGGTTATGATATTTCATAACGGCGCGCGTAGACGACAATAATTTTAATATTATATAAATCATCTTGAATTCACGTACGTAAAAGTGAAAATATTTTACGCGCATAGTAGCATTTATTATAAATGTAATATAAATTATAATAATAAATAAAATATAAAATAAAAATACGCGTTCGATTTTAATAAATCAAACGTCGCCCGTTTTTTTTCTTTCTTTCAAGTATCCGTAAACGGGTAGTTGAATAATATTCACAACAAAATCCTAACCGGTGCCGTGTAAATCTTCAATAAAATATCACGTAAATATAATTAAATTCGTTTCGTATCACGATAAACGACCGGGCAGTGTGCCGGATAGGTTGAATTTATCAAGATATAAAGATAAATGATAATCGCTTTGAAAATAGTCTAGATACGGATAAAAATAACAAATATACAATTTATCTCGGGTAAGATAATTAGCGATATGCGGAAATTATCTAGATATATATATATATATAAAAAAAAAAATGATTTTTTCAATCACTAGGTGGTAATTTTCAATTAAAAGTAAAACCATACAGTCAGGTATAAACGAATTTCTTACTACAAATTAACTTTTAAACAATCGTTTACTGGTGTGTGCAATTATCCAGATAATTACTAAAAACATAATTATGTTTTATCCTAGATAAAACAAATATTATCTAGACGAGTTGTCGACAAAATTGACCACTCCCCGCAAAGTTTACGCAAATTAATTACAACAGATCGTTTTTTTTTACGCGCCTTACACGACCATATACAACCGAGGGGTTGTGTGTAGACAATTCAAACCAAATCTCATTACTAAAAAGTACTCCCGCGTGTCGTTATCACGAGTACTAATTTTTCCTTTTTAAATTTCACACGCGAGCTCCGGTTAAATTTATATTTCGATCGACGACTGATCCCCGTTTATGGATCCCCGTGATAAGTACCGCGCGGAAAACCGGTCGCTTTGAGTATTTTTATGAATTATTAAATTATATAATTCGCGGGGGATTAAATGAAAAAAAAAAAAAAAAAAAATGGTGTCGAAGTATGTATATAAATAATTTAAAAAAAGCGTTCGCACCGTGGTTGGGCGGTCTCTGTTGGTGTAGGTGGGATGTTCAGAAGATAGTGTATAGATAGGAATTACATTTATATCTGTACACAACGATAAATTGCGAACGAAAAACGATTCTCGGCGGAGTAGTATTGGCCGTGTTTTTTAATTTTGCGGCCGGCGGTAACCCAGAAATCAACACAAATAAAAAATAAACGATAAGTTTCGAGAGGTAATCGTGTGTTTATGACGGTTTTTTTTCGTAATTTCCCGACAGTATTTTCTACCGCGTTAAAAAACCAGTAGTTATACCGGAAAACAACCTCTTCGGAATACCAACTAGACACGGTTTGCTACCGGTACAATACAGTAAGGAGCGTAAGGAGCTACCGGACCCAAGTCTTCCGGTAGAGAAAAAAGCGTTTACAGAAAAATTAAATAAAATAGACGTAAATGTAAAATTCACAAGACGCCTAGTTCCGCGCAGAATGTGAAATGCGTGTTTATTACAAAAAAAAAAAAACCATTCGTGTGTTTAATCGACAACTATTTTTTTTTGCGCTTTATCCGACAACCCCTATTTCCGACGACGACCGGAACCGTTTTGTTTTTCACGTACGCATACGTACCGCACACGACGGCGGCAAAAGAAAAAAAAAAAAAGACGATAAAACACCCGGCGTATTTTCCTCCGGGAAACCCGCCCGCATGCGGTCGCGTACGATAAAAAAAAATTAAAAAAAAAAAAAAAAACAACGAGTAGTTATACGATATTTTCAATGTCGGTAGCAATGACGTACGACGGTAATTTTATAATATACGGCCGCTATAATAGTAATAATAATAATATTATATTAGCGTAATAAATAATTATTATTATGTGATGTTAATGCGCGTCGGGCGGATTCTTGCGAAAGCGCATCGCAACGTCATCGTCGTCGTCGTCGTCGTAATAGTAATAATTTAATAATACGATATGTATTTATACGCATTCCTAGAACGGAATGATGCCACCGCAATTTTTTTTTTCTTTCTTTCTTTTTACGATGCTAATTTTTCAAGCATATATACAGCGCGCCGAGGTCCTTCGCGATATCCGCCGCACGTCGGCGGTTTTTTTTTTTTCCTTTATCGTACGCGAGTGCATGCCGTCGGGTTTCCCGGAGGAAAATGTCTTGTTTATTGCCGGCCGGTGTTTTTTTTTGTTTTTTTGTCCTGCGACCCGCCCGCCAACAGCGGACCTTAAGAGTACGTCGAGTTTACCGTCTCTGCCCGTCGGACGGGCGACGCGGCGAACGTCGGCGGCGTTATAACCGCGGTGGTCGGGGTGTCTGTCTGCTATCCGGCTTTTTTTTTGTATTTTGTTTCTGTAGCGTTTTTCTATAGTTGTTCAAAATGTAGAATATACACGGATACTATGTCGACTACCGCGGCGGTCTAATCGATTTCGATTATTACTACTAATAATTACTGTCCGAGTTGAAAACCGTTCAATATTTTCACTATAATTGACGAGGGAAAGTCTCCGTCGGCCTCGATCAAAACGGCGGACCGTGTACTCGTTTTATATTCATTGTGTACACTCATCTCGAAAACAATCAATTGCCGAATTAAATAATATCTGAAACGTACGACATAAACGCGTTCGAACGATTTTCAAAATTTCTTCACCCCGTCCCAACACCAAGATCTAGCCCGATTCGGGCCACCGGCGAAAATGTGTGTTCGAGTATTTCCAATAGTACCGGACGGGCCTCGTCGGTGGTAAAAAAAAATACTTGATTTTGGTGCCGAAACGTACACCGAGATGTTTTTACTAAAAAATTGTCACGGCCATTTGCCGTCTCCGTCTTCCCGCCACGGGCAACGCAAGGCAAACACGTGCAAACCGAAAGGTGTTTGAAATCGGTTTTAGAGATAAAACGTAATATCGTACAACGCGTAGACGACCGCTATAATTATTCGTCCTTTTATAGAAATAATAATAAAAAAAAAAACAAAAAAATTCCGGTTAAATACGATCGAGAACGGCTTTTTTTTTAGTAATGCCATTGAACATTTTTTTTAGTTTTTTTTTTCTTTCAAACGTCGTTCTATTGTTAATAATAACTATCAAACTGGCCTGTAAAATAGTATAAAATAATAATTATTACGTGACATTGGCTGGTAAAAGTCGATATGTTTAAAATGTTTGTCACACTCGGTGCCGGCGAATTCACAATGGAAATTCAATTGCCGGATATTATTAGAGTTGTATGAACACTACTTTACTATCTAACCGATATACTTTAGATACGAGCAAAAATAAAGAGCTCTTTTACAATTTTTTTTAACGTTTCCTTACTAATTATTATTTTTATCTGTTTATAAATAACGATATTGTCATAATTATCACCTTTTATATAAAATTCCTCGCGTATTCTTATTGTGTTTTTTTTTTTTTTTTTTTTATTAACGGTTTATTTCTTAATAAAATTTAAAAAAAAAAAACTTGTATATTGTAAATATTCTTTTCTAAAATTGAATACTTACAGTTCAATCATACATTATTATTATTATTATTATATTATCCGTATTGCACTTTTGCCTTGTGTGATAACAAAGTATGGAATTTAACCGAAATCGAAACATATCGTCTTTTTCTATTTTTTTTTTTTATGATTATAAGTAACAACTTTATTAAAAAAAAAAAAAAACAATAAAATGTATAAATACGAAAGAAAAAAAACCTTAGCTCGCGGGAGTATTATTGCGGTTGTGTTCTTATTTGTAAATATTTAATTATTGAGTTATGTTTTAGGGGGTCGAGTTATAATATTCGTAAATAACTTTAATTTTTTTTTTTTTTTTTAAATCTCATAGTCGCTTATCTTTTATTTCTTCATAAATTGAGCACCGGGGTTACAGTCGTCACACAAACCGATAAGATGGACGCCTATACGCTAACGAATCAATCGTTCGAACAAATAATAATAATAAAAAATAGTTTTTTCAGTGAATTTTAAGTGTTCGACAGTCCGAAAAAGTTACAGTTGTTAAAAATAAATAAATTTAAAAAGGCGTACATACGTTGCACCATGGGTGGGTCACTGTTCTAGGTTGGAAGTCGGGAATGTAGTATATTTTACTGCTGTGTTAAAAAAACTAATAGGTATAAATGACCACTTCGAAGTACCAACTAGACAAAAATTTGGTACCGGAAACGAATACAAGAGTGTATAGATCAGACGAAATCTTCTGGTAGAAAAAAGTTAAACAACATTGTAAAAGCATAAGGCTCCTCGCTCCGCTCAGAATTTAAAATGTAAAACTTCCCTTTGAAACTAATGTGGTTCAAATTTTTTTTTTGCAAAATTATCGTTTTGTCGCCTGCGGTGTTCACAATATTATATTGTAGCCGGTACAATTATATTATTAAGTGTTTAACGGTTTATTGCGGTATACAGGCCCGTTACCGGCAATTGCCAGGACATTATATCGTTAACACCGCGAAAATGATACCGTAATAATGTCGTCGTTGTCGTTGTTGTTGTTGTTGTTATAGACATACGACGGGATAATAAAAAAATAAAAAAAAAAAACCTTTTCGCGGTTTTGCGTCTCTCGCCGGTTTTAGACTTATAAATTATTACCGTCCGCCGCGCGAAAAAAAAAAAAAAAAAAAAAAACTATTAATATTTTGAACGGCGGCCAATTTTCAAGAAAATATAATTAACCGGTGCGGAACTGTTAAAAACTTTACAAATAATTTATTAATTATAAATATTATCACAGTGGTCGCCAAAACGAAATGAATAATTATTTATTTATTTATTTGTTTTTTTTTTTTTTTTTTTTTGTTTTGTTTTATGTAACAACTGTCTGTCCCGTGCGTTTTTCTTTATTTATTATATATCGTTATTTTTATTTATATTTTTATCTGTATTTTATCGCCATGTAAAGTCAACATGCATTCCGGACAGACGGAATATTTATAGAGAGAGATAGAGAGATAGCGAGAGAGTGAGTGAGAGAGAGGAAGAGACGGATTTAGACTCCGTCGGTCATTTTTTTTTTTTTTATATTTTGTTGATCTCCGCGTGTTACCCACAACTACGTTCGTACAAGCAGTCGATGCAACACGCGGAACAAAATCGTTTTTCCGGAGGGAAAAGTAAAATACCGGTGTCCGGTGTTGTGCACAAATAAAATTAATATTGTCTAGATAATATAGAGATAACGTCTTCAAAATGAATCCAGGGCAAGATAACACTAAACAAAAATTATCTAGATTAAAAAACAGAGAATTGTTTAGTTTAAAAATGTCATTCGCAAAACCCGTAGTAAAACGTCACGATTTTCTATTCGATTATGTCTATTACGTCGTATATTTACTTAGTTGACTAATTACAAATTAATAATAAACGTTGCATATTACACGATACGCACATTTTTATTTATTATGTTATATCAAACAATATCGATTTAAATGATAAATTCGAATAAACAATTTTTTACATTTTACCGGTAATTACAGAAAAACGAACAAAATAAAGCGAATTAAATTACGCGATTATCCGTGGATAAACGAATAAAAGTTTTATTTATTCGGATAAGATATTATACGGTTATTTTATCAAGATAAGATAAAAAGATATCTGAATAACGGCACAACGGCTGTAGTTTTTAAGCCCGAATTTTATTCCATAGATTATTGTGCATCGCGCGGACCAAATTAATTATTATTTTTTTTCACATTTTCATTGGTCGGACTCGACTGTAATGTTTTCCATCGTTTATTTCCATTCCGGCGTAATCTCGGTGTATAATAATATGACCGTGTCCGGGTGTAGGTTAACGTGGACCGCACGACCGGTCACGTCACCGTATATTATGTTTCGTAATCGATGACATGAAGCACCGCGAGCGTATTATATCGATTCTCTTCTAATTGTTATTTATTTTATTTCTTTTCGTTTTTACCCGTCGTCGCGACCCGCGAAAACAGTCCCGGGGTTAACACGAAACCACGCGCGCGACCGCCGGCGGTCCGCGATTTCGTTTTGTCCACGGGGACACAAACCGTTTCGCTGCGCCGAGGCTTATACCGAAATCCGGATGTTCGGTACCATCCCCGGCTATTATATAAAGTATGTAAAGCTGACTTTTAGAATTTAATTCGATAACGGACGATAGCGACGTTTGGACGGTCGAAAATCGTAATAGAAGCTTCTATCGATCTTATCACATTTATCAGCGGTAAAAGCGATAACCATTAACACTTGAATTCGAGGCGGCGGCCTATACGGGAATTTCATTGTAGTACAAGTTAGGTTTTTTCTAAAAAAAAAAAAGGAGGGCTCCAGGGGGATCTGTCCCCCGTATCGTCCCTAATAATTACGCCGCCGGCACGTAATTGTTGACAATACTGAATTGTAAATTTACGAAAGAATTTAAACGTCGGTGTACCAGAATACAAATACGCTGCCAAACCAGTGGCGCCGAAGTCAATGTTTGTACGTGCGGCCAAGTATTTATTTAGTACCAACTGTTTTACGTGTGTTGTACAACACAATCTATATTATTCGCGGTATAGCTCGAAGATAACTAGAAATTTATCTGGATAAAGATAAAATATAATTGAATAAAACGTATCTAGGTGAATATAGTGAAACGTGTCAATTTTCTAGATAAAGTTAAAACGCTATTTATCTGGATAAAATAAAACGATAACCATTTGAATTAATTAGCTATTACAGTTTTACAGACCGCGAAAAACGAAAAGCAGCACTCGCCAATACAGTAAAACCAATACAGCCGCACAGAATAATCTAAAAATTCGTCTGGACAAATTAGTTTTAATTTTGTCAATTTTGTCTGGATATAAGATACATTTTTATTTATCGGGATACTATTCGGACTAGTCGAATGTCCCGTCTGGGCGGGTAGATCGTCGACAGTATATTATTATCAACTGAAATTCGGTAACAAACATATATAGATATTTTGTTTTTGTTTTTGTTTTTTTTTTTTTTTTTTACCAAATCACCGGCGAATGCCCGAACGCGGTTAAATAAGGACCGGCGGCGGCGCCACAACCCGTTAATAATAGTAAAAAAAAAAAAAATAAAACGAAAAACGACTCGTGTCGATAATGGAAAATCAAAAGAAAAATAAAACCGTTTATAATATTGTAATGGGCCTGTACACTATAAACGGCCTATCTATTACCGATATAAATATTAAACCATTATTACCGCGCGCACCGTGGACCGACAGAGGGCCGGACGGCGTGCCGGCGCAGAGGGTAATATAGTGTTGCTGTTGTAACGCGGCGTCGAGGAGACGAATGCGGCGAGAAGACCGGGCGAAGGAGCCGGTGGAAAAGTGGCGAGTGAGAGTGAGAAAAAGACCGCGGCGGCGGAGATTACGAGTAACGATAAAGAACTGCGGCGGCGCTACAACAGGTTTTTAATCTACTCTGATAGATCCATTATGAATGCTTTATAATACGGTGTGAAATGAAAGCTTGTCGTCGGGTTAATAATACGGCAGCGGCTGCTGTCGCTCTCCCTCGCTCGCTCCCTGGTCGGTCGCCCGGTCTCTTTCTCCGGGCGACCGGCGAATCGTGTGGCTCCCAAGCGCGTGTATTTTTTTTAATATAAAAAAAAAAAAAAAAAAAAAAAATTCGTATGATACGCTACGGCCGCGGTGTGCACCGTATTATAAATATATATATTATGAAATATAGACGGAGTAGATGGCGGGCGGGGTACGCGCGTACGTGTACGTATTATAATACGCGCGGTCCGGTCGTCGAAAATACCTATATACATATATATATTTTTTTTTTTTTATATTTTCGTGGTGGCGGCGGCAGGTCAAATGAGATCCGGGGAGACCGAAAAAAAAAAAAAAAAATAGAGAGAGAGTGAGAGAGAATGATAGAAGATAATGATCGGTCGGCCGACCGGCGGATTAATAGCGTAGCGTATCGATGAAAACGAGTCTGTCAACCGGACTGGGCCGGCCCCGGCCGGGCGCGCACAGTGAAGAGGTGTATATTATATACGACGACGCGTCCCGTGGCCTATACGCGGGGGAATGGAAACGAGACGAGACGAGATGAAAAAAAATAATAATAAAAATACCGAAACATGTGTTTATAATAATAATAACCTATTACGGGCGTCTTAATGATTTTCAATTATTATCGCCCGCGAACCGTACGGGGGCTAATAAATCGTGATCGATCAAACGCGCGCGCGCACGCTCGCTGGCCGGCCCGTCGTCGTCGGTCCGTTTGCGAGACCGGTCGGCGTTACGCTCGTAACGGCCGCGTAATTGCCGGTGGGCCGCGCGCGCGGCGTTCGTCCCGTCTGGAATTTTCGCGGGTATCGTTTTACAACGGCCCGTCTATAATAATTAAAAACGGCCGACGCGTTTACATTTAATTACCGTTCGGAAGACAAAAATCCTTTTGTTCCGACAAATTGTTCCGTGTGTTTCGCGTTTCTCCTGTTTAACAACGTGCCGGCGTATCGTCACGGTTACCGCATTGTCTGGGTCGCGACAATATAATCAGACTACCCCACCGGTTGGCACGACGACGATACAATACGTATTCATTCGTTTGTTTTTCAAGTTTCGTATAGAAATAAAAATATATTTACACCGCCGACCAATATCACGGTTTTGATTTCGATTAGGTTAGGTTAGGGCTCCTAACGACATTTTTGTCCACCGGTAAACAATGCCACAGGGGGTTGTATCGTTTATGCGGACTGACTAATTCCAGTTAAAAGTACTTCTCCAGTTATATTCGGTTATATTTTAAATCAATTATATTCTCATTTAATGACGGCGTACAGTTGTGGGCGCAGTTAGGATAAATTACCGGGCGAGGGGAGGGATGCGCAGCATTCGAATACGAACCCGGGTAGTCGAATATTTTAAACGGCTCGGGTCACGGTGAAAACATTTTTTTTTTTCTTCTTTGGTTTCGACGAAACGCTCAAACATTCGAGACGTAAATGCACAATTGTAACTTGTTTTATAGTTAAAAAATTGATAGTGATAGTAATTTTTTCAATTTCAATTTATCGAAGTTCGGTTCAAACAAACTTCGCTCGGAATCCGTTTACGGTTGACAAAAACTTATTACGTTTCTACAAGTTCTACTATAGGCATTCTCGCACCCGCATCAGTGACCCACCCACGTTGCCGAGTAAATATGTACGGCTTTTCATTAAAATAATATTTGTATAAATCAGCGATTCTTAACTTTTCGGTCCGCTATTGTCCTGTTCCAGGTACGAGTAGAAACTGAATTCGTAACCCTGTTGAAATTGATATTAACGAAATAAATCGACTGGCATCAACATAGGAAGATGATAGAAATCTTTACAAATATTAGTCTAAAAATTACGTATAATCGAAAACCGTTAGCAAATTTTTTTTGTAACACGTACTAGGTGATTATCGTGGACTATTGAATGGAAAGGCTCTGCGAGTTTCAATACCATTTGCCACTGCATACCTCATCTGCGGAAAAGCTTTCACCGCTCTAGTGTACAATATGAATAAGTATGGAAACCTTACTTATGGCAGAATTGCCGCATCAGCGTTCGCATTGATAGTATTGTATTATCAAAGGTATTTTTCTTGTACAGTTTGTAACGAAATAGTAAATTTTTTGCTCATAAACACCGGGGTTCGTGGCATCAATGGTCATTTTCGTACAGGGGTCCGCGTGCCATAAAACGTTAAGAACCGCTTCTATACTCCGTATATGTATATATATATATATTATTTTAAATCCTGCGGTCAGCGTTCTCGTATACGACGTCTCTATATTTCGGTATTTTTTTTTTTTTCATCTTCCCAAAACGGTCACAGTGCGAATCGGTCGGTGTTTGCTGACTCCCGATAACAATAACGCGATACGGTTTCTCTACGTTATAATATATTATACTCGATAACACGGACCGACGCTGTCGGGCGGGGTGCCGCGGCTATTATACCGGTAGGAATTCCGCACCTGCGCCGCAAATTTTGCGCCTCCTCCGCGCTATTTTCCATCGTAATAATAATAATAATAATAATAATAATAATAATAATTGTAATTTACGTTGACGTGTATCGTGTACGCGGCGTGCATACGCACAATACCTACGGCGAATTTCGTACGCATTTCGTGCACCTGTACAAAGCGCGAAATATGCCGAAAACCGTCCGGCGTGGCGGAGTGTTCGAAATCCACTGTCGTAAAGCCGCGCGCGACATTTCCACTATTTACGACCGGCGGTTATTCCGTGTCGCGTGTTTTTTTTGCCCCCAACAGTCCCGCAATATTAAAATGTATCATCTATAGACAAAGATAAAAGCTGATTCGATACAATTTATCCGTAAATACAGATTAGATAATGTTATAAACCTAAACCATCTAGATAAAGATAAATGATAAAATATTATAAAATCTTGATAAAGAAAAATAAAAAAAAATTTCAATTTAAAATTTTTTATAATTTGCCCGTGTATATTTTTGATATAAACTACTCTCATTTAATTAATGATGAATTTGAATTTGTCAGCTGTTTGAATTCGTTATCGCATGACTGAAAACAGCCAGCATATTCGGTGTACACCTATCACGGAGTGAGGTGAGGCGTTTTTCCACTGTCACGTACAATTAAAAATAAAAATTAGCTATGCGATAATACAATTGTTCATCAGATAGTCAATTTCGTTAATCGGCTAGATCAAATGAAATACGAATAATTATTTATCGAGATAATGCTCAACACTACTACTTAACAGACGACGTTAAAATGCCATTTTTTTCAAGGAAGTTATCCGAGTAAAATGGACATCCGGCGATCCGTTTATCTTGGGTCCAGTAAAATTGTTCGATAAATTTGTTTGCTAAATTTGTTTGCTAAATCCGAACGGTTCGTATACATTGTAACGAATAGTAAAAACAGCACCACGACAAAAGAGATTGAAGAGAAAAAAGCATCGAAAGTGTGCGCTGCGCTGTCCGCACCATAGACCGGGCATTTATTTCTGGGCCTCAGCGAGTTAAAAATAATTATAACCGGTTTTGTATTATATTATAATGGAAATTTAAATTAACGTTTTTTTTTTTTTTTTTTTCCATACCTAATAATTATTATTAGTATTATTATTTTGGTCGGAATAGACCTGGAAAAAACCCATCGTTTTCGGTTTGTTTACACGAATTACCATTTGGCCGGAGAGAAAAAAAAAATAAAAAAATAATTAAAACAAACTACGACAATGCGAACCGAACAATACGGAGTGTAATTATTATTGTTGTTGTCCATTGTCGTCGAAACTATATAAGCATTAATACACTCGATTGTCTTAGGAAAAAAATGAAAAAAATGAGGAAAAAAAAAAAACTCGCTTTTGAATGGGATTGGCGAACCGTTTGGCGATTTCGTAACGAACGGTTCGGGGGTCGCAAAATGTTTTAAACGCGCGTTTAAAACGAGCGTATTGTGTTTTCAAACATTATGCTCGTGTATACGCGTAAACGTTTTCGAACGTAGGCGTTTTGTCGGTTTTCTTGCCAGGGGATGATTTTTAAAATCATTTAGCGAAAGAATAATTATAAATTCAGTTTTAATCGTTGTTCCTCGGCCGGACCGTGCGCGGTACGACGGATAAAAAAAAAAAAGCAATAGGGACTGCGGAGTGATTTTTTTTTTTTTTTATTTCGTTTTAATCGTTCTTGAAGACATATTATGGTATTTCAAAACTGTTTTAACCCCCGCGGGACGGATGCGCGTATTAAAACTACTGCAGAACAGTGCGCTCGACAATCGGAAACGGACATTTATTATCGTTATTATTGTCGCCGTCGTCGATTCGCAGACGTATTATTTCCCATATATAAAAAAAAAAAAAAAAAAAAAAAAAAAAAAAAAAAAAAAGAAGAAGCTAAACTGGCGCGTCCGATGTCGTATTTATACACTTAAACGGGACACTTGCCAATAAACAAACGATCCGGGCCGGTATATAATCTTTCTCGGCGCTTACAAATGTCGTCTGGCTTATAATACCTCGCGGTTACCGTCGGGTCCGGCGGCGCCGCCGCTGGTGCGAAATTTTTCGCAGTCTTCGAAGCCACTATAAATAATACGTATATGTATATTTATACCGATAAAATTTAGATTTTCGCCAATATTATGCGCAATGCTGCCTAGGTTCGCGCCAAGCCGACAAAAACTGCGACAAATTCGATTACGTACGTTGGCCGGACGTAAATGGGAAAACGCGACGAAACAGAAAAATGGAAAACATTTATGACGGCAAAATGTTTTTTTTTTTTTTTTTTTTATGTTACGTTGTTCGTTTATGGGTTTATAGGAATTAATGTTGAAACGGCCGACTTTTATTATCAGAGCCAATTGTTAACATCAGTGTTTCCCAACAGGTGGTCCGCCGTCACATACAGTTTTTTTTCTCTACTGTTTAGCAAAAAAATTAGATATGAACAACAGTATCTATCCTAGAATTAACAAACCGGTCAAAGAAAGTCAAGCACAAAAAAATCACATTAAGTAAATATTATATAATATTGATAAAATGAAATACACATCGTATTTTAATTGTTTTTGTGTATAAGTAAAAAAAAAAAAGAGAAGATTTTCCTAGTTTTCTTAAAATTGAGGTGATCCCGTGAGCTATCAAAAATCCTCTAAGCGGTCAGTGGTGGTAAAAAGTTTGGGAAACACTGGTTTGCATTATGATTATATCGATAACCTATTGATAATAAAGGACCGTACGATAATCATTGTAGTAAATTTAACTTTAAGTATTTCGAAGTTCTTAATGCGCAAAACTCGTAGGAGTTTCGCGCTCTGTAGTACTTTTTTTTTTTTTTTTTTCTTTCAAAAATGTGAATTCCCACGAAAAACATAAAATTTATTTAACAATAAATAAATAAGTCGCGTTTAGTTAAATTAATTTTGTCAATAAATTGTCTTCGCTTTCCGATTCCCAAATGCCAAGTTTATCTTTTTCAATTCGATCGACTGAGAAATATGCGATCACTTCGTCAAGTCGACAATTTTGCCGATTTCAATTGTTCGATATTGTCGTTATAAGGTACCTCTATCTGTAGGTTGAACCGATTGTTCGCTGTGGATAATGGTCGCCCGATAACGACGATTATACACAAAGTTACGATATTATTTTTATTTTTTTGGTCGGATGTCACGTCAACGGCCGTTTACGCCAAATACGAAAAACGAAAACGAGAACAGAAACCGAATGTTTCCTCCCCCCCTCCCCAAATCTGATTAGTTTTCCGCTTTTTCGGGCGGACGCGAAAATGTTGCCGGAATGGATTACGTCGCGGAAACGATCTCCGTTTTATCTCCTCTGTTTGTCGGGCGAGACAGGAAGTCGCAGTATCGAATTTAGTTTATATTGCCAGTACGCACCGGTAAATATCACTACAAACGAAAAACGATCCCAGCGGTTAAACGTGTTTTGTGAAATTTAAATTGACAAATTGTACTAATTCGTAACTGTACGAAATTAATTACAATTGATCGTGTTTTTTGTTTAAAGAATTGTACACATAAATTTCAACACGAAATAATGTTACACCGGTTTTGGCAACCTAAAAAAAAAAAAAAAAAAATTTCGAAATATTTTCATAAAATTGAAATAAGTATTCGGCGAACGGTTACAGGTCTTTACGATTATGTTTAACTGAATTACAACGACAATAATAAAATTAATAATAAAAATTAAAAATAACAGAAACCGCATCATTGCGTATTATAACATATATTCTCGTTTTTTCCCGGTCGAAACAAAATTTCCGTCACGGACATAAAAAAAAAAAAAAAAAAAAAAGAACATGCGCATATCATAGTGTTGTAGCCAATAATCCAACAATAATCTACTCGGAATTTGAAATTTAGACCAAAACCGTACAAAAACAACGGCATTTCAACACACGTTTTCCCGGACTCTGCTCGGAATCGTATTTCGTCAGCGACTTAACTTTTACATTTTTTTTTTTTTTTATCTTGTCGGCGACTATTTCGGGAAAGAGAAAAAAAAAATCCGTCGCCGCCGGGACACAGGGCGGCGACGGTTGTTATTATATCATTGTCTGGAAAACGTCGTATTTAATAATATTATAATGTCGGACGCGCGTGGTCGGCCGTGGTCTGGTCGTAGAGCCGCGGGAACGGCGAGAACGAGGGGCACGGCCGGCGCCACACGCGGCGGCTGCTCGTAGTTTATTGCCCGGAAATCCTACGCGACGACGGCATCGCCGTCCGAACTCCCGAATACACGCGATTATTTTTCTCGTTTCTCGCCGTAAACGTCCCGTCGCGTCGCGGGGCGTACCGCAAAAATTATCGTCGCGATATTATAAAAAAAAAAAAATGTATTAATATCTTTAACGATAACGGTTCGATACCGGCTGAGTTTTCTGTCGAAATCGACCTGTACACAATGCCAACAACAATCGTCCCGAGTAATCGGGATAAAACTGCTGAAAACATGCTTGAATTTGCCGTGGCAAACATTACTCGAAAACGACATTTTTTTTTTTTTTTTTAATTAAAATTGAACCCTTCAATATGTGATTTTTAATATTCTCAACAAATTTTGGAAAAGTCGAATTCCACGGCGAATTTCAAGGTGTTTTCGGATGCATTATCCGATAACTCAACAAATAATCCTCCTGCCCTTTAACGGATATCGGACAATTCGAATTTTACAAAAATTGTAGACAATTTTGAAAACCGTCGCCGTTCTGTTTTACTAGTAAGTTCCATACCGTTTATATATAATAAATGAAAATTGTTCAACGGAAAAAATCGCTATCGAATACATATGCTTTTACAAGCAGTCGCGTGCTCTCATCTCTAGTATTTATCGCGTAATCGTGAAATAAACGAAAATGTTCACCGATTAATCGTTCTCAACTAAGGAACCAAATTTTCACCATGAAAAAAAAGAGAACAGTTGCGACGTCGGTTTTAGTTTTTGAAAATTTTAAAATTATTCGACTTTAGAACAACTGTATTTTTTTTTTTTTTTTTGGTATTTGTGGTGTTGTTTAAGTATACAACCAATCTTTGCACGGTGCAAAGTTCTCTTTTTTATGATGCATAATCAGTTTCTCAATTAGGTCTATAGTTATAGAGTATTATATTTTATAATGGACAGTGTTTACTATACGAGCCAAACGATTTTTTTTTTTTTATTACTATTTTAATTTATTAGTTTCGGTTAGAAATCGTAGAGAAATTAAAATGTGTTTTTTTTTTTTTTTTTTTTTTATAATAATATAAAAAATATTATGAAATTATTAAAGAAAAACAAAAAAATATTCGGCCATATATTATACGTTTTCCACG
The DNA here is from genome assembly GCA_956483605.1 of Tuberolachnus salignus. NCBI lineage: Eukaryota > Metazoa > Arthropoda > Insecta > Hemiptera > Aphididae > Tuberolachnus > Tuberolachnus salignus. The sequence continues at coordinate 34,292,961 of OY101435.1, read as the reverse complement.
CAATAAGCGTCGTACTTATCGTTATACTCGTAGGTTTTTTTTTGTTTTTTTTTCTGGGCGTTCTTCCCGTTTATTAGTAATCGTAAATATTCTACGACAATATTTTTCTGCATTCGCCCGCGACTGCAATAACGCTGTGTCGAAAAAACAACAGCAATATAATAATACCGCCCGTTTGTGCGTTCGTAAAAAATTCGTCTTTACGCTCGGAATGATCATTACTTATATTATATTATTATAATAATATATTTATTAAAACGCCCGCGGTTTGTTAGTGTCCGTGCCGCGTAAAGCGATTATCCGCTGTAATTATTTCTATTATTTTTATTTTTTTTTCTCATTTTTTTATTTACCGAAGCCTTTTTCACGCACCGCGAACCGGTAGCGATAAGCCTCGATTTCGGCGTGTGCAATACGAAGTTTACATTTTACGAAATCGTAAAGCGTGGTTTTTTCTTATCGATAACAAAACGCGGTTTTCAGCTGCCCGTGTGTATGTTGTCCGTAAACCGTTAAATCGGACTCGTAAAAGTATTCCGAGGGCAATTTTTTTTTTAATGAAAAATATCATACGTATTTAAATTAAAATACATCGACGACCGTTGTCATTACAATCGGTATTGCATAATATTTTGAAATATTTTTCAAACTCTGTCGTATTTGAAATCGATAATAAATAAATTATTATACCCGTTAATTTACCATCCGATGCATACGGTAAAATAACTATATTTAGACATTACAATAAATTCAAGTTTACTTGAAAATTCATTGATTTGTTTTTCTTTGTAGTTGATAATTATTAAAACAAATGACTAATTCAACTGTTTAAAGCTATCGTTACTACACGGTTTTATATTACGGTAAGTACTCGTATCGTGTCGGTTTAATAGTTTAACACGGTATTGTAGAAAACCAAACCTTAATGGTCGCCCTGCCTATATGATAATTTGTAAAAAAAAAAAAAATATATTTATATATATTTATAAATACTTTTCAAATGTATCTGTATTCGTGCTTAAAATATTTTTTCTCGGCAAATTACTCGATACGAACAAATTCAAATATACGACGTACCCTACGTAATATTACACTATATGTCGCGTAAATTGGTAAGTAGACGGAATACGCCGAGTTATGCGTTTTAACGTATTTGCGGTATTAAAAAGTTTGCGATACGAAAAGTGACGAAAAATCGGAATCTGCCGTGTAACGACGTCGCGTACCGGTAAGCAGGTGTCTTATAAGGAATTCCGGCGCTATAGTCGGCGCAATGAGATAGTTAAATTTTTAAGAAACGTTTTATTTCTAATAAGTTCTCGTAGTATAGATTTACGATAAAGACACGAAAAATTGAACGGTAAAAAAACTATACCGTAGTTCAATATTAATACGAATTTCAATTTATAAACTTTGGCGGGTGAGAAAAAAAAACAAAAAATAGATTTTTACCGAGCTCCATTCAGAATATCGTATGTTCAATATATCGTTTCCGCGCCCGCCTTCAACAATAACGACGGCTTAGACTCTATACCTGTATAGTATCGACTCTATTTTTATTTTATTATATATCCATCATAAAAACACAAAAAGCATTCAATTATACGACGCATTGACTCGTGAGGAATTATTATTAGTCTTTTTAATTTTTTTTTTTTTTTTTAAATAGATATTTTATAGTGTTTGCCGGTCTTCGACATGATACTAATATAACCTGCATTCGTTTATAACCTCCTGGCTTCTTTTTTTTTTTTTTTTTTCGGTATACGAATACGAAATAGGTATTATATATATATATATATATATATTTCCTGTTTATGTATATATAGTATTTTTTTTTTCTGGGTTCCTAGCCTATATTATTATCGTACGCTATTTAGCAAGTAGAGGTATATGTATTGTAAAATACGTATAACCTTTGGCTTTGAATGACTGTCAATCGCCCGCCTACTGCGAAATATTTTTACAAATTATAGAAATATATAATTTATAATTCGTTAATTATATTATCTAGTAGTTTAACAAATTACGTTTAATCAAACGTTGTGGGCAAATTTTTGGTTATACGTACGAGGTGATTATCGAGGACTATTGAAGAAGGCTCTGCACATTTTTATACCATTTTTCGCTTCATACCTCCTCTGCGGAAAAGCTTTTTCTGCTCTAGTGTACATTAAGAATAAGTATGGAAAGCGGTCGAACTATCCAGTAATCGACACTTGTAGCATAATTGCCACATCAGCGTTCGCATTGATTCATTTTTTTTTATTGTACTATTAAAGATATTTTTTTTATAATTTGTAATGAAATACTAAACGTTTGTGTAAAAAAACCGTGCGAATTTAATTACATTTACGCGAGCAAATTCGGTTATTATAATAATAGTTTTTTGTTCATAAACTCGGGATTTCGACGATTATTTTTACAGGGGTCCGAGTGACACAAAAACACAAGGACCGCTGATATATACTAATATTAAAAAGAAATTTGTGAGTTTTTACGTATGGGTAGTCTACCGATACGTTCGATTCGCTTCGCGGATTTCGTGCTACATTTTTTTACGTTTTTCTTTTCGTCCGAAACTCTTAAAACGGCCGTTGATCGACAAATATATTGAATGTTTCAAGACCGGAATTATATGACCGAAACACCGTGGCCAGTGGTACAGTCGACAGGATATGCACCGATATGCAACGGAAATGTCGAACTAAGCGCAGTAAACTTTTTAAATCCACGTGACGCGGCGTATTTATTTCCAAGCCTGAGTCCTATTATCAGACTGTCTACGAAGAAAATTGAAAACGAACAAGTCTAATATCAATTTAATGATAACAATTGTTAACAACTAACAAGACGTTTGAATTACATTTTCAAAACGTAAAATAAAAGAACATAAGCGAGCATTTACGAGCGTAAATGGGTTTTTGGTTTTTTATTATTTTTATCGTTCGCCAACACGCGCGCCCGTACGTAATTCCGTATACTATAGTGGCGGCTCGCGTTTAACACAAAAGTAATTAAAAATCCGTTCAATTAATTTAAATCGTCGAAAACACGGCGTTTTATTATTATAATTTTTTTTTTTTTTTTTTCCCGTGCGCGTATAAATATAATACATTTTATAACACGCGTATTATAATCATTTTTTTTTTTTTTTTTTTTTTTTTTTTTTTTTTTTTTTTAATATGGATTTCGATTAATAACGGGTGAGAGAGTGGTGGTGTGAGGATCTAACTTACAATATTATATCAATTATTCTCTTATAACACGGTATCTATACCTACACGATAATAATAATCGCAATAACTTATTGGGTACGCGCACGTCATCGTCGTCGTCGCCGCCGAGCACATTGCTCCTACCTGTTACCATCGTTTTTTTTTTTTTTTATTATTATTATTATCGTCGTACGGTAAATTAAATTTCCGTGTACGTATTATTATTAATTTTTTTTTTTTTTTTTTTTTATCTGTCGAATTTCGATTCGCTTTAAAACGTATTGGCGTGCCGACGACGACTACGACGAAAACACCGCCGTCGCGGCGCCAGTAACTGCAATTGCGCTTCAAATGTCTCGATATAATATTGCTCAGAAAAAACCGGGTTCAGAGGAACTTGTTTATTTGATTTTGTTAATTTTTTCAGAACGGACCCGTGAAGGAACGTATTGGAATTTCATTAGTATGTGTTTGTTAGACATTGAGCAGAGGAGCGAGGAGTCTTGTAATTTTATTTTTCTGTAAACATTTTTTTTCTACCAGAAGACATCGTCCAATCCTATACACTACTGTGCTGTTTCCGGTAGACAATTTTGTCCAGTTGGTACTTTAAACGGGTCATTTTCCGATATACTTGTTCGGTTTTTTAACGCGGCAGAAACAACTACCGGAAAATGACGCAAAAACACGGATTTGTCAAACTCGTGTTTTATTAATTCTTTTTTCGTTTATGTTGATTTCTTGGTTACAATTGAAAATAATGAAAAATACACGACTTATACTACTTCGCTATGAATCGTTTTTCGTTTGAAATTTATCATTGCAACTTCCCACCTACAACAGTTACCCACTACCAAGTATGTACCTTTTTTTTTTATAACCATTTCTTCATATTGTGTATTAAAAATATACTAATACTTTTAACTATAAACAATGTTAATAATACTTAAGTAAACTGTACATTTGTTTTATTCATTTTTTAAAAATATTTTATAAATATAACTTATTAGTTTGTCCCATGTGAACGACATCTGCAGTTTATTCGTTTATAGAGTCGATAACGATAAATTTATCATATTTGTTTTTGAGGAATGTTCTTTTCATTCGGAACGAACATGAAATTATTTCCGTTTTAACAAGACGAACGTGAGTTAATATCTTTTTAAAAGGAACATTACTAGTGGGCCCGTGCCATTTAATTTGCATTTGAAACAAAAAATTATTCGATATAAAATCAATAATAACAATAATTAGAATTAGGATCTTTTTCTGAAAGATTAAAAAGATAGTAGAGTCAAACATGAATACTATTCACCATGTAAGGAATTTAAATCCTTAATATTATTTTGCATATTTTTACGTTATTTGCTTATTAGAGCATATTTTAGCTCAATTAATAAAAAATATTCAATACAAACAATTTTTTTTTTTAGAGCATATTTAGTTGTTTTTTTTTTAAAGAATATTTACATTTTATTTTCAGACTAACGTTTCGATAATGCTTATTAACAATTGTGAAAACAAACTCTATACAGCAATGCAAAAACAAACGTATTTCGGAATTTCGTTTGGCCGTTCGTGACGCCCGAATCCAGCTCGAAAAAACACTGTGCGCAAACACACACGTAACAGTTGTGAATTAACGGATCGTGAAACTTAATCTTTCCTCTCGTTTTTTACGAAAATAAAACGTCTCGGAGAAAATATACGCGTTATAACGTAAGATATATTTGATTTGATTTTTTTTTTTTTCTATCGAATTATAGAAGAAGGAGAAATAGGAGTAAAAAAAAAAAAAAAACAGTCTATCATAGCGTATATTTATATATATATATATATAATATATTTATACGAATGAAAAAAAAAAAACCTACGACTGTAATCATATATATATATATAAACAATATTCAAGCCGAATACGACGTCTTGCCGGTGCATTTTATTGGCTTTTGTCCCGGATTATATGTTATGCGACTCGGGGACGTTTCTACGACTTCTATCGATTGTGTGCGCTGCACAACCTACATAAATATTAAAAAAAATATACGAATAAACCGCGCACACATACGTACACACATATATGTATTATATATATTATTGTACCAAAAGGCAGTCGACGGCGATAAATATCGAAACGCGGTAGCCCGAATGAGTAATATGCCCGTAGATTATATAAAACGTTAAATAATAAACGCTACTCGTGTATAATAAAAAAAATTTAGAAAAAAAAAAAAAAAAAAACGCTAGACCATAGCTCTTACCGACCACGCTATCGTTCGGAGCCAGTCGCCGGTCGCGTGGTGGCGGTCAATAATGTTTAAACGAATTTCGTCTTGTCGACTGTACGGTTATCCCGGTAAATCTATAGGAAAAAAAATTGTATACCGATAATTTAACAAAAGAAAAAGGGTTTATTTTAGACAATTTCACGATTACACGGGCAAAATGTAGGCACATTGACCTCATCAGAGCCCGCTCGAGCACGATTTTCCCAGTTTTCTTTATTTTCTTCCAAAGCTTCTTCTATAGCCCGTCTTGGCTGCTATTTCACGTCAATTTACTCCATCTTACCTCTCCTCCCGTCTTGGTCCCGGAGCACATTTTCGCCTGTTCTCCTATAACTATGCCTCCTCCTCTGCCCAGGTATTTTCCCATCGATTGCGTCCGCCGTTACTATTTTTATTATGACGTTAGTCTACCAGACACGTCCCGCCCAATCCAAACGTTTGCCTCTTATAAACGACACGATAATGTCGGACTTTTGGTACGTTCGGTAAACCTCGGTTCTCATGTGCTATATTCTCCGTTTTCCATAGATAGGAACATAGACACTACGGAGTATTTTACTTTCGAATTTTATCGAATTCCCTTGGTAACTTATCACGTGTTTCACTCCGTAGAACAGAACTGAACGTCGGTAGCCCGAGTAAACTGTCGATTTTGATCGATTACAGATAGTGACTCGGACTTCAATCGGTTTCCCAGTGCAAATTAACCTTTATCAGCTGTTGAAATTCTTAGTTTTATCTCGGTATAGATATTATTTGCGTATTATAAGTGTTTCCCAAATTGTTTAAAGTCATTCTAGTCAGATTGATAAGTATAACGGTTGTTGCCCTAGTGTCCGGCGTATCTCCAGTTCTTCTTATCTTAATTAATATTGTAAATATCTGTGCAATAAACCGGGCTGATATTGATTAATGTAAGTCGGTTTCCACTCTTTATTATAATAATAATAATACGTTGCGAGATGTTTTGACGAGTGCGCCACACCGAGAATCAATCACAACGATAGCAGTTTGACTTAAGTCCCATCAAGTGGTTTTTTTTTTTTTTACTCTATTTTTATTTAATACAAATTTCCTACCGAAATTGCGGTGCCAATGACACGTTACTTATCGCGACTATAATACAATAACACGGAGATATCGTTTCCTTTTACATAATGCAATAAATATAAATATAAAATTTGTATTGTCTGCGGCACAGTCGAGATTGGAAGGGGGAGGTATAAAGTTTTGAAAATTTAACTCATTTCGTCACCTCCCGTCCTTTGAACATAAATTATAACGCCACTGTTCCGAGAGCCGAGAGTAATGACGGGTAGCGGTGGGTAAAAGTGGAAAGTGTCCCGGTCGGACATTTCACTGCACGGGATTTTTGTTTGAGAGTTTTAGTTTTCAGACGACACGTGGATTCATTTGTAGCTTTTACCATATATATATACTAAAGCTGGACAGTAACTAGTTTAAAAGTCCAAAGTTCAGTTATAAGTTAACTTTTTTGATAACTTTCTAAATAAAAAATAGAATGTAAGAAAATTACTAGGTTGTTTTATTTAATAAACAATTTTAACTTAATCAAGTTGTTACCTTAAAGTTTAAGTTATTTGTAAAAAAAAAATGTGTGCCCTTACCTAATTCACATGTTCTTGGCGTTTTATTTTTCGACGAAAATAATGTATTTGTACTTGGACACTACGAATACATATTAATAATATTAGAGTATAAAATACGTTTGCGAGTGTAGTGGTAAAAAGGGGGGGAATTTTAACAAGTAATTTCAAAAACGTTTTTAACTTATTGTTTTCCCGATAATTACCGTAACCGATTCAATTTCGTTAATTTTCATTTATTTTTTAAATTGTCTTTAGCTTGGCATGGTTATTATTTTTTTTTTTTAAGGATAACTTGACATAAACTAGTTCAAAACAACAATCGGTTGCCCAGGCCCGGGTTTTCGATACAACAAATACGTTTGGACGTATATACGGGGCGTTCGAGTGCGCGAGATCGGCGGACGGGCGGCGGGACGGACGGACGGACGGACGGGAGGCGTCGTCGCCGCCCGTCATCGTGACGCGCGTAGCTATATTATTGTTATTATTATTCTCTTTTAATTTTTTTTTTTAAATATTTTTATTATTATTATATTATTATTATCGGGACCGACACTCGACCGACCGCGATATTGTGCGTATATTATTGTTGTGTGGTAATCGTAGTACAACTTAATGGCGTAGTTCTCCAACGGAGTGATTGCGTAACGAAAGAATCTCGAGTGCGTCTCGAGTGCGTTGCGTAGTTTGGCGAGCGCGCGGGCCCACCGCGAACCGTTCGGGGCGTTTTCGTCGCGGCCGCGATAACACGTAAATATTATACAGGGTGTCGTCCCGCGAAGACCCGCGGGCACCCGTAATCCCGTTGCCCCATATCTTCCGACACGATGAAAACAATCAAATAATTCTGTTTTTTTAATCTCATTGAGTATTATGTTTTTGGTGAAAAATTAAAGACAAAAAAAAAAAATTTAACTTTTTATTTTATTATCTACAAACAATTTTATAGTGTTAATTCTTTTTCTTCTTCAAAAAAAAAAAAATATAGTGACGTTTTAACCATTTTTTTTTTTTTTCCCCCGTCGACTATGTTTTTTTTTTTAGTTAACACAAATATAGCGTAATACCTTAGATAGGCGTGCGCACGGGTGCAGCACACGCAGCCCAGGCCGCATCTGTTTTTTCTGAGACGACGGGTTTTTTTTTTTTTTTTTTTGTCTTTAAGGACTTGGATTGTTTATTGACAGACGACGGAATTTGTTTTTCCTACTTGTTCGTGATACGATTATACGTTTAAAAACCATGTCTTGACACTATCGGTGGTGGTTAGTAAGATACAGTTAATAAAACACCACAGTTCACGATAGTATTAATAGATAAAGATATATAAACAGTGTTAGGTAATAATCTAATACCGTGTTGGGTGCTATTTATATTGCATACAACATCAAACGGTTTATCCATTTACAACTTGTATGCCAGATAAGTTATCAGTAGTCATGATAATTGAATATTAGTGAATGGCGACCAATAATTGATTTTCACCGAGCAAATATATTTTCTTTTCCGTTCAAAGTTTTATTCTATTTATTTTTAAAAATAATGAATGAAAAACGAAGAAGAAGAAAATAATGATAATTTAAAAATATACGATTTCTTTAAACTTGAAAATTATTTATTTGCATTTTTCAATGTAAATACTTGTTTTTAAATAAATTAAATAACTATTTATTTTTGGCGTCGACGAATATATAATGGATCCATTTACTAAAAATTTGCTGAAACTCTTTTTTTAAAATAAAATGTATCAATAATCATTAAAATAGAAATATGTGCTACACCTGATCGAGAACTCTGCGCACGTCTATGGTAATACCATATAGTATAGCGCATGTAAATTACCTCGTCTCGTATTCTGACAACTTTTGTTTATCGAAAAACGATTAAAAATAATTAAATATTAAAAATTCTCGAGGTCGAAGAAAATAAAAAAAGTTGAAACGTCGACATTTTAGTAAGAATAAACTCTATAAAATGGCTATTTTCATAATTTTTTTTGAATATAATAAAAAAAAAAAAGTTATTTTTTTTAAATTCTACACCAAAAACATATAAATGTAATCGAAATATGAATACGTGTTATTCTCATCCCCGCGAGTCATATGGAAAAAGAAAAAAAAAAAATCAAAATTTGATTGTCTTCATTATTTCAGGACGATATCGTAATCAATGTTATTCATATATTCGTGGCATACCCTGTATAGTACGTATTTTAATATATTTATAACAACACTCTTATATTATAAAAATGTATAAAATTCTCGCGAGGCCTCGATTTACCTACATACCGACATACACGGATTCAATGGCAGCAATATTAAAATATGGCGTGCGAATAGTGGCATCGGCTAGAAAATAGAACAACTATGAATATTTTTTTTAATAATTTAATCGTGAAATGCACACATTTCGGCCGAGTTACGAGAAAAAAAAAGCTTTCGTTTCAAATTTAGTTATAATATGTTATTATATTCATTTTTAATATAATTGATATTATCGTAAAAACATGTTGCGTACGAATAATTTGCCTACGGATTTTCGATATTTCTACATGGCTAAAATGCCAACTTATAATGGACGACCGTGTGTTAAATTTCCGAGCATTTTTGAGAAGCCAAGAAGAAAAAACTCAAACATTTAAAACCGCTATAAATAGCTTAAAAATTGCAAGAATGTTTTGATAATTTTACCACCACGTCTAGAAAAGGGTAATTTGAGTATTCGATAAAAATGTCAAGTATTTACGATTATTTTTAACCGAATAACGACAAAAAATAAAAAATAAATAAACCGTCATCGCGTTAATATTTCCGGTTTTTTTGCCCGGTTTTCTCCCGTTATTAAAGAAACTACGAGGAAAATAAAAAAAAATTGCCTCCTCGACGCACCGACTAGAACCTATAAAAGACCAACCAACGGATCGATATTATATTGCGATGATCAATTATTCGGTGTATTATATGCGTGGCGGCTATCCCATGACCCAAGTGTTGTTCGATACGTTTATACACGCAAAATACGGCGGATGAGTAGTTGATAACACGATTAAACCAACAATAGTCGACGGAAATGCCGAAATAAATCGTTTGTACAATAAGTCTAGTAGCAAGGAGAAAAAAAAAAGTAGTAGACAAATTTGACATTCGATAACACATCGACCATAACAAAACGCACAAGTACTACTGCATTCCAGTACTGTCCGTACTGTCCGTACGATTTACAATTAAAAAATTAAAATACATATTATTTATATACAATTGGTTAAAATGATAAACCGATAAATGATAAGTTATCACTTGTTACACTGTTATCGTACGTTATACCGAGCGGTTTTCCATGTCCGTGGCCGATATGCGTACGTACGGCGTTCGTTTGCAAGTGTTGGAACTGACGTGCGAAAATATGTCGAAATTGAACAAACGTCTCGAGAGAAATTTCCCAAAACGGAAACATTATGCTCGGGCACATCACCAAAATATACGACGACGACGACGAGAAACTGTATTTATAATGCGTATTACACGTAAACTAACGTATTAATAATAATATTATACCTATACATTTAAGTCGAGCCCGGGCGCATTTTTTTGGTTCTTTTTTTATACTCTTTTTTTTTTTTTTTTTTTTTTTTTGTACCCATTATTTATAACCGTTTTAGAACGTCGTTAAACGTCACGGACGAATCGAAAAGTATCCCGGCTGATTGGCGGCGTGTGTGGTGGACCCGGGCCCCTCGTGTATCATTACGGCCGGCCTATCGCCCGTATATATTATTATGACGCGGTTGTTAATTTATTATTATTTTTCGTGAGCAGAACAAGAATGAAAAATATATATAGAGGAAAAAACACCGTCGTCGGCGATATTATTATTATTATTATTATTATTATTTTAACGAAAGTGTCGGCGGGGCCCCGTGCCCCGGAGTCCGCGTACTATATATAATAATATTTCCATTAGCGGTCCCGGCGCCGACGGGCCGTCGCCCGAATCGGTCCGTTCGAATTTGCCGCCAAACCGCGGGCCTGCGCCACCGCGTGGATTCCGTCTAAACGCGACAACTGCTCCCGAGGTCGTGACAAGTGGTCGGCGGGCGAGTGTGTCCGCGACCTAAAACGCAAAATACTTCCGAACCGGTCGGCGAACCTAACTCGAAAAACTCGACTTGCCCATCATGCCGGCCGGGTGTTCGAGCCCAAAACCCAATACAGTCGATCGAAAAACCACGGCTACGGGTCCGGATGAAGCTGCGTGGTGGACAAAAAAAAAAAAAAAAAAAAAAAAAAAAAATTCGGTCTACCGGCCGTCGGTTTCGAACTCGGCAACGTCGACGAACAACAAACGCGACACCGCGTTAATCCGCCGAAGACACGCAATCACGGTCCGTCCGTGCAACAAGGTACCCTCGTAAAATACGTATCGGCCGATCAGAAACGACCGGGTGCCGAAATTAATAACCCGGCGTGCTTAAATGTGTAAATACGTAATTATAATAATATGTACTACAGTAGCCGTGAATTTGAACGCACTGAAAACCCGTACAATAAAAAAAAAAAAAACGTCGGGAAATCAGCTCGAAACATAAAATTCCGACAAAAAAAAAACTACACCGATAAAAATAGTACTGGTCTACGGTAAAAATACAATTTTATATAACGTAAATATTAATTATATTTTTAATGTTCACGTCGTATTAAAAGTGTACGAAAAATAATAATAAAAACCATTATGGTAAAACGTTCAGTCTAAAAAAAAAAAAACAACAAAAAATGTTAAACAAATATCGTAAAACGCGTTTAAAGAAAAACAAAAAAAAAAATGACACCCAGTTCGTTACGCGATTCGAGCTCGTTTCTAAAAAATTCAGGTTAAAAAATTATATTTACAAACAAAAACAGACCACCAAATGATTATGATTTACGCTGGCTTTTATAAAAATTAATATAAACCTACTATACGTTTTCTTTTTTAATTTTAGATTTTGAGTAAAACGATGGATTTATTGGTTTTACTATAATGTGTGTGTTTTTTTTTAAATTTAAATTTGATTTTTTTTTTTTCAGTCTGTGAACAACTTTTCTATCAGACATCCCATCATGCTCGGAATTTTACGTGCAACGCCTTTTCTCAAAGCATTTTGGGTTTAGTTAGCGCAGCAAGAGTTTTTTGGTAGTTTTCTTAATAAAAACCAAGAAAAACGCAGGAAAAACGAGAAAATTTACGGCAACGGTTTCGTTAGTTTTTATTTTTTTTCTTCTTATTGTAACTTGGTTAAAAATATTAATCGTAAGGATTAGCAATTTACACGGAATACTAATATTAGGCCTTTTTAGACGTGAAAACATAGTCAAAATATTCTAACAGTTTTTGAACTGTTTAAAGGTATTTTAAGTAATTCTCTAAATTAATCGAAAAAAAAAAACGGTTTTGGCCGAATAAAAATACACGAAAATACGACACGAGGTTCATCATAAATTGGTGAAATAAAATGTAAATTTTGATGAATATCTTAAAAAAATTGGACGGCATTTCAAAACACGATTAACCGGACTTTGCTCAGAATCGTTTTCCGTAAGCAGTTGTTTTTTTATTTTTTTTGTTACGCTCAGATATAAATATTAAATTGCTCACTGTTATACCCGCCCAATTTGTTTTTTTTTTTTTTTTATCAACGGTTTATGAATTGATTTACGTACGTTCTATATAATCCATCTAGCGTGTTATTTTATAAACACTCGGCCGATACGACAACGTGTACGGATAATAATAGCATCGGGCGTAGTACCGTCGTGTAATCCGTAAAAAAAAAAAAAAAATGATTATCGTTGCGCAAACATCACGTCAATCGATGTACCGTGGCCGTTGTAAAGCCTAGCTGCTGCGGCAGGCAGATAATTCGGTTTACTGAATTGGGCGATTGTCGTAATAATACTCGTATTATTATAGTAGTATTTAGCATAGGTGGTTTTTTTATGGTTTTTGTTTTTATTTTTTTTTTGTTCGATATGTTCGGACACGTAAGTAATAAAGCACGTTTAAATAATATAAAAAAAACAAAAAAAAATTCGAATACTTTTTCAGTATTCCAATGTACGTATTTTAAACATTTCTACGGGAGTACTGTATTATAATATTGCGTACGCGACATAATTATGTTTAACATATTTATTCCGAATTGTTTAATGTATTCGAATAATCGAATAATATTCGTTTAAAATACGTTTAACGTTTTTTTTTTTTTTTTTGTTTTAAATATTGAAGCCCATCGCGTGATAGAGGTTAAAGCGATTCGACATTTTAATACGTACCGGTATGTTAAAATTGCATCTTTCTATGGGATTATATGTAATTTTTAAAAATAGTAACAAAAAAACTATTCGATAACATTCATAAATACTTTTCATGGACGTGTATATCGGTATTCTAGATACATTTAAAATTAATATCTATATTTGTATTCAAAATACATTTAAAATATATCTTTCACAAGTCTCCGGGTACATTTTCTGTATATTGTATATTTGTAACAGTTTACTTATTTACAACTCGAATCGCGGCGGACCTCGTCACCGCCCACCGCAACGTAATAATATTTGTTCGTTTTTTGTTTTTTTTTTTTTTTTTTTAGTACGCTATATTTTAACGTTTTCATCGCTTTAACATTATAATCGTTTAATACGTAAAAAAAAATACCGTTAAAAAGATAGGTATAATCGAACGGCAATAGAAATTTAATCGAGTTATTAAAATAAAAAATAAAGAAATAAAAAACGTTAACACTGACGTTTAATGAACCGATGCAGAGGCGGACGAAAAAATGTATACCGAATAATAAAATAAAAATAATAAAAAAATAAACGCCGCGCCGTTAAATATTAAACCGTATGATACAACAGTGTGATATACACTAAAATAAAAAGTCATTTGGGAAAAGTGAGTAGTTTTTTTTTTTTTTTGATAACTCGGCGGTTACGTGTAAATCGGATATACATAAATTTTTTTTATAAAAAAAAAAAAAAAAACCGTAAATACATACGAGAGTTATAAATTAATAATAATATATTCTCGATGTGCGTTTGCTTATAAAACGTAGGTATTTAATTTCAATAATATACCCCGAGCAATAAATAATAATTACTTACAATCGAAAATCCTGCCAAACGCCCGCGAGATCCACAAAATAATATTATCAGCAGTGTTCGAATTCTTCATGGTGGCATGTCGTGGGGGGGGAGTATTGAATTATGTGATATTATTATAATCTCTTATCAATTTATAGTATTATGTTGGGTTATGTTTTTTTTTTTTTTTATTACATTGATATTTTTTTACGTTATCTCGTATTCAGCATTTCTTTTCTCCGAGTCCTTTAACTCCTTTTAGTCTCCTTAAATTTTTCTTCTTTTTTTTTTCTGATCATTTTATTATAATAATTAGACAAATACGATAACCCGATAAAATTAGTTTCTTTATTTAGTATTTTACTAATTTTAAATAATTAATCGTCCTAAAATAATTATAATTGTTAACAATATATTATTACAACGTATATAGAGTAACATTAATCAAATGATAACTAAAAAAAAAAAAATGGTATTTTATTATTAATATGTTTAAATTATTATTAATGAAATGGAGCGACGTGTGTCTTCGTGCTTGGCAACTTATTCACTTGGCGTTATCTGATTCTACGATTGATGACCAGCAAGTGTCGTGGGAGCCCAACTACATACGGCGAAACGGCGTATAAAATCATTTTTTAATTCAAAATAAAACAACGTATATTTATATTAATTTTTTTTAGAGTTAATTCGACCAGAAGGCCACTGATGACCGTGCAGATAATTTTAAAAAAAGCAGGCCGGCTTAGACACTATACTACACGTATAGGAATTTCAAATACGCAAGGTTCAAATGACGCCACTCAATGACGTATATATTATAGTGGCGTAGTGTGGAATATCTATACGATGAATACTACGCCGACAAAAAAAAAAAAAAAAAAAATGTTACTGTAATAATACTCGTAAAAAAAAAAAAAAAAATATAAAAAAAAAAACCGATGACGCGTTTTGCCCGTACCGGCGACGAGGTTTTTATTTTTCACGCGCGTTTGACGCGATTATTATGGTCGGGACGCTGGACGTGAAATTTCTACACTTTTACTCGTATATGCGTACGCTGGAAAACGATAATAATAATTTCAATCGACCGGTTTCCAACGTAATATTTCTCACGGTTATCGCGGGTTGTAACAATAAACAATTGCGCATAACACACCGAGTTATAGTCGAGTTAGTTCGGAGTAGAGCTGTCGATAAAACATTTGAAAAAAAAAAAAAAAAAAAACTTCGTATACTATCGGCGGCAAACGGGCGTTTTCAGCAGTCCGGCAGGTATTTTCTCGGTTACGTTTCGGTGAAATACAATATTATATATGTATATATATATATATACGACGACAAAGTTGCGAAGGTGTTAAGGTGACGAATCAGTGGCGTATCAAGGACAATTTTTTTTTTATGGGGTGGTATATGGGTGGAGGTGATGTGAATCATAAAAATCATAACCGCCCGTGTCGCGCAATCCTATTTTGTAATAAAATCGTTGGTTTCGCTCGATACCCAAGAGCGTTAGAGATACACAATTAAAAAACAAACAAAAATATACTACGACCGTTTCTATATCGACTTCGCCGTCACCGTCGTCTAGGCAATCACATTGATGATATATATATATATATATATATATATATACGGACAATGTGATTACGCGAAGTGTTTCACATTGGATATTTTCTATTTTCGTATTGTACGTGACAAATATAAAATCGCCACTGCGATGAGTTATTATTATATGTTTTTGGCCCCTACTGCTACTATCACCACTATATCTCCACGGCATGCCGTTTCGTTCCAATGTACACCGTACCCGAACCACTTCCAAATCTTCTTTTACGTCCATTTTGCTATACCTGCCCGCCAAGTCCGTTTAAATGCTGTTCTTATAGCGGTTGGATTTCTTCTCGATGGACAACGTGCATCCTGACCACTGGCCAGGCCTTCGGTCCTTAATAAAGCTATTAACTTATTACATATATATATATATATATATATATATAAAATGTAGCCATTTTTTCATTCTTCTAAGCTCAAAACGGTCGTCCGTTTAAGTCCGTCGGCGCTTCTATAACGCACTCTGTCTGATATTCTACTACGGTATCGCGCAGTCTTTATCTGGGCCCGCCTGTCGGCGTTTTACCTGCAGTTCTTTCGTTTTCCGATTAAGAGACGCGGTACCACTCGGTGAGTTATAGTGAAATAATTTCTCTACGACCGGAAGGCGGAAGTGGTAGCGGGTACATGTAAAACCGCACAGAGAATCGGATCCGCCAAGACGGAACCTTCGTAATGAAAATAAGGATTTCGGTTTCAACGAAAACTAAATAGAACAATAACGAAGGCTAAGTTAATGAAAAAAAAAAAAGAAAAAAACGTTCGTTCGAGTTCGCTTTATATTACGGGACACGCACGCCCACGCTGTACAAACATAATGTGCGCAATATCGGCCGACGGAAACCAGCCGGTAGACCATCGAGATCGCATTGGTCTGCGGAAGACTAAAAGGGGCCGCCGGCCGAAGACGGCGCGAGAAACCGAGATTGGAGTTAAACCGGTTGGAAAGAAAAAAAAGAAAAATTGTACAGAAACACGCGGGTTATAACAATTAACAATGTGTTCCGATAGGTACGATTTATATCGCGGGCTATTGCAGAAAAAAAAAAAAAAAACCCGTGGAAAACAAGAGCCGGACGATTATCGTGATTTACAATTACACGTATAATAATACACTGGCCGGTTCTCGCGTTTTGTTTATAACAACAATAATAATAATAATAGTTCAATTATTTCAATAGAGTCTCCCGGCACAGAACGACAATCGGTACGTATAAATTATAATAATGGAATGGCCGTCGTCGTCGCCGCCGCTTGCAAAAAAAGGGTTCTGCTCTCCGTTACACGGCCGCCACCTCCTCGGCGAGTGCGTACAGCCTAACCAACGGCGATTGCCGAACATATTATTATTATTATTGCCGTTGTCGGTTCGCCAGATTAATACGGTAAAATAATAATAGTAAAAAAAAAAAAAAAAAAAAAAAAATATCGTATTGTACGCGATTTATAGAAACGCGAATCCCGCCGCAGCGATCGCCGGGGATAGATACGGTTACGACACACACCGCGCGCCGCCGAAGTTTTGTTCGCGGGAAAGGGTTTTTTTGTCGGGATCTTTTGTCGTCGCCATACGCTGGAAATCGAAAACGATGGTTTTATTTTTTTATTTTATTTTTCATCTCCTCCTCCCGAGGAGGATCGTTTTTCACCGGATGGCCGAAAGGGTTCGACGGCGGTGGCGGCGGCGGCGGCGACGACCGATTTAAATTGCAAACCGGCCGGTCCGACAATAAGTAATGATAATAATAGAACAAGGGTACCGCCGAGGGTTTTTTTTTATTATTATTATTTTTTTTTTTTGCGAGTACGAGGGGGAACCCGGCACGCGGAAAAGGTGGAATATCGAATTATTTAAAATAACTGTTATACATCGCCGCCGATATACTCGCGGAATTATAATAATAATAATAATATGCTCGTCGGCGTTTTTTTTTATCAATGGCCGTCGGAAACAGATGACACGCGGCCGTTATTATATTACATTTTATAAAGCGTAATAATATTTTAATGGATACGTGTAAATCACACCGGTATTGTTAGCCGCCGGCCCGAAAACAAGGGTGGAACGGGCCCGCGGCGGCTTATACCGGGGTGTGTTTTTAAAACAATTTTTTATTATTTTTTTTTTTTTTTTTTTTTATTCATCACAATCCGGCGATTATCCACGAATATCTGTCCGTATCGTACACCGCAAAACGGTTTGACAATAACGGGCCGCGGGACCGATTGCGCCGAAGACGAGATTTTAGTTACGGGTCGGTGTATTACCAATCGCGCGCGCGTTCGAATCGCTTTCGCTTCGGGGTGCGAAACTATAATAAAATATTAGAAAATTAAAAACGTATTTATCGATCGATTGATTAAACGGGTTAAAGCGACTGGTTATGTATTTTATAACGGCTTTCGGAATATTACGAAACGTTATTATTTGTTACGTACAGTTTACGCACACACAAGTACGAATTCGAGTGATAGACGACACAATAATACTAGCTGTACAGTATTAGTTTAACGTTACAAATATGGAACATTTTAAACAAGCTCGTAGTGAAATAGATAAACCATAAAATATTTTTTGCTTTTTTTTTTTTTTTTTTTACCCCATTTGGTCTGTCGGCCTAAAGTGTTCTGAGCGCAATCGGTATATAAAAAGGTAATTTTAGACTCAATCTGTAAACTCCCGTAATAATAATAATATATTGGTATTTTGTTGATCACGGGCAATCTCCGAAACTACAGAATTCGATAACGGTTTCAAATGGTCAAAACTATAATAGATTCCGCAAACCCCTTTCGTCACAACTGATTACGTGACTAGTTACGACTAGAACTAATCTGGTGTCTCGGCATTGGAACTAGTTTAAAACTATTTATTTATTTATTTTTTTGTTAGAAATTATAGTCGTGTCTGAAATGTACCGATGAAAGCTAAAGTTGTCAAGGGAAATTTTGGATTACCAGAAGAAATGTTTGTATCGTTAATTCGAACTAGGGATAACCATGAATTAACTACGTATTAGAACGAGACCGTTAAGTGTATAGGCATTTATTAATGTTCGACTTGCTACATTTAAAAAAAAATAAATAAAACTAATCGTAGAGTACATCGTGGAGCTGGTTTTAAGTCGGTTGTAAGTCAATAAACGATCGACAAATACGCTCTAGAGCTCAAATTATAACGAAACGAGATAGGCTAAACCCGCTAAAAGCTAAACGGAAGTATAGGCGTATGTCCTAGAACAGAACAGTCTTGGAAAAAGTACCAGAGCTAAAATTTTAACTTGCCGCACGAAAGGAACAACAACGGACTATCTTTTCGAATTCGAACGTCTTTTCAATTTCCCGTAAGACTTTGCGACGGCTATCGATAAAGCACAAGTGGTCAAACAGTAAATTGTAAGTAAATCAAATAGAAACTTTTAACTTAGCAATTAATAACGTGTAGTGTATTGAAGTAGTTCTTATTTCGCGTTTGTACATTTTTTTTCTTCATCTCTCTCCAAAAAAAAAAAAAAAAACATCACACGAATAAATTCCCGACGAATTTATTAAAAATATTCCGCAAGACCGGAGGCCTAAATCAAGTTTATAACAAGATGCACGAGCAATGTAAAACTCTATATAGTTACTATTTGTTTTTTTTGTTTTCTCTGTTTATTTTTATTGTTTGGTTTTTTTTTTTTTTTTTGTTTCCTATGCACAACAAGTCGACGATCCGGAAAACGGTGTCCAGCCAGTGGTTTGTAATTATGTAATGTTCGAATCGACGGGCAAAAGAGAATTTGCGTAAACCGCGTGACGTAAAAACGTATTAATAATTATATTTTTTATTCGCGTCTCTGAGAGAAAGAGAGAGAGAGAGAGATAGATAGAGAGAAACAATGGGCCGTGGGTTTTTTTTCTTTCTTTCTCAACTGCACCTTCTGCCCAATCACCGACCGCCGCGCGTGAAGCCGTAAACCTTTGCGCCGACAATCTCTCTTGGTCCGGTATACGTAATAAAAATAATAGTAATTTAACAATGTCGAATTGCGCATACACGACCCGGTCTCGTTACGGTGTGGGGGAAAATAAAATAAAGGGAAAAAAAAAAAATAATAAACCACCGACTATTATTATTATTATTATTATTATTATTATTGTTGATAGTGGTAAACACGCGCGTTATCAGCACTTATGCATACTCGCGTATACCTTTGTCCCGCATTCCGGCGTATTTTGTCGTCTGCGCGGAGGCCGTCGTCGGCCGGTACACGCCGCAGGATTCACACGAGCCGAGGGTCACACTCCGCGCGTACATAAATAATATATACGCACGTATTATATACTCACACGATCGGATTATGGCCGTACGTTATATATATATATATATATATATATATGTACCGAGTGCATTATATACACGTTTTTTTTTTTTTTTTTTATTTTGTCTTTATTGTCCGCCTCCGACACCTCGGGTAAAGCTGTTGGTTTTTTTTTTATTCTTTTTGTTTTTATGAACACTTAAACAAAAAAAAAAAAACGCACTCGGCACCGCAACCGCACACAGTAAATACGGGCGCGCGCGCCGGCAATATAACGGCCCCGGCCGGACGGATTGATTTATTTTTTTTTTGATTCTTTCGTTCGAGTTTTCTCTCTTATTTTTGCGGCCGGTACACTACCCTTATGTAATACACCTATGCGCCCCGAACAGAATAATAATTGAATATATATATATATATTGTGCAAACTCCTATATAGGTGTTAAACAATACGCTCGAACCCCTCCGCCGGATTACGCCCGGCCGTGTTTAAAATTGGTAAAAAAAAAAAAATCAACTTATCTACCACATCCTCTAATCCAATGGCGTGATTTGGCGTAAAACACTTAGGTGTGGGTGGGGTAAGTGATAAAATAATATATTCGATCAAAATCGAAACCACAAAGGGGCGGTGTAAATATATTATTATTCTATGTGTACAAAATAATCGCAGACAAATTTCAATCACTATAATCTGAACGAAACTTAAAAAACCAAACGAAGGAATACACGATAATTTCAATGTAAGATTTTTTTACTAATGTAACGCCAAACGGAAATATATGAAATATAACCTCGAACGTACTACTTTTTATAAGTTTAAATTTTCAAATGTGTTCTCTGTTCGTTTATGTCGTAGAAATAGTAAAACAAATATTTGGTAACTCGGCCGAAATCGGTTGAATCAGCTAGTATTATTTTAATATTCGAATTAAGACGCAATCGTTTATAAAATATTAAGTGGTACCTCATCGTAAACACACGGTGTATACACGTGAGACGGTTATATTTTGTTAAATTATTCGATTGTTCGCGTTTTAGTGTATTATTATACCTACAATGGACCGGAGATGGGTGTTTTGCGCGTATATAACACTTAAAAACTTTAGAAAAATGTAAAAACTTGGACAAATCGCGTGGTAAAGCGTACGCGAAAATATTCGTAATGTCGATATTCTATAAACTCGGATACCAAATGGTAAAGATTCGAGTTGACGATTTAATTATCAGAACAGTAAAACCTAATGGCCGTCATCCGTAGAGTATTTTTGGAGTTTCAGAGTTCTGTGCGCATCAGGTTTTTTCGAAATCCGGTCAAAATCGTTTTCCAACGCCCCAACAGAAATCCGTGAAATTTCAAAAATCGGTTACAAGTATTGTTTTAAACGAACAATTTAGAAGAAAAAAAATTGGAAAAAACGTGCAAATTGTTGACATTTTAGAGACTAGGTAGAAAAAAGTGACCTCGTAACGGTTAAAAAAAAAAAAAAAAAGAGACCATGCGTGATGGCCAACGCGTGTTCTACAAAATACGGCGGTTCAAACCGATACCTATAAATAATTGCTAAAATATTATAGTTGAATTGTTTCCACTCGAATTGTAGGCGTAATATTTCGTACCGATAACCGACGACCGCGCACGTCATCGTATTAATACCCGTACGTTGTTATTATATAATAATATTATCGCGACGATTATTTATTTTTTTTAGATTTCACGTCGAATTCGGCCCGAATTTTGCGCGATAACAACACTAAAAATGACACTATAGTTCGAGTATACATACGGTCAATGGTACGAGTTAGGTTGCGATTCGAGTATATTTTAATAAAATATACTAACACCCCATCGGTCGTTACGTCTATAACGGATGTTTTGCGTCTGCAGATCGTCGTATAGTGAAAATCGGTTTGGCTGTTCGGAAATAAAGCTACGAGGATTTTAGATTCTGAGCGAAGATCGCTAATGGTTTTACTAATGATTTGTGGTTTTTTTTTTTTCCGTCCACGAACACGATTTCTACCGGACCCGTCCCGCTCCGATTTTCGAGTGTAGTAGTGCACCTTTTCCGAAAGCGTTTTGGGATCTAATCGGCGCGTCCAGAGTGGACATTATTTAAATATCGGTTAAAAATAATCGTGGAGAACCGAAACGTTCACGGAATATTAAAATTGGGTATTTCTAGGCGCGGACGAATTTCCAAAACGTTCTGGCCGTTTTTTGAACTATTCGTGTGGGCGTTTCACGTAATTTTATCGAATAAATTGAATGAAACTGTTTCGGCCGAACAGAAACGCACGGATATTCGAAAAATGAAATCTACGTGAGTTGTATGCTTAATGATGTTAAAAAAATCGAACGCGTTATTATACGCTTAACGATTAACACGTACGTTTTGATGAAGATCTTAAAAATCGCGGTATTTCCAAACACGATTAACCGAATGAATTTCGCTCAGAATCGTTTTTCGTTAGTGACGATTTATCGACAAGCGCAGATATAAATTAAATCCCCTTCTATATCCAACACTCCCGATTTTCCACCTATACAATAGTGGCCCACCCATGGTGCAAAGTATGTGTCTCGGTCTTTATTACTATTTATTTTTTTTTTTTTTAACGACTTTTACGTGTCGGGTCGTACTGATCAACCAGTGTACCTATACCTACATACGAAACCCGTGTCCGATACGCACTGCACCGGCATATGTCTATAGTCTCGTATAATATGGAGTAATACTACACCAGTGCAGCGGAGAACAGTCGCGACTGAAATTATTATTATAACAATAAGCCAAATGAGATGAAAACAAAAAACAAAAACGGCAACACAAAAATGGGCAACAAATATTGCTATACCTCGACAGTAATATACCGGAAGACGGTTGAAAGCAATTGTTAGACGTGCAATAGGATTACAAATCAAGGGAAAAGTGCTGTTCATAATAAAAATCACTTGGTAATTGACCTCAACGCTATAGGGATAACGTATTGAAGATTTACATATGGAGTGTGACATACGTACCGTATACGATCGTGAAGAGAAAGCTAAAAGGATTCGAAATTAACGATCTTACCATAATATCATTAAGATTTTGAGATGGCGTGACAGAGCAATGAATAAATACCGTTTAAGAAGAAATTCTCAAGGACCCGATAACGAAAAGTCATCGGTATATAGTCGAACGATTTGAGTTTTGACTCGAAAATCACGCGCGGAAAGATTACAGCCAACTGAAGAACGATATAGGAGTATTGAAGACCAGAATACGAATTATAATCCTCGGTTCAGAGTTGTACCGGACACATTGTGTTGATCAGCCGTCGTTTTAATTCAAAAAAAAAAAAATATATATATCAATAAACTATAATAACGAATGCATCAACGCAAATTATGTATTTATGCGTGATTTTTTTTTTATTTTTAAATTTTGTATAAATAAAACTAAAATCTTATTAGACACTTAAACGTTGATTGATTTCGAATAGATTAGGATGCGCAGTGAAAAATAATAAGCGGGTATTTTTATTTTTTTTAACGCATTTTCAAATAGAATTCGATGTTTAAGTCTCGCATAGGTTTTCGCCCCGGGGCTCGTCCAAATCCTAAGGACAATTTTTCTGTCGCCCAACACGCCACTAATGTAATCCGTTATCAGTGTCCGTTAAAGGCTCGCGTTTGTATGGACAGGTGTATGTATAAAAAAAAAAAAAAAAAGAAAAAAAAAACAATCCCGGTATATAAGAGCGGCGTATTACAATAGCGGCGTGCTTTCACGGACCGCACCGAGGTGATGATGTTTACGTTATTATTATCATTATTATTATTATCATTATTATCATTATTATTATTATTATTATTATCATTCTTTTAACACAAGTATATGTTCATCCGGACTGTTAGCTATATTTATTATTATAATAGTATTTACCGTATAGACGTGCCCAAGGCGGACGTTAATGGATAATTCATCGTAATAAGCGGCTGTACGCAACGGTTATTACTGTGATTATTATAATATTACGTATATTGTACAGTCGTCGGTCGCGTCCGTAGGCACGTTTTCGACGCGAAAATAAAAAAAAAATTATTATAATGTTGAATTATTATTATTCGAATTATTGCGAGCGCGCGTCAAGATATAATATACGTGCGAACGTTTAAATCGGTAGCGGATTAAAAAAAAAAAAAAAAAAAAATCTCGTTTAAACCTAGGGGGTGTTTAGGCAGGTGTAGGGGTTTGAGAGAGGAAAATAATAGACGTTAATGAATATATATACCGTATAGATTACAAGTGAGGATAATAATATGGGAGGTACGTGAACGGCAAAAACGGTAGAAATGCGACGCGATAAAAAAAAAAATAAAAAATTTAAAAACGTAATGTAAATTAACGTCAATACCGCCGCGGAAAATGACAACATTTTATTGTTTCGTATGAAAAAATTTCGTTGTTTCGATGAGTGTTTTTTTGATACCTGACAAAAATACCGTAAACGCAATAGATTTCGTAGTAAATGCATTAAAAAAAATATATATATACACGAACGATACTTAGTAAAAATAAAAAAATTGAATTAATTCGTATCGTTTTACGCGGGAGGTTCCATGGAAAATAAAATCCCTCTCTTCTCTCGCATTAACGATGATCGATTGTATTGCGAAACGGAAAAGAAGAAAAAACGAGTATCAGGGCGCGGGAAAGTTAACTCTTCCGAATAAAGTCCCAAAAAGTTATATAGGAAATTTTAAATTTTATTTTTTACGAAAACGAATTGCTTTTCGTATAAATTACACGAGTCTCGTGTGTCAATCGTCGGCGGACAATGAACGCGAACGTGAGACAGGCCCGAGTTGTAATTTGAACGGACCCCCAACTCTCGATTAAGTAATTTTTTTAATTTTTTTCTACTAAATAGCCCAGATAGATTTCACTGAATCACAAAATATAATAATAATAAAAAAAAAAACTCTTTAGAATTTAGACGATATTATTTGACCGCGTTTATTGTGAAAATGGTGTCCGCATAATGACGATCGATGATAATTGATAAAATTTATCACGGCTCATCAAGTTTTTGCTCGGTTTACTCTGGTGGTCCTGATAATGTTATATTGTTACGCGCGATAACCGACGACCCGCGACGCGACAAAATTATACAATAATACGATATTTTATTATAACTGTACGGGGATGACGTGGTTTTTATTTTTTTTTTTTTTTTATATTAGCGCGGCCCTAATTTTTCGAAATCGGACAAATTCTCACGGCCGATTGTATTTACCCCGCCATTCGTAAACCGTGATTTTCCGCCCCGGCGGTCAACGATTCGAACGCAACCGTCCGGAATGTTTTATGGCTAATCGCAGCCCTCTCGCACTACATTGTATTATTATAATATATGGTAATAACTAATAATGATCTATATAATGTATTAATATGATGCCGGGCGATTTAACATGGTGTGTTTTTTCACGGGCCACATTTTTATATATATATATATATTATTATTATCAGGGATGGGCGAGTTACGGATGGGACGGTACATGGCGTGTAACTGGATAGATACGAGTTACGAGTTACACGTTACGCAACCGAGTTACGTAAAAAGTTAATCGAATATAAAATAGTCGTCGGTAAATAAAATACATTAAATTATACAATAGTTATTGAAAGTCGACACTGACCCTACGTGAACATTGGAAATAGTTCCATTCTAATCCCGAATTGAAATGATCTCTGTTAGTGATAGTCGTCCGTCCACGTTCGTTCTAATAAATTTTCACCGGGGAAATTATCGAGTTCCGTGGAACTCTACGGAATAATTGTCCGACGAATTGCCTGGGCCGAAGGGATAGTTGGCGATTTATGAATTTCATAACTGCCTAAGGGTGACGTGTAGCGTTTATAAAATGATTACTAAACACGTATCGTAACGGATTTTAAAGTTTATCGGCGACGTTGTAAGATTGAGTGTATAAAGGGTGTTTACAAAAAGACGCTCTTTTTAAAAATGCCAAAATAACACTTTAATTTAACCAAAAAACAAACAAAAATGACATAATTGGAATCAGGAAAACCTCCGGTTTAGGTATGAAATATTATATCATTCATGTGACCCCCTCCCTCCGGCCTGTTTGGGCACACTGTCACACGGTTAAGGAAGTTGGCGATTACTACCCTACAGTTCTCCTTGGTGAGATCCTGGATGACTCTCTGAATTTCTTCCTTCAAATCCGTGATAGTGTGAGGTGGTTTCCTCTCGTACGCTTGAGA
Source organism: Tuberolachnus salignus (assembly GCA_956483605.1). Lineage (NCBI taxonomy): Eukaryota > Metazoa > Arthropoda > Insecta > Hemiptera > Aphididae > Tuberolachnus > Tuberolachnus salignus. The sequence continues at coordinate 34,266,528 of OY101435.1, read as the reverse complement.
CTTCACAAACCCCCACAAGAAGAAGGTCGCATGACCTTGCCGGCCAATTTTGATCTCCTCGAAATGAAATCAAACGATTTGGAAACCTTTCATGCAACAGTGTTAAGGTCTCTGCAGCACTGTGACATGGGGCTCCATCTTGTTGAAACCATAGCTCGTTGATATCAATTGTATCAAGATGGGACCACAGAAAGTCAGTAATCATGGTACGATAGCGTTCATCAATAACTGTCACTGCCTGCCCTCTCTCATTTTCAAAAAAATAAGGGCCAATTACGCCGCCTGACCAAAACCCACACCAGACGGTCACACGCTGTGGATGCATTTCTCCCTCTTGAATTTCGTGAGGATTTTGTGTTTCCCAAATCCGACAGTTTTGTTTATTTACAAAACCCGACAAATGAAAATGTGCCTCATCAGAATATATGATAACAGATATCATAACAAAAGTGTTACTAACTGAACCACAAAAAAAATGACGGCCAATTCAAAAAGAGCGTCCTTTTGTAGATATACTGTACATAATGAACATGCACAGCACCGCAGGGCACGGTTGCAGTTCGCCCGTGAACATGTTAATTGGACTCTCGACCAATGGAGCACGGCTGTGCTCTTTTCGGACGAAACGCGAGTGTGTCTGTTCTGCAACGATACACGAAGAAAAGAGCACCGAAGGCAGGGCGACCGGTTTGCACAAACCAGTATTGAGAAGACGGTGGAGTATGGTGGTGGCTCAAGCATGTTCTGGGGCGGCATTTCCATCGACAGCAAGACCGAGGTGTTCGCGGACAAGGATCGCTGACTTCTCATCGATACATCACAGAGATCCTAGAAGAGCATGTGGTACCCCCCCATATGCGGGTTTTGTTGGCGATGATTTCATATTAATGCACGACAATGCCCGTTACCACACCGCATTAATTGTAAGGAATTATACCGTAGAGGTCGGGATCCCTGTCATGTCATTTGTTTGTTTTGTTTTTTTTTTTTATTTCTAACACTGATAAACAAAAACACATACCATTTATTTACTTGTTTTTTTTTTTTCAAGTTTATTTAATGACCTTTTAAATGATGACAGTACTCTTTATTTGATAAAGCGTAGTTAAAATTACTTTGAAAAATAATTTGCAACAGGTGTGATTTTTGTGATGCCGAGTGTAAATATATATTAAAAAAAAAAAAAAAAAAAAACACAACAGAGTTGCGTAACTTAGATACGCGTGCCACTGATGTTAGGCACATGCCCAGCTACGATTAGGACGGTGTAATCCGAACCACCGCGGCGTTCCTACCGGGCCGCGGCAGTAAACTTTTGATAAAAAATTTAAAAAAAAAAATATAAAAAAAAACTTATCAATTACCGAGTTATGCCGCGTTTAATCTGTTTTTCGGGCCGCGTCGGACTGCACGATAATAATATTAATATCGTACACAATCAAACCGTTGAAAACCCTCTGACCCGCCGCGTAACCTGCAGGAAATAAACCCGGCGTAAACGGCCATAAACTAACTAATACTGTAATACACGACTGTATAGTTATACGATCTATAATATTTTATATTTTATTGTATCGTGCGGTTCGAAATTATTGTGTTGGCGTTGCCGAGCTCGTGTTACAATAATATATTATTATACGTGCATATATAATAACTAAGGCCTAGGACGTCGACGACCTAAACAAGTACAACAAAAAAAAAAAAATATTTTTTAACTACTCTAAAAACTATGTATATAAAACAAAACGACCTAAATATATATAATGTATTAATTGTTTATAAAAAAAATACAATTTTTATTTGTTCCTTATCGTCTGGCATTTACTACGTTTTAAAATAGTGATTTTTCGATATATATATATATATATATATATACATATATAGTTTCCAGAATATGTTTTATTTCTTCTTAAAACATTTGATTATTTTCTAATCGTCGTATAATAGAAAAATTAATAATCAAAATATAGACAATTTTTTGAAAAAAAAAAAAAAATGAAAAAAATCACTCTATGAAAACATATCGGAAACCCCGTTGTTTTTAATTTAGGCGATCAAGTATTTGTTAAAAGTCCAGAAAACACAGTTTTTCTCTATTGCCCGTTATAGAAAGACAAAGGTTTGCTCGGTAATACCTACGAAGAAATGAACGTGTAGGTACGTAATTTTAACTAAACTAAATTGTACAAATGTTGTTAAACGCCAAGGGAAATTCGTTTCTAACGATCCGCGTCATTGAGTATACGAGTTACGCACACGTTATATACGCGCGTTCAATTTAAAAAAGATTTTATTGATTGAAAAAAAAAAATTAACCCATTATTATAACGCTACTATCACCTCTCAAATTCAAAACACCTCGTGACTGACCCAAGGAGGACTAGTTTCGGTATATTATAATATTATCGTACCTTCATCGCTCCCATATATTAGCCAATAATTACTTATTTTTATCTCGTATAGTAATTTTATTTGTGCGCGTTTCCTCCACCTATTTAATCTCATTCAAGTTAGTCTCTCTCACTCTCTCTCTCTATCTATATATTTAAATATTTTATATTATATTATTTAAAATGGCTTTGAGATTTCGAACGGCCGATTGAATCGATGGTTAATTATCGTGTCGGCGACGACGACGGATGCGACGACACAATCCCGGGGAGTATTACTTTTACGACGGCCGCCGGAGTTCTATATTATTATTATAAATATTATCGATTGAAAAAAAAAATCATTTTCCATTCATCGGTCAACAAATTGTATAGCTTTACAATAATAAATATCATCATACGCGATCGTTATCCTTTATGTACAACATTTCGGAATACAACGTCGGAAAGACTCCAAAATCTCACTAACAACTTTTGAAAAATGGTCTATAATATATCACGGGCCGAAAATGAAGACATAGACGTATATAAAAGAACATCAATACGGCGAACTTATAGGGAAATTTCAAAAGCCCCGCTGCGAGAAAGCGGTTTTCAGATTAAATTTCGTTTTTCAAATTGCGCGAAAAGTGTAATATAATTTGCCCGTGACAAGATAAAACAGTTCGTAATAATCAGTGGCGTAGACAGGATCTCTCAATGGGAGAGTGGGGACAAAAAATAAACCACAAACAAATACAAAATTACACGTTAACGTGTTTGTTTTCTTAATATTACCATTTAAAAAAACGAATACATATTACTTACTTGATCATCGCGAAATATGATAATTTACCCACGTGCACCGCGGACACACCATAAAGTAACGTAAACACGAAACGATTACGATAAAAAATACGGAAAATTTACGGGATGCGCCACAGATAATAATATAAAATATTATCAAAAAAAAAAAAAAAAAACTGAGCTTTCCCGAGAACCGATTGCATAAAATATCGAAGCGATTCGAAGCTATATCACCGACGGACAGGAAGCTGCTGCGGAGCGAGAGAGAAGTCCGATGTCCATAGCAGTGATAAGTATGTGGTATTAATTTATCGAGCACGGTTAGGACCAAGGTTTATAGATCAGCCAGCTAGAATAAAGACATAATAAATAAGATAAAAATATCTCGTGAATTTCGATAAAAATACGAAAATATGTACCGTCCACCCCATGCGTCCGACTCGAAACAAATACTACGCTAGAATTTCTGAAAAATTATTTGCGGTTAACCGTCCGTCTGCGCCCCTCCCCCCCTCTCCCCCCAAAGACGAGCACTTTTTGTAGCATATTATTTGTTAAATAAAAAATATAAATAATAATATAATTGCATGCATTGTGTATGCCCGCGTTCTTATTGCAGTCGGCATTCCGGGGGTTATCTTAATGTGTGTGCCCATATAAAATGAGTAACGCGCTTCCATTCGGCCGAGAATTATTATACTATAATAATAAAAGGTTCTTTAAATGTGTATAATTTTGTATTTATTTTTTATTTTTTTTATTTTTATTTTTTTTTTATGAATCCACTGTCGTTCAAACGGCGGCGTTTGTATAACGCGTATTCCCATGACTTTCTTTATGAATTGTTTGTTTATTCGCATATGTACAGTGGCGTATATATGATGTTAGACAACCGGGCCCTCTGAAATTCCAAGTTAAATTTAAAAAATAAAAAAAAATAAAATTTTATCCGTATTACTCCGTCGAAAATTATTGTTAACTATTATGAATGGTGAACTACGGTAGCGTTGGTAAACCCGAATGTAAATTATTTCGTGGTTATTCTTCCGGTGACGGTATTCCGAAAACGCCGAGAATAATATTTTATACACTCGAAATATCACGGTAGACGTTAAAAATCGTTAAATAACTAATCAATCAACTGTTTACAATATTAATTGCGCTTGTCATTTACCTATCCTGTGGGACATATTTTGGATTAAATGCAATCCATAGGCCGCGAGAAGAAGAGTTGATGGATGATCGAGAGGAACATTTATGAACGATCCAGTTTTTAATGATTGCACGCGAACGCGAGAAAGGAGTTAACGAATTACAAAAGGCGTATTGCCAATGAAAATATAGTTGAATTCGTGCAAAGGTCGAAACAGACTTTGGCTGGGCAAACACGGGGAGAACCGGAGAGTTGATGGGAAATCGTATCCATGATTGCATTGGTAAACCGGAAACGACCGGCACAAAGCAATACTCTCGATATTCCTTGAAGTGTTCTCAATAACGTGGAAAAACGTCGAAAACGGGAATATTTTCGTGGCTTATGAACACGACGATGGTATGGTATGGTGTAAGGGATCGAATACAATTTTATAATAACGGAATTAAAACTTTGAAAATCGATTTCGGCACCCGGTGATGGACACAGAAAAGACGTCAGGGATTAAATCGCCCCCCCCCAAAAAAAATTGTCCTAAAAAATATATAAATACTACAATAAATAGTATTTATTTAGTAATTCGATGTTGAAACGTGCATGTTTCAACCAACTCGTGAGGAAAATGTCGATTTTATCGAACAGAAATTGGGATTTTCACGGGATTCGGTCGTGAATTGCCGCCGTCGTGTTATGCATGTTGGACGGGTATAGGAGATAATTCTACGATTTATTCGCGATTGTTATTAAGACGAACCCGTTGAAAACTCTCAGGTATCGCGGCTCTAAATTCGACATTTATTTAATAAATAAATCCTATTGCGAAAGTTGTATCGCCGGTAGACAGCCGCGTTGTATCCCCGAGCACTATAGGAGGCCGTAAACCATGTACGGAGCGCGTGTATTAGCCGAGTTATAGGGGCGAGTTGAGTGAGGATTTTTGGAAATTCGTCCCTTAAAAGGGGCGTTCACGCGTGAATTTCCGGGCGGTTACCATGGCGATGGCGAAACAAACAAACAAAAAAAAAAAAAAGAATAAAATAAAAACCAGTCGTTATTATATTCGGTTCGACCGTCGTCGGGTCGTCGCGGGCGAGAAAGTCGGACGGTCCAAAGAGATTTAAAACGAGAACGGATGGTAAAATGACGGACAAGAGTGCCGGGCGAGGCGGTAGGGTGTCCCGCGTTCAATCCCCCCCGGGGAGAGGGCGTTTAATCTTTCGCGGGCCGACCCGGTACGGGATGGTAAACGGGAAAACGTACGTAAACGTTTACACGCGTGTTTGCCAACGACGGCGTCGCCTCGTTTACACCCGTACACGCCGTTTACCCGGTCGGACGGTCGGCGGGTACTTCTCACGGACTTTACTCGTCGTACTAAACCGACGACGCTCGTGCGACAACGCACACACATATATATATATATAAAAAAAAAAAAAAAAAAAACCGATACGTATATTATTTAAAGCACTGCCGCCTCGGCTCGCGGCGTGTAAACAAGAGGAATCGGGGTAATGGTGGATCCGGACGAGTCCTTATCTTTTCGGGTCCCCGCGCGTTATATTATACGTGTACACAACATAATATATATATATATATATAAATGCAAGTACGTATATACTATACTGTGGATTGTGGCTTAAGTGAAAAAAAAAAAAAAAAAAAAAAATACGAAATAACGAAAGACTCGCGTTCTTTATAATATAGGTATATATATATATATATATTTATTATATAATAATGATAATATACACCTGTATTGTACCCGCTACGTATATACACGTTCTATTAATATAACGGATACGTGTGTGTTCTCCTTTTTAGATATTCCGTGTGTAAACACGCGCGCGCGCGCGCACACACACACACACGGCAAACATATATTAAAAAAAAAAAAAAAAAAAAAAAACGACAAACCCCGGTTAATTGCCTACAGTTTACTTAATAATCACTGGATGACGATGATGAGACTGCTCTCGTCGTGTGTGCCGCGGGGCCCCGTCGCCGCCGCAAAGACCGCGGCGCGACAATATAATATATATATATATATATATACTCGTGTATAAGAGGGGAAAAATGTTTTTTTATTATAATTTTTTTTTTTTTTTTTTTGGAATGTTTTCGAGGTATACTTATCGTAAGCCTATATACGCCGTGTGATGGATTTTCAAAAGGAATTCATTATATATATATATATGTATAATATTGTCGTATGCGACGACGACGAGCACTTAAAGCTGTAAGTGCGTGCGCGTTCGTCCCTATCTCTACGGAGCGATTATCACCTATACCGTAGATTGATTTTTTTTTTATTTTTTTTTTTTTATTATTATTTTATGGTATATACCTATATATTATAATATTATTGTACCTGTACGGTGGGTTGAACTCTTTTGGTCAGTTGATCCGTACGCGGCGCGAGATTTGGGCGGCCGCGTACAGGCTAAATTACAGAGTTCAACTCGTATATTTCTCGGTGAATAGAATAAATACAATTTTTAACGCGTTTTGTGTTTTTGTATGTGTGTGGTTTTTTTTTTTTTTTTTTTTTTTTCGCTTTTGTCAAAATGTTTTCCTAACCGTCGCGTTATTACGACCGTTTTAATAATACCGTGTGTCGTAAAACGAAATTAAAAAATTATATTATGACCTACAACTAAACAGATTGTAAGCTACCTCGTATACTGCAGGGAGTGTTGATAAATAAATAGTATCGTTGAAGCAGAGGGAAAATAAAAAATAAAAAAAAAACGGAAAATACGATCGGGCTTTGTACGCGCGACGGTGTTCAGTATGTACGGCGGCGCGCGCGCGCGAGTGTGTGTGTGTTGTAATATAATTGCGCGGTGAAAGTGAATAATTTAAAAAAAATATATTTATATTATAATAATAGTCGGTGATTATGGTTTTCGGCCGTACAAAAGTTCACTAGTATCAAGTAGAAAATATTTACGATGCGTACGATGTTTTATTGTATATGGGTAAAAAAAAAAAAAAAAAAATATTTCATTTTTCTCCGGAGTTTATCGAACAATATTAGTATTATTACACGACGCGATAAAATATTTCCGTAAAGTTTTACGTTGGAAAATAAAAAAATAATAATAATACCCGGCGTGCCCGCGTACGTATAGCCTATATAGATAATATTTTATTGTCGATTACGCGTTTGTGTTTTTTTTTTTTTTTTTTTTTTATTTTGTGACTAAAGACCGCGGTAAAAAAAAAAAAAAAAAAATGCGTGTCCACACTACTGTTACTACGGCGTTAATACCCGTGTTTCGGACGGCCTTATGCCGTTACGTACGACAAACAAATATATTTTAAAAAAAAAACAAAAAAAAAAAAAAAATATACAAACAATCGTCAGCTTTCAACGAGCAATATAAATACGGATTTTATTGGTTTTTATCTTCTCTTTCTTTTAAACGGCCCCGCGTCGATATACCGCCGATATACATTACATAAATCATACACGGCTCACCATATACGTATATATATTTTTTTAAATAATTATTATCGCTTTACGGAATGTCGGTGCGGGATTGATGATCCCGGGTGGTGTACCCGTATATTATTATTCATAAAAAAAAAAACCGATTAAACGGTACAACGGTCGTACGAAAACCGTAGCGGTTATCTCGCGTTATTACATTCGGTCGCCGAAATTCGAATAATAATTCCCGTGTTCGCATTGCGAAAACGTACGAAATTTAATTATTATGCGATTGTATTGCTGAAGTATAAATTACTTCCCGTATATAATAATATTTCGTAGGTATTTTCCGGAAAAAAAAGAAAATAATAATAATAATAAAAACAACACAACCCGATAAAAAATATTAATTGGTTTTTGTACATTTTACTGGATAAAAAAATTAAATATATGTATATATATAATAATAATAAATTATAATATAACGTTTTTTTTTTTTTTTTTTTTTTTATAGGTACCGTTAATCATAAGTGTTTTTTCTCGTTCTCTAGCGGGCCGGTCGGCGGCTTAATTAACGCGTTACAATAATTTCGTTTTTCTTTTTTACTTTTTTTCTTCCCATCTTTAACTCTCGCGCGTTTTAATTACAAACCAGCCCTCTGTACAGATGGTTTTTTTTTTTTTTTTAATCACCGGTCAGCGGAACGCACGCCGCGCCAGCCCTCTTTTCCGATACATACATACGTACGTACCGATAAATCGACCGACAATCGAAAATTGAAAAAAAAAAATAATATTAATAATAAAAATAAAACCATTAAACATCGTACTGTATATAGTGTCGATTTATTATTTTTCTAGTCTCAGTCACCCTATATATATGTGTGTGTGTGTGTGTGTGTGTGTATATATATAAAAAACCACACAAAATATATATTTACACGGCAAACGATGTTGCACGTGTATTATTACGTTATCGCGCCAATTTAAACGAATTTCCTTTCGTATACCGTACCGCAAGGGAAATATAATTTTAAAAAAAATGTCGGTTTTTTCCCCCATTGATAAACGTTCCCACCGGGAAATTTTGACAATTTTTAGGAAACGAGAAGACGAAACGAAACGCCTAAGAACGTGTACGCGGGAACAAAAATAAATCCGCGGACAAAGCCGAATAGTGTTTCTGGTTTACGACCGGCGGCTAACGAATAGAGATTCAGTCATTTTAATATGTACGGTTTTATTAACGACAGACAAAACAAAAAAAAAACAAAAAAAATCAATTTTACTCAAGAACGCCTATTAATCGCAGTTAACCGCTGGATCGCGATAAAAAAAAAAAAAAAAAAAGAAAAAAAAACCACCCCGCAGTTAGCAAAATATAATCCAACCAGATGATATTATGGCGTCCTAATATAATTCTAGCCGGTGGCGGGCAAAACGATAATTGTTTAAAAGATAGTTCAATCACCGACACGAATAATTGCCATTCGCCATACAGATTATAAAGAACATAAATAATGTAATATTAAAATTGTAACGCGTCGCGATGTACGGCATCGGTATTATCGGTAGGCGTATTCAAATAACGAGACAATGCGCAGTGCGATCGGGGGATGTATAAAAAAAATACATATCGACTGGTCTTTGGTCGAAAAAAGTTAGGCGCGCCGATGAAATCCTAGCCGTCGTTTACTCCGACGTCTTTTGGGCAACGATATCGTATTGTTTTTTTTCGCGTACACGGGGGAATTATTGTCAACGCCGTCACCGGTATAACATACGTATAATTTCCTTTGATATGAAAAAAAAAAAATAAATAAAAATTCTCAATATCAAAGAATATTATTTTTTTTAATGGTTTTTTTTTTTTCTGTTCCGTAAAAAATATATATTTATCGATAATATATTCGAATACACTACTAGCGGCGCCTCGGCCCTACGCACGTCGCGGCACAATATAATATAATAGTAATAATAATAATAATAACGATTTAATCTCGTATAACAGTGAATGGTATAATAAGAAGAACGATAAAAAAAAAAAAAAAACCATCAACATCGTGTGAGAAAAAATAAATAAATACGCGAACTTGTGCGTGTGCGTTCGGGACCGGGACTTGCACTCGGTTTATTATTATTATTATTATTATTATATTATATATGTAAATCAGATATAAAAAAAAAAAAAAAAAAAATTAACGCCTACTGCGGCCGATTTGTACGGCCAAACGCGTTTACGAGAATACTGTCGCCGAATTATTTATTCGTCCGAATAAGGAGAGCCGGAGAATCGTTTTTCACACGCGGTTTTTTTTTACCGGCCGGAACGTTTCGAATAAAAAAAAAAAAAAAAATAATAATAATAATGACGATAAAAAAACAATAATAATAAATAAACCGTCGTCGGATACGACAATACGTGTATATTTATTATCGTCGTCGTTACGGTGATGTACGGATTGGTCGGACACGGGCGAGCGTGCGCGCGCGCGCGCTCGCCCGCGAGCATAAATCGCCAGACCGTACGCCCCCGGCCGTCGTAACCCGTAATGATAAATAATAAAATATTTAAAATTTAAATTAAATATTAACCGGGAGACGACCCGGCCGCGGAGTGTTGGCGGCCCGGCGGTCGCCGGCTCCGCTAGTTTTCGCGCTATTCTTATTATAATAAACCCGCGCGAGAAATACGATCGACGGAGAAATTATTATAATAATAATAATAAAAATCAACGACCGGATTAAAAAAAACCGATCGTCAATGTCGACCGCGATTAATCGATTATCAATTGCAATCGTGTATTTATTTGATCGTACAATAATATAATATACTCACGTAAGCGGTCGAACGCGACTCATGCAGCGGGCGAGAATTCAGGTGCGTAGCGGCCGCGTCGTCGTCGTCGGCCACACACCATGTCTGCACGGACAGACGTGCCGTCGGCCTTTGGCCGGTGTTTCCGTCCGGTGACCGCGACGGGGCGGTTTGCGGCCGGCGACGGTTCGCGCGCGTCCTTCGCCTGGCGTCCGGGACGCGGCGGTGACCGTCTCCTCAGCGGCCGTGTGCGGACCGCGGCGGTCGTCGGTCTGGCCCGCGGCGCACGGTACACCCCGTAAAACGTTCGGCCTACGGGTCCGCGACGGTGGTATACTTTTTTTTATAGCCGTCGGCCGGCCACGACGGTAGATACAATTGTATGTGCGCGATATTGTAATAGACGGAAACGTATTCCGGCGTACTGTACTGTACTAATACCGCGGAGGCGTGAATAACAAAAAATAAAAAAAAAATAATAAAAAATCGCGGCAATCGACAGATACGCGAAATAATAGTATATTGTTTATTATATATAGTAGTATGTATACTGCGTGCGGCGGAGGCGGTTTTCACGGTTTTATCGTCCGGTATCGCGGTGTCGTCGTAGTCGTAATCGTAGTCGCAGTCGCAATCGTCGCAATCGTCGCAAACGTCGTCGTCGTCGTCGCCGTCGACCGGTGTCGCGGGTAGACCGACGTTGACGGTACACCGCCGATCATCGTTTTAAAAATCTAAGAGGACGGGAATCGCGAGAAAAAAAAAAATCAAAGTCCAAAAAAAAAAAAAAAAAAAAAAAATCGTCTTTCGAGTACGACCCGAGTGAGAGACGGAAGACAAATAGAAAAAAAAAAAAAAAAAAAATCAAAAAAATCAAAACCGGCGGGACGGTGGTGCGTTTTTTTTTTCGCGGACGGACGTCGCGGTCCGCCTGTGCGCTGCGGCTCGCGGCGCGGTACGTGGTACGGTCGCGCGCCGTGATCGGGGGACCGTAGTGGTGGACCGCCGATCGGGAGGAACGATGAGAGGAGAGCTGCGTGTGAACGACGGCCGAACGCAGACTGATCAGAACCAACGGCCGCGCGGACCGACCCGGTACACACACACGCGAACACCGCGGACGCGCGCACACACGCGCCCGAGAACGCACCGCCTCCCGCCCTCCCCCCCCGCCCCCGCCGCCGTACGAGATTGTCGTGTGTGTGTGTGTGTGTGTGTGTGTTTGTGTGGCGCGCGCGCACGCGTTTGCGTGTGCGTTACCCGACGCCGCGGCGCGTAGTTTTTTCTTCCCCCCTCCCCCCCCCCATCGTTTTTCACGGTTTTTTTTTTTTCTGTCCTTTTTTCCCTTTGCGCGCCGAACGTTACGCGCGCGTACATCACGTCGGCCGAAAGCACCGCGTCACGACGCTGCAGTATTGAATAGATGAAAAAAAAAAAAAAAAAAATAAAATATATGAAAAAAGATTTACGTGACCGGTGTGCGAAATATAACAAAAACGTATACGTTTTACCCCGGCTGCCGTCTATTCCGCGTGGGGGATGAAAATCAATTTTCGAATTTTCCAACGGGGGCATCACAACTCCACTACTACTCGTCCGTCTCTCATCCCGAGTCCCGGTAACATCATTTTTCAACATTTCGAAATCTCGAATCGCGATTTATACCGTCGTCCGAGTTCATCAGATTGATCGTTTGGTCTTTGGTCTATATGCAAATAATTACTTTTCTTTACATTCGGGTTGAATCGACTTCAAATTAAAAATGAATTCTCTCGGACACAGGAAAAAAAAAATACAAAGACACTTTTTACTCGTCATTGTTTGTGTAAAACGTCTAAAGTCCGTACGACAAATCATATTGAAAGTATAGAACACATAATATCATGGAGTTTCGAGTAGATGGTAAACGCTCGTCACGATCAAACGTTGGAGAAATTTCATTTTTTAATTAAAAATAACTTAATAAAACACGGGTCTGGAAACCCACCCCTTGGACCCTGCCGCACAGAAAAATATTGCCATAATATACTGTATTAGAAATATACTTATAACGTCTTCCGAATTTAACATACTTTTTTTCGGAATATTTTATTACTATATTTCTGTGCTTATTTTACTGTACCGCACTTTTATAAAGTATTTTCATTCTAAAAAAAAAAAACTCAATGCTTTTTGACACTGTGGTTGTAAATCTCGACTGTATAAATGTTATTGGCTATTTTTTTTTCTTGTGAAATACATTTTTCCGATAAACAAAAAAAAAAAACTAAAAAACTATCCGATTTTTACACGTGCATTATTACCTTAAAGGGGCGGATTTTCAAACATTTTTCCAGATTCCCAATAGTTTTTCTATACGATTTTATAATGACGATACTTTTCACAATGTATTCAGTATATTTTGAAAATACTATTGTTATTAAGTATACACAATATAATAGAATAGTATAGAATAGTATTCATACCGTTTATACAGAGAATTGCATTGTATGCATTCGAATATATATTCTGAATACTTTTAAATAACGTCAAACGCAAGAATCGCGTAACGAAATTTTCATATTTAATAGTATCGTAATTCCATTACGTTAAAACCTATATTAACATCGGTGCAGAAAAATATATTTTCAATACAATAAAGCGAAACAAATCTGGGGGCGGGTGTGTCTACAGACCCCATTGCGCCTATGCAAGTGCCGTCAAGAGTCCGATAAAGACAATAAATAATTTAGTGCATTGCGTAACTCGACGCTATTACGAATGCAATGGATATAAACTAAGGTTTATTTTTTTTCGTAAAAAATTAACGCCCGCTGCGATTATCACACGCATACACACACACACACACACATATACACACAAAAAAAAAAAAAAAAAAAAACGATGTCAATGATGTGAAAAACTCGAAAAAATATCAACGGTCTGTGCGCGGCGGTGTATTCTTAAGGGGCTTCATGTGAGACATCCGAAGCCAGTGTAAATTCGTTTCACCAACAATCCGACCATGACAGGAAAAAAAAAAAAAAATATATAGAATAAAATACAAATGTTATTTAGAAATACTAGTAAAGCTTCGTATGCATATGTATACATATATATATAATACATAAAATAACAAACATAACCGCAAACACTGACGGCGGCGGCGGCGGCGGCGGGGCAACAATCCGTTTGATAAGTATGCAATAAGGATAAGGATATAATACAAAGATATTTTTTTACTGTACATACACTCTTTGTGTGGACAACGAACTGTAGTATATCTACGTATACATTTTTATTAATATTATTTTTTTTTTTTTTTTTTTTTTGAAACTATGCAATCGAATTCGCATGTAATTTATAAACGCACACGAGTATTATTCGATGTTATCGCTATTTTATAATAATTTACATTTATTTTTCTCCCGTCGATATTGTCCGACATACGCGAGAATATTGCCATACTGTTTAAAACAATTAGTACTACTATTATATTTCGCGATTGCTTGAGATAAAAAAAACTAAATAAACTATAATATAATAGTATCGTGTTCGTAATACTTGTTATATGTGACCGTATAAATTGTACAATCACAAACGTTTCTTTTGACGAGAACCGTCAAAACTTTTTCGGATTGGGAACATATAACGAATAAACGAAGTTATTCAAAATACGCGGCGTGACGTGAATTATATTATTCGAATGAACAGTTTATTTTTTCGTAAATTATTGAAAATAGTACTCGTATTTGAATACGAACAAATATCCAAACAATTATTGTTCGACGCTGCGGGTCGCTATAGTAAAATAAAAATCATATAAATCACTGTTGCCCACTAGATCCGAACGTTTATTCATTTTTATTTTTTTATTTTTTTTTTTTTATTTATCAACACTTTTTCGGTTATTATTAGTTAAAACGGTCGACCGCGGTTGTCCGGTGCGGTGCGCACGTATTAAATTATGCGGATTATTCGCCGATTCTATACAATATTTTACATCATATTATTCGTATTTTTATATGCAAACAATATTCGTCGTATTCAATAATGTATATTGTAAAATCATAATACCTACTTTATCGTTTTATATAATATTTAATAGGTGGATATGCCCATTGTTTTAGTACATGTATAATATATATATATATATATATATATATATATATATATATATATATACAACTTTACGCACTTAAACTAAATAATTATACTTATGAATCGTATATATATATATATATATATACTGTAATATTTATTTTTTTAAATGGAAAGAAAAAAATATTATAGTAATATAAATATGAAGCAATAAGTGTCATAGTATACACTATATACACCGTCGTATCTATACCAAAAAAAAAAAATATATATATATATACTTATATATACATACAAATAAATATAAAACAAAAGATAAAATACTACAGAATATATATTTGATAAAAATATACTTCAAAAATTCAAATATCATTTAATTAGTAAAAATAAAATACGCCTTCTTACAATATACCTACGTATTCGTACGATAGTGTATGTGTCTATCTCTACACCTATAGGTAATATAGTTAATGTATTTTTTAACCGTATATAATATAAATTTATTATTATTATTATTATTAGTAGTAGTAGTAGTAGTATTGTTCGTTCTGCAGTGTCGACGTAATAATATTATAATCCATAAACACCTATGATACACGAGTATTCGTGATATTATATCACCTAAATAATAATTAATAACGCAAAACAAACGCAGTAAAATAACGGAAATAAACAACTCTGACCGTTCTCTATGCTTTTTAATACGCTCATCGGTTATAATTAAAACGTATATCAATATTACGAACCAAACCCGGGCTAATTGGCGTCGTTCAATGGATTTTTATGAAAAATGTTTCGAATAAAAGTCGTAGGTGTCCACGCGATAATCGACGAAATACCGAGTAAAATAGAAACGTTTTTGACCACCAGTTAGGGCGCGTGACATTCACTGCCGTACACCGTCGGAGTAGTGTCTGAGTTAAATATAAAATTCGGTTTTCGTTGGATCGTTGAGGTTAGCCGAAAAGCTGATGCCACAGACACAATGGCATGTATTACCGGTGATCACACGATATCGATTTCCGTGTGCGAAAGCACAACTTCCTCAACTTACTAAGTAGAGAATGCAATAATAATATCGTCATAGTTCGCGAGATAATAATATTATTTTTCATCTTCAGCTTTTATAGGCCATTGAGACCCATCACTGCATCTCAATACAGCCTACTCCGGTCCTCTCTATTATTGGCCCAGCTGTCTCTTACCTTTTGGTTTCCGGTTCAGGTTAGGTTAGGGGACAGACGTGTCCCCCGGCCAGCTCATTTTTCTTCCATCGAACTTCTGTATTATGTCTTCTTCTCCCTAAAGTCTTTTAATTTTATCGTTCGATTATATTTTGTGTTCGCCTGTTTGATCATTTTTCCCTAGGCCGAAATTATGCGTCGGAGAAATTGTCTTATCAAAACCTTCCGTACTCGCTGTTTTGATAATAATTCGAACCCGGAAGTCTCCAGCTTTAATCCGTAATCGTATTTCCTCGTGATAATTATAGCTAGCTATTTGAAACTTTCCGCATTTTGAAAGCAATAATTCGCGTTCAAACCGTCCGTTTCGGTCAAATTTATTAACTCTCGTATCTACCATATTATTTTTTAGTTTTTCCTTCATTTAACACTAGCCCCCGTCATCCCCAACGATTTGATTATCGGTTCTTTAATAGCGTTTTTTTTTTTTTAATGTCTCCTTCGTTCGGTCAGAGTAACATCAATACGTCATCACCATAGGATAGTGATGCGTGCGCTTTTCTATTGAACCTGACGCCGTCGCTTGAGAAATATTAATAATAAATCAAAAAAGGGTCAACGAAATCATCTACAAAAAAAAAAAACAAAAAAATATTAAAATCGAGTTAAACACAATATCTCATACTATAGTATGATATTGCCGTTTACTTGAAACGCTTCTCGGCAGGTATTTTTATACGGTGCATATTCGCAGTGGCGTTGTCCAGAGGATCGAGAGTTTTAGAATGTACTCCGTCCCCGTGTTCCGCGGCGGAATATTTTCCCGGCCGCGCCGCTGCCTGTCCGCGTTATCATATCTAATCAAAACGCGTAACGCGTTAATCGGTTATGAATTTTTAATATAATTACGATATACTCGACGACGTGTAATATGATCAAAGGCGGGGGTTTCGGGCCGGGAAATAATAATAATAATAATAATAATAATAATATAGTTATAATAACGGCGTGGTGATGAGATCACCGAGTCGATTATTGCCGCCGATACGGGTACAGGATAGCTCAAATCGAAAGCCCGAACGTTTTTCATTAAAAATCCATCGAAGGACGCCAATTGGCCCGGGTTTGGTTAGTAATATTAATATACGTTTTAATTATAACCGATGAGCGTGTTAAAAATCATAGAGAAAGATCAGAGTTGTTTATTTCCGTTATTTTACTGCGTTTGTTTTGCGTTATTGTTAACTATTATTTAGGCGATATAATATCACGAATACCCGTGTATCACAGGTGTTTATGGATTATAAATATTATTACGCCGACACTGCAGTACGGACAATACTAATAATAATAATAATAATAATATTAATAAATTCGTATTATATACGGTTAAAAAGTACATAAAACTATATTACCTATATAGGCGTAGAGATCGATATTACGCTATCGTACCAATATCGGTTTCGTGTGTGAACACCAGCCCGTCATATCCCACACGGCGCGCGTAATCGAGATCGGCCCTGCGATGTGTCGTCCGGCTAATATAATATTATATAATACGTAATAATATATTAGCGGTGTAAATCTCTGTTATTAATATTATTATTATTACGTGTGGGTAGACGACGCGCGTGTGTCGCGGACCCCGAAATACTGTTCAAATCGAGGTAAGTACAGACAGGTGTGTGTGGGGGGGGAGGGGAGAAAAAAAATAATAAGATAAAAAAAAAAGAAAAAAAAAATACCGAATATCAGATAAAGTGAGAAAAAATTAATTAATAACGAAATATTAGAAACCGGCAGGCGAGGCGTGTAAAAGAGTACAATTAAAAAAAAAAAAAAAAAAAAAAATATTATATTGGAAGGCCGTAATTATATAATATAATTATAACAACCCGGTCGACATATCGGCGTGATTATCACGATAACCATTCTACAATTTTTTTTATTAACATGATAAAAAAAAAAAATTACTTTTAAAATTCGAAAAGATTGTCTGGGAAACGGATATCAAAATAATCGCTTTGCGAAAGCACAGTAAAACTTGTCATTATTATATTTGATAAATACATTTTTTTTCTTTTTTTTTTTTTTAATTCTATTAGAATCCGAGTACTATTGAGTATATGAAAACACATTTTTTCTTATATTGTCCGTTAGATAGACAGACACGTCATATGTTACCACGACGTCTTCTTGACAGAGTTTTTCTTTCGGCTTATTCTATTGCCCATATTGAATTTTTTATTCGTTACAGGGGCGTGCTTGTGTACGGATTGACTTTCACGAAATGTACGGGAGTAGTGTCATCGGGGGCTCTAGGATTCAGGGGTGCCAGATAATATAGGTATAACATTTTATCCATAAAGAATTGAAATATTTAACGTATACGGGTATATTGGGGACCTATGCCTCTAAATTTAGATTTTTTTTTTTTTTTAAAGTTATATTTTGTTTATCGATGAATTTTTTTGATTTGTTTATGAGTCTGTAATATTTTTAGGATTTTGGGTACCCCGTGGAATTTGGAAAATCCGGTATCAAGCATATTCCACACCGGCGTCACGGCGGCGATAACACCGTAATTTCTTTTCGGAAACGGGTCATCGAAAACGCCAACCGAAATTGCCGTTTATCTCTGGTGGCAAATCGCGAATCGACTCAATTTTGCTCTCACTCTCTTCTCTTTTTTCCTCCATAGTACCCGATCCTGGACGACTAGGCCACCGGGACACCGGGAAGTCTCCGGTACGCCGTGATATAAACTAGTTGGGCACATGCGAAGTCTGTTCAAAAAGTTCCCGAACTATAATTAATCTAAAAATAGAAAATGTATAATATCGTAAATGTTATTAGATTAAAATAAAATAGAGATAAGCAGCTTTTATCTTTTCAATTAAATCTCAAATATTTATTGCTATCTTAACCATTAACTGTGCGCGTTCAAAGTACACGAGTCGTGTGTATTGTGCGATTTTTAAGATGAATAATATTCACGAACAACGTATTAATATTAAATTTTGTGTTAAACTTTGTAAATCCATTACTGAGACTCATAAAATGTTGCGAAATGCTTATGGTGAGCAGTGTTTAGGACGTACTCAGTGTTACGAATGGTTTAAACGTTTTAAAAAAGGCCGGTAATCAGTTGATGACGACCCACGTTCAGGACGTCCGTCGACATCGAAAGACGATTCTAATGTGACAAAAGTCAATGAAATTGTGCGGTCTAATAGACGTTTAACTGTTCGAGAAATCGCGGAAGATATCGGTTGGTTCATGTCATGAAATCCTGGTAGAAAACTTGGAATGCACCGCGTTGCAGCAAAATTTGTCCCTCGGTTGAAGTCGCAAGTCTCATGGTTTCTCCATCACGATAAATGCTCCGGCACACGCTTCCTTGTTAATTCGAGATTTTTGCGTGAAATATCACATGACCGTGCTTCCTCATCCACCATATTCTCCCGACTTGGCACCAGCAGACTTTTTTTTTATTTCCAAAACTAAAATCTCCGTTAAAAGTACAAAGACTTTCTACGATAGACGAAATAAAAGAAAATTCGCTAACGGAGCTACGAGCAATTCCAGAAACTGCTTTCCAGGATTGCTTTCAACAACGGAAACATCGTTGGCAAAAGTGTATAAACCAAGAAGGAGAATACTTCGAGGGTGATAAGTCTCAATAGCTTGTAGGTAGGCACTATAAATAAAAAATTGAAAAATTCGGGAACTTTTTGAACAGACCTCGTATATATATATATATATATGTGTAAAAACACAAATAGTTTTGTGTGTTGCGGTACAGAGGCGGTGGCGGCGAGTCGGTCGCGACGATTCGGAGGCGACTTGGTTATGAATCGCGTCAGTAATACGTCCATTTATGTTGAAGGGAAACGTACAACATGTCTAATAACGAGATGCCGTACGTTTTGAATTATGATAACGGTTTTTTTTTTTTTTTTTTTTTTTTTTTTTTTTTTTTTTTTTTTTAGTAGCTCGAAGAAAAATCGGATGAAAATTAACTATTATATTTCGCTATAGCCTAACAAACTGGGTCGATTATTAGATATTTATATTGCGTGTATGAACTATTCGCTGGATATTTTCCGGATGGATTTAATAAAAAGTTCATCGCCTTGTGGAGAGAACACTAATGCTGACATTTTTACGCAGGCTACAATCATCCGCGTAATCAGGGCCGGATTTTCACGTGTGGAGGCCTCTAAACAATTTTAAAAAAGAGGTTAAATCATTTTTTTTTCTTTCGCCTGTTTCAATAATTTATTGCGAGAAAAATAGAAATAAAATGAAATACAAGAAATAAACCGAATTGAGATATGACGTTAACGAATGGAACCCTCCGAGCTTTTCTCGACGAAAATAACAGAAATAGTATCGAAAAGAAATCCCAATAATACTTAAAACAAAAATAATGCTTAAAGAAAAACCTTTAAAATAAAAATATTATGAAGCGAATTTCATAC
Source organism: Tuberolachnus salignus (assembly GCA_956483605.1). NCBI lineage: Eukaryota > Metazoa > Arthropoda > Insecta > Hemiptera > Aphididae > Tuberolachnus > Tuberolachnus salignus. The sequence goes on along the minus strand of OY101435.1, from coordinate 34,246,200 downwards.
TAATATAATAATTAGGCTTACGATGTTTATGATTGCTTAAAATTCCTTCAAAATTCATGAAAATATGCTCAATAGTTATCAAAATATGCCATTAAAAAAATTCTAATATGACATCTAAAAATGTCATTATTAATAAAAAAAAATATACTCTATATACAACAATGTTGCTATTTTTTTATATATATTTTTTTGCGTCAGAAATAAATATTTGTGCTGTTGCTTTATCTTGAGTATCCTTGCGTTGTATCGCCCTTAAATGTTTTTCACTTGCAATATGTTGTTGTAAAGTACATTGTTTTTCAGATACAATTTTTACTCCACATACTTTACACGATAGCACTAAATCATCAATTGAAAATACATCCTCACCGAACTCTAAAACAAATTTACGTAGTCGAACGGCATCGGAACTTTGGGCATTTTTAGCGAGAATAAAACACGTTTTCAAAACTAAAATACAACACACTGCAGTCTTCCCGTGGCACGCCATACATACACTAACTAAAGATTTAATAGTCACTATGTCCGACCGACATCATCACTCAATCACGTATATCTGTCGTAAAAACGATTAATAAACATACAAGTACGTACGAAATAAGATTATTATATTTGAAATGTACAATGGTTACCTAAGGGTTTATATAATATATAAATACCAGTTTACTATTACCAGTATATTTATTGATTGTTGACAGTTTTATAGTCGTGCGTTAAAATTTTTTTCGTAAAATCGAGAAAATAATCGTATTTTTAAATTAACTTTAGACGGCTGTATCGTAGGGAAAACATTGTGTCGGTCTAATTTGCTCGAAAAACAACATAAGACTAGATGAATTTGTTTTTTCTAAATATATGTTTCCGTTTAAAAAAAAAAAAAAAAAAAAAATCTAAATAGTATTGTGCATACGAAAACCGAAAAGGTTAAAAATTTGACATTTATCCTTAAATATGTATTTATGTACGCCCTTAAATCAAAAAAAAATCTCTAAATATGCCAAATACAACATAATGCATGCGATTCTATGTTATACGAAACGGATTTATAACACTCGGTCTGCTAAACGTGCACGACTAAAAGAAAAATACAATATGAACAAAGTCATAAACGAACGTCCACCGAACATTGATAATAATCGATCGAGTAGCTGGTGTTGTTAATGCGGCGGTCTAGGCCAAATGAACCTTTTCGTATATTTTTTTTTCTCCAATAATTGCGTCGCATATTATTCGGCATCGTCAGAAAATACTATTGTGGGGTTGCGGTCTCTCACTCTCTCTCTCTCTCTCTCTCTCTATCCGTAGGGCCTCGGTCGCCCTGTCGTTTGAACCGTTTAAAACCGTTTTTTTTTTTTTTTTTTTTGTTGTATTTTGTTTATTGCGGACCGATGGTAACCGGACAATTGGATTGTCGGGCCCGCGATTGGGGATGCCTATAGAGTAAAACGATCGGAAATCGTGATGTTCGTGCCCGTTGTGAATACGTCGGTTGTACGCCGGGCGCGCGGGTGCTGCCCGTGTTTGTGCGGCGGTTACACGATATAATTTTTTATTATATATTCAGGCGGCGCGTCTCGTTTGGCGGCGGCGGCGGCGCGCCGGGGCGTGGACGCCGTTATGTTTGCGCGTAAACACACGTGCACCGTAATAACATAACGACATTATAATGATAATGTCGTTATCGGTCACACGGGTTTTTTTTTTTTTTTTTTTTTAGTCGTGTGAGACAAGCCGCCGACCACCGGGAAACATACGAGAGGGGGGTGGTGGTGGTGTCGATAGGGGGTGGGAGCAGGAGGGAAATAATAAACACGGCGGTTCACACGCGTCGCGGCCGCACGAGCGATTCAAAGATGCCTTAAAAAAATACGTAAAAAAAAAAAAAAAAAAAAAAAGGTACGTTCTAATTGGAACGGGGGCGCGGCGAGAAAGTCTCGCCTCTCCCTACCCCCCCTCACGCCCGCGGATTCCGCGGACGAACGCCCGGACAACACGGAAAACGGGAGAAAGACAACGACCCGGAGACCGATCTCCTCGTATCCGAGATGTCGATATTTTTTTTGAGATTTCCATTTTTTGTTGTTTTTTTTTTTTCGACTCTTATCGTTTAGAAATATATATTAGTTCAAATAAATAGATTATTATTTTTTTTTTTTTTTTAAAAACGGTTTTTACCGACAAACATAATTGTCTTTTTAGTAATTGCCTAGATACGAATATACATGTACAAAAATTAAATTTTACCGATAGACGTGAACAACGGTTTTTTTTTTTCGTTTCAAACGACAAACGAATTGGATATTGACTTTTAAGTTTCATATCAGATCTATGAAAAATTCAAAACTCAACGTCTCATACAGACTTTACGCCGAAAGCAAATCTGTATTCAGAATTCTTAACGTTTCACACTATATCTATCGGACACGAGGGGTTTGGTGTGGGTCGAAAAAATCACGTAAAATGACCCGAAACCCAGACAAATAGTGCAAAAGTCTTGCGGATGACGGATTTCAATTTCGAGAAAAAAAGACTTGCTTTTGTATTCTTATTTTTAGATATTCGAAAAAATTGGTACACAAATAATGGAAATTTACGTTGTTTTTTTTGTTTTCGAACTAAGTTTTACCAATCGATATATTAACAATCGAGTTGAATATATCGACACCTAGACGATTAGAATGCAAAGCAAAATCCGTGAATTCAATATTCAAATTTGTCCGGTTTATCGGTGCGAAACGTCATACCCGTCCGGGAAAATGGCGGCCGTGCCCGTTGTCGGGCGATCGGGCAGTAGATCGGTGGAAAATTCGTATCGTGTCTTTTTAAAAAGGTACACGAAAATCGAAAAAAAAAAAATCGCTTCGACCGCCTTAGACAAATATACCGCAAATAGCGGTTTTTAAATATTCTTGTCGTCGTCGGTGTTCATAAATGTCGTGCCATCGCGCTTGACAAACGTTCCATTACCGTCAGAAACTCTAACTGGACCCCCAAGGAAATCAACAGTATTATTTATAATTCAAATTGGCCGTGATGTCGATAATATTTTTATATTTTATTTTTTTTCTCGAGCTAGGACCGACAGCAGTTTGTTTGAAGTTTGGTCTTAGGGATTACGATTTACGAATACTGACAGCCACATACGAACGACATTGTCGATATTGTATAATGATGTTGGTTTTTTTTTTCAAAATTATAATACATTTGTCCGGTGATAATAAAATAATTTCGCGATTACAATAGCGGACGGGCGTTGCGGAATACCAGCGAAACAGACCGACTGCGTTTCGCGCCGGTGCCGGTACGCGTCCGGTAACGTCGTCCCCGCGGGTCTACCGAACGTATCGAAACGACGGCGACGGCGTCCCGGCGACGATAAAGAGGCCGACCGACCGTCTCGGAAATTCAACGCAAACGCGTTTACTTTCGGTCGTAAATTTACCGACGGACCGCGCATTTCTGTCTCCCATTCACCCCGCGGGATATATATTTGTATTTGTATTATATATATATTTTTTTTTTTTTTTTTATCCCGCACGCTTGGAGGACTCGAACGCCGCGTGGTATCTGCGGTATACGTATTATCATTATTATTATACGCGACGGGCTCAACGGCATATAGAAATTCCGAACCGTTCTTGTCGGCCAAAGACACACCGGCACCCGAGAGGTATATTATACGGACACCTACGACAATAATAATAATAATAATATATTATTGTCGGTACGGAGTTTTACGATCGGCCAAAGGTATAAAGGCCGCGGGGAAAAAAGTCTTTTTTTATTATTATTATTATTATTTTCCTCACCGGAATCTATAGAAATCGTCCCTAAACGTGCGCAGGCACAATAATAATAATAATAATAATAATAATAATATAGTCCCGGGCAGTCGTGCCCCCGAACAAAAAAATAATACCTAACGTTTCAATGGTGTACAAGGTGACAATATTTTATATACTCGGGCCTCGCATACCTTACGTTTTATCCCGTCACACATACACACAAAAGAACAAAATCAATCCTATATATTATTATTATTTAAATTGTATATGTCGCATCCACGTAGTGAAATCGTTTGTTTCCCGAAAAGTTATCCAAAGTCCACCCTGAAAATGGAAACCGTTTGGTTTTTTTATTTGTCTTTCAATTCAGTGAAATAGTTAGAAATGTCACGAAGCGCAAATATATTCTAAAATCCGATTTTACTTGGCGAAACGAATACATTTAATACATATAATAAATAATATTTATCGACGGATACACGGCGCCCATAATGCGTAACCTCGTTTATACTAGTCGTAGTTGAAAATATCATATTGACGTAAAATACAACGGAATTCCGAATTCTTAGATCGAAGTATAATAATAATATATACCGACAATATTGTGATTGTTATAAAAAAAAAAAATTAAAAAAAAATACCGAACGCCGTATTTTTGGTAAATATTTAATTTTCACTTAAAAATACATACAATATGAAAAACTTGCATAAAATAATAACAAAAAAAACTATCGGCTCTCTGTAGGCTGTACTCGAATGCGATAGAACGCAGTTTGCGATAATGAATACGAACAAATGTTTCGGCGAGTATAATCGGCGCCGGATTTATGGACGGGATGCTTTGATATTTGTCTACACGAATTAGGGTATACGCGATTTTTTTTTTTTTTTTTTTTTAACGCGATTATGTAACCTAACTAAAATTCGATGCCTATATAACAATTAAATGGAGGGGGGGGGAAAAACAATACGATCGGAAAAACGCGCGAATTGCGCGCTGTAATGGTGTTATCAAATATCTCGTTGTGACCAATGTTACAAACGTACGTTTTGGCGATTCAGACTAAATAAAAAAAAAAACTGTTGGCTTTTGTTTTTACGCGTAATAATTCCCCGGGTAGAAAACCGGATAATTGATGTCGCGAAAAGCCGTTGAAAAATAACCGTTCGGCCCGGTAGTTTCTCGCGCACGGACAATACTTGTCCCGCTCTACCGGGTTTATTTTTTTTTTACGGACGAAGAATATACACAGAGGTTACGTGTATAATAATAGTATTATATAATGCGAATAAAAAGGGCACACCGGCGGCGCGTTCATTGATGACGACTGCGGGCCGACGGCGGTCCTTTCTTCTAGGACGCGCAACGACAATGGCCGCCGGGGCCGCCGTACGTTTTCGCCGTATACACGGCGTCGAGCGGTCGAAAACCGCGCGCGCGCGCGCCGGGGTTTTTCATTCATTTCTGTCACGAATAACGCGACGGCCAGGAGTCAGGTGCACGGTTGTTATTGTTGTTATTGTTATAAACGTTATTGAGTGTCGTCCGCGGCGGTGCGTGCGTGTGCGTGTGTGGATCTCCTGGCGGCGTGACCTCGCGCGGGCCCGTTTTATTTTTATTTTTTTTTTTTTGTCTCGGTCTTTCCCGCACAGCGGGCCGGACAACAAAAGACCGAAAACTGCACGGGACCCGCCGCCGCCGCCGCCGCCGCCGCCGCCGCCGCCGCCGCCGTCGTAATTTACTTCCACGCGTGTCCGCTCTATTACCTACCCCGCCCTGCCGCCCTGGCCGCCCGGACAGCGGTCGTCCGAGAAAATTAAATCTTCAATTTTCACAATGCCGCGGCGACGAGCCGGTCCCCGCGCGAAACGAGCACCCCGTACCTTATTATCGTATGAAATATAGAGGCGATTTTTATTATGTTCGTACAATACGATATTATATAAACGATATTATATCCGTCGGACGGGCACCCGGGACGCACGACCGACAATCGCTCTCGGCCGGCACCTATTTATCTTTTGCCCGAAACGCCCGTAAACGCGTTACACGTTTTACACGGTTCGCGGTACCCAGGCGGCCGCGACGTATAAAACGTCGGTTTTGTATACGAGGCGCGTACGATAAATACCCCGCGACTGCAATTGTTAAAACGGCCGAACTTTTAACGTTGTCGGCTATACCGGAATGTACTGCAGACAATCGCCATTATTTCAGTATACGATAAAAGAAAATAAAAAAAAAAACGCGAATCAGTTGACCGATTGCACAGCGCGCGTCCATAACCCGGCCGGGTATTTGTATACAATTTCACGATAGATTTTCATTCGAAATCGATACAAATCCTACGGAAACTTTTGATCAAATTACCTTTTGGAGTTGTTTTACTAAACCGTTTTATAAAGTCAATAGATATCAAAAACAAATGATACAATTATTTTTTTTTGAGAAACATAACTAGAAATTACCACCGATTAACTGTCAGAGAAGTAACTAAGCATGTTGGCATATCAAATTGGTAATTGTCATTCGACTTTATCTCATGGAATTGGGTGTGAAAAAAGTGTCAGCAAAACTAGTGCCTAATTTTTTAACCAAAGAACAAATGGAACATCGCATTTAAATGCGTTTGGAACTAAGAAATCGGGTTTCTAATGGCCCAAGATATGTAAAATCAATTATTACGGGTGATAAAACATGGTATATGGATATTAATCCGTTGAACCCGAAACCAATGTTCAATCATCGCAATGGAAAACCGCAAATTCACCTCGTCAAAATAATGTCACCAGGTCCAGTAAAACATCAAAGCAATGCTCATTGTTCTTTTGGTTTAGTCCGTTATGAGTTTGTACTTACAGGTCAAGCAGTTAATCAAGTACTGGAAAGATTAAGACAGAAAGTACGCCGTAAAATGCCAGAAGCGTGGAAATCAATATCTTGGTTTTTGCACCATGCGCATTCAGCATTTACCATACATGAATTTTTGGCATCCATCACTATATCAGAGGTATCACACTCACCATATTCACCTGACTTAGCTCCCTGTGATTTCTCTTTTGTTTCTGAGACTAAAAACTACCCTAAAATCTGGAGATTCAAAGACGTCAACGCAACGATTCATAACACGGCTAAAGGCTACCTTGGAGGAAATTCAAAGTTATTTTCAAAAGTGCCAAGCATTGTATAGAACAGCTAAATGACACTATTTTGTAGGTGATCCAATTTAACAGTTTGTAAGTATGAAATAAAATCATTAAGATGATTTTGTCTGGATATTTGTTGAACACACTTTGTATTTAAATGTTCGTACGCGTTTTTTTGCCGCCCTACAGTCCATGGCACAATATCCAACAACAATAGGGGAAAAATAGCGTATAGGTACTTTTTGCTGAAATTGACTGGATATAACAAAAACAAATTCAGAAAAATCAGCTTTTTTATCAATGATAAACGGCTCAGTATCGATCCGAACGTTTCGGCGCCACAACGAGTAGCGTAGCTAGTGGTTTTCAAATTCTACCCCTCCAAAGAATTAATAATAGAACACTTTAATATACTTTGATATGAAAAACCATTTTTTCGTTATTTCTGGTGACCTCGCATACGATCTTTCGCGACCCCCAAGATGAAATCCACTGACTCTAGAGCTGATAATGATTGTACGTTTGTTTTATTTGAACTTGTTTCAGATCAAAATATAGAAAGTTAAAAAAAAAAAAGCAAGTTCTTCCTATATAAAATTGTAAAACGTTTACTTGTGTTCTGGACCAATTGTCATGATATCGCTCTTTTGCCAATCAAAGCCCGATATAGTAGAATCTGAGTGTATTTTTTTTCCTCCCGTCTGCGGAAACCTTTATTGCCGGACACCCTGCTCCGATCTTCAAATGTAGAGTCTTTTCTGTAAACATTTTGGATATTGTTGGTGCAATAGAGAGGTTATTCGTTGTTGTTTACTTAATAATCGGGAAAACTCGGGGAGGAACGTAGGAAAACCGGAAAAATGTACGGCAATTACTATTTTTGATTTTATTCTTTTTATTGTAACTCGGTTAATAACAATCGTAAGTACCTGTATTGTTCACAGAATATTAATATTAGGTCTTTTTAGATGCGGACAAATTTTCGAAACATAATGGCCAATTTTGAACTATTTATAGGCGTCTAAAAATCTTTTTCCGAATTATTTTAACAAAAATGTTTTGACCGACCAGAAACGGACGAAAGTTTGATACGAGGTTCATCGTAAATTGTATATTTAATGGCGAATAAACGAAATTCGAGGGCAATTGTATTTTATAAACGCAAAGTGTAAATTTCGATGAAAATCTTAAAAATTAAGGCATTTCCGAACACATTTATCTCTCTGAATTTCGCTCAAAACCGTTTTACGTTACGTACAACAGATATAAATAAAATTATTTCCTCTCTAAATCCCACCTATAAACGAATCCAATTTTTTAGAAACTAACTAGTTTTTTTTTTAAATTTTACGAAAAATCTATTAGAGACGTTTATTTAATAAATATATAGCACTACACTAATAGTTCTTTACATATTATGCGTAATATTAGTATTAAAGAGACTATGTGCAACAAATCAAAAATCATCTCGGATTCATAAAACTTCAACGCCATCGGGCGCACTGGAAGGGGTTGAAATTATCATACTCGAAATTTATCATAATTATTTTCTTAATGCACAGAACAAAATGTTATATACTCGTTATCGAATTGTCTTATTAAAAAAATAAAGACCGCCCTATTCTTGTATATAAAATCGTTCGCTATAATATGCATTGTACAAGAGATTGTCAAATACACAAATATATATATATATATATATATATAGGTTTTTTATTTCTCCATATACTCGTTATATAACGAGAAAACATTTCGGATAATTGAAAAAGAAAACTTTCGACTGTACAGATTTACGATAAGAATAAGTAATATAATAACACAGTTGTGAGATCTAAATACAATATACGTATAATAATAACGTTATCGAAAACTACCATCGTTTAATATAAAGACGCGTCGTGTTTTACCATCCGACGTCGTTCCATTCCATCGGTTTTATCCGCGTGAGTGTGGTGTGTCAGTGTATACTACAAAAGTCCATTAATGGGAAAAAAATAAAAAAATTTAAAAAAAATCGACAACATTTATTATTATATTCTTTTAAATTACAAAACGGTTCGTGATCCGGATGGCATTGCTTTAAAAACGAAAGTTGCACCGTATCCTATATATATATATATATATATATATATATATATATATATATATTGGTAACGATTCTCGAACAAAATAGTGTTTTTACAGAAATAAACAAACGCACGTACTGTTGTTGTACGCAATCCTATTATATTGTATACGATTATTTTTCTAATAATTCGATAGACGGGGAATTTTTTAACGTTACGTAAGTAAAAAGGTATTATATATTGCATTTCGTGTCCGTAACAAACAAACAATAAACTTATCTTTATATTTAAGTAATTTTATCGTCGGCCGACGTAATTTATATTACAGTCATGTGTATAGTACCGACATAATACGCAGTGTAGAAAGTCGAAAACTCTACGTAGAAAAATAAAAGGATTTTACCAAGGCCCTATTTTCGTGTGCAATACGTAATCCAACGCGTGTAACCCGAAGTTATACAGTGTGCGACGACTATAAAATATTGACTTATAGCAATTGTTCCAGCGCTCGAAATTAAAAAAATAAAAAATAATAATCGTTATACTTCTAATATAACAGTACGATATACTGTAAACCCCATACGCTCCGTACGATATTGACAATTTTTATCTGTTGTATGTTATCCGTACTTAATGGATTAATTCGGTTTAAGAATAGTCTGTTGGTAACAAAGCGAGGGAGTACATACAATTAAAGGGTCGGCGGCGGTGAGGGGGCTGGGGTAGAAGCCTTGCGGATCTTCTTGCCTAGAAAAATGTAAAAAGCGTTAAATAAATACAAATATATTTCATCTCCATTTTTTTATTTTTTTTATAAATGTTGTGAAATACCTTCTCATTTTTAATGTTAATATTTTTTTTTAATATCCAAACTGTATAGGTATATTTGTATGTTATAGTGAAAAGGCGAAAATAAAAATAAGATACATATATTTACTCGTTTTTTTTTTTTTTTTATAAGAACAATTAAATGTTCGTGTCGCGGATTTCTTAAAATGTAATCCGGCTACCCCGTTTTATCCTACGCGAGTATAAGGAAATAAATCATTAATTCAGTTGAAAATAATCTTTAAAAACCGGACATTTTCACTGGATTTTCACTTTCTAGACGTGGTTTTATTTAAAAAAATATTCTGACGTTTTAATCAGATATAGTTTTTATTTGGTTTTATGTTGATAAAAATGCTCGAAAATTTGACACATGATGAACCCATCGTAAGTTGCTTTTATAAAAATATAAAAACATCGAAAATCGGTTAGTCCCACTAGTTACTCCTGCTAGTCCGTGGCTACCTTTACCCAGTGGTGCCACGACTGGGATTTTTCTGGGACAATTCGGTGGTTACTGTCGTGCCGGGCATGATTTGAAAACAATTGTACTGTCCAACGGATAAAAATTGCTCGTGTATACATATTGGTGATGTAGAAAATCCGGATTTTTATATTCCGAAATATGAAATTCGACATTTATCGTAAAACCGGATTTTGGATTTGAAAATCCGAATTATTATCTGAATCCAAATTTTTGTTTTTAAAATTGTGATTTTATATTATTTTAAATAATATCTCGTGAAACTATTGTTATTATTATTATCTAATTGTTAATAGCATTAAATGTGTAAAACTTAATTTAAAAAACAAGTACAAAAAAAAAAAAAAAAAAAAAAACGTACATATTGCACTCTAATTTGTATAAATATATCACTAGCTGACCTTGCGAACGAATGGTTTACTCAAAAAAAATACAAAATGTTCGGATTTTCGTCACATCAACTAATGTATATATCTGAAACTTTGGTCAAGAAAAGCCAAAGTCATTTTTTTGGGCGGAAATGTGATATAATGGCTTTATACACATGGAACGTGATGGTTATTATTTTTATTTTTGTACTAGTGGGACAACGTGTCTCGATCGATAAAATTACGAGAAACAGACGGACCGGTGTCGGAAAGAAAAAATATTAATTGCCGATTCAAAAGACACCAATCCGACAAGAAAAAAAAAAAAAAACAAAGTCTCTAAAACAAAATTGGAATGTTCCAAATCGCCTTTGGCCCGAGTAATTATTTATTATATTCGCTGTTTTGTCCCGCGATGTGTTCTGTCGAACAATTGCACGGTAATTTTTATTGTAAGGCGACGGCGGCGGCGGTGATGCTGCCGTAATATATTGTTATTCATTTTTTTTTTTTTTTTTTTTTATGACGAAGTGTACATTAAACCGTAACAAATAAGGAAAATATACCCACGGGAACGTGCATTAAAACAGCGAGGGCGCGAGTAATTATTCACGCGCGCATTCCTCGATGCGATACCCATAATACGTTTATTTATATATTTTTTATATATATATATATAGGCACCTTGTACGATAAATTTACGGTTAGGTTTATCCTTGAAAGCGTACGTGCATTTATAGGCAAGTTTTTTATTTTATTGCGTCCCGCGAATTAATTATACATAATTTTCAATATTGGCTACGTATCGGTTGTTGCGGCCGGCGGACTCCTACGGCGGCCCGGCCGCGCGGTTGGCCCGACGACTTGCGCCGCCGGTCAGCGTGTCGCCCGGCCTACGGTGCGACGACGGAAGGGTACGATAAAATATAATATTATCGTTGGCATAGCGAAAATACACGACTACGATTTCAATATACCGGATAAGAACGGATAATATATTACAAGACGGGCGCAGTGGCGGATTGAGCCAAACGATATTGGGAGTGCAGACGTAATTTAATCCGGCCACCCGCCTACATTTAAAACGCCGCCACCGTTATGGTTAGAAAAAAAAAAAAAACACCAAACATAAATCGAGACATTAAACGCATAATAATAATACAATATTAATAAGTATGCGTTTCGCAATACAATACACATGGGCGTGTCTACGGGGCAGGCAGGGTGGGCAGCTGCCTGTTCCGTCACGGTATTTTTTATACAAAAATATCGAACAATTATCGTTTATCAACAAATGGTTATTAATATTAAATTGAAACGACGGTCTCAGTTGACGATTACAAAATTTCGTGTACCGCGGTTTCGCCTGATACCATAACCGTGGTTCAAGACCGTAGTCAATGAATTAGGCATCTGCGAATTACAATCGTTCATCATAATATTTCCCTTCGGTTTTCTGCGTTTATCGCCTATCGGTTATCAGTCAAAGAAGAAGAAGACGAAAATCTCGGTGGTTTTTTTTTTCATATTTTCGGTAGAATGATAAACAACATTGAAGGTGGATTTAAGCACAAGACTGATAACGATGATGTTATACATTTTTCCAAGATATTTGGACTGAAAATGATAAATGGGAAAGAGGCTGAGATTCGTTTAATTAGAGCAAATTATTCAATTAGTAAAGAAAAAATTGAGCACACGCGAAGATTGGATAAAGTAAATCTGCAAGGGATACCGTATTTAAAAATATATTTAAAATTTTAAACGAATTTGTTACTATACCAGTTACGAATTGTTCATGTAAAAGAACTTTTTCGAATATTAGTTTCATAAAAACAAAACTTAGAAGCCTAATGCAGCGAGACCATTTAGAAACGTTGTTAGCAATAAGTATTGAACAGGAATCTGCACAAAACATTAAAAAAATTGATAATGTAATTGAAACTATTAAAATAGGCGTAGATAGACGTATAGAGTTATAAAAATAACTTTTTAATGACTTGATTTTATTACTTGTTACTCTTACACTTATAAATTATTTCATTTTTATAATTTAAATCAGTTTTTATTAATAATAATCGCTATCGAATAACGACTTATTACAAATGTACAAGATAATACGACCGTGCGCATCACCGGCGCTATGCATTTTCCTGCGAGGGCGGGGAGGAGTGTAACAAACAGTTGCCTACTGATTGTTATTCGAAAAAATACCCACTACGTTTTTTTCATAATATGTTTCCTAGGCATTTGCGTGTTTGTTCTTGTTCTAATGCGTGAAAAAGAGATAATATTTCCTGCAATTAATAAACGCAATGTACAATTTATGAAGCTGATGAATTGTTTGTCTAATAAACTAGGTTTAATGAGTATAATAAACATTTGAAAAATAAAAATGTATATACCTAAGTAATTTTTTTTTTTTTTTTTGTCGTGGCAATGGCACGGAAGCAGCCGAAAATGAATTATCGGGCGCCCCGAAGTGCTTGACCGGTACTTTTTTTTTTTACCGGCACTTTGATGTATTTCGCGAATTCGTTTATAATAATCATTGTCGAAAACGCAATTGCACGATAGACGCTGTAACATTATTCAATTTTCTCTTTCCGTCGTTCATTGTTAAATTATTATTAAATGTATTCAATTATCGGTTCGAATAAACGGAACGGAATTGAAAATAACATAATTGATAAACGATTTAATAACGAATGAACATCACGATAACATAACTGCACGGGTAAGTGACATTGGTAATTTGACGACGAAAACGACAAAAAAATGGCGTAATTATCGGATGGTGAGGGGTGCATGAAAGGATTTTCGCTACAAACTTATTCGGGGAGAGGCAAGGTTAGGTTACCGGCAAAGTTACCATATCGCTGTACTCCCCCAACAATACGAACCTTTGAATTTTCCGACATAAAGTAAGAAATGCAATACGTTTAACATAATATCATTGATCAACTGCAATATTTATCATCACTTTTTTTTTTGCCCTAGGATATTTGATTATTGCATAAATGTTTGAATTTATTTCGCGTTTCTCCTGTTGTATAAAGCCCCCTCCCCCCATGCACGGTCAGTTTTGAATGACGATCAACGTGATTGACATACATGACTGACCGTGTTTGTGTATGACTGGTAATGACTCACAATCAAATTTTGTGACTGACGAAATTCAAAAATGTTTGAATTTTTATCATCAGTCAAAATGGGTGACATTCATGATTGACCATGTATGTTTACAATTTGTCAGTCAATCAAGTCGTATTGTGTGGATGAGTTGTTTCGTTATGTCTTTTGTAAGTTGTCATATCTTCGTCAAAAAATGATGAACAAGTAAAATAATGAAGAATTGTTGCGCGATTTTATACATTTATACCGTAGTTTACCTGCTACGTGGAAAATAAATAATTGATCCAACTGCTAACATAAATAAAACTAAAAAAAAATATAAAAAAATTAACACATTGAGATCGAATCGCCGTCGTGAATTAAAGAACGTTTCAGCTATTGAAAATGTTTCTATAATCAGAAGGAGAAGATAGTCGCAGTTCGTCTAGAATATTATGGATGGAAAATGTGTTCCTTTTTTTAAACCATTCTTTCGTACGGAATCTTTTTTTTTTCCCCTTTGTTTTTTTCTTATCAAACGCAAGGTAAATAAGCAATACCAATAATAGCTTCTTTATTCATTTAAATGCAAAGTTTAATATTAAATATTTTTTTTACAATAAGTATTGAATAAAAACTACTACACTCTCAACAGTAATAATTGTGTTGTCTAAATTCGGGTGCCCCGAAACGCTTGGCCAGTACTCTTTTTACCGGCACGTTGATATATTTCGCGTATTATTTTATAATAATAATTGTCGAAAACGCAATTGCACGATAGACGCTGTAACATTATTCAATTTTCTTTTTCCGTCGTTCATTGTTAAATTATTATTAAATGTATTCAATTATCGGTTCGAATAAACGGAACGGAATTTAAAATAATACAATTGATAAACAATTTAATAACGAATAAACATCACGATAACATAACTGCACGGGTATGTGACATTGGTAATTCGACAATGAAATCGACTAAAAGTGGCGTAATTGTCGTGGGGGGGGCGGGACAGAAAAGGATTTTTGCTGCAAATTTATTCGGGGAGAGGCAAAGTTACCATTTCGCTGTCCTCTCCCTGATATACCAACAATACGAACCTTTGGATTTGTTGACGTAAAGAAAGAAATGCAATACGTTTAACATAATATCATTGATCAACTACAATAATATAATCACATTTCTTTTTGCCCTATGATATTTGATTATTGCATAAATGTTTGAATTTATTTCGCGTTTCTCCTGTTGTATAATACGTGGACGTTATCAACGTTTTCGCATTATCAACAAATCGTAGATAATAAAGTCACGGGTCCGGGCACGTAGCTTAAATGCGGCCCCCTTACGGTATTACTAAAATACCCAAAACTCGAGTAATCGAGTCAAAGTAAAAAAAATTAAACCATTCAAATGGATTATCGGGTGCCCCGAACCGCTTGGCCAGTACTTTTTTTACCGGCACGTTGATATATTTCGCGTTTTCTTTTATAATAATCATTGTCGAAAACACAATTGCACGATAGACGCTGTAACATTATTCAATTTTCTCTTTCCGTCGTTAATTGTTAAATTATTATTAAATGTATTCAATTATCGGTTCGAATAAACGGAACGGAATTTAAAATGATACAATTGATAAACGATTTAAAAACGAATAAACATCACGATAACATAACTGCACGGGTATGTGACATTGGTAATTTGAGGCGTAGACGTTATCACTCAGCTATGGACGCATTGCACGGAGTACCTATTCGACGGCCTATTGTTCCGTTCTTATCACAATTTGAAATTATTTCGGTTATTCGTTCCTATCGACATTCGATTTGTTCAATGGAATCGTGACGTGTATATATCAAACGGTACTTACGGGTGTGTCCAATCAGTATCGATAAATATTTATTTATCTATTATTATTATTATTTTTTCAATGTATCCGAATACCTACCGAGTTGATACAATAACTGGACTATTGGAAAAATGCCGACTCGGGACGATATCCGTGTCGAAATTTCCGATTTGCCACCACCAAATCCGGGCCTGGCGATGTTTTATGACGGTCGTGATGACGTCGTGTGCCAATTTACGAGATTCGCCTGTGGGCCAGACGGCAAAGGCCGCGGGACAGAGGCCCGAGACGGGCGGCGTAGCGCCGAAATCGTCGGCGACTTTGACGCGCGTGACGGCGCGCCGCCGCCGGGCCAAAGTCCGCTGATAAACAGAACCGCGCGCACTTATCGCACGGCGGAATTCCGGCGGCGGCCTATACCGACTGACGGTCTCGGTGTTAAATTCGCGAGTCTCATTGTAATAATTAAGGCGATGAAGTAATTGTAATTGTAAAGGGTACCTCTAAGTAATTGCTTAAAAAAAAAAAAAAAAAAAACACTAAATTTGATTGCGCTATTGAATTCAATTATAGTAGAAATTGCACTTATAATTTTGATTATTGTCTTGACAAAATTTAGTTTATAAGTCATTTGTTTTTTTTTTTTTTTTTCGAACTGCTTATTTAAACGGATTGATTTACGACGCTTTTACGGACGACATAGACGCGATAAAGTATACCACTAAATGATATCGATTACAAGTCACAACGATATGGGTACATAACTATTTCAAACATAACTGTTTGTCGATAATATTGTTTATCAGTTCAAATAAAAAGAAAATAGAAATATGTATTATTGTAAATATGTTTAACTGGTATATACGTTTGTACGTTATGGCTATGTTTATTTCCTATCTTTCATTTTTTTTTTTTTTTTTTATATATATACTTTATATCAAGTAAAATATTCGTAAAATTATACGGAAATTAACAAAAAAACAGTGAAAATTTCAATAAAATAAAAATAATTGTCAAAATGCATTAAGTGGGACACACTGTATTGTATTGTATTCATGGGCCTTTATTGAACTCATGCAGGTTGGTTTTTGACATTTAAATGTTGGTGAAAGAATGCGAATATGTCGAGAAACCGGGAAAACCATTTATAAAACTTTTTTTTGAACGGCGTAAAATAAAATAATATAACCTAAAATTCCAAGTGTTTTAAAATGTTTTTTTTTTCCTTTTTTTTTTTTTAACAATGTGGATTTAATAGCGATGTTAGGATAGGATTGTTACACACATCGCATGGGCCAGATAACGGATAATTAAGAGTGTAATTCATATTAGGAAATTAATATAGAATTATGCCAACGACGTGTTAAGCGTGGATATTGCTGCAAACCAATCGTTGGATTGTAAACTACCCGAGGCAGAAGTATAGTGCCGTTAATCACAAGGTGGCTGAATTGTACACTTTTATTGATTGTCAAATTAATTATTTTGTTTATTTCGTTTTTACGGGACGTACGGGGACAAACTTGCCCTACCCACCCCGGTTAATGGGGCTACGTTTATCTACTATGAAACGATGCCGTCAGTTTCTAAACTAAAACCCTCATTTTTTACCCAATTGTTGCTAAAAACCGGAATAACCGGAACCGCGGGTATTTATATAATTGTACACGATCCGTAAAGAAAAATTATTTACAAATGAAATATTCGGTACAGAAAAAAAAAATACTCGTTATTGTCTTGTTTTTCTTTAATTTTTCTTGAATTGTCTACGGATGAGTATATAGGAGGTATAATGCATATGATTATTATTTTTTTTTTTTTTCTATTATACGTCGCAGCGTGAAATCTCCTCGTCTGTATATATATATATATGCATGACCATAACTATTATTCCGACGATTAGAGATGTAACTGGTTGAGAGAGTAAGGAAGGGAAGCTATCTGTTAAAAAAATACTGTATGTATATATTGTATATAGAAAATAGATATCCCGCGTGACCTCTGTAGCCGGTAAGAAATATAAGATAAAAAAAAAAAAAAAATAAACGTCTTAATGTTTCCAGTAGGGTAGAAAAAAAAAAATAAAAAATTATAAACGGTGAGAATCGACCGATTCCCTTGGTCCCGGTTATACGGACCGGAGTATGGAAAACGTAAAAAAAAACGTCTTAATCGTACCGACGCATTTGATATATTAATATCATCTATATAAATGGAAACTGCGGCTAAAAAGTCGAAGGGATATAAGATAAGAAAATCGCCCACCCCCACAATATACTGTGGACGTGAAAATACTATACCGACAATTTAAATCCGTCAAATTATTCGGATGAGACATTTTTTATTTTTACGATTATAGCGATTGTGTGGTCGCGGTTGTTTGCGCAAAATTCGTTTTCGATTAAATTTGCCGAAAATATTATTATAAAGTATAAAGATTAAAGTATTCCGTGAAATGTCGTCGCCGTCATGCAAAATGTACAGTTGCACCTGGACGAAGACGGAGAAAATTCCCTAGCCCTATTCCTATTGCTAAAATTCATAGGCCTCAATCGCTCCTATTATTAAAAAAAAATTTTTTTTCTTTTGTTTTACAATTAAACATTTTCCTTTGTTTATTAATTATAAAATTGGATAATATCGACAGTTCAAATTATTTACTTTCCATTTGTATAGGCTCAATCGTGGCAAGACCATAGTCTACACGTATTTATAGGGGAATGGAAGGCAACGGGGTAATTTGTCCCAGGGCGTCTCACTTTGGTAAAAATTATGGAGCACCCAAATATTAATTTGTAAGTGATTATTATAATAAATTGGCAAAAAAAAAAAATTCAAACTTCGCACCACGGGAGGGCTACTGTTGTAGATGGGAAGTTGGGAAGGTTTGATATAGAGGGGAATTTAATTTATATTTGTACTCGACGGTATATCGTTGCTAATGAAAAAGGCTTCCCGTGGCGATCTTGCCATTTTTCAAAAGTCCTTTGGAACTGTTCCAAAGTTCAAGCTATGAGTTCTGATGCCGCGTTGGCTATAATTTTCTCTACATCCGGACATCGTTGTCGTTTAAGCGCAGATTTTAGTCTTGGGAATAGAAAATAATCGCATGGGTCCTGATCAGGAGAATAGGGAGAGTCTGCGGGACCACAGCAATTTTTTTATCAGCCAAAATTCACGAAACGACATCGCTGTACATCTGTACTCGTCTGTACATTTTCCTGTAAAATTCCGTGACAAGACACGATTCTCTTTGTTAACTCACGAACGGTTAATTTCGCATTTTTTTCGCAAATTGTCGCCGCGCCATCGTTTCTGGATGACGTCGACGGTCTTCCAGAACGTGGGTCGTCTTCAGTTGACCGCCGACTGTCCTTGAAACGTTTAAAACACTAAAAAGTCACGGAACCCCCTAATGAATCAACCCCAAAAACGGTTTTTAGTAATTTCCGTACGTTTCCGTTGCATCATTTTTACCAAGTTTCGAGCAAAACTCGATGCGCACGCGTCGCATCGTTAATTTCGGACATGTCGGTAACGGGGAACGAAAAAAACTGACTTGGATTTAACCACGCGTAATATTAAACTGAGATAGGATAGCGATTTCGGGTTTTGTTCAAAGTATTCACTAATTCGCGGTGAATACATCTGTTTAAAATTTGAAACGTTATCGATGATTAGATCGTAGATTATCCGTGAAAAAAACGTTTGTCCTGGTACGTTTTGAACAGACCTCGCACGTCAATCCACCGGTTTATCGATGGAGATGAAAAGACCAATATGAATTTGGTTTGAAAATAAGTTCGGTGGGGGCGGAGGCGACCGAACGGTTTACGACTGTCCTTACAATAAGAAAATATTGCTTTTTATACAATTTTTTTTTATTTTTAGCTACTTACGTTGTGTATTCCATTATATTATATTGTTTATCACATTTTATTCCCCTCTCCCCGGTCGTTAATTTTTTTACTATCCGATACACAGGAGACGAATTATATTCGACTCGTCGCTATTTCGCCGAAACCTAATATTATATTTAATATGCGCATAATTTTATAACCGCAATGAAACACGACACCGGCCGTATCCTCACGGTTTTCTCCGCGGAGTATATTGTAGAAAAGTTCGACGTCTGCGACTTCCCCCGCACGGGAATTTCCTTTTTTGGGCCCGTCCGGAACCTGCGGACGACGACGTTATTAATTTCAACCCAAACAATATAACACACGTCGTATGCGCTTTTATAATATAATTTTTTTTTTTTTTTTTAGGCGCCATTGAAGAATAATATTATGCCGCCGCAGTGTTTCAATAGTTCTTTTTTTTTTTTTTCGAAAGCGGTCGGTCCGACATTCTTCGAAAGTTATTATTTTTTTTTTTTTTATATTATACTACAAATATATAATTTCTTTATGGTTTATTATTATGACGAGACGCCCACAAAATTTCAATGCCACTTTGCGTTCGGTTAAGAAAAAAAACAAAAAATAAAATAAAAATGTGTAGGTATATATTATAATATATAGTATGTATTTTTTTTTTATTTTTTTTTTTTTTTTTTAAATTTATAATACGCCTATATACGAGGTAGTTTTATAATATTATGCGCGTTTTTTACCGACTATACGTTTTGTTATTCAATTATAAACCTGAAATTGTACTCGTATATGGGTACCGACAATCGTATTATTATAAGTTCCGTCGCGGTTTTTAATTTTTTTTTTTTTTTTTTTTTCGATCGGTTATATTGCGCAAATTAACGTAATAGTAACAATACGATACCAGGGAAATGGTTTTTTTTTTTTTTTTTATAATATTTTTCAGATTCTGAATTGTAGCCAAGAATGTGTAGCCTATTAGTTTTTAGCTGAGATTTAGACTCGGTAAAACTCTTTTTCGACTACAAAAAAAAAACGTTTCAAATACATCACGACGTATTATAGGAAAATATGCAGAATTTCCGTCCGGTGGCATTTTATTTCAACAATTTTCTCGATTTCCGACGGTTTTTTTTTTTTATCAAAACTGATTTGCAAACGACGATAAATCGGTTTTATTTTTCTTTCCGTTCTTGGCTATCTTGGCTACAGTACGGTAGGAAAACACGACTAATAATATTATACGCTTCGCTAAGAATCGCATTTCGATTGAAATTATTTATCGTCGCTTTCAGTATATATATATATATATATATATAGTCAATTACCCTATATGCTACTCCGCTCCTATAACAGTGGCCTATCCGCGGTATTGTATTTGAAAAAAAAAAACCCCCGTACCAATAAACAAAAAACCGAACGTACCCCGAACAAAATGTACAAACGAGACGAAAAAAAAAGGAAATATTTATTAATGGCTAATAAGCGATTTTTTTTTTTTTTGGATGTCTGGCGAAAAACGTGTACAGTACCTCTGCTTAGGTTAGGTTTTCTATTTTGTAGAAGACATTCGCGTCGGTTTGCAAAATCAATTTAGCTGTACATAAACACAAGCCGCATATGATAATTTGAGTGGAGATTTTTTTTTTTTTTTTTTTTTTTTTAGACGCACTCGCACATAAACTGTATACGAATGACGATTTGAAATACGCATTTAAAAATTGAATACTACACGGCGGTTAATCGGACGATTTTAATTATTGTAATAATTTATTGCCCACGACGATGAGTAAATAAAATAAAATAATATATTACCCGTTGCTATTATTCGTATATTCTCGCGATCGGCGATAAAATCGTATTTATTTACAATTTTAGCAAATAGCGTAGAATCGAACCCATACCGTAATTCATTTGCGCATAAAAATATAAAACAATACGTTTTATTATATCATGCAATTGCGTTTTTCTTGCAGTTTATAATATTGCGATCGTAAACTAGGTATTCAACGTTACTCGTATATAATAAATTATTACATTCCCTCGTGCGATGAATAAACAACAATAATAATAATTATTATTATTATTATTATTATTGCCGATATACAATAATGCAATCCGTGCGTTGTTGGCGATTTGTTAACTGTTAAAAAATATAAAATCGCTCGCCAATCGTGGGTCGAAGTGAGAGGGGCGGGGGGGAGGCGAACACGAGGGGATTCGGTCCACACACCTCTGACTGTACTTCGAAACAGTACACTTTAGCATATTCTTCAAAGGTACGCCGAATCGTTGAAACCGAATCAAAACCGTTTCAAAGTAATTACTTATTTTCGAAATGCAATCGTTTTGGATAGGAATCTAAAATCCTAACCGGGAAATTATTTTATTAATATATTTTTCTGTTTGATCTTTGCAACAAAAAAAACAAATAAATATTATTATCGTTAAATATTATCGGTTTGTGCGTAATATAACAATAGTTATGACAAATTACGGAAAATGTCTACAGGAAAAAAGATCCACGTTGTTATGTGCCCGTTGTAGAAGCAGTAGCGTACAACTAACATAATTAGTATATTGAGCATATTTATCATCGAGATTCTAAAATTGTCATCCGCTATACGTACGCGTTTACCTACAATAGGAAACGTGTTCTGATTAACTATTAAGTTCGCATAATTCGCAAAAAAAAAAAATTAGATTCTTGGGGGGGTGATATACCACCCACATCATCGCCATGTCGTAGAACGCCATGCTGGAAGACGCTGATCGAGGATGCACATCGGTCTGCGTCTTCCAACCTGCATGGTTATACACGAAACAAACGATAATAGACACGGATAAGAATATTTAGTAACTAGGATTTAAAGAAATTGATGAACGCACGAACGGGTTCTGCAGGATGGGAGATCGGCAAAAAACCAATCGGGCCGTTCAACACGAGATCAAATCATATTCAGGCCGATATTTTAGCATCTGTGAGTAGATGAACTCTATAGTAGAAACTATATTGGTTTTATCGAGTGGAATTTTTTTCATAGGAAAACACTTTCGGTTAGTAAAATTGCTCCAGATTATTCGTACCTTAAGAGATACGGATATTTTACTGACGTATTATATTTTTTTAAGTTTCTCTACAGTTTTACTAAAAACTCGAATCGTTTTTCAATCGCAATGTACTAACCGAATTATACACTTTATTCTGTTAGCGTCCAAACTTCCCATCTAAACGACTACGGCCAACCCACTGTGTCAAGTGAGTCTGGCTTTTATTTTTTTTTTGTTTTATCATTTCTCTCTCTTTTGTCGATATGTTTACTTATTATTGAAAAATCTCGTACGAATCGCTGTACACATTAAACAAATCGAAATTTAACGGTGGTAAACGTCCCGGAAATAAAATAATGTATTGAAAGGACGGATCTGTAATAATAATAATAATAAATAACGGAACGGCTTACGTGCGCGGGATCCAATAAGAGAAATCCGGATAAAACTCCGTTATATCGAAATATTAAATAATAATAAATAAATAAATAAATGAAAAAAAAATACGATTAAATGGCTACCGCCGCCGGAATGGTTATTCGTAATTTGCTGTGATGGGACGCTCAACGAGGGGTTCTCACGGGGTAAAAAAAAGAAGAAAAAAAACCACGAATCTCTGCTGTATACAATTGAAATGCAACACGATTAACGAACGCGTTCTCCGCTAAAATATTATCAAAAACCTCCGCGGTAAAATCAATTTATAATATAATTTCTTAACGGGTAAAATGGCGAGATTAATCGATAATCGAGTTTTATCATTTCGGAAATTTCGCCGATCAAAACGACAATTCAATAAAACCGTCGCGTCGGCAAATGATAATCTATTAAATACACAGAGCCAATTGTATTAATTACGACGACGTACCAATATATATTATACGATTAGCTAAACAATAATAATAATAATAATAATAAAAAAACGTAAATAATTGTAACACACGCATTTTATTTATTTTTTAACATTTTTAAACGTCACATTGCAATACCGTTTTTTGTCTCCACAGATCGGTAGCGTTCGGGTTTTCTCCAATAGCTTCTGTCGTCCGATTTTCTTTTCGATATCGCAAACACATCATCATTGATCTTTTGTTAAATATGCTTTATATATTCCATCGTGGGTCTTCCTGTGCGGTTTTTCGCTTCGACGTTCCTTTCGGTACAATTCATTTCAGTAAGCTTCCGTGTCTTATCCATAACTTACGTTCTTCTTTCCGACAGTTTATTTAGTTAATCTTCGTTTTTCGTTTATTTTTAACATAATACCCTTCTGTAACGAATGTCTCTTTTCTATTACTTATATCGTCGTTGCTTATGTTTTCAATAAATTCTTCTTAAAATGTTTTTTTTTTTTTTTTTTTTTTTTCCAATAACAGGACAACAAAATTCTATACATTTTAACGATATGAATTATAATAACGGTTCGGATGTCAGCGTTACTTTTAAAAACTCATCTGTATACGTATACCACGAGTTTAACGGTAAAAAAAAAAAAATAAAAAAAAAAATAACGAAATAAACGTAAATTTGGACGAATATTAATAATTAAAGTTGCAATCTATGCGTACGATCGCGACGAATATAACTTTTAAAATATTTCTTCGACAATACATACGCGTAAACTCATTCGCCCACTCGAATACCTATACACATTCTTCAAGTGTTAATAACTCGTAAACATTCTTGTCATAGTTATATTGCCGTTAAACTCGACACGATTAAAGTTTACGCCTCCATAGAATATCGTTTTAACGTAAGCTGATTATTGGATCCGTTAATCTACTCTATTGAGGAACGAATCTAAATAGAGGAATGGTTCAGAAAAGACAAAAAAAAAAAAAAAAGGCGCGTCTCGAAGAATTCGTCAGATTTATCGACACGTAGATACGGGGAAGCCCGTCGTAGACTCCAACTCGTAACCCTCGTACGATAAATCTCGAACACCTTGTATAATTTCACTATGAAAAACAGTAATAAATAAAAATATATCGTGGGTAGGGGTGGGGGCGCACTTTCGCACGGCGGGTATATTGGTATTGATAGGTTACTCTTGGTGGACGTAAAGTTGAGTGTAAAAGAAATGGTAAAATGCTGGGGCCTTGGTAGGTGCGGATAAAGACTCGATTACACTGAGCGATTTTACACGGTAGTCGCCGGCGAATTAACTCGCTGCGATCAAAGTCGACGGCCGGGCTACTTTAGTCGCGAGTCGCCGGCGTTTTTACACTCGGGCGAGTAAAATCGTTCAATGTAATCGCCCTGAGGCTGCGAGTAGTGACCGGTGAAAATGTCGGAAGCCGTAGTTCGCGCCGGAGTTGTTGTGATTTCTCATTTATCGGGACACGAGTTGGAAATGAAAACGTATACAATGAAAAGATTATGGATCAGAAGTCGGATTTCAAGGCGATAGAAATACAATTATCTAACCTAACCTTATGTTTTATGTTCCAGAGTAATGGATACCGTTCGTAAATTTTTTAAAAAGTCAACAATGTTATTACAATTCCACATTGTCATAAATTTAGGAAATTTTCAATATAAAATAAAACGAATGAATTGTCTCTACGTCGATGACAACCTCTTGTCACGTGTATATCACACGAATGCGTGTGCGCGACCGGCGAGCGAGCGAATTCAACCGCTCAATGCAATCGAACGGGTCGCTACAACACCGCTTATACGCGCGCGACTTTAACCGCCGACACGCGGCGTGTAAAATTGCTCGGCTTAATCGATTAGCCTTAATTATTAGCCTTAAGTCCAGCCCGAGGATTCGATGCGAGCGATTCATAATTCGTAGCACCTGACCAAGATTTGCGCCGCCGACAGAGGATATTCTGGAAAAAGGGGTCGGTTAGGTGCGCTGTGACTGCCGCGGGCACCGCCGCCGGAACGATGACGTACCCCCCCTTTTTTTTTTTTTCCTATCGGCAACACCCCCGTCTCCCGGAATGACCGTGAGGCTCTACTTCGGGAGGCGGGTCGCCATCATTTATTTTTAAAAAACGAACGCACAAACAAATAAGTGCAAGATTTAAAAACCCGTTTTCCCCTACGACGGGGCGGGCTCACATAAAACGTGTACAAAAACTTAGCGACCCTACCGGGGAATGGGCAGTAGCCGGGCCGAAGCCCACTTGCTGCCCTTACACTTGTAGGGGGGACACTCCCCACGGCCGGCGGTCTGTCGTCTACAGGGCCGCGATCAACGACGCCGCCGGCGCTTGAATCCTCCGGACCAGGCGCTCCCTGTTCCCGTCAAACGCCTCGCAGCGCATGAGGGTACGGTCATCCTCCTCGTTCTGCTCACCGGGAAAACCGCAGTGAGAACACCCGGGGTGCGGAGCTCGCCCGATCCGATGAAGGAACGAGTTAAAGCATCCGTGCCCCGTGAGAAGTTGAGTGAGGCGGACCGTCGTCGAACCATGTAACCCACCGCACCGGCAAGTCCGGGGATTATTTATTAGCCTTAAGTCCAGCCGTAGAACGTGGCGGCAGCGGCGGCGGGACGACGACGACACGCGGTACACCCGTGTTAATAATATTGTACGATGACGACGATAATAATACCCAAACAATAACGATGATGATGATGATGATGATGATGATAATAATAACACGCCGTTTAGGTCAAATCAATTTCCAAAACGTATGGTGTTTATTCGTCCGTGTCGTACGGCACAATGGCCGGTTAATGACGTGACGACTACCCACAGGTATTAAACAAAAAAAAAAAAAAAAAAAATGTATACACGCATAGGTGGTACCCTTTTAAAATCATGCTTAGACGCATACGCGCGGTGTTAATGTCAGCGGCAATGTGAACCGGCGAGAGGGCTCCGGGGTACCGTACGACAATAAATGCCGTTTCACGCGCCGCCGAACTCGAAATAAACAAACTCCCGTATACACCGCGGTCGTCAACACGCCAACACGAAACGAGTGTAAACACGGTGATCGCCAAACAACGTATATTTCATATATATATATATATATATATATATACAGTAGATTCTTGTCGTGGCGAACGTCGTCCCGTCCCGGACAATTACGTCGAAACCCATTGAAATTAACATTTCACTCAATAGCGGTTTATGCTGTCGACATTATAAAATTAATACCTTTCCGTCGTCTCCAATACACAAATGACAATTTATTAAGATCAGACGAGAAAAAACAAAAAAAAAAAATGTACGGTACATTCGGTATAGTGATTGTGACAAGGCGCGCGCTCGTACGACATAGTTGTGATATTGGAAAATATTAAGCGGAAATTAAATCCCCTTAAACGTTCGCACACAAAACGTTCAATGTCTTTCAGTTGAAAAATGTGAAATCGCCAAAAAACCCGACTTTCCGCCAAATACGTTATCGTCAATCATGAAACAGAAATATAAAATGTTGACATTCAACAGTGGAAATATGAAGAAAAAAAAAAATTGGGATGCTTTTTTATTTGGACAAATGTCTATTAAATAGGTTTACACGGTACCGAGATAAAAGCATACCATTAAGTGGAACAATTTCACTGGGAAAATCAAACAAATATGCACCGCACTAATCGGTTGGCTTACAAATTGGAAGAAAACACATGGATGTAGTTTTTCGAAAAGTTTGTGGGGAAAAGCCTTCTCGGTAGACACGCATTGTTGTTTAAATTGTGGATAAAAAAAAATCTTTCTGAAATTAAATTAGTTGTAGTTAGTAATAGTTACGTATTAGTGTTTTAAGTATTCAAATTATTCAAAAATTTGATTAAGACACAATGTCTCGAAATTTCTCCTGATCCCATTGAAATTCGACATAAAGAGAGAGTTCACTGTATATATATATACATTTTACAGGGCAAACTCGAGGGGAGTTAAACCCCCTCCCACCGAAATGGCAATTTTTAAAAAATACCCGACCTACAAAATGTAATAGTAAATTCCCATGAGACTTACAAATAAAATAGACTAATGATATACGTATCTGATATATTTACGAACATTTTACGTTATTTCAAACCTTCCCCTCTCCGGACCACAAGATTTTTTTCTGCGTTCGCCCCCGAAATTATATAATGACGTTTAGGCGGTCGATTTAACAAGGGTTTTTATTTTTTTATAGATACTGAACATAACGATAAAAAAGTGGCGTAATTGTTGAGGGGGAGGGGGGTACATGAAAGGATTTTTGCTGCAAACTTTTTCGGAGAGAGGCAAAGTTATCATTTCGCTCTCGTCCCCCTGACAGACCAACAATACGAACCTTTGAATTTTCTAACGTAAAGAAAGAAATGCAGTTTAACATAATATGCATTGATCAACTACAATAATATCATCACATTTATTTTTGCCCTGTGATATTTGATTATTGCATAAATGTTTGAATTTATTTCGCGTTTCTCCTGTTGTATAATACGAGGACGTTATCAACGTTTTCGCATTATCAACAAATCATAGATAATAAAAGACACGGGTTCCGGCACGTAGCTTAAATGCGGCCCGGGGTGATCCGGCCACCCTATTATATTGCTAAAATACCCAAAACTCAAGTAATCGAGTCAAAGTAAAAAAAATTAAACCATTCAAATGGATTATCGGGTGCCCCGAACCGCTTGGCCAGTACTTTTTTTACCGGCACGTTGATATATTTCGCGTTTTCTTTTATAATAATCATTGTCGAAAACACAATTGCACGATAGACGCTGTAACATTATTCAATTTTCTCTTTCCGTCGTTCATTGTTAAATTATTATTAAATGTATTCAATTATCGGTTCGAATAAACGGAACGGAATTTAAAATGATACAATTTGATAAACGATTTAAAAACGAATAAACATCACGATAACATAACTGCACGGGTATGTGACATTGGTAATCTGACGCGTAAACGTTATCACTCAGCTATGGACGCATTGCACAGAGTACCTATTCGATGGCGTATTGTTCCGTTCTTATCACAATTTGAAATTATTCGGTTAGTCGTTTTTATCGACATTCGATTTGGTCAATGGAATCGTGACGTGTAATTATCAAACGGTATTTACGAGTGTGTCCAATCAGAAACGATAAATAATTTTAATTTCTTATTTTTTTTTTATGTATCCGAATACCTACAGCGTTAAAACAATAACTGACAATTCGAAAAATACCATCTCAAGACGATATCAGTGTGGAAATTTCCGATTTTCCGACCGAAATTTAACATTTTGGTGCCGGAAAGGGGGTAGGTATAATACCCTTAAATCCGGGCGTACACGCGAGTTGTAGGGGCGTGAATTCTGCAATGTTCAACCAAAACGATAATATTTTAACATACGAGTACATTCTAAATCTCGATTGTTTAAACAATTTTTATTATTGAATCTTGTTCGATAATTCAGCGTCGTCGAATGAATTTTCGTAGGATCCCAATCGGGACTGGATTACCGGTACAATTTAATTATTTCGTTCGGTATCAAACAACCGTCCGACAGATCGTTCGGTTGAATTTCGGAAGAGCTATGTAATTTTCTTGTCGGTATTGTGATATTGAAGAAAACAAATTCTCCGGCGCGGGAAAAACCGAGTAAGAGTACAAACAATGAATGAAACTCTTTAAATATTCTTCAATAAATAACATAATATTCGATTGTCATCACGGTGTGAGAATTATTATTGTGTTTGTCGACCAACAACATCGAACCGGGTTTTTGTCCCTTTTTTTTTTTTTTTTTCCCCTCCGCTTATATCGTCAATATAACATTTTATAGATTCTCGTCGTGGGTTAATTTAAAATGTAATTATTTATACGGTTACCTTATCCATTTTATGTACAAATACAAAGAGACAGACCACTCGACGAGTGTCAATCTTATTTTTCTCCGGAGCTAGACGGGAAAACAAACACTATGAAAAAATAAAAACTAACATACAGGTAGCTACACACGAGTTTAGTCGATAATGTTGAACATTCCGTTGGCCGATACATTTTGTATAATATTTGTTTCTTCGACATAAAAAAAAAAAAAAAAAATAGATATAAACGGACAATTTTATAATATTTTAACTGTAATTGTGCGTTGTATGCATTATCCAGTGGCGGTTTCGGCAATCGTTTCTCGAGGAGTTCTCGAGGAGAACTGTTAATTTATATGCGTTGTCCAAAATGGATAATTTCTAAATAGTAATTTCCAATTGAATTTTAAATTAACGCATTTTTTTTATCTGGGTAGGCCAAGCTGGGCCCACCGATTTATAGGGAGGGCCAGCGGCGTAACGAAAATCGTATTACCAATCGTCCGTCAGTTGGTTACGATTATTAACACGGTTAACAAAAAAATGCTCATATTTTGTATAAAAAAATTAAGATAAAATTTTAAATTAATAAAACTACGGGTTCTACGCTTGTACGTATTTCTGTATACTTAAAAATATGATGTAAATCAAAACAAGAATACAGGGCGGGCCATAAAGATTTTAGGGTAGGCCGTGGCCCACCCAGGCCAATTCTTGGCCCTACTACCGACTAGAAATGTACCCGCCCTGGCCTCTTTCTTGCATCCCCGGGAATACCGCTACTGGAATATTCCTCAAAGCTGGGCAAGTTATTTAAAATTGCCAACTTTTTAAAGCTATACAGTTATATCTGTCACGATAAAATCGCATTGAAGATGGTTGTTTTTTTTTTTTGGTAATTTTAAACATTTCCGACTTGGCTCCGGTTGACACGGTGAAATGGATAAATAAATGATTTTTTTTTTTTACTATCCCTAAACCGAAATTCCCGTACGTTAAAAAAATTCAACTAAACTATCGAATCAAATTGCAAACTTAAGATTTCTTTTAAAAAACTTTCATTTTTTCTTTTTCTTTTTTTTTTTTTTGTAGCAGCAACAATAATACTTAATAGAATTCACGCGAAACAACATTAATGTTATCACTATAATAATTACATTTAAAGTATAGATTTTAGAAAATAACTAATATGGCTATTAAAAATAACGCAATGTTTACACGGAAAGTCGTTCGGAATTTAAATCTACTGTGAACGAATGTAAAAACGATTAACACGACAATTAACGAATTTTTCAACTGGGTCCGATGACTTTCTAACTAGTTAGCGTTCGGTTTCGACGTTCCAGAAATTATTGACTCATCCCGGCCAAACACCGTGTCACGTATATTATATACATTATAAAAATACGGCCACTCTGAGTTCGGGACGTTTTTTATACAATAATAATTATGTAGATTGTCACGGTTTTTTTGACATTTGTATTTTTTTTTTTTTTTTTTATATACATATTATATTATTATGTCTCCGATACATTAGAAGGAATCCAATAAAAAAAATATAAAAAACACTCGGCAATCTAATTACGTTGTTTCAATACGTGGACGTATCAACCGGACGTATAAAATCGGTAATCGATTCATCCGCATTTAACAGCCGAATATTAACGTTACAGAACGTAATCTACGGACATAATAGCATACGTTATAATAAACTTAGAGTAGTAGCTCATATAATATAGTAACGGATCTGAAATTTTTTTATTTTATTTTTTCCTTATCGTTTATCGTTTACACGGTCTCACAGTTCGTAGTCACGTTTTTGGGTTTCCCCGGCCCCGTGATTTTTTTAAACATTTTTTCATTTATTTATTCCCTCGCGTAAACCGTCGAAATCGTACGTTCCGACGTACGGCGTATTACAATAGTAATTCGTTTAACCGTATTTAACACTACGCACGTTTTTTGGGTTTTTTTTTGTTTAATAATGTAAAATGCCATTTAATCGCGAAAACAGACGGTTATAACTAAAATTGGATATGGTTTTGTAGACGTATCAAGATGGCAGTCATAAACCGACGTCGTTTCGTCATCGCGTTCGACGAGGCGTTGTTTTCACAATAGTAACGTAATCGGGAATTTTTTACTTCTTATTTTTTTCTTTATCAATAACCGATTTAAATTTCTCGTCGACCATTCGCACCCGTACTCGTATATGAGTAACGTACGATAATTTCAACGATGACGTTATTTCGAAAACGAAAAATAGTATGAATGGTCCCGGATACGATATATTAAAATTATGTCTCGTCGAACACGACGGAAACGACGGCGATTCAAGGCTGGCCAATGATTCTAAACGACAAAATTGTATCTAGCCTTAGGTGTAAATGCCTGTTCTCGCGATTAAAACACATTCTTAGTCACCGAATGTTCTAGACAAGATCGCAACCAGCGACAGAAAAACCCCGTAGGAATTATTTAAGCGGTGGTAAAAATTTTAATAAAAATCCAGTTGATCGAATCAAATTACAGTTTGTTGTTTTTATTTAGCATATTGCACACATTCTCAATAATCAAAGATTGTGATTCATCGCCATGTGTACCGTGGTCACTAATATTTGTCGGAGTAAGAAAGAAGTCATCATCCACATTCCTTCAGTATTACTGTTATTAATGGGTCTGTAATTCGAGTGTTTTCTATTATTATTTTAACTTTGTACGATTGTAAATAAAAACTAAAGAAATTCGAAAATTTCAAATGGCTATAATAATACACGGGCATATGGTAAATCAAATAATAATTGATAATTACTTAGACATTGACGATTGTGAATCATTTGATGTTTAAATTAATACTACAAATTTATTTTTTATAATTATTAACAAAAAATACAAATAAACTTAAAAATGAATATAATGAAATTTTAAACAAAGTGTCAATGTCAACTTGTTTTGTTCGTACATTTTTTTTTATTTTTTTATAAATATACCATATAATTTTAATAATTTTCTGTTTAATTAACTTAAATATACTGCATCAGTAAAAAAATAATTGTCCACAAGTCGAAAGTCGAAAGTCTAGGGATTTGTACGGTTCATCAATTTTTTTTTTCCCGTCATTGAACAACTTTTCTACCAGATATCCTGCTCCGATTTTAAAATATAGCGTATTTCCTGAAAACATTTTGGATCTATGGGTCGTTTTTTTGATTATCAATGTACTATTCTTAATAATTGCGATAAAACGGGAAAAATTACGACGATGGTAATTATTTTCAGTATTTTAATTTTATTGTAACTCGGTAAAAAATAATCATCGTAGGATACTGCAATTTTTACAGAATATAAAGTATTAGGAATATTAAGTCTTTCCGGACAAAGTTTCAAAACATTGGAAAGATTTGATTAAAACTATTTATAGGTATTTAAATGTACGAAAATTCGGCACGAGGTTCGTCATAAGTTGTATTTATTTTAACAATGGCATTTTTTTAAACGTTAAGTGTACATTTCGATTAAAAATTAACCACAATTCGACACACGATTAACCGAACTCTGCTCAGAATCGTTTTTCGTCGACAATGATTTACGAGTTGCGGTGCAGATATAAATTATTTAAATTCTCCTCTGTATTCTACGTTCCCAACTTCCCACTCACATCAGTGGCCCATCCGCGGTGCAAAGTATATGTATCTCAGACCTTCTCTTTTTAGATTCTGAGCCTTGTGGTTTTACAATGATATTTGTATTAATATTTTTTTGTTTTTTTTTTCCGTTAACACTTTTTCTACCAGAATACTGTATCCGATCTACACACTTCTGTGCTGTTTCCGGTAGAAAATTTTGTCTAATTAGTACGTTTAGACACTTTATAGTGGCCATTCTCGTATAAGTTTTTTGAACGCGACACAAAAAAAAAAACAACCAAAAAAATGACGGAAAACAGTAAAAACACGATATCGTCGAACTCGAGTTTGATTATTCGTGTTGGTTTCTGGGTTACGAATACGGCAACAAATGGAAAAACACTACTAATATTTATTATACATGGTTTACTAGAGCAGCACTTTGAATTTTAAAGTCTTTTAGCTCTCCTACACCTGCATTTATTCGTTTTGCAAAGCCGCGTACAAGTACATCGTTCGTATCACAGTTCTCGTAAATTAGAGCTTACATTTTTTTTTTTCATTAATATTATATAATAATAATAATAATAATATTAATAAAACATTTTATAAGAAATAACTTGTGTTCATAGTTACAATTGCCCGTAACATATGTATTTACAAAATAAATGTGTTTAAAAATGCCCTTATTAAATATAGGAATTTGTTGATGGTTTTTTAATTAATCATATCGTACGGTTAATATGTAACATTTATTCGAAACAAATAAAATTCCTTAACTTTTATAGACTATAATATTAAGGTTTATACGGTGAACGACGACTGGCAACAATTATTAATTAACGGTGTACACAGATGTGTCGACTTGCACGATGAAGTGGAAAAATTATGTGCACGTTATGGTAATGTCATGGATATTAAACAAGTACAATTGGAAGATCGATAAGAATTCACTCATAGCTTTCGCGTGACATTTTATTGGATACAATCTGCAAGATCGATACTTTTGCTATAGTGTAATACGTCAAGTAAAATATTGATTATAAAAATATAAATTACTTCGCTCAGAATCGTTTTTCGTTTGCGATTATCGTCGCGCACGGATATAAATTAAATTCCTATTTATGGCATTACCTTACCAACTCGCCACTTACAACAGTGGCGACCCACCACATGTAGTGCGAAGTATGTACACCCTTTTATTTTTATTATTTTTTTTTTTTTTCGCTTTCCCGCGGTATACGTACTCGACCATTTATATGTTATATATTATTATTATTATTATTATTATATATACGCGCGATCCGGCGGGAGGTCTAGAGAAGATTATAGCCCCTAAAGGTGAATGATATTGCGGTGTAAAATAAGTGTGTGTATATATATATATACGAGTGTACGGCGTTTCGGCGTACTAATAAAAAAAAAAAAAAAAAAATCAAAAAAAACAAAATTCCCGGCAAACGTTTTATAGGTTAGCGCGCGCCCGCCGATCGCCTTTGCCTCTGCCGCCGCGATATTTACGCCTCCGCGTCGCCCGGTACGTGTATAATAAATAAATATATACCGTCGGGGAAAAAAAAAAAAAAAAAAAAAACTGGCAATAATTTACGTCATTTTGTTTTCATTCTCACGGGGGTTTTATGGCGTCTATCTTGGGGTCCCGGGCGTATAAATAAATTCCATAATATTATTATTATTATTATTATTATTATACCAAACGCGCGGTATATACCGCGTTTAGGTTTTCGTTGTTCGAAAACCCGAGACGATATTGCCCATATACCCGTACGTACGCGTATTAGAGGCGTGTACATTACACAGGGGTTTTTTTTTTTTTTTTTTTTTTTGGTTTTCCGCAAGGGCGTTCTTTGACGGTTTTTTACATAAACCTATACCGAATTCCCGCGCGCCGACCTGCGCTTTCACCTACGGCCCCGCCGCCGTTTTTTTTTTTTTTTTTTTTGGTGTGTGTTTGTCCGTCCGTTAACGAATTTTCTCTACCGGAATATATTTCGTCCCGACCGTCCACTTCTCGGGATGCGGAGGGATGGTGGTTTTCGATAAAAAAAAAAAAAAATAAATAAATAAAAACTTTGTCCAGACGGATGGGGGCGGGTAATTGTATTGTTTTCCTCGTTGTTTTCCAAATGACTTGCGCAAACCCGGCGAATAATATTTCCTCCGGCGTTTCCGTTGTTCCAAACTCCGTGAACAATTTACCGTAGGTGTAGTTTGACCTGTAACCGAATGTCCGGGCGAGTCTGTTAATGGTTTTTAACTCGTCGGCACAGACACAACTACGCCGAGTCCGCTTAAATTTAGTAGTTTTTCTATTAACATCGTCGAGTATGTGTTTTGTAACTTATCGCTATATAAGTCAATCGACGTTTAAATATATTTTCAAAACGTCAGTTAGCTCGGGGTAGGCCTGTATGCAAGGGACTAGTTGAAGATCCCTATAAAAATAGGGCTAGTTGACGGTATTCGTTTATCACTCGGATTGTTACAGTCAAATATTGTAAATTTATCCAAATACAAGAGACGAAATAATGAAAATTCGCCTCGGACCGAAATTCAATTCGACATAAAATACACGGAATCGACTCGTTACCGCATACGTCGAGTACATAAAAAAAAACTAACTAACTTGTAAAGTTAAAAATGTAATCGCGTAGAAAAATAATTCGTCAATTATATTTTTCAATTCTAAATCCTCGATAAATTATATTATACCATTGGAAATAATAATAAAAATGAGCAACAAGCATAAAGCGTTTCGGATTTTTTCGAACTTGTATAAAACAAAAAGAAAGAAAAAAAAAGACGCAATTGACTATAGTACCTTATCGATTCTAGATACTATAAATGTTCTGTTACTACAGAAAATATCACTCGGATAATAGAATATGAAATAACGAAAATTCGCCATCGGCCGAAATTCAACTCGACTTTAAATACACACAATTTTAACGGGTTAACGCACGCGTCAAGTATACAAAACAAAAGTAACTTGTAAAGTCAACGTAGTAGGTTTTTTTAAATTTTTTTTATTTATTGGAAAAAAAAAACAATGAATATTTACAATCTGTAGCATTCGTACAATAAGCAAATAGGATAATTACAGAATATTTACATAACGTGAATAATTCTGAGGAGGGAGGGCTGTCCAGTGACAGAACCCTCGGCGCACAGTTAACCGCGTAGAAAAGTCGCTGTACGCCAATCGATATTTTCAATATTCTCAATGCTCGAACAAACGATCCGAACGATCTAACACGAAGCGTTTTGGAATTTTTCGAACTTGTATAAAACAAAATAATAATAAACCATTTAATTTTTCCTTATCGGTTCTCGGATACAATAAAATGTTATCCGTATACGATAATAATATCGTTGTCCCTTGCTGGGTTTTTTAATACGTACCATCACACGCGTACATAAAATATATTATATAACCGTCGGGAATATATTGTAAATCCCTAGGCAAATACAATATATTTTTATATTACACCTCGAAAGTCTTTGACGCCGCCGCCACTGCCGTGTCAATGACTGGCCAAACACACTTCAATAATACGTCCTGTACACTTATAATATATATATATTTTTTTTTTTTTATTTTTTTTATTATTATTTAATTTTTTTTTTTTTTTTTTTTTTTTTTTTCCCAAAACGTTGTACCGTTCCACGGTCGCGGTTCGCGGTCGGCGCGGGGGAAATTATTATACGCGCCCGTACCGCGGTATTTTAGAACCGGCGTATATTTTCCGTTCCTTATCGGAACCCGAAAACGACCGCGACTAAACAGAACAAACGATAATATATTATATTTTATACGACGCACACGCGTTTTTTTCGTTTACCGAACAACGCGGCGGCGGTGTTTAAAAAAAAAAAAAAAAAAAAAGGAAAGAAAAAAAAAAAACGGTAAACGTTCGGCAATAACAATAATACGATAAGATTATATATTTTAAAACGCCGCCGTTGTCGATTATCATAATCGTGGTGTCAAACCCTTTACGTCAGGAGTTTTTATTTTTATTTTTTTTAATAAAAACCAACAGACGACAGTACAGAACAGAAGCCAACGCAACGTATGGGCTTACTTGTCGTTTCGTGATGGCAAAAAAAAAACACGAACGATAATTTTTATTAAAAACCAACGTTACCTACAACAGTTGTACGTACATTTTAGAATTTTACTTATATTCAAGTGGCCGTGTGTTGTCTGTTTCACTATAAGATGATATTGTGTTGTTCTACGAGTAGTTATCGGAAAACACTTTTTCGGTTATTAAAAAGACAAAACAGAAAACAAAACAACGTCCCGATTTTTCCGCGCCGTACCATGGAACATGCGAATTTTTCGGCCGGTAGTATTTTATTCGTACAATTTTTCTAGACTCTCCCGAGACAGTTTTAAACAAATAAAAAAATAATTTCAAAACCTGACGAAACAACGACAACGGCAACGGTTTTATTTTCGTTGGTTACTGGGTTACGTTGGCTACATAGCCATAATAAAAAAAAAAAAAAAAAAACACAACGGTTCAGAATAGTTTTTTGATTACATACCAAATAATTACTTTATATATCGTTATGTACCCACAACAGTGACCTCTGTTTACGGTGGCAGTGAGTCCGATTTTTATACTTTTACTAATATTATTATATACAAAATTAACGTACAATTAATCGAATTAAATATTTTATATATTTTGGACCAGAGTCCGAGCGACAATATCGATAGAAATAATTTTTTTTTAGTTTTTTAATTAATAAATACAACGGTACTAAAACGAACAATATATAAAACTATTTAGAACTACATTACGCCCTAATGAAAAGCGGGCGTACATAATTTTATTTCGCATTTTTTTTAAAAAAAAACTAATTTTGTATACGGTGCCTTTAAAAAAAAAAAAAGAGCATTTATCGATGATTCTCGAGCACAGATTGTTTTTTTTTTTTTTTTTTTAAACCCGCGGCGTCTCAATACTGGTATTACCAATACAACATCGGTTAGGTTAGGCGGTCAGTGCCACAGCAAATTGAGAAATTTCCGGTCACCGGTCGGCTTATAAAAATAATTATTGTCGCGTTACCGTTTTATCGATTCGTATTGCTGCTGTTGCCTACGCGGTGTTCATATACGTATTATTCGGCTTATACGCGGTTAACCGAGTTTATATATATATATATATCGGTGTATAAACTCATTCGATTTTTAGATTTTTTATTTTCTAAACGCTTTGTTACGGTTGTCGCCCCCCCCACCACCACCACCGCCACCGCCAATTATGTCGATAACGTATTTTATATCGCCAAACGAAAAAAACAACGATAGCATTCGAACGATATTGAATAGAATATATAATCGTTAAGTACTATTGAGTTGGATAGATTATGTTGGGTGTTGAACATAACAAAAAAAAAAAAAAAACACCAAAAAATGATCGCACGTCTTCCCGTTTTTCCCTGCGACTCACAGTTTCCAACCCCTTCCCTGGATCACACATCTAATATGAATTTTTTTTTTTTTTTTTATACTCGGCGTAACGTGTATACAAATTGAAAGAAAATTATAATAATAGTTAAAGTCGACTGTGATTTTTATTTTATTTTTAACACATTAATATTATGAATTGCGCGTTTTTCAACTATTATATTTAAATTTACGCTTATGTTTTGTAGGTCTAACCGAAGTAATTTCTCATCAAAATTGGGGAAAAAGAAATCATCATTTTACCTATAGTAATACATATATTCATCCGTGATACCTCTTATGGTAACCCATAAGTCAACAAAAATAATTTAATTTTTAAACCAAAAATACCAGCAAATAAAAACCTCATATTTTACGCCCTTAGGGTTGGAATTTTCAAAAATCCTTCCTTAGCAGATGGCTTCGGTATAAAAGGTGCCTACTGTTAAAATTTCGAGTCTCTAATTCCGGCGGTTTGAGCACTACGTCGATTCTCTGTCAGGTTAGATTATAGCCGCTTATATGCATAGAAGATATTAGAGAGGATTTCCATTGGCTTAGTTTTGCGAGGTTTATAAATCTACCGTTAGACAATTCTATCTATTATTTTTCATTTTAATATACTTATTACAGGTACGTACGGGGTGGGTAGGGATATTTTGAGTGTTATTTCGCTCTTTTCTTCGCCGCGTAGATTAAATACGTATTTGCGTAACAAAACAGATGAATAAAAAAAATGAATGGATAGTCATTGTTAAATGTACATAGAAACGTATAAGTAAATTCTGGTGAAATTCTGAACGTAAATGGCTAAAACATCCAGAAAACTAGATTTAGTTCTGTGATTTTGAGTTTTTCTTATATCTACGTATATACATATTTTAAGGGAAAAATTATTGTAAGTATAA
Source organism: Tuberolachnus salignus (assembly GCA_956483605.1). Taxonomy (NCBI): domain Eukaryota; kingdom Metazoa; phylum Arthropoda; class Insecta; order Hemiptera; family Aphididae; genus Tuberolachnus; species Tuberolachnus salignus. The sequence continues at coordinate 34,206,850 of OY101435.1, read as the reverse complement.
CTAAAGTTTCATTTTAGAATCATGTTTAATAATAATAAAAAATAAGTTATGATTTTCAAACACACCCTCCGGTACTTTTATCTGCGTACTTCCCTGTACAACAATTTTTTTTTTAAAAATGTATATACAATATTTAATTTGTCTAATAAACCGAATAGCAACAATATTGATTAATATTTTCGACCACCGTATCCTATTAGGTATTTTCATTCGGCGAAAACCTACCGTTTTTTTTTTTTTTTGCGAGGGTTTGGTTAATAGAAAATAAAAGTTTCTCTTATAGTTTTCCATTGTTGCCCGAATCCAACTATATTTTTTTTTTTATTTTTTTTTTTTTTTTATATTTGAATACACTTCGGCGGGGCTAGCACATATAATATAACCCGAAAAGTGATTATCGTTTGTGTTGTCTGTATAGAACAAACGTTTTTTTTTTCGTTTTTTTTTTTTTTTTTTTTTTTTCCTTTCCGTTAAATAAATCATTTTAATTTACAGATAAAAAAAAGTAGAATTTGTAGAACTTTTCCCCGCGAGTCGTAAATGTCACTAAAAAATAGAAAGAAAAAAAAGGAGAGAGATTAATGTAACGTTAAGTACACAAAAACAGTTTTTTTCGATGACTCGGTAAATAATAGGGGGACATTGTTTTAAGATAGTTTCAGAATGTATAATAATACACGGGTACTGCACGGCTCTTGAAAAATAATATAACACATCATTGTAGGCGGTTATTACTAAAAAAAAAAAAACGACTATTCCACGATAATAGATTCAAAAAAAAAAATAAAAAAAATATTTAACTCAAAAAAAAAAAATTACGACATACGCACAACATTGTATTTTTTTTCTTACACCAACAATTCATGATGTATTGAATTTTCAAGGATTTTTACTGGGCCAAAACAATCGTTTCCACGTAAAACATTATAAAAACTAGACAATTTAAATTTGCTATATAGGTAAAACTGGAAAAACACAATCATATTTTGAAAATTGTGAATCACGTCTAGAATATGCTAATATAAGTAATTCAGCGAAAGTTTCCGATCTCTGCGATATTATTATTTACTGAATTACAATGGGAAAAAAAAAACCATTTTAATTTACAGAAACATTGCGTGAATATTTCCGTTTCTCCGGCGTTTCTTAAAGAATTGAATAAAAAAAAACTGACAACAAAATTTAAATGACGATACAACAGTTTTATTTTTGTGAATTTCTTGGCTTCAACGAAAAAAAAAAAATTTCCATTTTCCACCCCTAGACAATTGTTCTCTCTTACTCTCCCCCTTCTATTAAGGTCGATTCTGCATCAATCCATATGTTACGTCGGTAATGACAATATAAAAGAACATGATTTTTGGTGTTTCCAGTTGAACTGCCACAGATGTTACACGACAATAATCATTATTGTCTTAAAAAAAAATTACAACAAATTCATTACACCACCTCGGGAGTCTTTAAACGCAGTGAGATATTATGTCATCAGCGATGTCATCCGGGCATTTTTCGTTTTTTATTGGTTAGCATAGCATTTTGAGCATAATATATAAAACTAGTTAAAACTGCATTATGTCCTAAAAAAAAGCGCACGTACATCATTTTGTTTCGCTTTTCTTAAAACTAATTTTGTATACGGTGTTTCCGACACGATTTTTAAAAAAAAAAAAAGCTATTATCGATTCAATTTTGAGCATAGCCAGAAACGTATCGGTTTTACTACGATGCGTATATTTTTCCCCTGTCTGTGAACATCTTTTCTACCGGAAATGTTGCTCGGATCATCAACCGGCGATTTTCGGTAACGTATTTTGTCTAGCTGGTGCATTTGGATGGCTATTTTTTCGATAGTTTTCCTAATAATTGGGAAAACCCACGATAAACCGACGGAGAAACGATAATATTTACGAAAGAACCACCACCCTTTGTTGTAGTGACTTTTGTCTAGTTGGTTCATTATGGAAATCTTTTTTTTTTATATATATATATTCCTAGTGTTTTCATTAATAATCGCGTTGAAAAACAGGAAATGTTTAAAATATAACAGTCTCTGTAATTTTCGATTCAGTTGTAATTCAGCGAAAAATAATCGTAGAGGTCCGGACATTTCCACCGATTAATCACATTTCAAGACTCGGCATAGCGTAGTTTGAATCATATATATATATATACATAGCTATTTGGAATATTCAAGTGTCTTTAGTTATCGTTATTAGGTGTTCTGTGAATAACATTTTATCGGACCGGTCAAAAATGCTCGAAAATTCGATTAAAGATCTATCGTAAGCTGTCTCTCGGTGATAAGAAAACAAAAAAAAAATATTTCAGTAACCGACAACAGTAACAACAGGTAGTCAAAATATTTTTATTTTAACCCAGAGTGGTAGAGATAGCTTACGGTGAATATTTAATCGGATTTTCGGGTTGTATAGATTCCCGTACAAACTGCAAACATCAAACGAAACCGTTGTTTCGCAGTGTAAAATGCGTGCGGTGGTACCAGGGCCCCATGGCACTGTATCTCGGGCGAGCCAAGGATTTCGTATTTTAGATTCAAATGACATTGATGGTGGAAATGCGTCCTTGAGGTACCAGGGTCCAATAGTTCCGAGTGACCGCGTCCCGCGAGCCGACTCGGATTACGACAATTGTAATTTCGTCATTTCGTATCGTATCCGGTGATTTTCGACATTTTCGGGACTCGCGACCCGTATTATTTTACTATAAATTGTTCCCGTGTCAGCATTGTAAGCCATGAAAATTAAAAAAAAGAAAAAAAAAACTAAAATTGCTTAATGCCTTAATATGCTATTGTAGAAGTAGTGAACATGAATGAATAAATACAAATTTAAATGTATGTAGGTAGTGTTTAATTATTATTATCGGCAAAAACACAAAAAATACTAATGTCATATTTCTGGACCGACTGTTTTCGCATAATAAATTCCATTTTGGTTCGATTTTACACAGCGCAATCCGCAAAATCGTGTTCGGTTTAAAATCTTTTTTTTTAAAATTGTCCACGGTTTATTACTCGTAAATTATTATATCCGATATGTCATATCGCGTACGATTTTTTTTTTTAACTGTATTTTCATTCATACATTTAGTTTGCCAAGTATAATTTTTATGCCAATTGTAATTTTATAATATTAATTTTTTTTTTTTTTTGAATTTTAATAAGAAACATATCGCGACCCGATTTTAATTCTTACGTGACTCAAAATCGGGTCGTGACCCACCGGTTGAAGACCACTGACGACTATTATTCATTTTGGTTCTGAGGTGTAACTGTGACGTGTGCTTTTATTTATTTTATTGTATTTTTTATGTCTATGAACGACTTTACGACCGGAAATCTCGCTCCACGGAGTCAACGAATGCAGAGGTAGTTTTTGGTAAAAAATCCCGCCTACATACATTTCGTCGGGGAGGACGTTTTTTGGTTTTTATTTGTAGTTTTCTTAACTGTAGGGGGGAGAAACATCGAAAAAACTGAAATATTTACGCAATAATGGTTTCTATTGTTTTTTTTTTTTCTACAATTCAGTGAAAAATAATCGTTCTGACCTAAAAACGTTCTCGATTACTTATATTTGAGCGCTTTCTAGACGTGGTGCGATTTTCAAAACAATATTTGAATACCGTAAGACCAAATAGGCATTAATAGCGATTTTGACAGGTTTAATTAATATTTTAGATCAAAATTTGATTTGGTTAGGTAAAATATCATATACCGGAAGTCGAACGTTATCGCTAAAGATATTTCTGGCAGAAATACATTTTTTATTTGATTTATACTTGTATAGACGGCCACCAACCACAATATAATCGTTTACAAAATATGTAAATCTACGTGTCCAGTGGTGTCGTTGATTTTCTATTAAAATTTTAATTTGTTCTTACATTTATAAAATTTTTTTTTTTTATTTCTATCCCTGCTATGTCTTCATCCGAGTGGAATAAGGAGTTAATCATATAATATATTATAATTTTATTTTATTAAAATATAATATATATATATATATATAATAAATAATTTAATTTATATATAATAAATTAAATTTACACGAAAAGGTAGATATAAACAATTTTATGGTAAAAACTACCATTTGTTGAACAAATCAGTACACAACAACAATACACGTCCGTAAAACGCACGTTTGCTTTCGAATCACAAACTCAACTAGTTAAACACGAATAGGAAAACTTCGCAAGACAATTACAATGAAAATGATCGAAATCTAACCGTAGAAGTGTCCCGTATTTAAAGGTTGTCCTATAGATAAGTAGTGAAAATGTCCCCGTTCCCAAAAATAACGTCTGCTATTAGGAAGTGTTCGGTTTTTTGACGTGGCCTTAAGGGAGGTTTCAATTTCTTTTTCTTAATCTTTAATCTTGTATTGGGAATAAATTACATAAATCAGTTATCCAAGATAATAATAATTAATGAAGAGTAGAAAAACTTAAAAAAAAATAGAGGCATTGACAAATATCTCGTACAATTAACTCGACATTACATTTGGCTTGCGCCAACACTGATTTTGTAAAAAGTAAAAAAACGAAACCCAAGAAACGCGTTCGGGATAGAGAGGGAAAAAGTTGTCGAGTCACATAGAGACACGAGACACGTATACCGTTGGAACGGTGAAAAATATTTCTAACATGTCGAAAGATCAAGGGACAGACGATCGTAATCGCAAAGAATGTCGACAATAACTAGCCGATACAATTCGAGGGGGCGGGCTGATACGGCCGATCCGGAGTATGGCGTGGGAAGAGTCGTGCGCCGTGTGACAATCCAAATCTGCCGACCATTATCGGCGGGACGTCCCCGGTCGAACTGTTCGCGTACGGCCTACTATTTTCAAACTCCGAATTCCGTAATCGGCGATGATGATGATAATAATAAAGTAAAAAAAAAAAAAAAAACGTTACGTTGTAAACATATCGAGATATGTAAAAAATCGGTATCCGACTCGTCGTCAGTAAGAAATTTGTTAGAATTTTAGCCGCCGTGTCGGGCCGCGCGCAGAAAATATATCGTACCGCGCCCGTCGCTGTCGGCCGGCCTGCCGCGTCACGCGCGCGCGTCTTTAATCCGATAGTTTGACAGGCATTCAGACGAGATTAGCCGCGGGCGCGGAGGGCTGCCGCCGCCGCCGCGTTTAATAACGTCTAACGTTCCGGTGCGCGCCGCTTTCAAAATACACACAAAATAATAACAAAATATAAAAATAATATAATAAAAATATTATATACCCACGCGGGGGCCGCTCGCTAGGCCCGGTAAAATATAAGTACACAATATACGGCGGCGGCGGTCGCAAGGGGGAAAGAGGAAAAAAAAAAAAAATCGCTCGACCGGTAGGCGGTAGCGGCGGCGGGTAGTGAACTACCGGCCGGGCGACCTTTTAAAAACGTATGGGAGCGCGCAAGCGCGCGCGCCCGCGATCTGACGCGCCGAGGGACGGGACCGACTGCCGGCGGCTTACACCGCCGCGTTTTATAAACCTCGGTTGTTACCGCACGGCGGCCATTGTGTTGCGCGCACACAATCCCGAGATAACGCCGCCGCCGCGGTATAATAGTAATAATAATAATAATAATAATAATAATACTTATTATATATATATATATTTCCCGTGTTATTATCGGCACGCGGGTACGCGACTAAATAATATAATAATAATAATAATAATAATACGCGGAGATTATTGTTGCCGGTGGTACGCGGTCGGCGGGCCAAAAACCGTTCCGAACGGCGACGGGGAGGGGGAGAAATCCGTGTCCCATTATTATTTGGATTTTTATTATCTGTTTGTCGCGCGTCTATTATCGTCGTGTATACCGGGGATTTTGTTGTGCGCCCCGGAACAATACGTTTTCGCCCCGGAGAGACTTTAATCCGCTCGGGCGCGCGCGCGACCGCGACCGCGGCGTTAATAATAAAATACGATAGCCCCCCTTCACCCACCCACCCACCCCCCGTCCCAGGGTGAATAAATACCCGCGTAACCGCCGCCCCGGGCGTACCCCGGATCGGCGGGTCTGTCCCTGCCGGTGCCGCGGCACCACGAGAAAATATTTGAACGGCAAGGTGTTAAACACAATTTGTAATTCTCATTCCCGCGGTATATTATTTTTATTTTTAAAAAAAAAAAAACGGCCACTGGTTTCGATTATTTTAGTTATCCCGAAGACACGCACGGAATACAATTAAAATAAAAACGACAATAGTTCGCGGGCACGGACGGGCCACCGTTGTCTAGACGGAAAGTTGGACTGATTAGAGTATAGTTTTTTCATCAAAATTAACGTTTATCGCTAATAAAACGCCAATTATTTACATTACCTTCAATTTTTTTTTTTTTTTCGTCTTTATCATCGTTATGTAAATCGTATAATAATGGGTCTCGTTGTCATCGTTCCGTGCAGTTTTCAACGAAACCAAACTAAAACTGTATAAAAAAAACCGCGAACACCTAAAACGCCTATAAATAACTCAAAAATCTGTCCGTCATCGATGAATGTTTTAATAAAAATCTCTGCTATTATTGTTTTATCTAGTTAAAATTAACAAATCGCAAATAACGAAGGCGTTTTTTTCCGTAAATATTCCCGTTTTTCTCAACTGTTAAGTAAACTACAATTAAAAACCGACTAGGTCCAAAATGCTTTCAGATAACGCGGTACACTTGAAAAACGGAGGAGGATGTCCGGTAGACATATTAAACACATGAAGATTAAAAAAAATTTAAATGGGCCTTGTCTTAATAACGCAAAGTATTAATGTCCAACATAAGAAAATCTAGTTTCGATTATGTACACGTACATGTTCAAATTTGAACAAATACAATGCATTAAGAAGTGTTTATTCTGCATTTGTCAGATCACAATTAGAATACGCTTATTTTTTTAAATCTCGAAACGGTTCAAAACGGTTTTTTCCGTTTTCTGTCTTTCAAATTCAATGTTGAACGGCCACGACATACTGAGTATTATGCCATATTATGGTTTTCTTTTATTTGTTTTATTCGGAATCATTAAATACCAGAAGAGATTACATAAAGAATAAATCTACATGGCATCGAGATTGTTTTTTAATTAATAATATTTCTAAAAATTATTTACGATCATCACCTGCGAATAAACGGACGACCATAGGCAAATACTACACGGAAGTAAATTTTAGTCGATAGCAAACCGTGCGTTATATAATTTCGTTTATATTTATGAATATTTTCAATACCGTTTGTACCGTAGTTTTTAACGTAAATCATTATACACTACCGGCCCGTATCGTTAATGTAGTTAATAAAGAATAATAATAATAAACGGCAATTTGGTATTATAAATCGCGTATTTAGCGCGTGCGTCGCGGCGAATTCCGTTTCGACAAACCGGGTATTTATTTCGATTTCCTTTGGCGTCGGAAATTTCGACAACCCCGTGCCGTATTATAATTACCATTTGCGATCGATTCGGCAATTTTATTTCCACGGCACAGCCCCGGGATCGGCGAAAGCGTTTTGCCGGTTTCCCTCCGCCAACGACCCCGGGGAAATACGTCTGCCGGACGTACGCGCGCAGACGGCGATAACTTAAGGGGCCCCGCCGTCCGTCCGCCCGGACTCGTTCCGATTTAATTTGCGCGGACACAATCCCGCCGTTTCCGCCGTCCCGGCGATCGTAATTATTTGAATTATTGAATTCGATTCCGATCCGGCGGAGCTTTATATTATTATTATTATTATTATTGTTGTTGTTGTTTATTATTTACTAGACGGCGGGTAGATCGCCGTAATAATAGTAATAATAATAATAATACGACGATATACGACGACGTACTAAATTCGGCCTGTTATTACAGCACCGCCGTTCGTCCTTTATGAAAAAAAAAAAAAAAAACAATATCCGCGTCCCGACGATATCGTTCTCGACGCCGCCGTTATAATATTATTATTACGGGTCCCACGACTACCGCCCGTCCTCGTGTAAACGCCGGCCGGCGTCGTACCGTACGAATGCGATTTTTCGCCCTTCGCGTATTGTGCAAACCAGTGATTCAGTATCGACTACCCGATATAATAATATGTATTTCAATAGTTATCGTACGAATGTGTCGTTAATAAATAAATGTCCAACACTGAACGCGGGACGACGGCGTGCAATGGATTTTGGCGACAGTATTAGTTAAATACGACAATATACACGCATACATCTATACGAAATTCATACGAGATTTTATTTTCAATCGTTTTCGAAAGTACTTACACGTGAAAAACCAAATAATTCATTTGTTTTGAAAATTGTTTCTCGTATTATTTTTTTTTTACATAACTGCGCGTTGAGAGTTAAATGGATTCGAATTACTACGCTAGTAGTATTACACCAGTGTTTTACAAAAAAAAAAAAAAAAATTATTCAAATACGTATTACAAATACATTTTCATAATATATCCGTTGTTGTACTCAAAATACTTTGAAATAATAATAATTTTGGTTACACGTCTGGACGACGATTTTACGCGGCCGCACACTACTGCAGTGGTCTGAGACTCATTTTTACGCGGCCAAATGTACTAAAATCTTTAAAACAAACTGTATAATCCTAAATTTGAATGTTAATTGTTAAATTTGTTCTACTCCTCCCACCCCTCCCGATGTATTTTTATGGTAAATTAAAAACACGAGATCGATATTAGTCTATTATCAATTATCTGTATACAGAGTGGTTTGGTTAGAAATTAATCAATTAGTACGCTTAAAATGTTAATGGAATTTTTCCACTCGGAATAATATACAAACGATTTATAACTTGTTCTATATTCATTTATATAGAAAATTGCTATACGAACAAAAAATTCCTTATGTTCCATATATTCCCTAATTTGTTCCCATTTAAAGATTATTACTGTATAACTTTGAAGTTTTATGGAACATTAAATGTATATGTACAGTACAGCCATAAATTTAAAAAAAACAAACAAAAAATCATCTAAAATTGGTTTTTATGATAAAACACATTAAATAAAAAAAAAAAAAAAAAAAAAAACGACAATATTTTAATCACACCGGCGTACATTTGAAATATTTATTTTTTTTTACATTTCAATGACCTTAACAATACGACTTTTCCACTAATCTACCATCCGCTACACGTTTAAGGGAAAAATATACGGTCAAGTAAAAGGTTTTTTTTTTTGTCTAAAAGTATCAATAATTCGCCAATTATACCGACTATCATAATCATCGGATAAAACTTTTGTAAATACATTAAAATCCGTATTTTTTTTAAAAAAAAAAAAAAACATCAAATTTTAAACGATTTAAGAGTTTAATTTCAACAAAAAAAAAAAAAATTAAAAAAGTTGTTTTCATGCAAATTTCATAACGAATTCAAGCATGATAATTCGTGATCAACTCGCGATATAACGCATTTCTAGGGACCGTGAAAAAAGTTCGGTAGATCGAAAGTTCGTTACATCGAAATTCGTCATATCAATAGCCATATCATATCAAATCAAATCAACAGAATTCGTTATACCGAGATTTAAAGGAAAATTCAAAATTTAAATCAACACACTGCAGATACGTATTCATTTTCATTTTATAATATTTACATACATATAAATATATACATTGTAAGATCATATTGCATAAGAATAAAATACACGAGTCATTATATTTATGTTGCATAGTTAATTTGTGTGTGTGTGTGTGTGTGTGTAACCGCTTGCGCTTACCCGGTCAATAGCGTTGTCCAAATTTAAAATGCTAAAAAAGCACAGAATGCGCATTATAGCACGATAACCGTCGGTTAATTTTCGTAATAGCAAGCTATTTTTAGCTATATTTTTCGTCGAGTCATTTTACACTAGCAGACTAGTGACTATTCGATTAGATCATATCTAAATAAAAATTAAAAATTAGTAATGACACTTAGTCGGTACTACAAAGGTTATAGAATAGTCCTTAAAAAAATATATTATATATATATATATATATAAAATACGTTTTGAATTAGTTGGATATTTAAAAAAGAGAAAAACGTCTACGACTCAAAATGTTGTCGTCTATAGATATTATAACAAAAGTATTATCTCTAAAAATCGATTTTAAAGGCTTTTCCGTTTGTTTTACGTGAACACATTTTTCGCCATATTGCTCATTAAAAACGACGGGGACGATAAATGCACATCTGTAACGGCTTCTAGAGTTATTCGTATATAATTATTAAAATTGTACACCCGGAGATATCGGAGCGAGTCGGACGAGTGCATCGTATGCATAAATTTAATATTTCCTATAGATTAGCAATACTACATTAATATATATATATATATATATATATAATCGAATTTATACGCGTCCATTTCGATTTTTTAATCGCGTTTTTACGATTGAACGGACACAACGGCAATATTAGTATTATAACGTCAACATCAAAATAATACAACAAAATGTCGAAATATTTAACGGGTAAAACTGTGAAACGGGGTACGCGTATCGGAAATAATCGAAAACCGATTGACATTTATATCGTCGCGGTACATAAAATACGGCGGCGTCGCATTGAAAATCGCCCGGGATTGTCGGGGTTCCGTAGCCGAGTGTTTATTCAATAGGCTGCAATAAAAAGCGCAGTCGCGAAATCAATCGGATGTACGTCGTTGGTAAAAAAAAAAAAAAAAACGACGACTGCGTAGATTGGCGGACGGTCGTCGGTAATCAAAACCGTCCGGGACACGGCCAAAAGTCTAAGGTAGTACGAAAATAAAACATACCGGTGTACGTATATAATAATATATATCCGGGCTTGACAAAAAAAAAAAAAAACCTAGGACGGCCGAATGGTCCGCCGAAAGTTTCGTCGTCGTCGTCGTCGTCCAGACGTCGCGCGATCAGTAGGGGGACAAAAAAACCGTCTGCAAATGTCAGTCGTCGGACCGAAATGCCAATGTCTGGCTCGGATATTATTTCGGGCCGAACGGATCACTGAGAAATACCGACGGAATTGTCATCGGGCACAGCACAACGGATAAAACCGGGCGTGTTCATATCGTTTGCGTCTGTTTTATAAAGTGGAAAAAAAAAAACGAATATTTATTTTCAATTAATTTTTTTTTTTTGTCAGTTTTTTTCCCTTAATCTATTTATTTATTTCGGCCACGCATACACGCAAACACAGGGCCCCGGGGTCGATTATTTCCCCGGACGACCGATAAGGAAAAAAATCAAATGCATACGACGTAATAGCAGATATTCCCAATATTTCTTCGGTCACCTCCGTGCCGAACACAACCGCTCGCATCGTCCGGTCGGAAATTGTAATCTTCGACTCGTCGGTCAGAAGGCAACAAAAAAACGATTTGGTTATTTTTTTTTTCTGTTATCGCAGCCCAAGAACCGCCCGGAGGTCTCTCCACACACACACACGTACGAAAATATCATTCTGTTTTTGATTTCGTCGTCGGACTCGCTGTGCGATACGAATTTCGATAACGGTTTTATTTTTTTATTAAATTATAATATCTTCGTGTTCGGTTTAGACACACACACACACATACTCGGGCTTGTATTATACGAGTATAAATATCATTACGATATTTTATACCGCAGTCGTGTGGACCGTCGTCGGTATTACTATAGTTTGTCTAACCAATTCCGTTCGACGGATTCATGCAGACAATTTGATATTATAATAAAACGTTATTGTACGATTACTACCGAGAAAATTATTGTCCGCGGACGACGAATAATTCGTTCGGTGTCTCTGATCGGTGTCGATAACGTTTGACTATTACGTCGGGAATTATTTCCAAACCCGGGGGAGGGATGGGACGCCGGCGCACCGGCGTTCACCGCGGTCTCCGTCTATCTAACGGGCCACGTAGCAGACAATAATACACGCTCGCGCCAGCCGCATGGCTGATTTTTTTTTTATTTTTTTTTTTATTGAGTTTTTTGTTTTTCAAACTCTCTCGGTTTTAGAATTATAAATATAGCGGTCCGGTTTCGATTAACTTTCGGACTAGTCATAGTCGTTCGGATGTGTTGAAATGGTCGTCACGTCTTATACAACGGTGTACAGTCGAACATGGTCAACTCGGAATTAATTCCAACACGATATCGTAGGTACCTCGGATTTTTCTCCTCGGTCCCTAGATTTTCCCATTCGAACAATGCAAATGAAATTTGCGTTATTACTCGAATATTACCCTGGGTAACTCCGGGTTACCGATTTTATTTATAAAATCGTAAAAACGAAAATGAATTCATTAATGTTATTGTCACTGATAAGTGAATCCAGGCGATTTATCAAAAACCAACGAGACGACACCGATGGACTTTTTTTCAACTTTGAATAAAACAGAACGATTTGCGAATCGAATGCTGCGATCAATGCCAAACAGAAATTAATAATATTTTTTAAATTCCATATTTTTTTTTCTTTTTATAATTTTGACGTACGTATATGAAACAACAATATGTATTCAAAACAATAATAATAAATAATTATACCATATATGTATATACTATAATAAATATTGTACTCTTTTAAATAAAACATTTTACAATTTTGTTTTTTTTTTTTTTTTTTGGTTATTTTGTTGGCTAACTCGAACTTTTTTGCCGTTCTCTTCAACTTTGAGTTAACCAATTTCCACTGTACGTTGAAAGATATCTTTTACAGGAATAATGGAAAAAGCGCATTGTCTTACCCATCGAATTATTGTTCTCTTTAAATTATATAATAGACGCTTTTATTCGAATTCTAACACTAAGCGAGTTCTATGAAGTCTGAAAGAGTATATATTTCAGCCAATCAAATACGTTTCGGCGATTAAACGTCTATAATGAAATGTGTAGATTTCGAAGACTTTCTATTTATCGGCGTCTATCGAAATACTTCGCACCATGGGTGCATGCCACTGTTGTGGGCGAGAAATTGGGCAGGCAGTATATAGATAAAAATTTAATTTATATCTGTATGCGACGATAGATTGCAAACAAAAAAATATTCTGAGCGAAGTAGTATTAGTCGTGTTTTTTTCATTGTTGCTACGGTAACCCAGAAAACAATATAAATAAAAATTAAATAATAAAAGTCTAGTTTGACGAAATCGTGTTTTTACCAATTTTTTTTTTGGTAGTTTTTTCTGCCGCGTTAAAATGCTCATAGGTATGTCGAAAAATGCAACTAGACGAATCTACCTATCGCTTCCGGAAACACTACAGGAGTGTGTATAGATCGAATGAAATCTTTTGGTAAAAAAAGCGTTTACAGAAAAATCAAAAAAAATAATACATCATTGAAAAACCACAAGACCCGCTCAGAATCTAAAACGTCTAAAACGCGAAATTCCGTATATTCGATAACGAGTCGAATTACATTTTGGCGAATCGTAAAACGCCGACGCGGTCGGTCATTGAAAACCTCGTCGTCGACAAATCGCGTGCGCTATTATTTATGAAAAAAAAAAAAAAAAAAAATCGAGAACAAATGTTCGCGAAATATGATGATATGAACGTTGCGGTTGTAAAGCGAAAAAGCGACGGGCAAATGTGACACGGGCGGTATTCGTCCGTTACGAAAAATAAATATTACAATATTCCGTTTAAATAATAGATTTTAATGGATATATATATATATATGTTAATTTGTCTTGTGGTTTTTTTTTTTTTTTTTAATATATATATTTTCACGTCCCGTCATTATCTTCGAAACGCCGCGCGTGTGCCTATCTATCATATTACGGCGGCGGCGGGTACGCACGGAACAGAAGAAAAGAAATGTGTACGTACCCGTACATAAATCATCATCATCATCATTATCATCGTCGTCGTCGTCGTCGTAGTCGTCATAATATTCCAGTATATTTTTATTTTTTTTTTTTTTTTCGAAAAGTGCCGTGTCCTTCTGCACTGGCTACTATTATGACCGGGTATAGGTAGGTATGCGCGTAGGCGGTGGACTTATGGGCTCTACAAGAACGCGGCGGCGGCACGGAAACAAGACGAACCCGTGAACGGTATGCGTGTGGCGTGTACGCGCGCGTATAAAGAGCCCGCCGAGTCGATATTGTTGTGCGTCCGCGTGTCCTTATTATCGCCACTCGAAAAAATAATAAAAAAAAAAAACCCGAAAATAATATATACGTCCGGATTTCGATTGTAGCGCTAGTGTTCGGCTATTATTAACGCCGGCTTGAATGACCCGGATTCGGTCGCGTGAAAAAAAAAAAAAAAACCTACCGCGGGGTAAATAACGATTCGGAAAACTCAATATTTATTACGAAATTAATTAATAATAATTATTTGTGATATCAGTTGTGGTTTTTTTTTGTGGGCTATCTGTCGCGTGTGACCCTCCCGCCGCCGCCCTCTTGCTAAAAATCGGCAAAAAAAGCGACGCCGTGACGCCCGGAGGAATATTTGCAACAATTCTATAATTAAAACGAAAAAATCGTGAAACTATTTATTACCGAAACTTTTTTCTTATATATATAAATATATCTCGAAAATATTTTAAACGGCGTGTTTTGGATTTTCGTAAGTACCGCCACAATTGCAAATAACGGGCCATTCGAAGGGGAGAGGAGAGAGTTATTGGTACAACTTTGTTTAAAAAAAAAAAAAAAATAGTGGAAAAAAACGTTAAAAAGTTAAATAGTGTCGTCAGAAACGTGAAATATAAAAAAATATAAGGCTTGTTCTTTTATATATACGTACGTAAGGATATTCGGGTTTATTTGCGCGCGTCTCGAATCGAGGTGGTTTTTTTTTTTGTTTTTTTTTTTTAATATTTTATACGTTCAACGTTGATTAGCACGCAACCACGATTTCGAATTAAAAATAAATAAATAAATAATAATTAACAGATTAATAATCGATATTAATATTATACGATGTTTTTTTTTTTCGTTTTTAAACGATATTAAATCGACATTACTAATGAATGTATTTTAAATTATAGTCCGGATTCATATTGTTTTGCATATCTTTATTGGGTATATGTAGTTTTATGAGAGTAATAAAAAAACGTAGACGATTCATTTAACAAAGAGTTTACAAGAAAAGGTTTTTATTTCTGCACATTTAAGAATATTTCATAGGTTAGGTAATATCTATAGTTAATTTAATATATTTTGGAATATTTTATATATTGTGAGAAAAACATACTAGACTTATTTTGATTTTGAAATCATTATTATTAATTTTATAAAAAAAAATATTTGGAATCACTTTTCTGACGAAAACAAAAAAAACACGCAGTAGTAGTATTTAAGACGCTGTTATAAAACTTTGCCTTGTCATAACTAAAATATAACAAAGGAATATTTTTTTTTTTATAGGTAATATTGTTGATTTGTATTTTTACTGCTACTGCGGTGCAATTATTCCATTATGCAAGTTTATACATCACTTAAACAACTATTGAAGGAATATTAGAAGAAAAAAATTGCATATTAAAACATATTATACTGATGTGCGTTGATTATTATTTTTCTAACTTTGAAGAGAATATTCGTAGGTGTTTTACAAAATATTAGCATCATATTTTAGACGTTTTAAGAGAATATATTAACCCGGGCTATAATTATAATACATGATCCAAACGCGAATTACTGCGAGCGTTTTGTACGGCTCTACGATCGTATTCCGTCGCTTGAACCGTTCAGCCAATAATCGAAAATTACTATGGGCGGACGCGGTATTTTTTATTTTTTTATTTTTTTTTAGATTCTGAGCGAAACAAGCGAAACAAATACGACCGATATAGAGTTAAAATACACACTCCACGTTGGCCCCAAAAATATACAACAACTACGAGTAGTAATTTATCGATTATTTTTATCTTGAAAATAAGCAATATATCTCAATTTATAGATATAAAGTTGGGTTTTTTGGATTCGGCTTTCAAATTCCCCTTTTTTGAGGTATTAGGTATAAAAAAAAAAAATCATTCGACGATTTATTCTTGACAATTATTTACTACTGCGTCGCATCACGTTTAAAATTTCCGGGCACGCCACTGCGCGCCGTATCTTAAAACGCGAACAGATTTTCCTCTCGGCACCCCGCAGGTACTTTTTACATTTGAACCATTTTTCTATACGCTTTCGGAAAAATTAAACCAAAAAAAAAAAAAAAAAAAATAAGGTTAAACAAATTGTATTGAATGATATCCGGCGAAACGATGAGATTATTCGATTGCAGCAGTACTAATATCAAAAAAAAAAAAAACCTATATATTTTAAAAAACAATATTTTATTTTGATTGTTATTAATTTTTTTTTTTTCTTACGCCACCGTATATATATCATCGTTGAATAGCCTGTATTAAACAAAAAACAGCGTAAAGCACGTTCAATGAATAATATTACAATCGTATAATACGATATCGTATTATATCGTATATTATTTATTACGAGTCCCAGAAACAAGGAAAAAACACATTATAAATAACATTTTTAGTATATTGGCCATAAAAGTTTTTTTTTTTCAAACGGGAATATTACAAATCGTTTATAATACAGTGCGTCCGAATGAAATAATTACAATTTGTCCTCGATAGAATAATAATAATATTATTTATTATCGACGTTATCAATTCGGGTGCACGATTCTGTGTGCACCAGTGGCGTTCGCATAGGGCAGAGGGGAATCGAGGAAATTTCCCACCACTAACTTAAAAAAAAAATAAAAATAAGATTACAACTATATTCATATATGAGGAGTATTATTACTCATTTAATTTATTTCATAGTCGATTATAAATTTAAATTTTATATATTTCGTCCGAGTAGCAAGGAGAAACTTGATTCGTTGAACGAAAACTGTTTATTATCGATCCGGATCTTATTAACTCTCATTGAAAAATTAAATTCTCGTATATTTGGACTTGTTATTTGTAACTATACATCCACTCTCATTGAAAATGCCTGGTACGCATGCCGTACACCGTTTAAATGTTTTACTATTTCCAAAATGTGTTGCTCTGGCAACGCACGGTCCGTAGAATAGCTGCCACTCGTCATCTATTGCATCCGATCAGTCGTTTCACACTACTTTTATCATCGTCGTGGACCCCGGTAAATTCCGAAATTACTTATTCCGTTATAACGGGCGGTTCATTTAGGGGTTCTTTTATTTTAAAAAATGTTCTAAAGTTCTGATTTTTGATGACGCGTCCGAACATTTCTAGTGGTAATTGGCCAATGACGCCAGTAATGCTAAATCCCGAATACCCAATCGTAGCCAGCTTATCCGTGTAGGCTTTGGACATTGAGCGGCCCCGATGGAAAAAGTCTAGAGGTGCGACATCGCATGAATCTAGGCGGCCAATTCGCCGGTCCTAAGCGTGAAATTAGCTGTCCATCGAGAATCGTTCTCACAATTTAGCGGTTTTACCGTCAAAATATAGTCGAGATTACGGGTTTCGGTTTCGAGCGGTAAACGGTCTCCGTCGTTACGGCGCCATTCACCAGTCGCGTTCCGACCGGCCTTGTTATTTTTTTTTGAAGAAGAAGAAATACGGACCCTGACTATTCCCCGCCAGCTCATAAACCCGCACCGGACCGTCGTCGATTCGTCTGAATGTACCGGCAGATTTTCGAACCTCTTCAGGCCGAACACGCTGGCGATTTCGTTTGTCCGTTAAGCCGGACACGCCGGGCCGAGCGTCGCCGAACAAAATTCCGGTCGAATACGCTGTATCGTCTTTTTCGGGCTTTTCGAGAGCCGTTTCCGTGATGAAACGACAGCCGATACCGAACGAAACCCCGTATACGGACGTAACACTTTGACACGAATCTCGCGTTAAACCGAGCGTCCGTTAGTACCCCAGAATGCGAATGAATGGGGAAATCCAAGGGCGGCGTGGTCTCGGGACTCCCCGAGGTCGGATTCGCGCTAATAAACCGGCCTAGTGGACGCAAATCGGCGGAATTTTTTTCTTTTAATTCGTTCGTTTTCGGTAATGGTCGGTTAACATCGGGCCACACGTTTTTTGTTTGGGCGCAGAGTTCTGAACACTTAAAACCATAATCGCCCGGATCGTGGGATGGGGCCGGGGGCTAGCCGGGTCGTTTGCTGGCCTCCTCCTCCACCTTCACACACTCACGGCTTAGCGTAATTTTTTCTTTAGGTGGTACACTAGAAAACTCAACAAACTTCCAACCTAACTTAACGAATACAATACACAACAAATAACGAATGTCCGATAACATTTATAAGTAAAAAAAAAAGTGATAAAACATGTATGTATATCGGAGCGCGACGGACGTTCGGCTTTATATCCGTCGTAAAATCCTTACAAAAAACAAAAAAAAAAAAAAAAACGTACCCGATAAATGAATTGTCCGTGTCATGTCGTCGCACCCCCTCCTCCCGGCCGTCCGCCCGTCGTGGTTTTTTTCTTCGTCTTCTTCTTCTTCTTCTTCTTCTTCTTTTCTGCCGCGGCGTCGCCGATAATAATCGCCGTGACGCGGTCACGCGGCCTATAAAAAAAAAAAAAAAAAAAAAATACGCAAAACGACCGTTTACGGGCTCGCAAAACTTTCCGGGCGGATCGCTTACTCGACCCGTGAGGTGAAGGGTGTTGGTGGTGGTGGTGGTGTGGTGAAGGGGTAAGGGGCTTAAAAAAAAAAAAAAAAAAACAATAAACTATTATACGACGAGTGCCCGTTTCTGTATTTAAAAAAAAAAAATAAAAAAAACAACTCGCACTTGTATGTAATAATATTATATTATTGTTATTGTTATAGTAACGGCGACACCGGAACAAAACAAACGGTTTTTGCCGCAGTCACGTGCGGCCGCTTAAATCTATAGTTTTACCTTACCTACCACATAACGCGTCATACTATTGGCGATCGGTGCCCATAACAAAATATTATTACTAATATCGTTATTATTGTTATAATAATCGTTATTATTTTACACCGAACTACACGCGCGGAGTCGTGGTGTCGGACCAAAGCGGACGGGCCGATTTAACACGTTCCGCCGATAAAATTCACCGTTGGCCGGTGTCTTTGGCGAGGTCGGTACCGAGCCGACGGACGGACGGTTTTCGCGAGCCCGGCCGGGTTAACAACGATTTATTTATAATCTTTTTTTGTTTTTTGTCGAGTTCAGTAAAAATATACACGCGGAATTGTGTCCAACGTTAAACCGGCCGAGTCGAGATTATAACGTAAATGATACGGACCTGAAGCTAATGCCGACTCGGTTCGAAATTAAATCGTAACGGCAATTATAAATCGGCTGATCTATAAGGTTTTTTTTTTTTTTTACGGCACGGCCGGCCAAAACCAGAAGACCAAAAAATAATGGTCGTTGTCAGTGCCGTGTGGGCCGTGCCCCTCTTCCCACCCACTGGCCGTATTAACGTATTTATGCGTTTGAAAAATTCGCTACGGGTTAGTGCTCTTAATTATTATCGATTTGTTTGATAGTGACTTTTTATCAGTTTTTATCAAAACGGTCGATGGTTTATAATTGTAGGTATCAGCGTTTTATGCTGCGCATTCCGTGGTCACACCATAGACCCTATACTAGTACACAGTACATCGTACAGGACCGACGGGGTTGGGTAGTGCGGTCATGGCAACACGAGTTTACAGCGATGCGATTAGAAGACTAGTGATGGACGTCGTTCTACTGTAAATCGTGTTTTTTTATCATACCCATAATCATTTATCAATTTATCATTCATTTTTCGAAACTAATGGTATCCACTTATCGTGCCGAGATGCCGCCTCGATTCATGTTTTAATTAATTATTATTTATCAGCAATAATTATTGCTTCGTCAAGTGCCCTTATTGTGGTCTTCGTTGTTTTCGTATACACTAGTCATTATGTACGTCCGAAAACAGTTTTTTTTTTTAATTGTTTGGCTTTGGCTGCTCCTCCCCCTCCTCGCCCATTTCGAAATTCGGGCTACGCCACCTGTCGGTGTAAATTATACGACGTATGCCTAACTAGTTTATTTTCAAAATATCAGTTAGCTCGGCGGGCCGGATGAAAAAGGGGTAGGTCGAGTCAGATGAATACATTCACACTTGTTTATTTTAAACCCAAAGCTACGTAAGAGACAATTTATATGGCTACATAAAATGAAATATTATTATTTTACGCAGTCTAGTTGGTCACTCGCATACATACACGCCGTTTATGAATTACAACAGTTTAGAAATATAAATCAATCGTTCAAAGTTTAGACACTAAACTACAGACGTGATTATTTATTACCCTTCCTACGGTCTACATTTTAAACTCGATTTAAGTAAACGGCGGTTAGGGTATCGACGTGTAATTTCGTGAAACATACTATTGTTTCGAACACACGTTTAAAAGTGCTGTTTGCCGTTTGACAATCAAAAGTTTATTTGCGTTTTTATGGATATGCGAAATGAGAAAAGCGAATTCCAAGCGGAATTCAGTAGAACAAATATATTTAATAAATTTATAATAAACAAAATGTATTGATTTTCATTACTACAAAATAAATGTATAGAAAAAAAAATTGCACCTTCCGTATACGCCAGTCAATTGTATAATACTATTATTCTTATTATTAATATTA
The DNA here is from genome assembly GCA_956483605.1 of Tuberolachnus salignus. Classification (NCBI taxonomy): domain Eukaryota; kingdom Metazoa; phylum Arthropoda; class Insecta; order Hemiptera; family Aphididae; genus Tuberolachnus; species Tuberolachnus salignus. Next base: position 34,186,249 of record OY101435.1, on the reverse strand, counting down.
CCGTTGTCCGACGGCGCTACCGAGAAACATGACTGCATTTTTTTAATTTTTTTTTTTTTTTTTTTTCTATCGGTGCGGTGTACGTAAGTAATAACGTTTTGTTATTTATTCGTTTAAGGGAATAATAATAATAATAAAAATATATCACAACGCGCTGTGTTTCGCCGAGAGGAAACGCGGCAGCGATAATAATAATAATAATATATTATTATTATTATAGCGTTTTCGCCAAACAAAGACAAGAGGATGACGAGGAGGAGGAGAAGAAGAAGAAGAATATGGCTTATGGTTATTATCGTTATTTCCGTACGTGTTTATATATTATATAGTTGTGACCGCAGGATGAATTGACTTTGCGGCGGAGGCGGCGTTTTCTCAAAGACCGACGGTTTACGTATATGAACCGTCGCCATCTTGTCGCGACCGTCGCGCGCTCTACGGTTTGAATGCGGCGTACACGACAAACGCCGTACTCTTCTGCCGGCTTTGATAATAATAATCTATAATAAAATAAATAAAAAAACATGATCGATGTTTATATACGTATAATAAAAAATTATTATATTGTTCCGCAGTCGTCTAGAACAAAATATAAATAAACGCCTATCGAGCCTAGAAGAAAAAAAAAAAAATGAAATATACGTAATATACGCGCTCGGTTGTCACAACTGGATACGCGCGCGTATATTATTTATTAGCGGACGGAATATTCGGAATAATAAAGAAGATGAAGACGAATGTTAATAATAATAATAATAATGAAATATTTATGAATTTTCTGATATTTATCTCGGCGGCACGGCGGCGGTGTGTCGACCGACCGCGACGGGAAAGGTGTTGTTTTATACGTGTAGGCGCCTTTACGACAGCAGCGCCGCAATACGTGTCACAATATAGTCACAAACGATCCTGTCGAGAACGAGGAAAAAACAAATATATACATATATGAAGGGAAAAAACACGGCATCGTCGCTTACTGGCGCGATATTTTATAATAAACTTCTTGAATGATAATAATACGTATACGACGAAATGCGGTGGCTATTATAGAGAGATTTGAGCACGGCCCCCGGGACTACTTTAAAATTGTGCGCCCTACAGCTATACTCGATCGATTATTTCCCAGGGCGTACACGGGGCCCGTTTGAAAATTACCAGGATTTTATTTTTAATAAATACAAAAATTATGTTACACGCCGTTTAAAGATGTCCCCATCTTTTTTAAATCATCCGAAATACTTTCCTCCGGACGATATGCGGGACGGTGTCTCCCCCCACCAGTGATCGTGCCGTTTTTTGAAAGTCATTTATTGGAACTGTTCCGGAATTAAGGTTTTGTGTTCTGTTGTCGGCGCCGTTCGCTTTTAATTCCTCTACGACTTGAAATCGTTGTCTTCTAAGCGCAGATTTTAGTCTCGGGAGAAGAAAAAAAATCACATAGGGCCAGATCAAGAGAATAAGGAGGTTGCGGGACCACGGGTATTTTTTTATCAGCCGAAAATTCACCCAGTGTACTGGCGCATTATCGCGGTGAAGAAACCAGGCACCTCTTCGCCATTATTACTAGCCCTTTTTATCATAACAAAACAAAAAAATACTCGACAATTTCAAATAATAACTCAAAATACTAACAATTTTGTGAAAATCGTACTTTGTCGAACAAAAGCTAAAATAATTATATATACGTTTGTTTTTCACAGAAAAACCAAATCGAAAATTACAGAATCCGTATTATTTCGTAAATATTCCAGTTTATCCGACATTTTCCGGCATTGTAAAGAGAACCGCAAAGAAAATCGAAAAAGACCACCTAAATGCACCAACTGCATACAAAATGCTACGCGAAAGTTTCTGGTCTAAAAGTTGTTCGCTTAAAGAGAGATAAAAATGCCAGACCATATGTATACCAATACATTCCTCAGTCTCAGCTACGGTCAGAATGTAAAATAATAAAAAATTTAGAGTGTTCGGTCATCGTTTCTACAGGTACCTCGCAATAGTATGTACACAACACTAGTTTCCACTTCGCTTTTTGTGTTTGGGGTTTTCTGAAACCGCCACCATTCGGATTGGCTATTAGTGTGACATATTTCAGAATTTGGTTTGGACTTCCTATTACGAACGTTATAACCGAAATACCGAGCGGGAGCTGTAGGGACGTTTCTCCGGCCTCTCGAAATTTGAAAACGTTCATTATTTTTTTTCTAGTTCCTCCGTTGATTAAGTCTTTCGTTTGTATGTTCGCTAGTAAATCACTTGTATACACTTTTCAAGTTATTTTTGTAATTATAATCAGTTTATTACCTGCCTCCTGTCCCCACATCGTGCTTGTGCTTTCATCTATCCATTACTCAAACACGTCTAGAATCACAGATATGCACAGCATGTAAACATTAGTAAACGAGTAAGAAAACTCCGCAAGTTCAATAAAGGCGTCACAGGAGAAGTTATTCACAATGAAACATTAAAAATGAAACGAAGGTTATAAAAAAAAAAAAAAAATAATAAAAAATTTAAAACCGCCTATCCTTCAGATGACTTCCGGACTGTTCGCTATATGTATATTGAATGGGTATATAGAAGTAACACCGGTCATTCTCGATTTTTTATTCGAGTCAGAATGTTCATGATTTTACCTTGCAGCGTGCAGTGTCGTCATCACTACCGTAAAAAAAAAAAACAAACAAAAATCTAAAAAAAAAAACCGGCATACTTTGTACCGTGAGTGAGGGCCACTGTTGTAGGTGGGAAGTTGAGAAGGTACGATATATATGGGGTAATTTGATTTATATCTGAACCCGACGATAAATTATAATACACGAAAAACAATTCAAAACGTGTTTTGATAAATTTTAATTGAAAATTGTTTTATATTTTATAACTATACAAAATAAATTATAGTTATTGGTGTTTATTTTTTTTTTTTTTTTACAAGTTTCAATTTAGATTTTATCTCAAAACGTTGATAATAATAAAAAATAAATAAAAAAAACACTAACTATTAACAACTCTGGAAAACGCCAGAATGTTTTGAAATCCGGTGGAAGTTATTGACGGAAATCAAGAGTTGACGGGGTCGGGTTCGCGCCGCAAATAAAAAAAAACCTTAAGACTAATCAAAGGCCAAGGGTAAATCTAAAAAGTGGATACGCCTGCGCACGCGCCGTCGATTCGTTTTTCGTTATTTCAAAGACGCCACGACAACACGGTATAATATAGTAATATTATAACCTCGGCTGAGCTAAGTCAAATAATATAGTGTACATTTTTTTTATTTTTTTTATACGGGTGTCGGGGCCAACAGCTAATTATTATTGGCGTCCGTCGTCGTCCAATCGCGGTATTAGTTCCCGCGATACCGCCGTGCTCGAAAATCAATTGCTCGCGTGACTCTCTAAAAAGAAAAAAAAAAAAACCGATCGTGAACTCGTGACTACCGTTTATTACTGGGATTTGTTTACAAACGTCCGATTAATTTAGTCGTTGGATGTCAAGAGGCGGTTATAATAAATAGTGGAAATGTTTGTTCGCATTTAATCGCAACAAATTAAAAAACGCCATTCGTCAAGGATTTGATAGAACAAAATAATCGCGGGACTTTCAAGATTTTTTTTCTTTTCGCCTCCAATAATCGATTATCGATATAAGATACGCATTGCGGATTGTAAACGTGTCTAAATTCTTAGACAAAAATAGAAAATCATCGTTTATTATAATAATCCCTGTCATTTTTTTCGGACCCGTGACAACCATTACAACACAAGCGTTGCAGATATAAATTCACAAATTACTTTTACATTTGCCTTATTATCCCGTCTTTTTAATTTTATAATGTATCTAGATATTCCAAATGTAAAAAATTGATTAATGGCGAATGCGGTTCTCTGTGTATTTTACAGTTAATAACGGAAACAAATTGTACACATCTCTTTCGAATAGCTTGTATTTCTTCAAATCTAATCTTTGAAACAAATTAATTTTCCAAAACGTAAAAAATAATTGATATCGTTAAAAATATATATATATATATATATACATAAAAATTCACAAAGGAGCGGAGAAATTTGAAAGCTGGGGTCTCAATCATGTATAAATATAGAAGAAGAAGAAGAAAATAAATGTCTATGTTTTACTGTTGTAGACAATTTGAAGTCGATGAAAACGAAGACGAGATAAACGGAAATATGGAAGACGCAGGACGGAGTGAACGAACTCGACGCGAACGACGAAGAACGGTAATCCGAATCCAAGTTTGGTCCACGAGTACAGGGGCAGTTTTTAGGGATTGTGCTTGGCGGCACACCATCCGGAGCCCATTACCCGAGAATTACCGAAAAACAAAAGTCGCGGGGTATACGAGCAAATGGGTCGGAAGACCGTTACAAGAAGAACGGCGGGCTATCGTAGGATACGGATATTTGAAGAGTTCCCGGACGACACGAGAAATAATACTATTGCCCGGGAACAATAATGCCTATAGTAATAATAATAATAACGCGTAACGTTCGTTTCATAAATATTTAATAAAATTTATTTCAATTATAAAACGCATTCGTTTTTTGATTACTGTCGGTGGATCGCTTACGTTTCGCACCGCGTACGTTTTTATAGTCCGGGGTCCGCGTGCGCGTATACTTGTGCGTACGCTCTGCGCGCGCGTTTTTTTACGGGCACTGAATATATTACACCGTATATTATTATATCGCTCGGGATTCGGCTTGTGCAGTCCCGGTGTTTATTACCGATTTTATATAGAAAAAAAAAAAAAAAAAAAAATATTAAAATGAATAATAAATTATAATAATAAAATAAAAGGCGACGCGGAGGATTCGACACGGATTGGCTTTCTCTCGTATCTTATTCGGGTCGCCAAACGAAACGCGACGCTCGTCGCCGTCGGGATTTATTGTCCGTTTTGCCTACTCTTGGGCAGCCTCGGCGGCGGCAATGGCGGGCAGACGGTCACAACACGAAGAGAGAGAAAAAAAAGCGAATAAAATAAATATTCGTATATTATAATTATTATTATTATTATAACGCGTCGCGCGGCGGTGTGATTTAATAATTTTTTTTTTTCTTTTTTCGTATATTTTTACGTCGTTATTTATATTCAGCGCTCGTCTTGTTTATACCGTCGTGTGCGACACGGACACCGGAGGATCCGGCCTCGATGCGACCGTATTAAATCCTACTCGCGTGTCCGGGGATGCGATTTTTATAGCGCCCGACGATAATAATTTCACCTAGTTAACGAGACGGCCCCGCCGCCAGTGTAATTATTATTATACGCGTCGCGGGTGTTACATTTTTTTTTTTTTTTTTGAATATAATTATAAATAATATTTATTTTTATTTTTTTTTTTTTTTTGTTGGAAAATTAAAACTATACGCTCGTATAGTATTATATGACGCGCGTCGTCGTCGTCGTCGTCGTCGTCGCGGGCCGGTTATAAATTATTAAATCTATAAGAGCGGGGGTACTTGTATATATATATATATAGTAACTAGTAGTAATAAATTTTTTTATTATTATTATATATGACCACGTAATTAAATCGCGACGGATAAAATAAAACAAATTTAAGTTGTCCGACGATAAGGTCGAACGTGTAAACTGCGGCTGTTTATTACGGGGAACGTCGTATTTTTCGTTGGAAAAACGCGCGTGTTCGTTAAAAAAAAAAAAAAAAAAATAATAAAAAATAAATAAACCGTCAGAATCGGGGAATATCGTAAATTATTAATAACGTACAATCGACCGGACGTAAGCCCCGATTAACACGAGGGGAACGGGGAACATGGCCCCCGGCGCCACGATACTTGAGATTATTTTTAGGCGTCTCTAGTAAATTCAGCGCCGTACGGCGTCTGTAATATTATAATATTTCACGCTAATTATTGTTAAACGATAAAATATGTTTAAATCTGAAAACAGCAAAAAAAAAAAAAAAACATTTATTTACTTTTCGGCATTTAATACTATCATCGGCGGTTCGAAAACTCGGAAAAGTTAAAAAAAAAAACAAATTCAGAATGGGCAGTACACTGTAAAACTTCGCTAAATAAATCACGATATTGGCATCAGAAAATTATATTTTATATATCTCGACGATATAATGTAAAACTTCGTTTCGGCGATTAGTTTTATGATAATAAAAATATACAACTATGGACCACTTTTTTTTTTACAATTTCATATCGGGTCCTTTGATCATTTTGATCCGGGCACCTCGAAAATCTTAATCCGGGCTTGACCGGACCGAAACCGATCGACCGGTCGTTTTTCGGATGATTTGTTCGTCTCTTCGATATTCGAATACCAAAAAAAAAAAACATTTTTTTTTTTACTCCACGAAATTAAACGGATTAATTTTTTTTTTTATCTTTATCGATCGTTAGTCGAAGAAAGTTACCGTGATAAATCGGTCGAAAAACCAGTTAAAAATACCTAATTTGAGAATAAGTTGCAGTGGCTTATTTAGAATGATGAACAGAGGGTAAAACACCAACTGAAATCAGTGTACACAAATGTTTGGTCTAATTACGGAAATCTTTAGTAATCTTATAGGAAACCTTGGCGATCTGTGAGAAATCTTGACATTCCTGAATCCGGTGTACGCGAAATTTATCATGCGATTTACCTTCCGGCTTCGTCTGTAAGGCGTGTTTTCGAGGGATAAACACAAGTCTGATTGAGTATTCAAAGGGACTCCAGTTGTTATCTTACTATACAAAACTTTTATCGTCTTGCGTAAACGATATAATCTATTTTGTATTATATCTAGGACTAGGAACTTATAACAGCATTTTTTTTTCTTAACACTTCAGCACATAAGCCAATCAAAAACAATATTCAATTCACACACCGAAGAGTTCAAATAAAAACAATTTTTGTGGCATTTTTTTTTTTTTTTTTTTTCTTATGATTTTTGTGAATTAATGAATTTCCAGTACTTTAGCTTAAGTTTATTAGATGTTTTTTTTTGTTATTCATTTTTTGTTAATTACGAGTTTATGGTGAAGAATGTTTATCAAGAGCTCGTGTTTTTGAATGGCACAAACGGTTTTGTAGTGGAAGGGAGGACGTCGAAGACGATGATCGTTCTAGACGTCCTACCACGTCTTCAACAAACGAAAACGTTGAAAAAATCGACAAAATTAATTAATCAATATTATTATAAAGAGGTATTAATTAAATTAAGAGAACGTGTCAGAAAGAAGCGACCAGATCTATGGAAAAAAGGCCCCAGCCTTCACCAAGACAATGCTCCAGCTCACAGTGCATTTTCAATTCAACGTTTTTTAACTGACAAAAAAAATTTCTGCACTTCAACATCCCCCGTACTCGCCAGACCTTGCTCCTTGTGACTTCTTCTTATTTCCTTCTTATTTCTTTTCCCATTTTCAAACAGTTGATGACGTAAAAATGAAAACGGCAGAACTTCTAAAAGGGCTGAATGAAAGCAATTGGCAACACTGTTTTCAAGAATGGCAGCGACGTATGCAACAGTGTATTGATGCTGAGGGAAGGTACTTTGAAGGTGATAATCATTAAATTATAACATTTTTAAAATAAACAACTTTTATTCAAAAAGTCTCGTTATTTTATTGTCACACCTCGTATACGCATATTCGACATATTTTAAAACCTTACAAACAAATATTTGTATTTACATTTTGTAGTCAACGGATTACAACTTACCCTATACACTTTTATTAATAGTTAGGTACCTTATCTTCAATGAAATTTCGTGTATATGGTGAAATATTATCAATTTAATTAAACGGTTTTTCATTTATTGTTTCACATAGATATCAAATTGTATCTAGGTGTTTTGATAGTTAATTTTTTTAAAACATATGAAAACGCGTTGATTAGTAAGTTGTTTTTCGGTATTAAAAAAAAACTAAATTTTCTACATTTTAGGTCATTTTTTAGTAGCATTTTCGTGTTTCAAAAAAACATTTATTTTTTTTTTGTAGCGTTATTGGTAACTTTTAAAATGTTTTTTCTGTATGTTTTTAGTGTATCGTTTTCCTAGACCTGGATCATACCCATAGGATCGTTGTTTTTTTTTTAAAAAAAAATTTGTTTTATTAAATCTCTTAAATTTTACATGCGTTAATAAAAAATAATAGTAGTCTCTGGCACGCACGGAGTATAATATATATAGGTACAATTACGCGATAATAATATAATATTTAACACGACTGTGATCTTTAGGGTGACGCCGAAAAAAAAAAAAAGGGATTCCCCTCGACGCTATACGATTTTGACATGCCCCGGCGTGTAAGTACTCGAACTTGCACGCTCGATTATCATGTGGTAACGACGAATATTAATCCGAATTAAATTTCCCTATTATTTTTTTAATAATACCATATCTTTTAAAACACAATGAGATGTTCGTTTTCGAGTTTCGCGCAGTCGTGCCTACGTATACTATAGGAGGTACACGGTCGTTTTTAAGCGATAATAATTAAAAAATAATAATAAATTTAAAAAAAAATAAATGTTTTTAATTTTAATACATAACTGCGTTCGTCTAGTGAATATCGTATATTGGTTTCGTTATATATATATATATATATATTTTCTACTATGTACGTTATACATATAAATCTTGTGCGGCGTTTTGATCGAACACTGTCAGCCTGCGGGTTAATGTTGTACAACAAAAAAAAAAAAAAAAAAAATAAAAAAATCTCGAACGTAATAGTATTAAAAATTGCATTAGGGAACGTATAAAAAAAAAAGTAGGTTATGCTTTTATCGCGTTGAGGATTTTTCTACTTTCCCGTTACCGGCGGCGGCGGCGGCGGCGGCGCTATTTTTATTACTCCGGCGGATGATGCAAACGACGAATAATATGAACAAAATTTTACTATACCTAAGGGTACTTTTAGATTCCGCGCGATGTAACGGCGAAGCTATTAGATTTTTTTACTGTACGACGCGCGTTTGGTATTTTCGCATTTTCGGTTAGTGAGCGAATATTCCGATCTGTCGAACGCCTGAAAAAGCGAAAAACTTCGAAAAACCGCGCATAACAAATTTGGTTGTATTTTCGTCGATTTCCTAGGTGTGCGTATAGCTACGTGTACGCACGTTAAATGGATAAGGCGGAGGAAATCGAGATCAGTTTACCGAGTTCCGTTCAGAATCGTTTTTCGATATTGCAATGATTTTATCGATAATAAAACACTATAACACCGCGTACGTATAAAAATATATGTGCGTCGTAATTTGTAATCTGTACGGGTAAAAACAACAAATCGCAGCCTTGATCAGCCTCGATTCGCGAAATATTTAAATTAAAAAAAAAAAAAAAAAAAACAGTCTTTGTTGTTGTATACGAGATATATTATAGAATAAGACCGTTTATAAAGTATACAGTAGACTTTCAAATTTGTTCCGTGTTGTAAAATCAATTCGCATGTCGATTAATTAACTGATAAGAAAAAAAAAAAAATAAAAAAATCAAACACGTACAACTCGAACGAAACACGTACGTAATGGGTTTTTCGATGCCGAACGAGTAGTTCTAAAAAACCGCCATGTACAGTATGTTCAAATTTAACGGGGTAACGCGAACGATATTGAATTTGATTCGGGGTATTGTTTTGTTCGACGGACGACGACTTGTAAAGTTTTATTATAAAAGAAAAAAAAAATACTTTTAAACCGTAACAATTATAGAACTTTTTTTATAAAAAGTTTATTTTTTCATTTACCTTGGAAACCATATTACGTCGTAAATACCGTAATAGTTGGTATTTTTATCGTATTTGTTAGCAGTAAACCGAGATAATTTCGCTCGTTTCCACGCGATGTCGCGTATTTTTTCTATAAACTTTATTCGAATAATTCGTTCTAGTTCGTACGACGAATACGTTCTCGAAAAACGGCGGTTCAAATTTAAAAAAAAAAAATTATTTTACTGCGCGTGTACAGATAAAAAAAAAGGGCTTAACAATAAATGTGGATTTTTTTTTTGTCTTCTTCGAATTACGCGTACCTTTAATGTCCTCTAATCCGAATAAAAAATTCTGAATCAAATTCAACATCATCTGTCCGAAATTTTTCGAGTTGCTGTTCCATTTGAACACGCTGTATATTTTATCGTTTGTACACCGGACAAAATTATTGCATCATAATAACGACCGCAGTGATTACTATCCCGAACGTTTTTAAACGCAATTTTTTTTTTTTTTTTGTCGATTATTTGCAAATTATTTTCTATTAAAACCGCCATCGGGCGGCGTTTGTATTCCGCCGTAAAATTTTATTTTGGACTCCGTCGCGCCCGTAATGGGAATACACGTTTAGAAAATTAAAAAAAAAAAATTAAATATAATACGATTTCCACTGAAACTCGTCTAAAATATCATCATAAAATAAAAACGACGTTATTCTCAATCTCATTCCTTTTTTTTTTTTCATTTTTATGTTGCAACTTTTCTATTTTGTCAAATTGTCAGCGGGGGGGAGGGATAATATCCCAAAAACTACCCCTAACAAAGGGTCTTAAGTAAATCCTATTATTGTAAAATGTCTATATATATATATATATTTTTTTTTTTTTTTTGTTACGAACAGATGCGAACAATTCAACGTCGAAATTTATTATTATCGCCCATCGTTGCGTATACGGTTTTATTCGCGCGTTATGTTCCATTTTTTATATACATATGTACGCGAACTCACGAAGTAAACAAAAAAAAAAAAATAATAATAATAATCTCGAGTTTTTCACGCGAAAGCGATTCTTACTAATTTTTATTATTATTATTATTTTTTTTTTTTTTTTCATATTTCGCGGTAAACAGCAAAATCATGTTCGTAAATTGTGTAGTGCCTACTCGACGCTAGACGTCCCGTACGTTTAAAACCGCGCCCGGGACGGTTGCCAACAAAACGAGGAACGTTTTCTGTCTCTCGATATTATTATATTTAATCGTCGGATAATACGTATTTGCCGAAATAATGCCCGTCGGATTATTATTTTACACTTACGTTTTGAAAAAAAAAAAAAAATGTAAAAGAGAAATAAAACCTAACCGCACTTGCGCGGCGAGTGTCGATCGAAAACGATATTACAATAATGGCGTACGTACTTAACGCGTCGATAGTATTTTTTTTTTTATTTTTTTTTCGAATTTACAACTGTCCGTCTCGGACCTCCCCGACGTGTTACGCCATAAATATTTCACCGTTCCGTCGTCCTATGAGTGGAGAAGAAAATAATAATAATAATAATAATACAGTAGAATCCGTTTATGGCGATTTTCAAAGGGACCCAGAGACGTCCGAATTGCGTTACACGGGGATGACAAAAAAAAAACAATTTGATTTTATCGAACTAATCGGTTTGTTCAACGGCACAAGTGCCACACGTATCGTGTTAATATATAATTACGGTTTTTTTTTGAAAAATAATCAATTATGGTACTTTATAGGCGATATTTCGTAATGCCGTTGGCACGCGCACATGGATCAATTGTAAAATACCGAAATAGAAACGGTGCCTTGAAACGCAATTTCTTCGTCAGCTTGTTCGTTTTCAACCCGATTTGCATTGTAAACGGAATCGGCAATATCCCCTTCGCTCGGTTCTTCGTTGGTCCAAAGAGCGGCGCGTCAACCTCGACGAAATGTTCCAAGTCTTCTCCGGGGAAGCGTTCTGTGTCCAAATTTTCTTAATTTATCGGTTTTTTTTTTTTTTTTCCTTCTTTCTTTCTTTTTCTGCTTCGTCGTTTACCGCAACGTGGCACCCGGCGCGGCAGAAACGGTTCGTTATTGTAGTGGTAGAAATCTCTCGTTTCAAAATTACAATCGTTACATCCGAATCATCGTTGTAACGAATATCGTTGTATCCGATCAAATTTACCGCACGTGCGATATAAAACCATGGCTGGCAAATCGTATTATCCGGAATATCGTTATCTACGGCATCGCTATAAGCGGATTCTACACTGTAAATAGCAACTGCAACGTATTCGAAGTCTCGACGCCCGGGCAGACCGCCGTCGGCTTTCTGATTTTTCCCCGGGCCCTGCCGATTGGCAGAATTCCATCGGGCGCACATTTTTTCCGCTAACGCAATAAACTTGAAAATGTTTTATCGTCGTGAGATAATAACCAACGGAACCCGGAAGAATACACTCGACGTTCTAGCGGAGACGGCGATAATCGGTGACGAATTTAATGGGCGGGCTGGATGGGATAATTTCCCCGGGCAGCAAATTTCAAGGGGCGTAAACAGCTCGAAGAAAACGGTCAAGTATGTGTTATACTTTTAACATTGATTAATTTGTATTGTTTTTGAATATCGAAATATTTTTGTAATGATCATAACAAAAAAAAAAAAAGAAAAACGTTTAAACTTTAAGGGCAACAGATTATATATGTATCGTTGTACTTTGGGCATCAAATCTCTAAATACACCACTGGCGATAATAATAAAATACCCACACCCCTCACCGTATTAAAACAATTCATATTGGTAAAAAAGGCGTCTCTAGAAAATTGATTTTTAAATAAAATGTATAAAAAAAAATTGGTCGGTTTCTTTTTGTTTAATCATTATAAAACAAGAAAAATGAATTGAAAAAAAAAAAAATGAAAGTAAACCAATGCCTATAGCTAATTCTTTTTTTTCAACGATTCTCTAAAAATCTAATATCTAATATAATCCCAATTTAATCTACATATCGTCTCACGCCCCTTATAATCACCACTGCCGTGGGCCACTGTTGTAGGTGAGAAGTCGGGATATTTACGATAGGAATGTAGGGTAATATTTGAGTCGTTATTAGTTTTTGTCGGTGATCTAGAAACGTTTTTCGAATAAAGTACCACCTGGCCCTCGTCCGCATCTTTTCAGGAATGGTGTGTACAATTTGGAGCGGTTTTATTAACCGAAAATATGTTTTCTTAGTAGAACAAAAAGAAACACACACACACACACACACACATCTTAATAATACTACGTTCGGAATTTAAAATTACAAAAGTCAAAAACTCAATTATAGAAATAAAAACGTTTAAGATCTAAGACGTGTTGTCTGTTATATGTTTCAATAAAATATCGCCGGAAAATTCGCATCTTTTCAGATACAGCGGTGTTAAAGTATTTGAGCATATTAATTGACCGAAAAAGTGGTCACATATAATAATATATGCATACCAAAAGAAAAACCACAGATTTCTGTAAAACCGTTAACTTCTGATGCTCCACTTGGAATCTTTCAAAAAAAAAAAAAAAATGATAAGGGGAAGGGGCCAAGAACTGCGTTAGATCAAGACGGGAAAATGGTTGCGGGAAATCGAGTTTTCGACCCGTTGGAGAACGTTTTACTTTGAAACTTATTTTTCTGTCTGTGAACAACTTTTCTTCCAGAATTAATAGTCCGATCGTCAACTCTAAGGAAGATTCCGGTATCGAATTTTGTTGAGCCGGTTCACTTGGTGGCCATTTTTCGATTGTTCTCAAAGTTTTCTTAATAATTGGGAAAACCGACGGCAACACGACAATATTTACGAAATAACCGCTTCAATTATTTTTTTTTTTTTATTGTAATTCAGTTAAAAATAATCGTAGAGACCCAAATTTTCCATTGTATACTTATATTAGCTATTTCCAGATGTGGTACAATTTTCAAAACATTTCGGCGTTTATTGAGTTACACAGGGCCTAACAAAACGATAACCTAACGTCACCGAACCTCAAAATTTGTGTTGGGCTGCCAGTAGGTTGCACTACTGTTGCGTACCCGAACAGAAATCGAATTTCGAGTTTGAGACGGAAATTTACGGACAATTTGTATTCATTCCATAGTGACGAACGTGCACAATTTTCAATTTTTCTCTATGTAAAGAATTAGAAGAAGAAGAAAAACACAAAAATGTTAACCGAATTTCGCTCTGAACCGTTTTTCGTTAGCAATGAATAATTATCGTTGCGCGTACACAGACACAACGTAAATTACCCACATTAAGTCTGATGTTCCCGAATTCCCACCTACCACGGTGGCCCGCCCATGAGTGGCAATGTTCTACCTTGTTTATTTATTATTATTAATTTTTTTTTTTTTTTTTCCCCCGTTCTGGTATTTTGTGTGGGACGACGGCGGTCGGTGCCAAAAGAAAAACTCGACGAGACGGATTAAAAAGGCAGATTGGTGTATGGGTTTTCGGAGAGGTCTGGGGGTGGGGGGGGGTAGGCGAGGGAAACGGTTGGGACAGAGCGTTGTAAATTATAAATAAATAAAAATGATGACTCGGCGTCGACGCGGAGGGTCTCCCCCGGTTAATTACTAACAACCGCGCGTCGTCGTCGGCCGTGGCACCCGGTCATTAACAATAACGGTGGCCACACATCATCGGCCGTGTCAGCGGAGGAGTCGGCCGGCGTGTTATATAATAATAATAAAAATAACAATATAATTGTAGGTAAACGCGGTAACGTCCCGTAACGGAATTAATTGGACCGCGATTTTAGCGTGTAAGCGCGCCGTGAAACGGAGAGAGAGAGAGAGAAAAAAAAAAAACAATAAATAAATAAAAAAAAATACAAACTCGGCTGCTGTCTCGTGCTGTTCGGCACTGGGACGGTTTTCACACCGCCGCCCGTCGGATTGCCGCGGCCGTGTTGGAAATTTTACAATTATCGGCGGTCGGGGGTTCCGGGCAACAGACGCCGTCGGTAAAACGAAATTACAAACGGGGGAAAAAAAAAAACCGATAAAAATTTAAATAGTTCTCGTTGGCCCGTACGGTAAAAAAAAAACAACGGTTTAACACGGCCGCGGTAACGTGTACACGAACATATTTTCAGTTGGAAAATTTCACAAAAAACATTTTGGAAACATATTACCGGCCTTAAGAAACGTTCGATAATTTGTCCACCGGTCAGGTTAGTGTAGATATCATTATATTTTTTATCGGCACGTTTAGTTTTATATACGAGACGTTTTTTTACGTGTATCCGTCAACCGTCCCGACGTATAAATTTGATATAAACGAAAAACCCGTGCCGTAAAATCCTACGAGTGTAAATTGTAGATTTACAAAAAATTCCATCGGTATACTTTTTATAGACAATATCCACTACGAATACGATTTTATATACTTGTAGGCCCATCTTGCCATCATATAGTTTATTAATAAAACTTAAAAATAATAAAAGTACAAAATACAAACCTACCTCTTGAGGCGCGTCTTAGAGTCGACTTATCGCGACCGGACTTTGTAAATATTATTTTTATGCGTTTCTAATAAATATTGAGGGACGTCCCGACAAAATATGTACATATTTTTTATTAGACCAATCATCCAACGGCGAATGTTTATACTCGAACACGACAAACGACGTAACTGATGTAATCGGATAAATCAAAAAAAAATTAAATACTGAAAATTGTTTACAATCGCCTTCGTTCTGTAGAAACCACACCGGATTATTGGTGAGCGTCGATTATATTAACCGAAATTTGTGTTGGCCGTTACTATTTTTCGTGTTGTTCGTACCGTAAATTGTTTTGCCGAGCTATTCCTACTGAATACCACCACGGGTTTTTTTTTTTTTTTTTTTTTTTACACGTATATCTCGTCTCGTCTATTCAATCCGCCGTTTTTTAATCTAATACTGCACTATTACTGTCGAACGTAATTTACTGTGACCCGTTGTTTGGATTTAAACACACGTTTCGGGGGCAGGCCCGAGACGGATTTTTACTACAAAAAAAAAAAAAAAATTAAAAAAAATAACCAACACCAAACCAAAACGAAAATATCTAGCAATTACTATTATGACTATTATTATTACGTAGACGGATATTTAAGATACGCGGTTACGATAATTACGGCGGCGACGACGGCCCGGGAAGAATTATTATTATATTATTTTATTTCCGTTGCCCACGATGACATTTATTATTACCACGTCGTTAATCATCGTTGAAATATCGTCTCGTATCGGAACGATATTAAAAAAAAAAAAAAAAAAAAATTAATAACAATAATAAAACATTCGGAACATGCGTACGTTATAATATATTACGCGCGGGGCCGGCCTCGTAATTACAGAGGTCCGAATTATTGCTATAGATTACTATTAAAATAATACCACACGATTTTTATTCTATCGTGCACATTAGAACATATTCAATAATAGCTTTTGGTTCGGTCCATTCACGAAACGATTTGTTACTGTACGGTAGTTTTTTGTTGTTTTTTTTTTTTTTTTTTTTTTTTTTTTTTTTAAGGCCCCTTTTCAATTTTTGTAAAAAAAAAAAAATAATAATAATAATTAAAATTAATTTTCGCCATTTAACAATAAGATTACTCCACTGATCTACTGTCCCGTTTAAAGGGAATTTTTTTTTTGGTCTAAATGTGTATCAATAATTTTCACATTCAATTATCGGATAAAACTTTTAAAAACACGCGTGAATCCGAAGAAAAATAAAATACGAAAAATGGAATTTCAAAGGGGTTTAAGATATGATCGAATTCACAAACGAGTTTACTTTGCATCGGTCGGAGAACTTTTTCAATGTTATCAAAATTATTTACGATAACAAAACGTTTGGGATCCGTATAGGTTTGTCAGTTCCCAATGGTAAATAACAATTAAATAAAAAAAAAAAAACGATGTTAAAATGCGATATACGAGGTGTGGCTAATAAATAACGAGATTTTCTCTGTAAAAACTTTTTATTTATATTTTTTAATGGTTTAACATTTTTCCCCTTCTATATACTCCCCTCCATGTTTGACACATCGCTCCATTCTAATTTTCCATTGGTTGAAACAGTGTTGGAAATCCTTTTCTTGCAATGTCTTTAACACCTCTGTCGCTACTCATGCCTTATCGCTAAGTAGATAGTCTCGTTATTTAATAGCCACACCTCGTATGCTACGTTTGGGTATTTTTGACAAACATTTCATGGACTTTGCACAAGCCTATATATATTATATTCACTCAGAGCCACGTGGCACGCGTTTAATAATACAAATAATATAAGAGATGAGAATCTATAGAAATTATTGCATATTTGTGTATCCGTGTCTGTAAATTGTTTGTATAGCTAGGCGAGCTGTTCTATAACCTAATGGGTTTATATTTGTTTTTTTTTTTTTTTTATTTATTATTATTATTTTGGGCATATTTATTTACATTGATTTTTTACAGCTTCTGAACGACGACGTGGTAAAATGCTCAATAAATTCTGATGACTTTTGAGTTATACCTGTGACGTTTCCGTGAGTTTTTATTCGGTTTAATGCGGATTAAATTCGTCTGGCCGCCTACAAAAATACTCGAAAATATTACACCACCGGTTCCATCGTAATATTTGCTAGTTTGACCGTTTACAAAAAATATCAAACACCCGCGGGCGCGATATTTTTATTTTATTTATAATTATTTTGTTTTGTTTTTTTTTTTTTTGTTTAATCGTTTAACGTGCAAAATGCGACGAAATTCGTATAAATCACGAAACAAACGGCGTACCATCCGGAATTTGCCGGGTGTTAGTTTATTTGCCGGCGACGGTTTATCGTTGCGCGCAGATATTTTATAAACCAAATACGTATATCCTCGTATATCCTCCTGCGTAATAATATCCTACGGTCCTGCCCGGTTTCCGAGCGGTATCTTTTTTTTAGTTAAATTTTTTTTTTTTTTTTTTCCGAACCAAGGCAAATAGACGACGGCGGCGGCGGCGGCGGTCAATAAAATTATGTTTAATACCCGCCATACTACATGGATTAACGGACGTCGTTGTTATGTCGAAATAAAGATAGACAGAGAGAGAGTGAGAGAGAGGGAGAGAGAGAGAGAGAAAGAGACAAAGAGAAAGAGACAGACAGAGAAAGACACAGAGAAAGAGACAGACAGAGAGATAGAGAGAAAGAGAGAGAGACAGAGAGAAAAAGAGAGAGACAGAGAGATAGAGAGACAGAGAGAAAGAGACAAAGAGAAAGAGACAGACAGAGAAAGACACAGAGAAAGAGACAGACAGAGAGATAGAGAGAAAGAGAGAGAGACAGAGAGAAAAAGAGAGAGACAGAGAGAAAAAGAGAGAGACAGACAGAGAAAGAAACAGACAGAGAGAAAGAGACAAAGAGAAAGAGACAGACAGAGAGATAGAGAGAAAGAGAGAGAGACAGAGAGAAAAAGAGAGAGACAGACAGAGAAAGAAACAGACAGAGAAAAAGAGACAGAGAGAGAGAGAGAGAGAGAGACAGACAGACAGAAAGGGAGAGAGAGACATAAAGGGAAAGAGAAAGACAGAGAAAGAGACAGAATGGAAGAGACAGACAGAGAAAAAATAAACGGAGAGAAATATAAACGTCTTGCGGTATCTATTAAGGCAAATACCCAAAGTCGACGTCGGGCGATGAGGACTTTTCCGACGCTGTCGAAGCAAACACGACGTCGTCGTCGTAACAACGAAACACCGACCGGGGCCGCCGATTTATCGTGTTTAAACATTCGTCGTCGTCGTATTATTATTCTATTATAATTATTATTATTATTGTTATTATCATTGGTATCATCATCGACCGTCGTCGATATTATTACGTGCGCACGAATAAGCTGCCGTCCGTTCTGGACGGTATGTAGCAGGACCGCGATCAGGGTTGCGTGGGCCCCGGGGCTCACGGATTAGGTCGAAAAGTAAATTTTAACCAAAAGATCTTAAAAGAAATGTCGTTAATTTGTCCGGATACACTTATATTGTATACGGTTTAGGTGCGATAACGTTAATCGATAAAAAATTGATTTTGTGTATAGAAATTTTATTTGTATTTACCGACCTATACACGCGATTATATTTATTTTGTTTTATATTATATTTATAGTTCGGTGTACTTTTTATACATTGTGTTTACTTACTCTTACACGGTCATGTCCGCGAGAAAATTCGATTAAAATTATAGATTTGTAACGCTTATAACTTAATGCGATCCGTCCCGACCATAGGTGGACGCATTTTGCCCCGTTTTTTTCTACTAGTCTGTACCGTGTTGATCCCGTGTAATGCCTAGCCGTGTCAGTGTTATAACTTTTTGAAATTTGAATTTGATTTCTTTGCGCTATTGTTCAATAAAATCTCTACTTTACAATGGTATTTTTAAGGTGATTGTTTGTCGGTAAACGTTTTAGAGTATTCAATGATAATAAATTACCAGGCGCAATTAGTTGGGCACAAAATTACGGAAAAACAGCAGAAGGAAATATTGACCAACCGTCGTCGTCGTCGATACGAAATTAACGGGGAAACCGAAGTGCGTTCGAGATATATGTATATATATATATATATATATATATATATATATATACAGTCGAGTCGTGATAACTCGAAGTTGAAGGGGGATAAAAATTCACCTCGAGAATATAGGTCTATCTCGAATTTATCAAAATAAAATTAATACTTCGAGTTACCTATGTAATGAAATATAATTTTAAAATTTTACGATAAAAACGTTATGACAAATATAATACATTTATTCATTTAATAAATAAATGCTATACAAAAACTAAATATGTATTATTTATGAGATACAGTAGAAAAATAATTTGTTATTGATTTTTGGTTTTTTGGCTGTTTATTGACAAAATCTCCGAATTTGCCTATGGATTCGAAAATAGAAGTATCCACGCCTTCGACAGATTCAAAAAATTGCCTAACAGTTTGCAATGAATGTCATTGCTTGGTTCGCCGTAATCATATTTAAAGTTGTTTCAGGCTCGTCATTTTCATTATTATCGGAATCACTATTGATTATAAGCTATCCGTAACAATTTTATATTCGAGTTAACGAGAATTTACAATACATTGAGCGTTATTATAATTTCTAGGGGAATTAAATCAAAATCGAGTTCTTCGAGTTATCGCGACTCGACTGTATATATATATATATATATATATAATTTTTTTTAGCGGTAAATCTCCCGGCGATTTTAAATTTAAAAAAAAGAAACCGCAGACGTATTTCGGCCGATAAAAATCCGTCGCCGTTCCCATACGGGTGGCAAACCGTAGTTCCGCGCGGCGATATAATGTGCGCAATAGATAATACAGGAGTTTACGGTCGGTCAGCTGCTCGGCGCGGGAAAATTATCACCCGCCCCGGGCGGGCCCGTCGGCGGATTCGCGACAAACCGCGCGGCCGTCACGGGCGTTTACGTTTTATTGCCGCCCGCCCCGCCCCCACCCCGCCCCGTTCTCCTACACCGCCGCCGCGGACTCGCCGGCGGTACGGGCGAAATTGGTCGCGCGCCACGACGTGTTTTTTCTTTTATTCCCCCCTATAAATATTTCCGGCTCCGGCCGTTGACAAATTTATGTGCCGTGAACATTAATTATTCCGAGACGGATATAACGTCGCGGGTACGGTTATGTAGCGATATATACGCGTTTAGGGCGCCGCCCGGTCCCGCAACACGAATACACAACGTACAATAATACATTATTATTGTACATACGATATAATATTGTAATGCCGGCGGCGGGGTGGTTAAATCGATCGTGAATAACGTGGAGCGCATAGGTAGAAAACGGGAAAGATCCGACGGACAAAATAATAATAATAATAATAATAACAATAATAACCGAAATCTCGTATATCTATTATTGTTATTATTGTAATACGTTTTCGGCGGGTCCGCCGGCCGGCCGGCCGCGGTGTTTACGCTACACCCCCGGTCCCAAATACACGAACCGGACGCGTCTCGTTGAAAAGCGGCCGGCCGCCGCCGCAGCCGCCGCCGCCGCCGTCGCGTTTCGACGGATTAACGTCCCGAAACGTTTCGCTCGCACAATCCCTGTCCCTCTACGCCGCACACGGCACACATTATTATGACGTACAATAGTGCGCCGGTTTTTTTTTTTTTTTTTTTGCACCTTCTGGCTAGGTGGCCCCGGCCATAACGGGTGGGGGGCGGCAATACTCTTACTCCCTCGGTAAACAGCTAGCAACATTTTTTTTTCCGATTTTTTTTTTTTTTTTTTACTCCCAGAAGTAATTACCCTTACAGTAGTCGTGTTCGTCGGGGAGTAATTTTTGTCGACAGTATTTCTACTGCCTGGAGATTTTCATTATTTTCCTACCGGTGTTCTATAGTACTAGCTGAATTACCCAGCCTCGCCCGCGTGTAAAATACGTGCGATTCTTGCAAAATGGTCCACGTTGTATATCAACTATCAATAGCTTTAAACATTCCCTGGCCAACGCCATATTTAAGATCAAAAAAAAAAAAAATATAGCGTATGCGTACGCAGCTTTTTATATTTTAAAATTCGAATGAGAGCTATTCCGTTCAGCTTCGCTTGGGTTTTGACTTGTCGAATTATTTCGTCGGGTAATTTTAATGAAATAATAAACAAAAATAAGAAAAGTCCACAAATTTATCGGCAAGTACTCAAAAACTTTTATTGCGCAATTACAACGTTGTCAATATAAACTAAATGAGATATTAGATAATGTTTAAATGTATTAGAGGAGATAAAACATAAACAAAAAATATCTTGGAGTTATGAGATTATTAATGTAATAGCTAGACTGTGTAGATTTTGTAGATTGAAATAAAATTGATACTACTTCGTGACGTATTAAATGAATAATAAATGTTATAGAGTGGCCATTTATCGGTAGATATATTTTTAATTATTTCATTATAAGGTACTATGAATGGTCGGGTTCGAGCCAGTGGTACTCGAATTATGCGAGTGAAATTCTCACATGCGAGCAATGACCCGGTGAAACAATACATGAACGTTATTATGTAAGATATTGAAAAAAAATAAACAGCTAAAGAGCGTCTATAGAGAATTGTCTACAAAACAAACAAAAAAAATACCGATGTAACCGGTCGCGTAGTTCCTGAGATTAGCCGTTTCAAAGAAAGTAGTTTCACGTTTATATAGTCTGATTATCACCTGCCCCTAGATTTATGACGTTACGTTATTATATCATTTATTACATATTTATTGTTTAGTCGCTATTACGTGTATACAATGGCGTAGCATAGATAAGGGGCAATCTGGGTCGCAAATTGCAAATGAAAATGTGCGAAAATGTGCTTCAAAAGTGATGTTTTTAGGCAACCCTATAGAAACAAACAAAATATTCGAAATTTCCGTTGGCCAAAAATAAATCCCTATGTGAGCCTATTTTTAAGATCACAAAAAAAAAAAAAAAAAGATAACCTTTATGTACATATATATCCGTTCAGCTTCGCTCGAGTTTTGAAAATGTGCTTCAATATTGATATTTTTACCTTTAAAACGACGTGTTTTTTGTTTTTTTTTTTTCCACTAAACATTTTAAAACGCGTATGATTTTATCCGATCGTGCACACTGCACGTGAGTGCAATGATGAAATTGTACGTGTAGCACAAGCGAATTCCGAATTGTCACGTTAATTTGTTCGTTATCAACGTGTAACGTGAATTTTCAGGCAATTTTAAACGGCGATTAAGTTTTTATTGGACCGCAAGTGACGGTGTGTGGGCCGGAAATATTTATAGGGAACACCGAGCTTGTCGTTGTCGGATATCCGGATCGCCAGACTAGACAATTATCGTTTTTACGATATTAAATCGGTTTTTTATCGACATTCGACAACAATGTTCTTTTTTAGAAGTGGCGATAATACGTATTATAACTACGGTGACCAGTGCAGTAAGCCTTGACCGCGTACTACCGGGTTACACTGACGAACGCGGTGGTTCATTTATCCTGTGTAGCGTTTTGTGATATAAGCATATTGCTCGGTTTTCCTTGTTGAGGATCCTCAGGCAAGCACGTGTACAATCCCGTCAACCGTATAAATAAGAGGAATGTGTCCTAACCTGCCGTCTCGACAGAGACGGTTCTCTACTCGACACCCAGACCTATCGCGGACACGTCATACTCGCCGTTGCACATCAGAGGTAAGGAGTGCCTGTGTCCATTACCAGTATTGTCAATTAGAGATTGGTTGAAAAATGTCTGAACATCGGTTCTATGATGTATCGATACATCGGTTTTTGAAATATCGATGTTTAAAATCATCGAACAAATTTTTTCCCCTTTAGCCTGTAGGGCTGCTATCTGATACACGCCTTTTTATCTGTATTCTGTATTCTGTACAGTGCAGTGTGTACTAGTTTTCTAATTAAATAATGAATTCAAGAGTTAACCATTGTACCATTGAGAGTACCATTGTTCAACCATGTATTTTTTTTTAATACATATAAAATACTTGTCAATTATAAAAAAGCTGTAAATGGCATATTTGAAGTTTAAGCTGTCGATAATATGGACAATGTTAGAGACGGATCGTCAACATCTGAAGTTTTCAACACTACTATGTTTACTAGTGAGATGTCCACTTAAATTACTTGTGTTGCTTGAAAATA
This sequence comes from Tuberolachnus salignus, assembly GCA_956483605.1. Classification (NCBI taxonomy): domain Eukaryota; kingdom Metazoa; phylum Arthropoda; class Insecta; order Hemiptera; family Aphididae; genus Tuberolachnus; species Tuberolachnus salignus. The sequence goes on along the minus strand of OY101435.1, from coordinate 34,162,831 downwards.
AAATTACAGTTACCCATTACTAACAAGTTAGTTATAACAATTACAATTCATAATTTATTATATGATATTAATTATTTATTATGAGTTGGTACTTTAAAAGTATTATAAAGCTGTTAAAAAATGTATAATAAATATATATTGTGAAAAAATATTTTAAATTAATTGTATGGGAATCAAAAAATTGTAAAAAAAAACAAATAATACTTTTTTATTATAATTTTTTCCTTGATTATCTTTATATTATAAAATATAAGTAAACAAGAAAATTACTTACCACTTGTTTTTAATGTTTTCTAGCATAATTGACAAGTGGCTGTACCGTTATTATATTTCGTAAAATGTTTCCATACTATACTGCGACCCATCGTTTCGTTGCCGGTGACCAAGACGCAAGTGGTTAAATCGCGATTGTTTTTCACGACGAATTAACAACAAAAATTATCAAGTTTAAAAGTATCGGTTGAGACTTAAGTCGCAATTAACATTTCGCATCACAAATCACAATAATAAACAATTAACAAACCGCACGAACGAATATCGAATATCAACGGACGACGATTGACAAATGACAAAATGAATTACAATATATTATAATTAATATTTGATTTTGGTTTTTGACCGTTGTCCGTTGTAAATTATTATGATAATAAGCAGTGTGATTCCTCTATCTGAAATCTGTTATCAGTTAACCAGTGATTATCAATAGAAAAATAATCAAACATTTTTATATTATTTAAAAAAAAACATCGAAGCTTAACATCGATGGTAAAGCATCGATATATCAATTAAAAAAATCGATGTTTTTTGCCCATCTCTATTGTCAAGTGTACGTTGTAAATTATCTCTCGGGCGGACTACTTGAAGTTCCGTCCACGAATTTATTAATTATTATTAATGTTTTATCGTACGACTTCTACTTAGAGTCGATTTGTGTTTCATTTAATAAAGTAGCTCCTTAAGAACAGTGCGTGGTTTTCTTATTTCTATTGTACGACCAAATATTTCACCTACTCCTAAATCCGAAGTGTAGCGTCGTTAAATATTTAAAGTCCGTGCGTAGTATGGTTAGGTTAGGTGAGCTTACTACACCAGTTATACAGATCCAAAAAATAAATAAATTTTAAAACTTAGCTCTTCTATCATTTATAACACACTGTTTTACCCATTTTGCCCGTAAAAGATCTCCATATAATACAATTTTTTTTTTTTTTTTTTTTTTCATAACAGTGTCAACTTATTAGACATGTGTGTCTTTACGGTAAAAACTTAATAATAGATTAAATATATAAGAAATATTCTTATGCGTGATAATTGAAAAATAAAACATTAAATACAAATTATTAATATGTTTCCTACATATTAAAAACATATTAGGATCTAAAACTTTGCATAATTTTAATAGTACGGTAAGCTAACGTTCCCTCTTTTACGGCAAATTGTCAGTAGTAATTCGAATAACCCATTTGCAGGTGCCTTAAATCGTTTATACAATGTCAACGTTTCTCCTCGGCATTCGATTGTTCAAAGTTTTGCTTCAATATTAAACATAGAAATTATAGGGGACTAGTTAAACTTATATATTTTATCAGTAATGGTGTAGGGGACTCGGTCCCCATCGTCCTCGTTTTTTCGGCGCCCCTGACAGTACCGAAAATGCTTTCGGCCCGTATTACAATATCGGTTATCGGCAGGGACGGACTGGCATACGTTTTTGGCCCGGGAAAATCATTAAGTCGGAGTAAAATAAATTGATTATTTAAAAAAAGACATTGTATTGTTTTCAACTTTGTCTGTTTTTCTTTTTTACCATTAAACACAACCGTATGACGGACGTGGTGAACTATTTCCTGAGCGTTCCTAATCGGCCAAATCGATTTTGTCTATAACATAAAATCAAATTAAAACTAAAATGAACGTATAAAATGCGTATACGCAGTGGAAAATCGCCTAGAAAGGACCGATGTACAATGTTATTCTGTGAAAATATCCGGAATTGTAGTAGAAGTTTGTATTGTATTTTGTTTTTCCTACCGGATTAAAATAAAAAAAAAATCGAAACAACCGTTTGGTTTCTCGGGTTCTTACTCCGGGGCCGGGCAAGCGTCCCCCGGTCCGGGCCCAGTTCTCTTCGACCGCGGCCGGGCGGTTTATTATTTAAATTATCTATTTCGTCTTGCGCAAAGGGCACCGGTCACGGCAGGGCCGAGGAGACGCCGCACGGGGTGTAGAGAAGAAAACGGTGAAGTATTATTTTATGTTATTATCATACCGGGGCGTTATATATTATTATTATTATATTATCCGTGTGTCGGTTTTTACGCGGCGGGCGCAACGTCGCACGCAATATAATATATATATATATATACTATAGTGTAATAATAATAACACGAGTGCATATTATTATAGGTATACGTTTATTCGACGGTCGTAAAACGTGATTTAGAGGCGACCGTCCGGGGACGACGGGTCCGTGTATTATTTTATTATATTATTATTATTATTATTATTATTTTATTTTATTTATTTATTTTTTTCTTCTGTTGTTGTTTGTCTTTTTGTGCGTGCGTCCCGGGACGGACCAAGAACAAATATTGTGATCGCATGCGTGTCAATGGCGTAACCGATGGGTTTTTTCGCCGCGAACGGGTGCCCCGTCCGCCCGCCGGTCGACGTCGTCGCCGACGCCGTTCCGTTTTCGGGCCCCGCTGAGTCCGATTATTGTAGTAGAGGTCCCCGGTGTATTTATTTACGCCTTATACGCGCCACGATAATATTTCGTAATCGTAATCGTAATAATCATATATCACGCGGAGAACACCTTCTCCGTCTTCTGCTTTTCTTTTCTTTACTTCCCCGTCCATCCCGCCGGGGCGTCTGTCGGTAACCCCGATATATATATATATATATATATATATTGGGTACGCTCGATCGCCCGCGGTCCGGTATACGCGGTATGCGTGGTATATAACATACCTACACACACACACACACACACACATATATATATTTATGTATACGGACGACGGCGGTAAAATAATAATAGTACCTAATAATAATAACGTTCCCGACACCGACGGTGCGGCGGCCACGAAAATATGCTTTTTACACCTTTTATCCGCCCGCCCGGCAGAGCGGCCGGGCGGGCGGATACCGGCCCCGTTGGGCGGCCGCGCGTGGGACGGAGGCGACGACAACGACGACGACGACGACGCCGACCACGACCACGACCGAGACGACTAACGACGGCGACGACGACGCCTCCTCAAGAGTGTTTTATATTTTATACGCGTACATTAATACATAAAAGGGCTCGTTAAACACGTCGTTTACCGATTTAACGACCGGGTTAATTTTCATACTGTAATAAACCTATAACGTTACGGGATCTCGTCGCGGTACGAGAGGTTAACGCCGCGCGGACGTTCCCGCGGTGTTTTGTCGAGAACGCGGCGCTGCGGCGGCGGCGCTCGGCGCGAGTCTCGCCAACGCCGCGCGCCCGTCTCACCGTCCCGCCGTCCGCACGGCGGAAATTCTTGGCTCGAGCGGTCCACCACCGGTCGGACCGGAGGCGCCGCCGGGGAACAACGGTGGCGACCGGCACTACCGACCGCACCTGGACAAATTCCTCAAATCCTATTACCCCTCATCCCACCACCACCCCGCCGCTAATCAAATATTATAGCGATAAACGATTGTTAAGCAAAACTTGAAACGATCTTGAATAGATTTATAGAATCGTGGACGTTGTATAAACAATACGGACAAATATGGGTTTGAGGCCCCTGCAAATGGGTTTTCACACATTTTCACCGGTTGTCTAAACATTTCATTTTCGCGACAAGACTTTTGACACTGATATCTATTGCCAGATACCCATTTAAGGGGAACGTTACGTATGAACGTAGCAATACGCCTGACAAATAATGTCGGTACTTACGTTATAGTCCGATTTTAAAAATTAAAATCTGTTTGAGTTCGTAAGGTTTTCATCGGCCGGAGTACTTTTTAGTCGGTTTTAACAAATTATTTACGATAATAAAACGTTTGAAATTTTGTTTAGATTTATCAATTTCCAATGTTCATATTAAAAATATACTTCGACCGGTGTAAAGTAAATTATTTTATAAACTCGTACATCTTTACATTTTAAAATTAGAATCGCAATAAATACATCAATTTTTGTCAGACGTCATTTGCTCTTGATTAGGTTGATTTTTATTTTTTATTTTGGTAAAATCCGTGATAATTTTTTCAATATATAATTATTATTTATGATGGCTGTACTTAGTTTTGTTTTATAACTATTCGGGCGCATATCCAAGAAGATGTGTGGACTAAAGGGCTTTGCCCCCCATCCCATTTGTGATTTCGATATCCGCTTAGTACGTATGATGTAAAGTTTTATTGCAATCTGGACTTATCTATTGTGAAGAGTAACCGGGGGCGAATAAAAAACGTCCGAGCAAAAATAAACAGAGCCAACTACTTTTAACACTAAGGGCCGCTCCTTGTATTGTATATGTCGGCGTACCAACACAGTGTTTTAAATTTCAACGACTTTTGATATTTTATAGCCTATAACTTTTAAACTTAACGTGATCGATCAAATATATAGACAAATTTTTATTGTAGATACAATTACGTGCGGTATTTTATGTGCCCAACTTTTTCCAATCGAATTAATATCGTAAGGAATAATTGACAAACACGCTCATTTAACATTTATAATATTTCACGACAATTCAAAGTACACTGGGCTCGTGGTGGTTAAATTGATTCGATCGGCCCGAAACTTTGTAAAGTTTACTTTTAGATCTCGCGGAATAAAAATCCGACGGTTTCCGACATTCTCAAAAATAAACGACCACTGCCCTTCTAACGTATTTGCGTGTCCACCACTCGTATACAAAATATAATAATATGTATTTATAACGATTGTTACGATAAAAACGGCGGAACTGTGTGTTTTATTGGGGTTAGTTTTTTTTTTTTTTTTTGTCGTATTCAAACCGTATATAACCTAACGATCGACCAATCGTGGTCGTCCGGCCATTTCGCCGGCCATTGTGTCGCGTCCCCCCGCGGGCGGCTCTGGAAAACGATTCCGATGTTATTATACCGGACGGTCCGAATTTATTTTATTTTTTTTTTTTGTCATATAGAAAAACGTCGTTTTCCTTCGACGCGGCGCGGGCCCGAGGTGTTTTTACGACGGCGATCGGATTTTATTGTGTAACATAATAAAATATTATTACTATTATAGTCGGGCCAGCGACGGTAACAATGAGCGAGCCGCGACCGGCGGACGGGCGGATAATACGGCGGAAAACCGATACGGCGGCGTGTTAAAGTTAAAAATATTATCACCGCCCGGCACGCACACGTCTGCCGTGTTTTCGAAGGGACGACGCGGACGTACACTTTTTTTTTTTTATATAATATACACGTACCCATATGATAAATAAACACGATTAAAGACGGTCGTCCGTTGTCAAACGTAAATCACGCGGGCGCGCAGTCGGACACACGCCGGCCGCAATCGCCCGACCGACCGACCCGCGGTCGTTTCGTGTGCGCCGCCGCCGCCGCCGCCGCCGACTATTATCACGGCCGTCCGTCGGAAAGTCACGCGGTAATAATTGGAGTTTTACGCGTATCCGCGAGACGAGGCCCTAGGAACACGATTATTATTATTTATTTATTTTTTTTTTTATATATATATAGTAAAAACACACGCACCGGCAGAGAGAGAGTGTGAAAGATATCGAATATATTATAAGCGTGTGTCCGGTGTGCGACGCTGTAAGTTCCGGCGGCGCGAAGTATTATTTTCTTACCTCCGACGATTATATTTCATAAACGTAAACGTTGCGCTCGAGTGTTCTCGACACGGGAGGCGAGACCTTAGCTAAGGAGGTCCCGACTCCGAACCCCTCCCGTCGCCCAGAATTGTTCACAGCTAAGGCCTTGGACGTGTGGCAACGACAATTGAAATTAATCCTCATACGAAATAATTAAGGATATGTTTCTATGAAAACCGGGATTTATACTGTTCCGTACGGTTACGGGCTAGGAGAAACATTTGAAAATAACACGAACGTTTTCAATTAGTCCTGTTCATTAATCGCAGTTTCTTTAAAAATCAATAAAATTAGAAAACTTAAATTTCCATACGTCGTTTGGCCGTACGATCTAATATTTTAAAAACGTCTATAACTCCTTCGTGATCAACATTATTCTTTCTTGGCCCCTTAGTACTTCACCACTATGTATTGATACTATTACATTTTGAGAATGTTCTTTCACAACTTGTTACCGGTATTGTAATAAATAACTTTCAATGTCGGAACAAGGCTATTCCGTGAATTAAGTACCGAATACGAATTCATCTGACGAATAAATATCAAAAATTGATAACAATCAATGATGTCCAATGATCTCCTTGTCCATATTTTCATTTAATATTTGTACCCCTTTAATGTTTAATATTTAACATTGTATGTCTTATAATATTATCTATTTAATAAACCCTTGGATAGTAATGGATTTATTATTTGACATATCCCATGACGCCGGCACGGAATTGTGTGCGAACTGACCACGTGACATTTTGGGATGATCGCGACTTTGAGTAGGTAGGTGTGAGCATTGAGCGCGGAATAAGTAACGAGTAACGAAAAATGACGCAACGAAACATAATGAATGCCCATCGCATAATTTTGTCCGATCACTGATAAAACAGTAAGGATTTCGACCAATCGTAATGTATTGGTCCTTGTTCCACGATACACGATTACTACTACAGTCGTTACCACTATTTGCCGAATAACTTTTCATCGCCGTAAGATAAAATCCCGTTGAAAAACACCCACCATCATTTTGTTCGGGAGGAACAAATTCACTAGCCCATTAATAAATTTGTTCGTACGAAATACATTTTTATTGCGGGCCACGTCGAACGGGACCACCGGTATGGTTAAAACCGACAGATACGCTCGAAATTTAAGAAGACAAATTATAGACGAATAACAAAAAGACAACAAAAACCGTTTTTCTCGCTCTCTCTCTAATAAAACGTATATCGGAATAATTTGAATATTCGAATAGCTCTCCGCCGGTCGTTTTTTCGGATTGAAATTATTCAATAAACACAACGCGCGCGTTTATAGAATAATTTTAAATAAACGCAAAGCGTAGATCTGGCCGCCGTGCACATTACGGAAATACCGTAAATCGACGGGCCCCGGACACCGCGGATGATAGCCTGCCCATAATGTAATATTATCATAGTAATAATAGTAATAGTAATAATATTATTATAATCCGTAAAACGGTCACGGGTCCGTCATCCGGCGGCTGTGGCGGCGGCGGCTGCGGCTGCGGCGGCGGCGGCGTCGGCGCACGATTGTCGTTCGGTAAATACGCGTGACGGAGTCCCGGGCAACGGATTTCGTGGGCGGACCGAGTGGCGGCGGCGGGGCGGAGGAAAGTCGGAATATTATTGTGTTATGACGTGGAAGCTGACACGCGTGTTTCAATAATAATAATAATATATACGAGCCGGACCGGACCTTAATTTTTCTCTCGGTCGCACGCGGAGAATAATAATAATAATAATAATAAAAATATATATATAAAAAGAAGAAAAAAAAAAAATACAATGGCCACGGTATAGTATAATAATAATAATAATAAACGTTAAAAAAAAAACTACACGCGAGTTCTCGCGGTACCGTGCGAGTTTTATTCCAAAGTTCCCCGCCGTAAGCGCCGCGCACCGCGACGACAGAGGAGGCCGGTCGCTTCCCTTGCCCGGTTTTCCGGTCGAAAAATATCTATCGCACTACTTATCCAATAGTTAGACAAAATACGATTTTTTAAAACATAATATTATATTATAGACGTGACATTAATCGAACGTGTCGTACAAGTTTAACGGTTTCAAACGCGTTCGTTTGTTGATATCGTACCAGTTATAATTAAGTTTAATTATTATTATTTTTTTTTTTTTTTATAATATGCCGTGTTCTTCGAGTGTATTTTGTTTTTCCATTACTATTGCAATGGACTCGTGACAATAGTTTTTTCGTTTTATACCAAACCGTCTATAGCATTTGTTTTTTTTTTTTTTTTTATAGATTTTTAACGATTTAAAACGTGTGTTTTAATATAATATCAAGTCCAATGCCGACCACGATTTTGTTTCGCTGTCTCCCCTGTCAAGAGGACCTGCGCACGCTTATGTACTCCGCTACTGTCTCAGTTGAATTCGGATTCCGAGCGAGTTTTTTACAACGAAGTGTGTTTTTTTTTTTTTTTTTTAATTTTCCGTTTACGAACAACTTTACAACTGAGAGAAATCTCGGTCCAGTTACGGATGCATCGGTGCATCGAGATAGTATAAGTCGTATTTTATTATTTACTACAATATGGTTTTACTAATAATTGGGAAAAGCCGAGAAAGCGCGTAGAAAAAACGAGAAAATTTGTCTACCTATAACAGATCAACCACACCTATCGAAAAACGACAAGACTAACATTGTCTTGTTGTAACATTTTCGACCTGCATTACTCCACCGGGGAGATCATTCGCACTGTAGTTTCCTTATTAATGGGAAAACTGTACGGAATAACGGTTTTCCGTTACTTTTGATTTTTTTTCTTTTGTATTTTGCTGTGGTAATTCGGTTAAAAATTATTGACCTGAAATGTTCAGAGAATATTTTCATTAACTCCTTCGAGACCGTGAACGGATTTTTAAAACATTCTGGCGTTTTTCGAGCTGTTTATAGGCATTTAAAATTGTCGAGGTTTATATTTTGGTTTTATATGGATAAAATTTTTTCGGCCCAAGCGAAAATGCACGAAAATTCGACACGAGGTTCATCATAAGTTGTACTTAATGGTAAATAGAAAAAAAAGTTGAGCGTAATGCAAAGAACTCTTTTATTTTTTTTTTTTTTATGTAACCATCTAAAGTTTTAATTTCGTTATTTTCCAATATAAAAAAATATAATTATACACACAAGTATTCGTGATGAAAAAACACGGACAATTGTAATTTATTTAGTGGTCGCGAATTGATACGGTTTTGAATTAACAATCGAACTTCGTTCAGAATCGTTTTTCGTTAGCAATGATTAACCGTTAAGTACCGTTATAAATTAAATTCTCTTCTGTATCCATAAATATTATTTACGTGGTTTTTATCTGTTTTAAATTTCGCCGCGGTGAAAGAACTATCCAGTTTTCTTGTTTTTTTTTTTAATAACCGCTGTTTTCCATTTCTTCTCGCAACTATTTTGTATTTTGCACCACGTTTCCCAGATCTTTTCCTCGTCACTCGTTATAATAAAATTTGAAAAATTTTAATAAATATAAAAAGACGTAGTTGACACTGTCGTCGCGCCGGGTCTAATACTACTATTATAATTTTGTTTCTGCGTAAGCAAAAAAATCACGAAAACAATATATGATTGACTGTTATAACGTGTTATCGCGATAACATACGTATATGAGTATTATTATCGTTAATCATCGTTGACGATGAGCTGTTTCCTGGCAATAATAATAAATTAGTATTAAAAAAACCGTACATGGGAGGGAGGTGGGGAGTTAAAAATTCCGTACATGGTGTGTCGGGGAAACGCACCTATAGAATAAAAAATGTATTATTGACAATTTTTTTTATGTACTTTTGTAGATTCCGAAAAAATAATATAAACGTTGGAACCGAGGGGGGCAGCTGGAAAGCAGTTTGGTCATTTAATCGCGGGAACAAATATCGGTCGGCCCGGATAAATTTCAATCTCCCTGCCCCCCCCCACCTGTATCCACCTTTCCGGCATTTTTTTTTTTTTTTTTTTTTCCATCAACTCTTTTAACCGTTGTCGTTTGAAAATTTGCGTTTACCACAAAAACGATTCGCCATACATACATACATACGACGACGTGAGTATAATGTATGCCATTAGATATTTATTAGACCGATACCACGGCGCCGTGTGATTCGATACTTCGTGTACGGTATTAATAATTCCCCTCACACGCCCCGTAAAAAAATATCCAATCCATGTGGGTGCCACCGCATGTAGACCCCGCTAACGATAAGGCCGATGATAAGGCAGCGAACCTCGCAAGCGTAACAATTCCTAATCCAACAATCGCCGATTGTAAAGTCTCTATTAAAAAAAAAAAAAAAAAAATTATAATAATAGTAATAGACGTGACGTGTCAAAATCCATTCTGTCACACCGATAAGTTCGAATATGTAAAAAAAAAAATTGGTAAAAAACGGCACATTCCCCCCTCCTCGCGACACTTGACATGACGATAGGAATTCGTCGTCACAAGAGCCACCAGATTAGATCACTTGACCTATTTTTAACACACTCGTACCTTATCAGAAATGAACTTCTTTGTCCAGATGCAAATCAACGTTAGCCAGTGTTGAGCATCATCATAGATAAATAATCTATTATCTATATTGTCTAGATAATTATAAAATTGTATATCCGACGAATTAATAAGTTAATCATATAAAGATTAACTTTATCAAAGCTGATTTTGTATATATATACATTGGTAAACTATTCAAATTACGATTTTTATCTTTTTTTTTTTTTTCTATCCATATAAATATAGTGTTTTACCTTTTATCTTTATTTAGATAATTCGGATTTTTAACTATCTGTATATTTAGATAAATTTGATTAAATGTTCAGTTATTGTTGCGCAACACATAATTCAAGAACGCCCGGAAATTCAAAACTATTAGAAACAACCCGATAATTTAAAAAGAAGCCCATCAATGAACAGACAAAAGGCGCCAATAATCGTAAACTCCCGTATTGATCTAAACATAGTTATTTAACTATAAAATACGCTGTAAACAGCACGAAATCACGTATTATAGTCGTTAAGTTTTTTTTTTTTTTTTTTACTCTTTAAGAATTGCAAACTCGCGTGTATTTATTCTACGAGGAAAAAAAAAATTATTATTATTCCGCAGTATGTTGTATACGGACGCATTATTATATATTATATTATACTCTCGTACACGTTTAAACTCGATCGGCCACAATTTTCTTTTCTTTAATTTTTTATTATTATTATTATTATTTTTGTATTTTTTTTTTTTTTTTACTTCGTCTCGTAACTATATATTATTGACGTTAATTATTTTTACGCGTGTACTTAATGTATATACACGCGTACGTATAAATGCGTTACGTCTTGTGTATATTATCTCGGAATCTCCGTTTTTCATCGTCCTACACAAAACCAACATCGATTAAAAAAAAAATATATATATATATATATTATCTTTGAAATCAAACACAACGCAAGTATAAAAGTGCCTAATACATGCCCTTAAATGTATACGCTAATCGCATTTCTCGTTGACCGCGGCGTTGTTACTATTAAGTGCACATCAAAGAAACGAGTCGAGTTTTTTCGGCAATATAATTTCTCGTTCTTTCGGCGTCGTCGCACTTGTGTTATTATAATATTATAACCCAAAGTCTAAACTCGTATGTTTATACGCGTATATATATATTGATACCGATCGTCGAAATATTATAAAAAAAAAAAAAAAAAAAAATTAAAAAATACGCGCGCACACATATTATAATAAACGTTTACTGTTCGACGTCGGCGCGTTTTATTAATAATAACAATAATATCGAAATCGCGAAGAAAAACTTTTGTATTTTTTTTTTTTTTTTTTTATTATTATTTACGTTCGGTCCGGGTTGAATCGGAAAGAAATTATGACGTCGTCGATACGACGAACAATACGGTTTTATTATCGTCCGTCGACGGCCAGTGACCGTACGAGAAAATATATTATTACTGTACAGCCGTCGTTCCCGTCGTTTATTATAATATCAAGACCCGGGATTTAATTTCTTTAAAAACTAGCAGGAAAAAAATTAATTTGTTTAAAAATGATAAGAATTTATACATAAAACATGCTACCCGTAAGATAAAAAATAAAAATTACACTCTACGCGGAACGTGTACTTGATTATATATTTGTGTAACTTATATAAAATTATAAATACGGAACGATTGACAATATTGCGGTGCTGATGAAAAATACCTACACAAAAATTTATATTGAATGAAAAAACGTTTGTGAAGTGCGATGGATTTGTTGGTTACGTCCATAGTTGGTGTAATGGAATGGGATATAGGACGGGGAGCAGTTGGACGGGAATATTTACAGGAGATCCTGAAATTTACTTCGGGGAGTCGTCCGATGCAGCTATTGGATGGTTTATTCAATAGTTTATAGAGAAAAATTAATTATTGGTTGATACTCGTAGGCCCCGGCAAGACTATCATCGAGTTGTAGACATTGCAACACAGAAAGATAATCGTAAAAGTTGATTCGATTATTACGTATTATTATTAGGGGCTGGAACTTTATGACCTAAAAAACTTGAAAAAAAAACTTGCATAAATTGACATAAAAAAAAGGTCTTATTTTAATGATTATTCAAATAAATTAGTGGACGTTTAAATTTATATATATATATATATATATATACACTACATAGGTACACGATAAATTTATTATTTTTTTTTTTTAAAATATAATTTTTTTTTCTTTTAAATTACCCTCGATAAAGAACGATATAATCGTTTATCTAATAAACTGCAATACAGATTGTACGGCACGGTGTCCGTAATATAATATTTGACAATAATTATTATTAATAGCCTTAGGTACAATGACGTACTTTCAGGAGATTAAAGAATATTGAATACGATAAATATTTTGGGTTTAACTTATATAACTTATATAACTATATAACGACAGCGCCATTGTATTCCCTCGGCAAGTACACAAACGCATTAAACGCACAGAGAAACGCAAAATAAAAACCCTGTAAGATTGTACGATTGAATCTCGGCCGTCTACGACGTTCCACATTCAACAGAATTTCTATATACAAAAAAAAGAAAAAAGCGCGACGTATTATAGGGGCGTGGGGGAAATGCCAATGCCCTTTTTTTTTTTTCTTTATTCTTTTTTGTATTAACTGCGTTTTTTGCCGACACCCGTACGAGCGTTATAACATTATTGTCCGCCTGGGCATATATCCCTAGGCCAAACATGGGAAATCGTCGTCGTTAGGACCGTTGCGCGATACACGCAATACGGTTAATTTTATAAATTTTTTTTATTTTTTTTTTCCTTATTCTTTTTTCTAATAATCGCGCGGGCTACCTCACACGTTGATAGTGTTTCCACAGTAAATTATAAAAAAAAAAAAAAAAAAGAGAGAGAAAGATAAACCAGTTCCATACCGATCTTTCCGGAGCCCGTACGTAATAATAATACGACATCGTATATTCGTATATTAAATATATATATATATATACCTATACTATTACCTATATGTATATATATATATAAATATTATAGAGGAGCGTCTGGTTTCCGACTGCACGGCCGCCGTCTCGTATATATATAGGTGTGAAGTGCGCCGCGACCGGTAAATGTGTTTTTTCTTTTTTTTTTTTTTTTTTTGGACTCGGGTGTTATTCAGTAGCGTCGTGTGTGCGTATACCGCGAGCGCGCGCGCGCGCACGTATAATAATAATAATAATAATAATATATAATATATAATATTATATATTATATATATATATATATATATGTACGTGTATTTTTTATTATTATTATTTTTTTTTTTTTTCAAATCTCGCTCTACGAGACGCAAACGCACGCACGCACGCACACACACACACACACGTTCGTATAGAATTTTTCGAGTAGGCGTAGTAAACACCGTCTATATATATATATATATTATATTATAATATTATATGTATACACCGGGATTGTATACGCGTTGTCGGCTTATTATTATTATTATTATTATTATAGTTTCACTATAGTCATTACCGTAAAAAACTGGGCTCTGTCGCGCGTACGCGCACGCCCGTGTCGTATTATAATAATAATAATAATAATAATATAAGTAACGCGCGCGTGAGATATATTCTCTAAACGGACAGTCGCGGCCGCTCTTTTTACTATTTTTTTTTTTTCCCCACCCTTTCCCCTCATTGTAACGTAATACATTTTTTTGAGTAAGTACATAATATATATATATATATATATATGTATACGGAATGGATAGGTTAGGAGGTACCCGACGTAATTTCACGAGCACAAAATCGTTCGAGAATCGCGGCGCGTAGTCGGCAGCACGATTTAATTTTTTTTTTTTTATTATTATTCTCACCCGGCGCACCATCTGTTCAATATAACAATATTGTGTATATGTAAATCGTCCGGTATTATTATTATTATTATTATTATTATTAACAATAATTGAAATAGATATATGATCGTAGATTTTTCTGCTTCTTCATTTCTTTCTCTTTTCGAAATTAAAATAAACTCGTCTATTATACCATTATCGTCGGTATTGTAGACGACCACGACGGGTGCCCCGACGAAATGCACACTCGTGTGCATCATACGTTCTCGCTCGCCTCTTTTCCTACTCGGACACCTGCCGTACGGCGCTCGGCTGCCGCCGGGTCGTCTCGATTCCCGCGTCCGCCAGACGTAACCCGCAGTCTGCGAAATCGAAACCCATTTCCCGACCGGCAACTCGATACAACGGCAACGGATATATATATATATATGACCGTATACGTAAAGTAAGTGAGAACAGTGACTTTCGTCGTATTAGAAACAAGTGGCGTATTTTAACAGAAATATTACACTTGGTTTAACGCCAACAGTAGTGCGGATTGTCGCGGGTATAACACTCGGCGTTTAATAAACAATATAAAAATGACAATTCGAAAAACAGAATTGACTATTTCGATTTTATTTATCTATAAAACATCAACAATTGTATTCGTTGTGTTCAATGACGGTCAAGTGTAAAGCAGGGAATCTGTACGGACTAATAATTTAAATAATATTCACTATTCTCTTACGGAGAACTCTGTATAATGTGTTCAAAACTACTTAAGAGTGACAAACTTTACCGAAATACACACAAAATAGCGGGTTTAATGTGCAATAAAAACAGTGTGACCACGAAATAAGATATACTTAATATTGACGGATTTTTTATTAAATTCTGAGCGAAGCGAGCGAGGAGTCTCGTGGTTTTAAAGTGATATATTTATTATTATTTCGTTCTTTCTGTTAACACTTTTCTATTTGTATAAACTGAAAGAGATGTATCAAAGTTATATAGTAAACTATATCAAGAGAAGACTCGTCCGATGGGCAGGACACGTATGGGCGTAAGGAAGGGAAAAACACTACTGGGTCACCCGAGATAAAGACGGGAAGACGGGATGGAAAAAGTCATGGAAAAATAAACCCAGGAGAGGATTGGATGGAATTATCTTTATAGAAAGAGTAAGCTGGAGGTAAATATGCCGGACTTAAAGGCCGAAACTGCGGTGCAGAAGACGGAAATCGTAATATTTCTTTATATTCGTATATTCCTTTCGTGTAAATATAATAACGTTTTGCTTTTTCAATAACATATTTTATGAATTCAAATAGAAATCTTCTTGTTTTTGGTTCTGAGCGGAGCTAGGAGTCTCGCGGTTTTACAATGATGTTAATTTATTATTATTTGGTTCTTTCTGTTAACACTTTTCTACCAGAAGACTTCATCCGATCTATACACTCCTATACTGTTTCCGGTATTAATTTTTGTCTAGTTGGTGCTTTAAACGAGTCATTTTTTCGATATACCTATTAGTTTTTTAAAGTGACAGAAAAATTGTACTACCAAAAAAAGGTAAAAAACACTATTTCGTCAAACTGGACTTTTATTATTTAATTTTTATTTATGTTGATTTCTGGGTTACGATGGCAACAATGAAATACTACTTCGCTCAAAATCGTTTTTCATTTGCAATTTATCGTTGGATACAGATATAAATTAAATTCCTAACTATACACTACCTTCCCAACTTCCCACCTACAACAGTGACCCGTCCATGGTGCGAAGTATGTACGCCTTTTTGTTTTTTCTTTAGGACTAGTAAGATCTCGTAATAAATGTCAATATAATAATTGTTAGGGTCAATTTTTAAAAACAATTATCATGAAAACTTTTAAAAAGTGACTTTAAGTGGAAAAAATGACCGAATTCCATCCCTGCAATATAAACGAAACAGATAGATTAGGTTAGATAATCGAAAAGAAAAAAAAAAGTCCTTTTTGGAGATTGTCTCCGATGTAGGGCTCCGAATTACAATTTCTCTGCGAAAATTAGATATTGTTTTAAACCATCACTGTATATTTTCCTCAAAAAAAAAAAAATCAAAAATTTATTACTCATCCAAAATATTTGTAGGACATCAATAAATTTCCACTTAATATTAAAACATTTTAAAGAGCTATAGAGGTTACACACTTCACGCGATCCGGGAAATCGTTATTGTTTTATTAACGTTTTATTGTGGATTCGCTTTATTTATGCACCGTTCACGTTTTTCATATATATCGGTTATCGATTGTAAATTTAAAAGCAATTAGAAAAATACATCGCGTACCTAAATAATAGGGTATGTTCGAAAATTTTATTTCGAAAAAAAAAAAACCAATACACCTACCTACCATACGTATTTTACACGAACCGAACGTATATAAAATCTAAGAGTTAATTTTTTAAAAGTTAATATTTATAAATATGTACATAGGCTTGCTGACTTTGTTATAATATTACGGGCTAAAAGTGAGATTTCGTTTAAAAATGTCATTGACTTGACCGTGGCCAAATAACTATAGATTACTCGGGGTTATTGAATTGACTTCAAAACTTAGGCAGTCCATATTTTTACCCGTCGACTGGCTCCCGAGATTTAGGTATTGAATTGGCTCCCTCGACATTTATTTCATACATTAGTTATCAAAATTGTTAAAAATAATAATTTAATCGTACATCGAAATAATTTAACAGTCATAAATTATTACAAGTAAAATAGTAAAGTCGAATTAAAATAATAAAATAATTTAAATATATTGAGTATATAAATAATTTAAAATATAAATAATATTATTTGTTAGCTATATAGGCGCCGTGTATATATTGAATTCTGGATACTTACACCATTGTCGTATTTTTGAATTTAATTATCTATAAATTGTATTTTATCTTGAATATTTTTTTTTTTTTTTTTTTTGTGTGTGTGTGTGTGTGGTCTTTCGTCGTTAAGCTCCTTATAATAATTTCAGTAGGAGCGTGAACACCATATAATACATCTAAGATATTTGTAAATATTTGGGTGCGGTGAATAAAATCGGATATTAAACTTATGAATGAAAACATGCACACGAATTAGTTGTGCGATGAACACATTACTACTTTGTTCTGCCCAAATCGGAGGCGGAAATTATTTTAAATATAATTTCCAATTAAGTAGTCGGTACACTTTCTAAGTTGTTCATTACTCGGTGGTAATAACTTTTATATTTGGAGAACGACGTGTTGAAAATAATATTATTGGGAGCCAATTCAATCGGTCGGCAGATAATTATACGGTGACGACTTTGTGATACGCAGGCGTCGCCGGCCCGTCGCCTGCCGGTGATTCGATCAGTTGCATATATAAGAGTATAATATATATATATATATATAACTAGCGCAGATATCCGGTGATGGAAATCACCGTCAGCCGATTTTTCTCTCCGTTGAAATTTCGATATTTTCAATGGTGTAAATACCCGTTCATACCTATAATTATTGAACCGAATTAACTATATTTTTATTTGACCGCGTCCGGGAAAACTATGGTGCCCCTATCCTTATATAGTTATAAACCAATTGAATTTGAAAAATTCCGTATCAAAAGCACAAAATTAACATAGTTAAATAAAACGGTCAGTTAAGTCGACAAAACAATTTCGTGAGGTATTCGCCAACGAGATATCGTTTATAATCAATCCGATCGATTATTGCTGGTTTTTAAAAAAAAATTTGTTTGGAACAATAATTATTACTATAGTCCGGATTGATATTATCTTAAAACGTCTAAAATATAATGCTGAAATTCTCTAAAAAAAAAACCTACAAATAATATTCTCTTCAAAGTTAGAAAAATAATCAATATAATGTGTTTTAATATGCATTTTTTTTTTTTTTTTTGATAAATTCCTTTAATATTTGTTTAAATTAAGTATAAATTGACTTAATGGAATAATTGCATTATAGTAGGGATAGGAATATAAATCTACAATATTACGTAGATAAAAAACGAATATTCCATTGGTATAATTTAATTATAGCGTGGCAAAGTTAAAGTTTTATAACGGCGTGTTTTTTTTTTTTTTTTTTTTTAAACTAATGATGATTTCAAAATTAGAACAAACAAGTATATTTTTGTCACAATTTAAAAAATATTTCAAAAATATGTTAAATAAGCTAAATATCCCCTAACCAATGAATTATTCTTAAATATGCATAAAACGACTTTTTCCCGTGAATTCTGTGTTAAATAAATCGTCAAGTTTTTTTTTTCTTTCTTTCTTTTTTTACACTCACTCAATAAAAATAAGCAAAAACATATAAATCGGGACAACGATATTATTACGAACACGTTGAGAAAACGCCGAATGGACTCGGAATATTATATAATATCATATCAATATTAATCGGACGTGGTCGTGTTTGTTTGAAATATTTTTTTTTTTATTAAATAATATTATTTTTAATACGCCATACGTACGTATCGTATTTTAGCGATTACGGTTGATATAATAATATTACAATTATTGAATTATCGCCGTGTCTGGGGCCCTACTAATATTTATAATATTAATAATATATATTCGTGGCCGCTAAAACTGCGACGGCCATAAAAAATAATTTGTATATAAAGCGCGAAACGATAGAATAGAAAAGCGTTCACTCCGTGCGACGTATTTTTTTTTTTTTTTTTTTTAATAATATTAATATTATTATTATAGCAGTGTCGGCGGCGCGGCGGCAAAAGTATAATTAATTTATTACGAAAGAAACGGGAACACCGGATAATAATATTATTACATACGGATATTATACCACCTATTCGTAAACGATTATTATTTTTTTATTAGAGTCTTTAGATTTACGACGAGCAGTTATTAAATTAGTTAATTATAAATAATCGAAATGCATTTTTCAAATCGTACAAAATATACGAACGGACAAACGTATGAAATATAATGCACATTCGAATGTTGTATAAGAGCAATGTCGGTTTTTTTTTTTTTTTTTTAAATTAATGTATATTACTATATTATATTATACTATAATATATTATCTATCTATAAATATATATATATACGCGTATATAATTCATGAAAAAAAAAAAATAATAAAAATATATTTATAAGAATACATTAAGACGTGTGTGTTGCGTTATAGGACGGGCGAGGCGTGTACGGAAAAAAAAAAAAATATCGGTTTACCGTGACTGGGTTTCCGTGCGGACGACAATATTATATAAATTATTATCATCAATAGCTCTGTCGGCGGGCAGGTACCGGCACAAAAAGAATACCGAATCCGTCGTAATCGCTAGCCCCCGAATGTAGGTGGTTTATTTTAGTTTTAAAATTGATTTTTTTTTTTTTTTTTTTTTACTATACGCCGTACGCGATTGAGCTGTACGAGCTCCGGTGTCCGGAATGCGGACGAGCCCGAAACATAAATAATCCGGCAACCGCAAAATAGTATTTATAATAATCCCGCTATTGGTTTTACGGCGGTGTACGGTGGTCTGTCTGCCATTGTTTTATCGTCCCGTTTAAAACTTTTTCAACGCCCCGCTAAACGTATCAGCGGCCTATCTGGAGCTCAATCAAATGGGAAGGGCGGTTTAAAAAATTGCAATACAAGAGAAAATATCGCGACGGGTTCCCTTAGTCTCCCCGAAAAATACAACAGTATTTAATATTTTTGTTTTATAACTGTTTTCCTCTCTTTGTGAGTTAAAGAAGAAAAAAAAATTGTTTATAGGTATAATATATTGTAAGTATAATACAAATATTTACAACAATTTTTAAGTAATATTAATCTGTTTTTTTTTTTTTTTTTTTTTTACATGGTAACCGAGATCTATGACTACTTAGACGTCCACGCCGATATCTCTATGTATAATTCCAAACCTGCTAATCTTTCCTCGTTAGTTCTTAACCGGGTCTTTAGTCCGACAATACAAAGCAACATACAATGGAGTAAAAGCAAAAGCACCTGTCGCAATAAATAAATAGCTAATATGTATAGAATCGTGTATTTTACGTGCGCAAAGTAGAAAAAGCTACGTTCAGCCGTTGTCCCGCCAACTGACTAAAAAAGCAAGAATGTGAAGCAAAGAACTAATAGTGGATTAAATAATATCACAACACTAATCGATTTTTAAATGGTTTTCAAGAGTTGTGTCACCGTAACTAGACTATGGCCGTGATTAAAACATCACAGCTAAACAATTCCAAGAGGGGAAATTCCAAACCCAGTATCATGACCTGTTTTGAACACAATACACGTACAAAATATTTTCGTCAAGTAATTATTCTACTTAATTTTAAAATATTATAACAATAAACTCGATTTTCTTTGTTTTAGAGCCAATTCATTCGAAACATCTTCTGGATCTATGGGTATGTTTTTGTGAACTGACAGCTCATCGCCATTTCATTTAATCGATTCTGATAATGTTTGCCATATAAAATGTATTAGTTTGTGCGTAGTAATATGTAAATACAAAATTTAGTGTACTGAATCACATAAAATAACAGCGAAAATTCAAAGTATAATGAGAAAACCCCGGTAATAGCCACGGAATAAACAAGAGAACTTACAACGAGTTTTGGCAGTGTTGTTGTGTTCGGAAAGAACAAAAAAATTTAAAAAAGTTGTTACATACAAAATAACAGAAATCATCAAAAGTTAATACGATTTCGTGAAACGCGGGTTTTATAATTTCATTTTAATTTATGTTGTGTTACCATGGCAACAATGAAAAAACACTGCTTGGTTACTTCGCTTAAAATCTCTAATCGTTTGTAAATTCCTATCTATATACTACATTCCCAACTTCCCGCCTACGACAGTGACCCGCCCCCATACGGTGCATAGTGTGTACGCTTTTTTTTCGTGCATATTTTTAAGCGTTTAGGACGTTCCGGGTTCGCAATATTGTTCTTCTCACTGATATTTCCTAACGATTAATTAATCTTAAAAAAATTGTTTATCATTTATCGTTATCGAACCCACGGGTAAATACGGTTCCAAAGAATTAAAGTTCTACACGGATTGGCCGTCCGGAGGGCATGGCGCCAATTGTGTGGACGACAACATTTGAGGGCACTAGTTTCAAAGTGTACAATCTCCATGTTCCATAAAAATTGAGATAGACATCGTTGCACATATTCAATTGTCTACGCTGAATTCGCATAACTCACTATATTTGAGCAAAAGGGTGTATCTCCAGTGTATTTTTAGATTGAAAATTGCATTTAGTTTCGAAAAGTAAAATCTCCTTTGACAAGTTTGTTTCAAAACGCACAATCTCACTATTGTCGAGCAAAATAGTCAATCTCCAGTGTATTTTTAAGCTTAAAAATAACATTTAGTATCAATACGTGCAATCTCTAATCAAATAATATTTTACATGAGTTTTACTATAGAAATAGATTTATAAAAATACATTGTACACCGTATTGACGGGTTTTCGCTTATCGATAATGACGTCTTAATGATCATTGTCAATAATATTTTATTATAGAACATTATTAACATGAAGACATCCAAAATTCCAATACGGAATGTTGTCAACAGTAATAAAAAAACGGATGTAAATAACCTACTAACTGCTCATTACGGAAATGAGTGGAAAAACGATCAGCGTTTAATTTTTTACAAATTTGTCATAGAGGGAGATGCAATACCAGGTTATGTCGAGGAAGACATATTATGTGAACGTCATGCGATAAAAGATGAAATTAATGTTGCAATCTAATAAATAAATTGACTAACTTATTAATGTTAAGTATTTTTTTTTTATTTTTAACGATTTTTATTATTAAATTAAATTTTTTTGTAAACTTCTAAACTAAATAAAAAAAGAATAAAGACTTCTAATTTTTAGCTTCTCAATACCTATTTATTATTTACTAAAGTCATTTTCAAAACGAGCAATCTCCTACTGTTAGTTTTATACTGTACAATCTCCAAACAAAATGTTGTCAGAACTAAGACAAAATCTTGTCTTTTTAAGCAAAAAACTGGTAAATCATCTCTGCATAACTATATGAAAAGGTTAAAAAAAAACCTAATGGTGAAAAAACATTTTTTGATTAAGTTATTCGTTTTTTTGGTTTTCTGAAAATTTAGTGAACGCGGAGATTGTACACTTTGAAACTAGTGCCCTCATTTTAGTTTTGTGTCAGCGTACCAATTCCGCTATTTATTTTCTACCGTCAGTAGGTACCAATTGCACTTGCATTCAAATTGATTTCCCTTCGGGTGTGAACATATTGTCGTTCGATCAAATTCCATCTGCGTTGTATTGCCGTGCATAAACGATCTATACACTAAAATATTTGAAAATTATAAACATACTTACTAATCGATTGATTACTGTTTATATATATTTATTCTAAAACAGTAAATTTATTATTTATTTCATTGTAATATAATGTACAAAACAAGACAAATAATATATTTAAAATCGAGCGTATTACCAAAAAAAAATGGGAATTGAATCTATTAACGAGAAATACAAATCTGGAGTTGTCACTCGCGAAGAATTTTTTAAAATCAGTTTGTTATTATTATTTTTAAAAAAATTTAAAAAAAAACAAACTTCAAATGTAAATAATCGACGAACAAAAATAGTTGCGTATTAAATACGTGAAGAAAAAACTTTTTATTTATATATATATATATATATGTGTGTGTGTATTAGATGGTGTTTTAATAGACATATTTGTTATTTTATACAATAAAAAGCGCAATTGACGCGCTATTAACCGTCAAAAATGTTTTTGAGCGCAATTGGTATAGTAAAAAAGGTAATTTTAAGGCGCGATTGGTAAACCCCAAATCCGGAACGTGGGCGGTCTACTGTATATGATAAAAATTATAAAAAATATAATGTGTTATAATAAAATACGTGAAGTAAAAGACTATTTATTTATATATATATATATATATATATGTGTGTGTGTGTGTGTGTGATGGTGTTTTAATAGACATATTTGTTATTTTATACAATAAAAAGCGCAATTGACGCGTTATCAACCGTCAAAAATGTTCTTGAGCGCAATTGGTATAGTAAAAAGGTAATTTTAGGGCGCGATTGGTAAACCCCAAATCCGGAACGTGGGCGGTCTACTGTATACGATAAAAATGATAAAAAAATATAATGTGTTATAATAAAATACCGCGCGGTTTCCATAATATTACTATAGGTGTACGACGACGACAACC
This sequence comes from Tuberolachnus salignus, assembly GCA_956483605.1. Classification (NCBI taxonomy): domain Eukaryota; kingdom Metazoa; phylum Arthropoda; class Insecta; order Hemiptera; family Aphididae; genus Tuberolachnus; species Tuberolachnus salignus. The sequence continues at coordinate 34,139,354 of OY101435.1, read as the reverse complement.
CAATAATATAATTTCTCCCGGTTTGATATTATTCTGATTATTCTGATTATAATGTTTAATCACGTTGTCGTCCGGCCTCTGTTCGAAAATAATAATAATATTACACACAAAGGCGCGCGCGACGTGCTCACGACTGTATAATATAATATAATAAATTTAAATAATATTTTAACGTCCACAAAAGGCGCACACGGTTGTCGCGCGCGTCGTCCGTCGGCGCGTTACATTTTTTTTTTTTTTTTTTCCTCTCGTATATTCTTCTGCGCGCTCCGCGGCGTCCTGGTAGCGGAGGAGTAGGTGCGGGCTGTAAACATGTTTTTTGATACATGACTGGTATAAAAAAAAAAAACAAAATTATTCGTGCGTCCCCCCGTGTTCTTTCCTACCCGATTTCCTATAAATTCCGTGTTACAAGTACATCACATCGCTACCCGTAAAAAAAAAAAAAAATAATAAATAAAAAAAAACAGTGAATACATTATCCGAAGACGCATTCTTTCTCGTATACGTGCGTGTTAAAAAACAAACAAAACCTTATCGAGTTGCTCGGGAGTTGGTGAATTTAGATTTTCGGGTTTTTATTTTGTTTTTGTTTTTTTAGTTAATCCTTTTCGAGGCAGTAAATATATGCAAACAAAAGAACATTGTCGGGTAAATAACCGCGGGAAACTGGAATGCGAACGGTACACAGACTCCACTATAATAATATAGTGACGGTATTTAAAAATTCCCCTACCGCATACCCATATAATTTATAAAAAAAAATAATTCAGAAAACGGGACACGAAGAAACACAAATAAGAAAATACCGAACGTAAAATTAATTTTTAGATAAATTACCGGGTAGCTGCCAGACGGAATGTCCGTAGTAGTAGACTTCCCAGCGAAATTATTTTCTGTCCATAATCAATTTCCATTCGTTCGCCCCCAACTGTACGCCTTCATCTTTATTACTAGCATTTTTTTTTTTTTTTTTTTTCGCGTTCAAAGGCTTCAAATTTTTTCCTTTCCGTTTTGAGTACCTATCGTTCTCCTCCGTGTTTCCGCAGTCGATAAACCGAGTCCCGTTTACCATTTTGCGGGTAAACTGAGCCCTGGTTTAAATAATTTGTACGGAATATCGGTTAAACTCAGCTCTAAAATTAGAGGAAACGGACCAACTGGACGGTCCAATATACGTTACAAAAACGTTTGTATTTTATCATGTGTTTCGGCACTGTAAATGTGCCTCGAATTACAAACTTTTTACGATATGGTCAGCCCGAAAGGACTATAATTTAGACATGTCCGACGTCATACTATTATCAGGTTACGCGTAGTCATAATATGTCGTACGATCAAAATCTAGTAGATTATTGTCGGGCGGTCGCGACCTTTCGACTAAAGTCTGTAAATTGTCTCACAGTTGATTTTTACTGGTCAAATTGACTTCTTATTATGCCCCGAAATCCGTAATCGGTATCTTTTGTATGATAAAAAAAAAAAAAAAAAAAAATGTTTTCAATAATATATAACAAATAACTATGTAAAAGTATATGCACTAAAAATTGTTTAGTTCCCAAAAGAGATAATTGCAACTTAAAAAAAAAAAAAAAAACTACCTTGAGATTGAAATTTCAACGATATTCCAAACAAATGTTGAAATTTTAGCATAAAAATGATAGATGCGGGGGTTGAAAGTTGAAACCGTCTCTTGGCCTTTGGGTTATCCTTGGACAACAGCACAATGCATGTGCCGCCCAAGAGTGTGTTTTTTATTTTATTTTTAAGTTGCAATCCCTTTTTGGGGAGTTATTTTTTTAAAGGATTTTATTGCATATTAATCACGGCCCTATATATATACGATTATCTAATTTTTTAGCCGGAGTGGGGTACTCATAAGATGTCTTTTACAAGGGATCTCCTCGTCATTGTAACAGGCGGCTAAGCTAACAACGCAATTGCGGTGCGTTTGCTGTAAACACATTTTAACAACAACAACAACAATAACAATAAGTAAAGTATTAATAACAGTCGGAAAGCGGTCCCGGGATATGACCTAAACTACTCGACGTTATTTTTTTTTTTATTATTATTATTATTATTATTATTATTATTATACGGTTTCTTCTATTGTCTACGAAAACGATGGTTTTTTTTTTTTGGTTGTTTTTTTTTTTGTCGATAGAACAATGGGCTGTCATCGTCGTCACTATTACACGAGTACGGTTGACCTTTGCTCGGCGTATATAACGAGATATACGGGGTGGCCACGCTGTGCTCCGAATCGGATTAAACGATTATAATATTATTACAATTATTATATATATATATTCCGTTGCGGCGGAATGGGCACTGCGCCTATCTGTATACACGTTATAATAATAGTATATTGAATTGATTTCAAAATTGATCGGATGTCAACGGGAGGCATTTGAACGGCCGGCACCTATCAATTACGATTGTTTATTGGCGATGGCGGTGCTGCCGCCGTTGCCGCTGCCGCTGCCGTTGCCGCCGCCGCCGCCGCCGCGACTGCGACTGTTATCGTCCGCAATTATTATTTATTACAATACGATCGCACAGAGATCTGTGGCCCGTTTGATCGATGTCACCCCCGGTGCCCGCTGGTAATAATTATTGTTATTATTACCATTATTACCATTATTATTATTATTATTATTATTATTATTATATACTCGCGGTTGCCGCCGATACGATCCATCGTCCGCGCGCAGCTGATAGCCCCCGTCCTGTGATCGGGAAATGAACGTTCCGTATTATTGGACGGCGGGAATTAAACACGTGCGCGGCCAGCGCCCCCCCCCCCCCCGGGGTTTCCGATAGCGCGCCGCCGAGGATTTTATTATTTAATTTTATCGCGGACGGACTCGCGCGTTGTACGCGTTATTCGTATCGTTTGTACATGTATACGACGATACCGCGTCGTTTTTCTTTTTTTTTTTTACTCGAACCTAACCGATCGGTTCGGGCCGTTATCGTATTATCGTCGTCCCGCGGGAACACGGACAAACGTAATACGACACGGTAAACTCACGCGGGACCGCGCAAAGCGCCGACCCGAGGGTCCGAGGTTCGGGGTGGACCAGTGGTTTTACCGTCCGGTAGGCCCGGCGAACAAATCGACCGACGGTCGCTCGGAGACGACCCGCGAAGAGACCTCGGGGAACGCAAGACTGGAGAAACGCGGCGGGTGTAGGCGAAAACTCCCCGGCAGAGAGTCCGCGAAAGGCCGTAAAGAAATAACGGGCGCACGGCGGGCGTGTCGGCATTGACGAAGGCACGAACGTTACTCTTGGTCGATGTGCTGGATTTGAAAGAAATGATTTCAATTTTTTTTCCTTTCAATATAACGATTCTGAGCAGAGGTTTCGGTATTGTATCGTATAGGACTACTATTGTTGTCGATATCGTATAGACTGTGTTTTATTGATGAAATTACGAAAATTATGATATTATTTATTTTTATTTATTATCACGTACAATGTCGGCAATTTTGTTAAACATTAGACATTTATTGTACACTTACAATTCACTAATCTGAATATGCTGAGAGTTGTTCAACGATCGCACATGATATTGATTATAAATAGTTTTTTTTTTTTTTTTTTTCAATTGATTTATTATTAATTAGCCAAATTTTCTTCCAAATGTATACAATTTAAAACCTTGAAAAAAAAAACGAAATCTCTATAAATAGCCGAAAATTGAAATAAATTCTTTGATATTGTTTTCGCGTCATTATATTACAAAGTTATATTTTACGTGAATACTTCAGGTCTTCAGAACAATTATATTCGGAATTAGAGAAAGAGAAATAATTGACGAAATCGTGTTTTTGCCGTTTTTTGGTAGTTTTTTCTGCCGCGTAAAAAAACGACTAGATATATCGAAAAAATGATCCGTTTAATGCACCAAATAGACAAAAATTACTACCGGAAACAGTATAGGAGTGTATAGATCGGATAAAGTCTCCTGGTAGAAAAAGTGCTTACAGAAAAGACAAAAATAATAAATTAACATTATTGTAAAACCGCGAGACTCCTAGCTCCGCTCAGAACCAAAAACAAGGAGATTTCTATTTGAATTCATAAAATATGTTATTGAAAAAGCAAAACGTTATTATATTTACACGAATATAAAGAAATATTACGATTTCCGTCTTCTGCACCGAAGTTTCGGCCTTTAAGACCGTACCGTCCGGCATATTTACCTCCACCTTACTCTTTCTCTGAAGATAATTCCATCCAATCCTCTCCTGGGTTTATTTTTCCACGACTTTTTCCATCCCGTCTTCCCGTCTTTACCTCGGGTGACCCAGTAGTGTTTTTTCCCTTCCTTACGCCCATACGTGCCCTGCCCATCGGACGGGTCTTCTCTTGATATAGTCTTCTACAAACCTTTGATATATCTCTTTCAGTTTTCCAATTATTTGGAATCTCTGAAACTTTCCATTCGGACATAACTATTGAACGAAAATACACGTAACAAATATAAAACAATGTAAAATGCACTTTTACAGTACTTTTAGCCCTACAATGCGTTTATTATAATATTATAGTTTTGTCGTGTCGTGTTCTCATTGTTTCTGCGTTTTGTAAATTGACAAAATAATAGGTATGATGAGCGTTTCAACAAGAAATCTCCGTAATATTTCCTACTTTATGGTATCCGTCAGACTGCAGACATCGTTTATTTAATAAATGTTATAAACGTGCCTATTTTTGTGTCGAAAAATACGGTTGCGGTTTTTTTTTTTATCACGGCCCGGCCCTGATGATATGCGGAATAACACAAACCTAGTATTCGGTATGATTAAAATCGTTTATTTATCGAAGAACAAATTAAATAGAGTACCCCATTTATACAACATCAAATAATCATTATCGAAATATCAGGTTCGGTGACGGTGTCGAGTTGGCTTTCTGGCATTTTCCATTGCGAATTCATTGATATTAACCAACGTTTATGTTCGCGTTTTTCGGCCGGTGCTTTTTCCTCCGGGAAGAATTTAAGTAAAATTGTATTTGTGGATTTTTTTTCCCCTTCGACGGTATAATCGTTTAAACTTTACACCGGACAAGTGGGAGGGAGGGGCCGTAATAAATTGATCGTCGAACGGTCGCGTGCTATTGATGACGACACGACGATATTGGTCGTTAAAAATACAACGAAAAAAATCACCCCGTACGGGTAAGGAAAAAAAAAACCAAATTCTTTTCCACCGTCCCGGAACACGATAGTTAATTTATTGTTGTTTATCAACGTAATTATTACGTCTCGGTTCGCTGCGGGTTGTTAACGCTATACACGCGTGTATACATATAAATGCTCCTAAAATCGAGAATACCCGGCGCACAATCTTGAAGCGTGTAAAAACCTAATCGAAAACGGATTTCGAACAGATTCCGGGGCCTGTAATAATTACACGCGCCGTTGTATACAATTCCCACAAGCTCGTCCGTTGTCGTCGACGACCGGTACCGGGGACGACGACGGTGTTTTTGTGATTAATTAAAACGTGTAATTGTTTTCAAACACCGATCCGGATTGTAGCGCCCCCGGGGCAACCGCACGTCGTCGGCGGTATATACTTATATATATTTATATTATATTATATTATGATAATATAACGTACGGCCGCTCGTATGTAATATTTTATTCTCGTAACAGTGATTTTTTTTTTTTTTTTTTTATTTCGATTTTTCTCTCTCTTTCATTCTCCCGTCCCATAGATCTATATAATATAGGTATACGCGGCATTCGACGACCTCCGTTTTACCTCTCCGCTATATATATATATACGTTTTGTAATATTACAACACACACACACACACACAATATATGTATTTGCATAGATAATGTAATATATATATATATATACGAGTACAAATACATAACGTTGTTCGTAAAGACAAGCGTAAGAAACTTAATTCCAGACTCTTTCTGTTCAGGACACTCCACCGTTTCAACCTAACCGTGCCCATCGAAATCGGTTTATACAAAACTCTTCTTCGACCAATACGGACCAATATGGTATCGTGATCATGGGGCTCTACCGAGACCTCGAATAAAAGAACCGTACAAGCATTTCCAAAACGTCTGTCAACGATTAATCATCACTGGTGCACCCGGGTTTGTTTCAAATGCTACCTAAAATTCCGACCACAAATCACCTTCCATCAACGAAACTGCTGCTGTCTACTACCCATCGCTTCCACGCCAAACTCCGATATACTCCCAACCGACCAACTAATCGACGAGTTAGCTTCACTAACACTTCCTGGTAACCCAAACAGACGCCTCAGAAAGGAACTGGTGCCGTGATTTGAAAACGTAATAACCATCAAATTAACAAATTATCAATAATATTATTATGAGGTATCACAACTGTGTGATACCTCTTCATGTGTATATAAATGTTAATTTTCTGTAAATTATTATTATTATTATTACTTATTGTACTCACTGTACAGATTGTAATTTTTCAAATAAAGTTAAATTTTAAAAAAAAAAAAAAAAAACGTTGTTTGTACGATATTTTGACGGGCGTACGTCACGAACGGCGTAGCGCGCCGGTATCTGGAAGCTACGTGTACTGGTTTTTTTTTATCTTTTTTTTGTCTTTCCTCTGTAGGAAAATAATTTTTGGGTTCGGCTCCGCAAAACGAAAATTTTTCCCAATTTATTGCCACTAGTGCCCCCCTCAACGGCGACGGGCGGTGGGGGGGTGTTGTTTTGGACGTCCGGGCACCCTCCGCGAAACGTATTTACGGAGGTTTCTTTCGACGACCGTTGAAAAACATGTACAATTTTTTTTTTTTTTTTGTTTTAAAAATGTTTTACAACGTTCGACCGCTCTGTAGGTTTGGAGAAGACTATACAACAATTATTAAATAGCGGCCATCCGAAATTCCTATAATTACCCCGTTTTGAAAAATCCTGGTTGCGCCACTGTTGGCTGCCATTACACGGCCTTGCTCGAGTCAAATTTGGCTATCCGTGATCGTTGCTAAACATGATGAAAACTTTTGTTTGTTATGTTTGTCTGTTAATCATTTTAATCCGGAGTAATTATGTTATCTGACCGGATTTATGTTATTATAAAATTCAATTTTTAATTGGAAAACATTTAAATCGATTATTGCAACAACGAAAAATGTTTTGCGGCTGGCAACGCTAACAATACCATTCATTGGTTCATTGATTCATATAATAATAATAAAACAAAACAATAAAAAATGTATAACAAATTCACCAAAAAATTCTAATTGTACTTTTAAGTGTAGGTTAACCGTGTGATTTTTATGAAAAATATTGGTAATATTAATTACTTTTTTCCTTTCCTAATTCATATAGGAGAATTCCATATTTCTATTTCGATCGTGATTATTACAATTATTATGTTAATATATTCGAATTGACGGTTTCGTTCCGTCAATCCGGATTACGGACCGAATCCACCAATCTGGGGGGGGGGGTAAACGGATTAATCCGGATCAATATGTTTTTTAATCCGATATCCGGATTGTTGAAATTTCTGCTCAATACTAATGTATATATATATATTATTTAAGGTTGCCATAAGTTCAAATATTTTAAATTCCCCGACTCTTCCATATTATCTAGACAATATTCAAAAGCTGTCCATACACAGCCATGATAAAAATAACGTTTACAATAATAAAACATTTTTTTTAAAAAACGAGACGATAAATACATAAGTAATACACCTCGATAAATAGTTAACGAATATTCACAATAATAAACACATCCGCGGCAGGGTTGCATGAAATACACAAAGGTGAGCGTTACATTTTTTTTTTTTTAGTAAATTCTAGTAAAAACCACATAATCCCATCACGTTTCCACGATTATTTCCCTGACTATTTTAAAATTTCCGGACATAGCCAGGTTTTTCGTATAAAACACTCGTACATATCGGTGGGTCGTGTACAATAAATTAAAATATATATTAAGGCGAGTAATAAGGATTACGACCGCCGCGGCATTGTCACAGACTACTAAATACTATACTTTTTTATTTTTTATTTATTTATATTTTTTTATGTGTACTCTGAGAAATATGATAAAATATTACGTCTCGGCGGCGGCGGCATAAGCAATAAAACAACAACAGCCGCCGCTCGTTGATCTGAATGTGTTGTTTTTTTTTTTTTTTTAATTTTACAATACGAAACATTTTGTTACTCGTATAGCAGTAGACGTGAACGAAAAACTTCTCGTGTACGGGAAACGCAACGTTAAAAAAAAAAAAAAAAAAAAAAATGGACTTTTGCTTCCCGTGAATCCAACAAACGTTATAAAACGTTATATACATCTATAACGTTTTACTTATCGTAAATAATTTTATCGAATTGCGCTAATCGTTAGTAATAAATCATCGTAAATTTTTAAAATTGTATTTTTGTAATTTAAAGTTATTCGATTCCATCGCGTATAGAAATACGCATGTTTACTTACACGATAGATAACATGAATACAAATACAAACTTGGTAAATCTAAAACTTTGAAATCCTTCTAAGGTAATAATATATTCCTATAATGGAACACTTACTCGAATATAACGTCCGAACGTTCTCGAAGGAGTATTAGAAACAAGAATAAAGCTTTAAAACTATTTGATTATGTCTTGACGGATACATGTTTCGATTCGCTATCGAAATATTATTACCATTGTTAGCACTTGCATAATTCTATTATTTATTGTAAAATAAGCAGTGTGCAGAATAAACTGATTTCTGGTTACCATGATATCAAATGTGAAATTGTAATGTGCATATTTTTGTATACTTCGTAGATTTTGCGGTAAAGTGCTTAATTTTATTCGGTTTTTGCACTTTTTTTGATTGTTGCATATGTTGACAGATTCTTTAAGTTTCAAACAAAAACTGTAGAAATTTTAATGGATCAGTGAAATTAAGAGAAACGCATAATGAAAAAAAGATATTAATGCAATTATATGTTTTTTTTTTATTTACAACTTGTAGCTGACGTTATAACTTTCGTGTAGGTATGAATTAATTCAAAAAATATTATAGATTTCTTCGAAATTTTAAGTAAAATTTGTGTATTTTTTTTTTTTATTATTATTTTTAATCTTATACTGATACCCACTATAATAATAATTGTTAATTATTAAATATTTTAAATGCGTATTTTTTTTTAGATTTTCATGCTTATTTTACGGTTTTTTTAGTGGATATTTTAGCGCTTATTGTCATGAGCTAAAAGTCCCGAACTCGGATTATTACCTATATAATGCGAAAAAACACAGATAAGTACACTGTACATAGATTACTTTTTGGATTAAAGGTAGACATGTTGATTTTAGAATAGGTTTATATATTCCTTTTAAACAATTTTTAATTTTTTTTTTTTTTTGTTTATGAGATCGAGTACGTTGCGAACAAATCTATATAAATCGATATGTTTCTGTAGGTATTTCACGACTAGGCAACTATAAAGAGGTGTATACTTGAAAATAACAAATTGCGTTCTAAATTAATGATAAATTAATTAATTCACATCCGCAATGGGCAATGAAAACAATCGGTAACCCGATCGGGTGGTAATGCGATATTACACGATAAGGGCAAATGGCAACGTTTGTGTTTTAGTCCGGCATACGTGTACGAGAATCGAAATGACGACGAGCGTCTCCGGCGTATGCGCAGCCCGTATGGGTGGGTGGGTGGGTGGGGTACACGGTCGCCCGGTAACACCGTCCATGGGTGTACGGTGGTAATAAATACAATTGTTTCCGAAGCGTAAATCACGTGTCTGGATGAAATCGACGGTGCCGTATAGAACGCGGTGAGTGTGCTAGTCGGTTGTATATTGACTCGTCGTGGTTACGGGACTTGGATCAACAAAAAAAAAAAAAAAAAAAAAAAAAAAAAAAAAAAAAAAAAAAAAAAACGAGAGAGAAAAAACCGGGAGATAACGAAAAATTCCAGAGACTTGCCACGGCGGCGGTGGCGTATACAAGATCGGCTTTGGTAAAATATGTCTGTACGCCGTCGACGTTTTCGGTGTGTGTGTGTGTAAAGAGTGCCGGGAGTAAAAGATTAGAGGACGGTTTAACGACGAGCGGACGATATTATAAAACAAAAAAAAAATACATTTTGATTAGAAAAAAACAAGAAAGAGATATTGTATTGTTATTATTCATTAGTGTTTTTCGGTAGACCGCCGCGACGACGTAAATTAACAAAACGAACCGGCAGGAGATGTCTTTGTTTTATGCACGTATACATATACAATGATGGTAGATCGGAGAAAATCTGATAAACCGACGAATCACGAGGATGTATACAATACGGAGGTCGTTATTAAATGCGTCGGCGGTATAAAAAAAAAAAAAAAAAAAAACAGACGACTAATTAACATAGGGGTACGTGTAGGTACGGGCGAAGGCGTCGATTTATGAAAAACTATAGTGGGGTGGGGGGGCAGTGGACAACAATGAATTTTAAAATACTAGGTGTGGAAATAAAAAGACATTTTATTGTACATGATTAGTGTCCGGGTTTGTTGTGTTTGTAACATATCATTACTGAGCGATATGTGATTTTATGCGAGTAAAAAAACCCGGACGATTCGTTCAACGCCGAGTTCACGGGGAAAATATTCGTTTTTGCGTATTTGGAAATATTTCGGGTATTTCAATAACAGTCTTAAGAATAAAAATGATATACGCATATCGTATCAAGTTTCGTTTATTTTTTCAGCGAAATTCTGCTGCAACACTATCTGTAAAATCGAAGTCTTGAATTCGTAGACATTAAATGGGATGGACATTTTTCGCTTTTTATTTGCATTTTAATGTTCAGCGGAACATAATTTATACACCAAAATTAAAACTACGGGGGATGGTGTGAATATATTTTTATTCTATGTATACAAAAAAGTAAACACTAATTTAATGACTTAATGACTTAAAACTTAAAGGAAAGAATACATTATTATTATTATCATCGTTAGTTTTCTAATTTTTGTAACTCAGATAATGCCTAACCCAAACTAACCTTGACAACACGTCAACATATTATAAAATAGTAGAAACGTAAAATAACTTTTATGAAATAATTTGAGAAAAAATTGTATGAATATAAAAAGTAATAAATGTACTGCATTCTTTCTTAATTTTAGAATATTCAGAGATTTGTACTGGTTTCATACCCGCGGGACGGGGAGAGGGCAAATAATACCTTTGCCCCTAACCGCAAAAGTTTCAGGGGGAACAAGTGCTACACACTTACTCTCCCCCACAATTACGCCACTGATTGCAGTCATATCGAATTAACTAAATACAAGTAGAGAAAACGGTTGAAAAATACCAGCCAAGAGGTGAAATACGTGATATAAGTGATGATTAACGATGATTTTGAAAATGAATAAAAAACAAAACGTTCTACGGAATGTGATAAATAAATAAATATGATTTCGAATATTTTATATTGAATAAACGTCGTTGATTTGATTTTAATATTAGTTACGGAATATTCAAGCAGACTTGTTTGTCGTAGACGTTGAACAGTTTTAGACATGATTATGATAGACGTAATTACAGTAGACCCGCTGTCATTAGACCTTTACTACAATTCGACCCCCTGGTCCGAGCCGACGATTCCACGTCGGGATTTCCATTTACCGTCTCATATATTGATAATCCCTATGTATGTTTTTTCGTTAACTCTCAAGTTTATAAGAAAAAAAAAATATATAAAACAATAATAATAACCGGCATAACGTGTTTGTTTGGCATGTATCGATTATTATTGTTCGACACAACAAAGTGCAAAATGTATACATAACGATTCGAGTCATTTCTATTATTTGTCGCTTTTCAACCGATCTTCACCGCGAATCGTTTTCCGTTTGCAATGATTATTTTAATTAAGTATTTTACATTCATAACTTCACAAATTTCCACCTACAACAGTGGTGGACCACGGTACGAATTCCACCCTCCCCCTCCCCCCGCCATTGACAGTCCCGTTATTTTTAATAATAACAAGTAAAAAAACTACACCGATAATATAAGTCACACCACGGAATATTGTGAAGAGATAGATAAAAAAAAAAAAACTATAAATATCGAATAAACAATGATAACTTTTTTTTTTTTTTTTGAAATGTAAAATATAATACCTACGTAGTTTTCATAATCGTAAACAAATAACAAATATTTTCCATTTTGAGTCTAATTTTGGTGATATATTAGGTGTACTAACAACCGTGAACAATGCCGTATAATAAATAATACAGATAGGCACTACGTTTTAAAAAAATAAATTGTGAGTATTTAATGTACGCTATAACCACAAACCAAACTGTTCGTCCGTCACGTTATCGTTTTCCAGCTGTTTTGCCAACGGAAATTCCCGGGAACGGGAACAAGCATAAAAGGAGAGTACTTTCCCCTAAAAAAAAAAAAAAAATAATAATTGTTTATTTTTATCAAAATGTAACGATTATTTATAAACAGAAACGTCTAAAAGTCTGAAAGAAAAGGAACTACAAAGGAAATAAAAGTTTATTTTATAATTGTTATTTTTTTTTTTAGTAGTAGGAAAACTTTTTTTTTTTTTTTTCATTAAAATTAATATTTTTGTTAAATGTTAAACGCTTCAAGGAATGTAAATGTTCCAAAAAAAAAAAAATGGACTCACGGGAAATCTGGGCTTTAATGCCTCCTAGTAAAAAAAAAATGTAGAATTATTTAAATTGTTAGAAAAAAATTTGGTAACAAAACACTATTAATTATACCGTTCCCGGGAACAGAACAACACTATACTCGTATGCAGCCTATATGGACTGGGGAAAAAAAAAAAAATTCAAACCGCAATAGCCATTATAGTAATAATGGTAATAATAAAGTGGAAAGGGAGAGGACAGCAAAAAAAAAAAAAAAAAAAAACTTCAATGTGTTTTTCGAACACGTTCGCTAATCGAATAAAGATACGGATATATAAAGTAAATTCACCGTGAACAAAAAAAAAAAAAAAAAAAAAAATGAATATTGTAATAGTTGTACAATATATAACGCCGCCAACGTCCGTATAAAACGCATTAAACTTGCATCATAATATTATGTCTGGGTGACTATTAACTATAATATATATATACACGAGTATAGGTGTATACTAAAAATAAGAAGACAATTTATAGTTTACTTATAAAATTTACTTCGGCGATAAAAAAAAAAAGAGCTGCTAGTGTAAATCGCCGCGGTACTCGTACCATATATTAATATTTAACGACAACGCGAAACGAAATATTTTATAATATTGCGATATATTGTGAACGTGCTGCAACGTATACTCGGGTAAAGGTCCGACGACGTTATGCGCGAAAAGGTTTTCGGACAAAACCTATTAAATATGTACACAGAGTAATTTACACACGTCGTATACCCGTTCGTTTATTGAATATAAAAACGCGGCAAAGAGCTCGTAAAAAAAAAAAAATAGTAATAGTAATAATAATTACATCAGCGCCGTAGTAATCGGGCGCTCGCTCGGCTACTCTCCGCGGTATCGCGATGGCCTAGGGCTTTGGAACGAGAAAAACATACGAAGGACACCGGCGAAGAACGGTACTTGCAGAGCCGAGATAAAGAGGAATTCCAGCGCCTCCGGGCGGTCCAACCGCACGAAAATTCGTCCAGCTCTGTACGTATGCGTCCATAATATTTAATTGCCATTCGAATCTTTCGCGATGCACCCGGGTAAGTATCCGGCGAAAACCAAGGAGATTTGGATTGATAAAATAGACAAACGATAGAACTCTACAATAATACAGGCGTGCGGCGAAACGGACAGTGTAGTATTAAAGAAAGAAAAACAAAACGACGCAACTCACAGAAATTAAATTTATTTTGTTTTATTCGGTGCCGTTTTATGCATTAAGTTTTGACAATTATTTTTATACATTTTTACACATTTCGACGGGTTATAGCCGCGAATTCCTACCCAATTCGGTCATTGAGTGCTTCCAAGGTTTGAAAACGTTTTCCTTTAGGTTGCCCCGCAGGAAGAAGTCGTAAATGCTCAAATCGGGTGAGCGCGCGGGCCATCTCACGTCAGCTCTCAGAGCGACGAGGCGCTCGAGAAACATCTGTCGCAGTTTCGTCATTGAAACTCCAGCAATATGGGCCGTAACCCCGTCCTGTTGAAACCAAATCTGCTTTCTCGCGTAGTTCTTACGATTGAGGTTCAAAAAAATTGTCCAACATGGAAACATATCGTTGAACATTGACAGTCACGTTTGCTTTAGGTTATTTTCACCCCAATAACCGAAAATTTGTTTATTCGCCGCTCTTCTGAAATGAAAGTGGGCCTCGTCACTACTTAAAAAAGTCAATTTCACGTGGATACGGTTCAGCATATCTTGGGAGCAATTAAAACATAAAAAATCACCTTCGTCAGATTATCACTGCTGGGGGCCATCATCTTACTGATGTCATTTTCAAAACTCAATGCATAAAACGGCATGATGTACCGAATAAAATAAAATAAATCTTATTTCTGTAAGTTGCGTCGGTTTTTTTTTTTAATAGCCATTCAATACAGTACTGTCTGTTTCCCCGCATCCTGTGCGTCTCGACACAGTCGAATCGTATGAGATTAGCTTTTTGAAAATGTCAATGGCTTAAAAAAAACCAACGGCCTATAAAGGAAATATAACGAAGGATAATACGACCTTATTCCAGCGGTTCCCAAATTGTTTGCGTCTCACGGCACCCTTTTGGCGCTGAGGGGTCGTCTCAAGGTGACAATAACAAAAAGAATATTTCTTAAAACGTTTTAATAAAATGTAATTTATTAAAATTCGTGAAAATGTGATAATTCTTAAAGGAATACTCGAAAATTGCGTACCGAGGAGACCCGAAGCTGACGTCTAAAATGGATGACACGTGTTGCTGTGCAGACGACGGTCGGTCGGTGGAACAGGCAAATCATAACCCCAGGGACAACTATAGCCCCCTAACGTTATGTTAAGATTACTATACCCCCCCGAAATTCATATGCCGGGAGTATAAATATACTGGGATTACCATACTGGCTAGAACCAAAATTTTAGTATTTCTATCCCCCTCCCCTAAATTCATAATCGGAAAATCATACGACCCGGGGAGGTTTGAAATTACTATTCCTTTGATCATATGTATTTTAGACCAGAGTCATCTGGTAGCCCACCCATAAAGACAATTTGGGAATCGCTGCCTTATTCTTTAGTGAAACAAACAATGGAAAAAGAGAAAACGAACGTGTTGTACGTATTAAACCTTTTCGACTAACCGGCCAATGCCAGAATATATATATATGTATATTGTTTTTATACTCTTAAGGAGATAACTTTTCGATATTGCATTGTGGCAATAAAAATATACGTATAATCGATTAATGTATCCCGTCTGTATCCCACTTTCCCGACTTCCCGTCTACAAACAGTGGTCCCGCCACCATCCCGGTGCAAATTACGTTCGTATTTTTTTTGCCACAAACTCGCTACGAACCTTATTGCGAGGAACACGAGTTTTCCGGTTCGATTTCCGATTCGTCCGCAGACGGATAACATTTTTTGAAAATATATGTATATCGGACGCGTCGTCGTATAACCCCCATCAGTTCTTAGCCGCGCTTAGAATCTGAAGAGAAAAATCACAATAATATCATTTTTTAGTTTTGCCCTATAAAATCGACCGTATAATACGAAACGCGTTTCATATTGTTATACACGCGCGACGAGGTTGTGGCCCTAGGTGTAAAAAAAAATTCCACGCGACGTAAAACATGTGTTTTTATCGTACGACGCGATGTTATATTTTGTGCCTAATGCACGCGTGTTTACCTCCGGTACGGACGAGGCGAGGATATGTAAAACGAGGTAGTCGGTATACGAGTATACAGGCAGGGTTGTTTGATATTACACGACAGTATTATAATACACCGTCTGGTTTTTTTTATTATTTTTTTTTTAACAATACCGCGACAACATATATTATTATATAAAACGTAACGTTATATTTTTACACGTACTCGACCTATATTTTATATGTATACGTTATTTAATAAAAATAATACGACTTGTTCGCGAGATGTGTTGGGTTTTTTTTTTACCTTCCCCCTCCCCTCCCATCTCGTCTTCGGAGCTTCTGGTACAGAAAAAATTCTGTTTCTTTTTCCGACAACACGTGTTGTCTGTCTACTTAGAAGAAGAAGAAGAAGAAGAAGAAGAAGAAACCGCGGTGTTAAGTATCAAACACGTATGTAAATCGTATGAATCGTATAGGATAAAACACATGTACGTTTATAATTTAAACTAACAATAAAATAAGGGAATATAAATTATCGAATAGACAATTGCGGTGCTATGCGATTATCTTATCGCGGACGTCATTGTACTCGTGATATTTATAACATTTTTATGTTATTAGATTATGCACGAAAAACAAGAGTATATTAAACATTTAATAAAAACGAAAGGGGTATCAAAGGAAATAGTAAGAGCCCTTTTTTATTTTGCACGTATACAATTATTCCAATAATGTAATTAAAAAATAAACACGTTAAACTCGTGGATATATTTCGTGAATAAATTCGTTTCTACGGGCGTTGTTGTTTGTGCGTGTACGGGGTCGACTTGAAAACACAAATCCACGAATTAGACTATAAAATGCGTGTATGAGATAAATTATAAAACAACGTGTACTGGAAAGAAAAATAAATATAAAAAAAAAATCTAAATTTGAACGCGTTGTCCAAAATATGCACGGCCGCTCTGCAGAGCGCCGAAATTTATGTAAAATACACCGTAACAATATAATAATAATATCTCATTGCGTACTCGTGTATATAGAGAATGTGGAAACTTTACTCGTCACCATCACGCGCGTTATTATAATAATTGGCAAAAGCGGCCGGACACGTAAGACGATAAATTAACGAGACCACCTGTATCACAGCGTGAGAGCATTTTTCTTCTTCTTCTGGCAAATATCCTAATTGTAAGTGTTATTTTATTAATATAATATAAAAATAACAATATATTACACGTGGCGGTTTAAGAAAACGAAAATGAAGGTTCAAACGAGAAACGACCTACTCCGGAAACTAGCGGCTTGAGGGGGGTGGGGACGGTAAACGTCTAAAAAATTTGGTGATCTCCTGCGCGCGGATGCATGGTGTAAAAAAACTACTATGCTGGATTATAAAAACGGCAGCGTAGGAGATATTATAAATTCGGGTAAACGGTTTTTTCGTCTTGGAGTTTGTGTGTGTGTGTCGCCAATTAGCACCGTATAATAAAGCGGAATCAATTTGGTCACGGCCGAGCGCTTGGAGATTGTGAGACGGTGGCCCGGGTATTCGCCCGGGCGACCGATGGATTACATCATCTGACCGCAAGAGGCGACCGTCGGAAAAGGACGAAGCGCGATAATTGCGAGAGAGATATTTCATATCGTCGGCGAAAATTAGTAACGGCGCGTTCAAGTAAGTGATGGAAACCTTGCCCAAGTTTGCGTACAATCCTATGCAAATCCGGATTACGGACGTGAAAATACGGATTTTTATCTGAATCCAAATTCCGGTTTTTAAAATTGCGATTATATATTCCTTAATTCATTTCGCGTAAAACTATTATTAGATTGTTAAAAAGCATTAAATACGTGTTCACAATTAAAATAATATCAGAATTAGAAATTTATTTTAAAAAAATCATACATATTACACTCTAATTTATATAATATAAATATTACTAGCTGACCCGGCGAACCTTGTTTTACTCATAAAAATACAACATTTGAGATTTTGGAATTCGAAACATAAAATATTCGAATATTATAATCCTAAATCCGGATTTTTGGATTTCAATATCCAGATCTATTAGGTTTTCGGATAATCCGGATTTATGTTACATCACTAGTTTAAGCACGGAACAGGCAGAGTTAATTGTTATTATAGAAAAAGATAGAACGCATCGGAAGACGAGTTAGTTATATGAAGTGATTATTATTATACTATCTATATAATAATGTGTTGATAATAATGAAAATCTAATAAAAAAAAAAAAAAAAAAAGCTATAATCGTTAATTAATTTAACGGTGCACGAGCGTCGTTTTCTACTCGTAGAAGGTAGGCAATACCCGATATAACCCGGATGGCCATAAGTGTGAATTTTTAAAACTCCCCGCCTGTCCCGCGATTTCCAGACAATTTTTAAACATTTATTTCATAGTCAGTTGTGATAAAAAAATGTAAAATAATAAGAAATTTCTAATACGAGTAATATATTCACCTCGAAAAACAGTTGACGAAAATGCACAATAACGTGAAATACACGAGGGTATGCGATACAATTTTTAAAAACGATTCCAGTGAAAATCACAAAATCCCTGTCGTTTCCATGATTTCCTTAACTATTTTAAAATCCGGATATTTTTAAGTATAAAAAAAAAAAAAAAAAAAAATATAAAAATATACACTGATATAATTGCACTCGTTAGTATTCAAACGAATTCCGCAAAACCGTAAAATATGAACGGTATCGTTTCGTTCGGTAGAATGTCTACGAATCGCATTTGCGTCCGGGCGCCAAGCGTTGAAATTTAAAATTATTAGGAAAAGAGCTTTAATTTTTTTTTTTTTTTTTTTAAATTACTACCTCTGTAACGAAGTATTTTATGGATGACGAAGTATATTCGTTTGGGCGATTATATTAACCGGTCAGTAAAAGTCTATAGGGCGGACGGGGAGATAAACCGACCAAAGTTACCGCGGCCTGTTTTTTTTTTTTTTTAAGTTCACTCTACCCCGTCCACCGTTGCGCGTTTTACCGGTCGATCGTTCCCGCGATTTAGACAGCGTCGGTGGCAAACAAAAACCGCAGGTTTTCCGTTTATTTTTTCCGTTTTCAATTACTACGCGAGTCGGGCGTTTGTTCTCGGACACCGTCACCCGTATATTCACCGTTAAAGCTATGGTTTCCTAGAAAAGCGGTGCCGTTATCTAGCGGCCGTAATGTAGCGTTGTCTATAAAAACATCGAAATGGGTTTCCTAGAGAACGTCGAGTGTCACCGTAACGTCGAATAGCGGTGCTGTCGGTTGCATGACGGCCGGCGGCGTAGCGGCGATAAAACAGTAGTTGAACGTTTTTTCGCGTGTAACGGTGCGCGCGTATTTAATTGATACAACGAGTGGAAACGTAGCTAACCGACGACTGCTGCTAGCGAAACGATCGAATAGTGTTCTTTTACACTAGTTAAAATATAATAATCCGCTTCGTTTGGGAGGTGCCTTTATAACACTGGTGTTCAGCCGATAGTATTGCCTAAATTTTTCGTCATTACACTGACCAGACGGGACGACGCACTAAAATCTGAAATGCGCCCGCAGTGTCGCGATTTTCGATACTACGACCCTCTACTCCAAACGATTTTTTTCGTCTTCTGATGACTCTTCATCATCCGAACATACTAATAATGCCATAATGCCAAATCGATCCATTTTTCACCGGTGCACGGTGACCTACTACGGCTCGGGTGAGTACTGAGTGACTACGATTGAATACGGTCGGCACCACTTCCTAGGGAACCGCAGCTCGGTCACCGTAAAGACGGCCGTTATTCACAACCGTAAAACGAGCGGCACCGCTTTTCTAAGGATACCTAAACTTTATCCACCGCACCAGCGCCGTCGTGCCCGCCGTAACGCGTTGTGATTATTATTGTTTTATCGGATTTATTTATATTTGTGTGAGAACAAATGTTCGGCCAACACAAAAAAATTAGTAAGCCGGCGCATAAAAAAAAAAAAAAAAAAAAAACCAATCGGCGACTTGTCATTTCGTCAACCCGTTCATCCGTTGACCGTATTTTCTCGGCGAAAAATATCGCCACAATTTTTATTATTAACAGAAAAACGATTGTGGAGATTTTCGATTCTGAATAGAGGGGGCCGGGGGGGCGTGCGGGATTCGGCCGCCCCTCCGGCTACGCGAATTTCGACTGTTTGTATTGAATTTGATCGAGTCGCTTTAAAGAGTGAGGGGCGCCAGAACAATACTCGGACCGGGCGCCGAATGAGCTAATGCCGGTCCTGGGTCCGGGGGACACAGAATCGTGTTAATGATCTTCGTAATACGTATATATATATATATATGTGTAGGCACGTATATATTATTATAATACTAACGGCAGTCGTAGTGGATTTGGACCGTCGGCGGTTTCTGGCGGGGTGGCGACGACGAGCGCACGCTATAATAACCCTTTTAACCTCGGCGATAACACTTGGAAATTGTATATGGTATTATAGATAATATTACTGCTATTATATTTATTACGTCTGACAACCCTCAGCGCTCGCGCGCGTGCTCTGTGATCTTCGTCAACGGGCGCAATGGATCGGCGGGAAAAAAAAAATAAAAATAAAAAAAAGACGTGAGAGAGAGAGAGAGAGAGAAAATGACGTCTTAATTGCGTGTTGCCCACACACCATCGTCCGCGCTTGTAACATATATATATATATATATAATACGAGACATTATACGTAACGAGTCGAAGACAGTTTATAATATGTTGGAAATTTAATATACCCGCCTATCCATCCGTCCGTACGGATACCCGTAGTTAGTTTGTTATTAACGCCCATAAAATGAAAAATAAAAAAAATAAAAAAATATTTATATATATCGAAAATTCAACCGTTTCAAAGGACGAATATTATCGTCGATTCCGTTTTATCGAACCGACTGCCGCGTCGAGTTATGCGCGCCCGCCGCCGCCGGATCGTGATGTTTTTTTTCTTTTTTTTTTTTTTTTATCGACGACAGCGATCTTATCCGTCGGTAAAAATCTCGAGTGAAAAAAAAATAAAAAAAATTAATAATAATCGTATTCCCCTTGATCGATTAGGTTTTAGATTATTATTATTATTTTTTTTTTTTTTTTTTTTTTTTTTTTATTAATAATTTTATAGGTATAGTAGTTACGGGCGGCGATGGAATGTGTTCGTTTTGTAATAGCCGCAACGTGCACAACCAGTATAACAGATATCAACCGACCATTTAAACGTAATATTAATTTTCCAAATATTCATATATTTATACATTATGAGCGTGCTATTTTTTACTCGCCGTGCTGTAAATGTACGCGCTTAAAATTACTCGAAGAATAACTACGCGTTTACGTATCGAACCAACTAAACAGTAAATAATATGCACTTTTACCTTGCTGTACAGTGTGCATTAAAAAAAATATTGTTAAACGCTATCGTCTCGTGTGTTAAAACGAATGGAATAAACGCAATGCGTTTGAATTTTTAAAAAAAAAACCCTGCCGTTCCCGCGTCTTCCAGACAATTTTTAAACATATATTATTTCATAGCCAGTTATGATTAAAAAAAAAAAAAAAAAAAAAATGTAAAATAATAAGACATTTCCAATATGAGTAATACACCACGAAAATGCACAATAACGTGAAATACACGAGGTAGAATTTTCAACAAAAAAATTCCAATGAAAATCACAAAATCGCTGTCGTTTCCGTGATTTCCTTGACTATTTTAAAATCCGGATATTTTTAAGTATATATATATATATATATATACGAGGTGTGACAATAAAATAACGAGACTTTCTAAATATAACCTAAACTATTAACGTTATCTATAAAACGATTATTGAAATATGATTAGAAAACACTTATCTAAAAGTACTATGAACACTGATGGCATCGATTCATTTTCTTATACGTTAGTAGCCTTGTTATAAGTGCGAGTTCGACTATACTGCCGAAAAATGTTAGATATAAAAATCGAACAACATGTGTTAACATTAAATTTCTTGTTAAATTAAAAAAAAACTGCCGCGGAATCGTTTCGTTATGTTATGTGAAGTTTATGGTGAAGAATGTTTATCAATAGCTCGTGTTTTTGAATGACACAAACGGTTTTGTAGTGGAAGGGAGGACGTCGAAGACGATGATCGTTCTGGACGTCCTACCACGTCTTCAACAAACGAAAACGTTGAAAAAATCGACAAAATTAATTAATCAATATTATTATAAAGAGGTATTAATTAAATTAAGAGAACGTGTCAGAAAGAAGCGACCAGATCTATGGAAACATGGCTGGGTTCTTCACCAAGACAATGCTCCAGCTCACAGTGCATTTTCAATTCAACGTTTTTTAACTGAAAAAAAAATGTCTGTACTTCAACATCCCCCGTACTCGCCAGACCTTGCTCCTTGTGACTTCTTCTTATTTCTTTTCCCATTTTCAAACAGTTGATGACGTAAAAATGAAAACGGCAGAACTTCTAAAAGGGTTGAATGAAAGCAATTGGCAACACTGTTTTCAAGAATGGCAGCGACGTATGCAACAGTATATTGATGCTGAGGGAAGGTACTTTGAAGGTGATAATCATTAAATTATAACATTTTTAAAATAAACAACTTTTATTCAAAAAGTCTCGTTATTTTATTGTCGCGCCTCGTATACACTGATATAATTGCATTCGGTGGTATTCAAAAAAAAAAAAAAAAAAGTAAATAAATCCGCAAAACCGTAAAATATGAACGGTATCGTTTATCGAATATCTACGAATAGCATTCGCGTCCGGGGGGCGGCAAGCGTTGGATTTTTAAATTATTATGAAAATACATTGGCGAAAACCCGCAATAGTGCGTAAAACGGTATCCGTACACAATTGACGTTTAACAAAAGAATTAAAAACGCGTCAATTATAAGACGGAACACGTATTTTAGTTTTTATTTTTTTTTTTATTTCTGAAATATAACGTACGGGGCCGCACTACAACCGAATCCGTCCGTACGTCGGATTTCAAATTTCGTTATCTGATTTTTTTTTTTTTTTTTTTGCTCGTCCCCGGACTGGTTAGTGCGCGCGCAAACGCACAGAGTGTGTTCGCTTAACATTAAAACACCGAGGATTTACCATTATAGTAGTAGTACATAATATAATAATATTATACGATTAAGATCAAACGAGTCTGGTTATTAAATCACCGCGAAAAGAGTGCGTATACAAACTCCCGATATGAAATATTCATTTTTTTTTTCTCTCTCTCTCTATATATATATATATATATATTATATGACCGAACAATTTTTTTTTTATTTTTTTCCTCGAGCATTATGTTCGTTTCCAGTATTAATTAATAAATACAGAAAAACAAAATAGAAATAATAATATTATTATTATGTATTTCAAACGTTCCGCGAGTTTGTTTGTTTTTTTTTTTCGTTTTGTTTTAGTCGAAATAACATAATATCGTATTTTTTATAGTGATTAACCTTCTTGTATACTCTTGTATATAGATAAAAATACAACGGTTTGAATCGCACACGCACACCGCGTAAAAAATAAAACTACGACGTGGAGTCGAGCGGGGCATTTGCCCGGGGCCTAGCGCTTTTATTAGGGTCTCGCATTATCATCTATTTTTTTTTTTTTTGTTTTTTTAAAATCATAAAATACAACGAAATAACCGATGAAAACAAAAAAAAAAATTCCGGCAACAGGGCATTTACCCGCACCCCCCGCCACACACTACTGATATAGATTTATTATGGACTTATATTAGTGATGGGAAATGCCGAAGTTCGAGAATCCGGATTTTGGGATTCCGAAATTTGAAATTAGACATTTTATTGTAAATCCGAATTATTATCTGAATCGAAATTTCGGTTTTTAAAATTGTAATTTTTTTATTCTCAAATTCATTTCTCATAAAACTATTACTGTTATCTGATTGTTGAAAAGCATTAAATACGTTTTTACAATTCGAAAAATATCACAAATAGAAATTGATTTTAAAAAAAAAAAAAACGAAAAAAATCATACATATTACACTTTAATTTATAGAATATATATATATATATATATATCGCTAGCTGACCCGGCAAACGTTGTTTTACTCTTAAAAATACAAAATTTGAGATTTTTTAACCTCGGATAATCCGGATTTATGACATAACACTGACTTATACATGAAATTTCGATTGAGACCTCGTAAATCATATCGTCGGCCCTGCACGTTAACGGATATGTTGCCGAAAATCGGTCCGATCGAGTCGCGTTTTGAAATAATTCGGTTTGGACCGAAACGGACCTAGTCCAATTGCTTACAATGAAACCCGAACAAAATTTAAAACGTATCACTGCACCTGCAACAATGTCCGCGAAACACATTGACAATAAAAACATGGACGGGACATCGTTGGCTGTGGTCACTAAAGTTTTGCGTTCCTGAGACCATCAGAATTGATGCAGTTTGTTTGAATTGGAAAAATAATATTTAAACGCGTTTTAAAATTCCCTGATTTTTCCGTGTTCCGGGCAATTTTTAGACAAATGTCCATATCTAGCCACGATAAAAAAAAAAAAAAAAAAAAATGTATAACAATAAGCCATATATATTATACAACATGCGAAGGTGGATAATAAGTAAAACACCTCAAAAAATAGTTGACAAAAATTCACAAAAATAAATATTAAGCCCGTGGCCGGGATCATATGAAACGCACGGGGGTTTATATTAAACAAAACATTTTGGAAATTTTATCATGATTTTCCATGAAGACTATTTGAAAATCCCCTGACGTTTCCTGATTTTCCAGACTTGCGGCAACCAACGATTTGAACGTTTTAAATAATTGTTATTTATGGATTTATTGTTTATTTAGTTACTGATAAAATGGCGTTGTCTTGTTGTGTTTGTCACGCCTAACAATAATCCGAATTTAACGTAATTTCATAAGTACCCAAGTGAACTAGTTTTGTATTTCGTCACGGCAGATTGTATTTTTTTTTTTTTTTTTTTGTTTTTTTGTTTTCTCCATTAATGAACGTCCACAATCGTACAATCTAAAACGATTCCCAGAACGTTCGGAAAGACTTATAAACGTATTTAACCAGTTAAAAAAAAAATGTTAAATATACCGAATAGTTTTTATAGTATATTACCGCGGGACGATAATTATTATATGCTATGCGCTTATCGTGTTGTAATATTGTAATAAACACTCGGCCTCGCTTTATATTATCACTTCGTACTTTGCTGATAAAACTTTATGCGTCCACGGTTTTATTATCTACGGCGGTGTGCAGCGCAAGGAAGATCTATTATTTTCTATATTTTCGTTCTGCGCGGTGTTTAACTAGGAATGTTAAAAAAAAAAAAAAAAAAAAAAATGTATTGAAAATTTCACCGAGAAAATAATACCGTATAACGACATTATACTGGGCACAGTACGCTGCCGGAGGAGGATATATAAAATAATAATAAGAATAATAATGATGATTGATTGACACAAATTAATATTTCGTAGTGACGTATTAATCGATAGTGAACCCTACTGTAAAAAAAAAAAAAAAAAAAAACGTTTATATAAAACGCTGAACGCCATTAACCCCGGCGTAGTCAAAGTCATTAATAAAAATTATAATAATAAAAAATATATATTGTCGTCGTCATTACCGAATTCATTCTTCACGCGCGTGTTTAAACAGATTCCTCTACGCTGTTATAATCTATATATTGTTTTAACGAACCAAACGACACCGTACATTATTTTATTTGATCGTACCAAGTCAATATTGGTCAAACACTGCTCTGCAAGTCGGTCGAAATAATAATACTATTTTTTTTTTTTTTTTATATCAATACGTGACCAAGCGCGTGGCTATGGGAGGGGCAGTTTTTTGGGTATTAAAACACATCCTCTCCCCCACATCATCGGCCGGATTTAAGCCAGAAATATAGTAAGTATATACTAAAAAATAACGTCTCGAGGTTTTTACACAACGTTAGACGGTTTTATGCAGTTAGACGATTCAATATCATATTTGATATTATCGTTTGTCGTGAAAAATTAAATATATCTTTATATAATTCTCGAGTGTATTCTGTTAGTGTTCGCGTAACATATGAACTTTGTTTAACATTCGAGGACAATTGAAACTTAAAATGTTTAAATCCAAGCATAATAGTAATAGGGAATTAAAAAAAGCACAAATCACAAAAAAAACCATTACACTGTACACTCGGCTCTGGATTTTAAAATGGTTTTTTGTTCAATACTGTGCACGGGCAAAGCCGTGTGACGATACTGTCTAATCGACAAACTTAACCCGAGAAATTCCTTAGGCGATAGCAGCTAGTATTAATTTATATTACTCTACAATCGAATATACACGATAATGGTTATTGGTTATCTTCTATACCGTATACCACCAGAACCGTATTCAAGTGTGCCACATGCCCGGGGGCGGCAATATATTGACAATTCTAAATATTGAATAACAACTGACTTACTGTAATCAAAACACTTTGCTAGTACTCAATCTAGACAAAAATTACATTAAAAAATGTATGATGTTATATTATGTTAATTTGTTACCTATTTATATAAAAAAAAAAATAAAAAAATAGGTCGTTTTAATTATCAAATGGTGTTATTTTTTTTTTCTTGTTGTTCATCGTTGCCGTGTAGATTTAAAGGGCCTCGGAGGCCCGACGCCATCGTGAGACGGTTTCTAAACGGTCTAGACCCTAACTGGATCATCGGTTCGTGTCCCATGGAGGAGGACAGCTCATCTTTATTAATTAATTGTTACATTTTAATATTGAAATACATATTACGAATGTTAAATGCGCAAAAAAAGAGAATACAAAGACGTAATAAGTGTAATATTGATAATTACAAGGGGTGAGAGCCGGTGTAAATG
The DNA here is from genome assembly GCA_956483605.1 of Tuberolachnus salignus. NCBI lineage: Eukaryota > Metazoa > Arthropoda > Insecta > Hemiptera > Aphididae > Tuberolachnus > Tuberolachnus salignus. Next base: position 34,112,570 of record OY101435.1, on the reverse strand, counting down.
TACGCCCGGAAGCGCCAACATTTTACCCACACGACACAATATTGTCAATAATTATGGTCGCAAAGGCCACTTGCTTGACCGGGCTTAGTCTAACACGATCCCCGCTAGATTCAGGCCTGCTCAAGCAAGTGGCGTTCGCGCTCTGGCGTCGGCCCAGGAGACGTAGCTTAAGCAAGCGCGCCTGGGCCGTCGTGTGATTCCGGGTGTCGCTCTTCTACGGCGACTGAGCGCGGGTTGTCGGAATGTGCGTGCCATCGGAAATGGTTCGACCAGATCGTTTCTTGTTGGCTACCGGGCACTGTTACAGGGTATCAGGCCCGTATACAAGGCCGTGGGGCCGATAGGAAGTGTCCCCTCCCCCTACTAGTGTAAGGGCAGCAAGTGGGCTTCGGCCTGGCTACTGCCCATTCCCCGGTAGGGTCGCGGAGCTTTGTACACGAATAATGTGAGCCCGGCCCGTCGAAGGGGAACACGGGATTTTATTTTTTGTGTATAATTTGAATAATATACGATATCAAATATAAAATTGAAAATAAATGATGGCGACCCGCCTCCCGTAGTAGAGCCTCACGGTCATTCCGGGAGGCGGGGGTATTGCCAATAGTAAAATTAAAAAAAAAAAAAAAAGGCCCGTATACAAGAGGTGCGGTGTTAGGGGTTCAAACCTCTCTCGAAATTTTTTAAGTAGGTATAACATAACAAAGAGTAACTACAAAATGTATGTACAATTGTACAACTGCAGTCGCTCTTAAGTGTATTTGTACATTTCCCGGTTTCCCACTAGTCATTACTACATGTTATCTTAAATTTTAGAAAAATGACAAACGTACGTGTTATCGCAATTTTCAAGATTATATCTTGTCGGAGGACAAGACGGACTTAACACCGGTTCATAACTACAATTGTTCCCCAGTTACGAGTTCAGTATGTTTTTCAATAGTATTGAATTATAGTATAAATGTATATAACGTGTATTTCGTTTGTTTTATAAAAACACAATTTACATTATTTCTGGTTAGCAAAACTTTCTTCCGGGTTGTCTAATTAAACTACAACCAAGAATAGCAATGGCTTTAAAAAAATGCGTTGATTTTTACAAAAGTCTTTTACCGATTTACGACACGTTCGAATCTGAGTTGAAGGTGAGAATGGAAAAAATGGAAATCGGTACCCGGGTAAAGATCTTCCAAAATCTACAATCGATACCGTAGAGGCGTTATGTCGAATGATCTTTATCCGAACATTTGGTGTTTACTATCCATACTTGTAACACTCCCAGTGTCGACTTCGCCAGAGCAGAACGTTCTTTTTAAACTTTCACATGATTTAAGACTAAAAATGCCATATCAATTTATTTACCTATTTTTCCTGGTTACTATCCAAGGGGACGGACTGCATTAGCATAACTCCCCCACCCCCAAACCCAAGTACATACTATTGGCATATAATATTATAAATATATTACCAAAAAATAAATGATCTACTTGAATTATAGGTATTTATTTTTATTATGTATCAATAATTACATTAAATTAATATTAATTTGAATATAGTTATTCATTTGTCAACATTGCACAAACATCGCAACAGTACGGTTTAATGAATATATTAAAAGACAATTGTTAACCTATCGACAGGGTTAGTTTAACATTTAAAAATTAAAAATATCTATATTAATTAACATAAGTTATAGACAATTAATCAAATTTAGTGATAAATGTTTATCAAATAAATATTTTTCATTAACTATAAATATTCATATTTGTGTTCAATCACAAATGTGTTTATACAGCGTTTGACAAACCTTTTTTTTTTTTTTCTTTTCTTTTTTTTTCATTTATTAATAATATACACAATCTGTACACAATGAGGTACAATAAGAGTATGAGCTATAATACAATAGGAAATTGAAAAATTTGAATGAAGAAGCCACCCACTGATTACACTTTCGTCTTTTAATTATTTTATTTTAACCTATTTTGGATTAAGGGTTTAGCAGGTCTCTACACCATTCTCACTTAAGACGCCGAGGAGGGTTACCGGGGGATGGTTAAATTGACAAACCTAAAGAGAAAAAGTATTGAATCGATTTCTCGTATTTATTAATGAATGAATAAACGACGTCGCGGACCGTCTAAAAAATTCTAGAATTTCGTGTGATCACCACCACGCAGTGGCTGATTTAACGGCCGTTTAGTCGGTAAACGCGGGGCCCATCGCCTAAATTGTGTACTGGGGCCCCATCTAAATTATATATGGTTAGAAGAAAAAAAAAAAAATAATAATTTTTTTTATTGCAAACCGCAGTATATGATAGATTTTTTACGAGATCCGTAACATTTTCTATGGATTTGCCGAATCGATTCGGACCCTTAAATCCGCCGTCACTGCCACCACGAGTTGTATGTTCAAATATAATATTAAAACACAATTTCTTTTTAAAAAAAAATCCTGAACGTGACAAATGTTTGTCTGATCGTCGGTTACGTGAGTAATATAATATTATAGTTTGCATTACCGGCCTTGAAAAGTTCCGACGCGAAAATTTTATTCGAGACGAATTACGAATAGGATTAATACAAAAACAAAACCAAAATTGTTTTTGAGTGAACACGAGTTCACGCGCGTGAACTCGTGTTTCTAGAAAATAATAAAAAAAAAAAAAAAAAAAAAAAATGTTATCGGTGGCGGTGTTCGGTGTTTTAGCCGAGAATAAAAAAAACGAATGCATTTTAACGACCATAGCTCGCAATTGAACGCGCGCATAATATTATTGTTTAAAATTCTTTCAAAATCTTTTTACGCCCAAACATCCGATAAGGTTCAACGGTTTTTTTTTTTTTTTTTTTACAATTGTAATTAATTATTTCTATACATTGAACGTATATAACGTATAATTTCTATTTACGTGAATGGCTATAATATCCGTAAAATATATGCGTAAGTACGATTTCACGCAGGCGCGGACTGGTAGAAAAAGAGGAACTGAAAAACAGATAATTATATTAAATAATGTTTGTGGGCAAATTAAAAGAAAAAAAAAATGACGACCCATAGGGGGTGATACCTCACTGAACTACTGAAAATGTCGACAAACGATTAAAACAAAGAATCACTGGGCAGAAATTCCGCATCATTTGAGGTATTGGTGTTAAAAAAAAAAATCCCCCGATCGTTTTTACAAACCGGACAAGTGTTTTCCGAGAGTAAAATACACGTCATTTTAAAAATAATAGCTTGCACGCTACACTCATATTCTAAAAAAAAACGTTATGGTTTTAATATGTTAAAATCATAATTTGTAAAATAGGTCCCGTTATGTTTTAGTTTAAACATATAAAGTTACAAACGTTTCCACGGTGTTTATGACTAGAGAGCGGATTTTTAGGTTTTTCGGACGAATCGTAGATTAATAAGATTCATAGAGAAAAAAATGTATCGTACCTATTTGAGCATATTTACAGGATTTTTCATTTCTCTTCGTTTTCTCGTCTCAAATCTCAAACGTGTACGATAGAATAAAAATTGGTTCATTTTGTCATTTTTTTTATTTGTCTGTTACATAAACTAAGATATGTTGAATAAACACGTGTTTTTTTTTTTTTTTTTTTTAGGTACAAATAACAATATATAGAACTATATTAACAATATTATACAAAACACTATATAGTGCGGTAATACAACTTGGTTTTTTTTTCTAAAAAATACCCATATTTTACCAGTTTTTAATAGAATATCAAGAGAATATCAGAATATATTATAAACTCCGTTTACGGCTTTTACCGCTGTTGTCGACAGTAAATACTCAAAACGACTATTATCAAATACTATAAACGACAAACATATTTTATTTCACCGTCATTTCGTTAACAATGTACGTTATTATACAAAATTACAAAAGCGATTTTTTTTTTTTTTTTTTTTTTTTACTGATCTTACTGAGCGAATAAAAGTTCGCGGCTAATTTCGTCTATTTATATATATATATATATTTTTTTTATAAATATTCAATAATTATTGTATTAATCGACAAGCGCGTTAATATATAACTATCTATATGAAATCGTTTCCCGCGTTTATTTTATAATAATATGGAAAAATAAACAATCGCGATCTAAACCGTCGGACAACAACTCACCCTCAACCCCTGCACCCCCCACAACTCGCAAGACAAGACGTATTGTAATCATTTTTTTTTTTTTTTCCTCTTTAGTCTCCGCGTCCCGCCGAATATATATATATATATATATATATGTATAAATTATTTAATATATTACGATAATATTATTCACGCGTTATCTTGATAAATCAACACACAGACCGGGGAAGAGACGTACGCACACGCAGAGAGAGAGAGAGTGGAAAAAATTAATAAATTAAAAAAAAAATACAAAACAAAACGGTTTTCGGTAATATACCGCACAATGATAATATACGAATAGGTTAGGTCCGGGCAGACAGTCGGGCGGGCGAACTGGCTGGCTGGCTGGCTGGCTGGCTGGCTGGCTGGCAGGCAGGCAGGCAGGCAGGCAAGGCAGTTACCGGCAACGGCCAAGACCACACGCGACACGGCTTGACAGCGTCTTGAAGTTTACGATGATGCCAGTCGTGAATAAAATACACACGGCGGTTTTAGTGCGTGCGGTGTGCGTTGATGATATTTTGTTTTTTTTTGTTTTTTTTTTTTTTCCTACTCCCCGTTAATAAATATAATATGAATATTTATTTGTATTATTATTATTCCCCTACGCGCGTACCGTATAAATAGATACGCATACGTATTATATACGTTTTCGTATTCAAAATGACTTAATATTATTATTATATGTACAAACGTCGTCGTCGTCGTCGTCGTCGTCGGCCAAACAATAATCTAGAAAATCCAATCTGTCGACTGCACCGGCGTGCCGTGTATAAATATTGTATTATACGCGTATAACGTAATAATAATGATATTACGATATTATTACGATGATAATAAAATAAAAATAATAATATAATATATATATATATATAACGGTAGTCGGTTGTTGTATTTTTTTTTTTTTTTTTTTTCCGTTGGCGTTGTATATTATTGTCTACTAACAACGGCGGCGGTTCTGCCGACACACAGCCCCGGCCCCGGCCGACGCGCCGTTTTCGTATACAGGGTGATTAATTTTTTTTTTTTTTTTCATCCACGATCCAGAACGATCACCCGTGCGGAGGATGTGTCTTCGTGTAAAATTTATTTTCGGGTAAGAGCTTCCGTTAGGGGGAGACGGGCAAACGTGGGACGTGCTTATCCGTATACTTGTCCCACGACGATATACCGTTAACGATTTACGGCTTTTTTTTTTTCATTAGTCGTCAAAGTCGTCGTACGGGTTTTATACGTTCGACTTTTGTTGTTCAAATCGGATTCGAAAGAGAATAATTTTTAAAAAAAAAAAAAAAAAAAAAAGCCCGATACGCATACAATACGAATACTGGCTAATACGAGCTATATCGTATTGCACCAATTAATGCGAACACGTCCCCGGGGCCCACTTGTGTATTCGGGTCCACAGACAAATATTTTAAGAAGTAGTAATACCTCTGGAAATCTTTTTATGATGCGACATGTTTGGTGGGAGGGCCCATTTTATTCTATAAATCCGGACCTGGCTATTATAACGACATTTTAAAATGTATACGGAAATTATTGCCTGTATTGAAAATGGACGGTTGACGTTTGGCTATCCCGAATCGATAAGTATAATAAGGAGTACGGTGGGAAAACGTGTAAAAATTGTGTTAAAATAAAGCTCGAACGATTTCATAAGCAGGGGCGTCGGTTCAGTTCGCTTTAAGAGCATGCAAATAATAAATTTACGAGTCGAATTCCCCGGTCCGCCGAGCGCCACGCCAATTTTTATGTTAAAAATTAATTCCTGTGCATTTATTAAAGCGGTTTTTTTTCCCCCCTTGAAATTAAACGTACATAGCTGTGCATAGCAGTACCTACGTAAAAAAAAAAAAAAAAAAAAATAGAGGAAAAGTAACGCATGCGAACCATATGTGTGGTGTCTGTGTACGAATACCGTATGATCAGAACGAACAAAAAAGAAAGAAAAAACGATCAGACTCGGGGCAAAGCCGGATAATATATACCGATACACAATATACGTGATAAAAATTATAATAAAATGTATTTATCGTACAGTTTTATATTATTTTTTTCGATTTTTTTTTTTTTTTTTATTACACCGCTCATATATATATATATATATATATATATATATATATATATATATATATATATACAAATTCAAATCGAATATTTAAGCCCGAACGACCGGAGTGTCGATTAACGCTTTTAGGCCAACGGACCGGCTGGACCGTGGATAAAAAAACCAATCACCCTGTATAATTGAGATTTAAAGCTCTCATGACGACAAACACAATAACTGCGCAACACACCGACCGCCTCCAATAATATAATGTATTATTATTATTATTATTTCGCCGGGTAAAACAAATTGAAACATAAATCACGAGGTTTTTTTTTTTTTTTCAATTTTTTTTTTTTTTTTTTTTTTTTTTAATATTATTTTTATACAACATATACGTACGTATATGTGTATGGTACTCGTTTCGTTGCTGTCGCATATGCAAACGGATTTAATGCTCGAAAGCGGACGATTTTTGAAACGACCAGACGAAAAACATAAATCAGCGAGATTGTACTCACGCGCGCACGCACGGTATTAAATATTACAATATTAAATGTATAATATTATGTTTTATAATAAAAAAAAATATATATATATAAAAAATATCGGGCGTTCGCGGATCGCTGGAATTTCGTCGCGGAGATTTAAAAATTCGCCAAGACTAAAATTCGCATGTAGAGGATGAGCTCTGTATCTTTTTTTTTTATTTTTATTTTTTATTTTAGCGTCCCCTTACTAATTATTTCTATAGGAACGTAGGTCCCCCGTACCGTTTCTATTTGATAAAAAACAAAAAAAAACATATATATATATATATATTATAAATATTTTTAATTTATTATTTATCGTTTCGTCGTTAATATTATTGCACTTTTGCATTGAGTATTTGTATGATAATAAATAAGTGAGTAATTTAAACTTTAAACCTTTTTTTTTGTATTTTTTTTTTTTTAACGAATATAGGAAATACAATAAATAAATATGCAAGCAACCACTTAGCCTGCAGAGGAATGGTATTGGTTTTTATAAATAATTTGATTATTAAATGGTGTTAGGGGGAGGGGATGCTAAGTCTTATTGTTCCTCTTCTATTACGCTTCCAATTTGAGCACCGATTATAACGACCCGCGTACACAGACGCGTATTTGTAGGGGTGTCTGATGAAGTTAGGTTAGTTGGGTTAGACGATGGTGTCCTGCCATCCTCCCAGTAATTTCAGGAAATTGTTTTAAAGTTTACGCGGATTTTAAATACATTCATTCGTCAAATTTTTAAATATTACTCAATATATACTTAATGTTAACACCTTTAGTACACCTTGTAATCTTCGCGCACTCACCCAGGAGCGGAGAATAATCCAGAATTGTCCCGGTGGGCCGGTCTTCGGTTTTGGTGTTTTACGATAATATTGTGCAGTCGATGTGCAATTCGACAACAAAAGTAAATTTGCTTCGTTATCCATTAATCGCATATACATTTTTATAGTTAATAAAAAAACTCTCGTAGAACAAATGAATAAAATTCCGATTTCGTACTACGAGATTCGTATAGCGTACGTATAGGATAGTAGACATGTTTTTTTTTTTTACCCCGGCGGTAAAACAATTACAAATAAATAAATAAATAAATAAATAAATTAAACAATATTATGTTTATTAATATTATCAACGCGGTTGATTTTTTCTGACGGACTATAAAAATAAAAAAAAAAACTGTTGATTTGTGTTATAATGTTATTCATCGTACGATGTGTAAAAAAAAAAAAAAAATATTACCTACTCCGATATTATGTAAAATTATTCATATATAATATAATTAAACGAAACAACGCGGGCCCGATACATTGCATCTAATATCGATTTTATCTATGGTAATACGGTAATTATGATAGGTGGTACAGCAGTACAGTTGGCAATATAGTTCGTGGTTTATGAAACAGCGGTAACTTTTATCGATATTTTGTCGTTTATGATAAATTTTTATTTTTATTTTTTTTTTTTTTTTTTGTTGTATTATTTTAAATAATTTAATGCATAGGTACCCCCACTTTACGTTGTCGACAAGTGCAGCAGTTTATCCGATAAAATATACGAGTTAAATATAAATAGGAACAATAATCGTTCGTGATTTATGAAACAGCGGTAACTTTTATCGATATTTTGTCGTTTACGATAAATTTTTATTTTTTTTGTATTATTTTAAATAATTTAATGCATAGGTACCCCCACTTTACGTTGTCGACAAGTGCTGCAGTTTATCCCATAAAATATACGAGTTAAATATAAATAGGAACAAGAATAAGACAGAGCCGGACAAGTCGATCGATTTCGTTTAACTAATTAAATCCTAAAAAAAAAAAAAAATATATATATATATATATATATGTAACTAAACTATGTTAAACAGTCGATTTATACGTAAATTAATTTCAGTAACCAAGTCGAAAATGTCCAGGAAAATAATAACGTAACAGTTAAGTTGAATCGGCAGTGATCTTGCCATTTTTCAAAAGTCCTTTGGAACTGTTCTAAAGTTAAAACTATGCGTTCTGTTGCCGCGTTCGATTTAATTTCCTCTACATCTTGAAATCGTTGTCCTTTAAGCGCAGATTTTAGCCTTGGGAATAGAAAAAAATCACATGGGGCCTGATCAGGAGAATAGGCAGAGTCTGCGGGACCACAGACGTTTTTTTTATCAGCCAAAAATTCACGAATCGACAGCGCCGGTGCATTGTCGTGGCGGAACAATCGCGGAACCAATTTGGCAGCGCGACCTTTCTTGTCTGTACATTTTCCCGTAAAATTCCACGACAAGACTCAATTGAGATTCGCTTTGTTAACTCACGAACGATTGCCGAATCGGCAGCCATTTCGCATTTTTTTTTCGCGAATTGTCGCCACGCCATCGTTTCTGGATGACGTCGACGGTCTTCCAGAACGTGGATCGTCTTAAGCTGACCATCGACTGTCCTTGAAACGTTTAAAACACTCGAAAGTCACGGGAACCCCTTTAATGAATCGTCGCCAAAAGCGGTTTTAGTAATTTCCGTACGTTTCCGTTGCATCATTTTTACCAAATTTCAAGCAAAACTTGATGCAACGCGCGTTGTTCGTTAATTTCGGGCATGTGGAAAACGGCGAACGAAAAAAACTAACCGGATTTAACCACGTGTAATATTAAATTGACATAAGATAGCGACTTCGGGTTTCGATTAAAACTCGATTCACTTGTTCGACGGGCAATGCATCTATTTACAATTTGAAACGTTATCGTGTGTAGTTTAATGTAGTAACAACATTTGGCCCGGTACTTTTTGAACAGACCTCGTGTATATAAATACATTTATGACGAAAAAAAAATATGTGTATCGTATATGTGAATGTAAAAAGTATTGCGCATTCTATCTGTGTTTTAGACGATTCGGAGATTTTTACTATTGTCGTACCTGTGAAGTGACGGGAGGCGGAGGCAATCGGTGAACACTTTTCCCCTCCGCCTAAGTGTTCACAGAGGACAAGAGGCCCCCCCCCAGCCCTACACGGATGACGCCACTGAAGGACGGTCGGTACGATTGGCATAATAATAGGCGAGTGTCTATTTTGATGGAAAGCACAGCCGGCGTCGAATCACCGTGACGCGGAAAAACAACGCCATATGCTCGGGCACGCCGTCGCGCCCGGGGCACGATAAAAAAAAAAATAATAATAATATTAATAATAACAATTATTATTATTGCGTACGTGCCCACGACAAAAAAAAAAGTAAAAAAAAAAATAATAATAATAATAATAATATAACGTATACGGAATAATAATTGATATATCGGAGTGTTCGATAATTTTTTTTTTTTCTTATTACAATACAGGCTCGTTGTCGTCGCCGGACAGATCGTATCGGCGCGTTTCCGTCGTCGTCGTCGTCGTCGTCGTCGGAAAGCGATCGGTTATAAAATATTAGGAGACGGCTATCCCGGAGACGGGCGATAATTAATTTTATTATTTTATATTTATATTCTACTATACCATTCGGTATAATGATATATCGGCGCACGTGTAACATTATCTATTTGTATTGTAACCCCGAGACCGCACAACAAAATTATTATATCGGATTTATCGGATTATTATTATTATTATTATTATTATTCATAATAAACGCGAGTCTGTGCAATGCTAGCACAATAACGTACACGGCGTATAACAATATCATTGCATACGGCGCGATTCAAAAGTCTCCGTCCGAGACATTCTGAGACGGCTGTGGTCTCCGTCCTACAGGGCCCGGCCGAGTTGACCGAGCAAGTTTGACGATCATTCGTTTTGGGCGCGTTCGGATTTACGAAAATCCGTCCGATTTGAAACGTCATCACGGCGGCAACAATGACCGTTTACAGGAAACCAGAGTGCACGTGTTGTACGCCGTTGAGGACCGTCGATTTCCAAATCGCCAAATGAATGCACACGCGAAATGATATATCAATATTTAGCTGTGCCCGCCTGTGTGAGCGGTACACCGCTCGAACCATTCAAATACCCTCAAAACCGATAAAAACAGACTCTGCGGACGGCGTCAGGCGAGCGACGGTCGGGCAGGATTGGCATTACCGGTGGACTCTTCCTGAGCACATCTGGTTTTTGTAGATTGAACTCATATGGTTTGATGTAACAGATGTTTTAGCAATATACGTTTTTTCGTGTTCGGCGATAACGTTGAAAAGAAAAACAATTAAAACGAGCTAATGGGGGGTCGGAAAGGAGATTTTCTCTTCCACTCTGACGAGAGAACATTTTTTTCGCGACAGAGAAACGCAACATTCCGTTTGGCCCGTCCAAATGGAAGACAGGACGCCGTCCGACATTTCCGAAATAGCCCGTGGTGAATTGCCAATCTGTCGGGTTCATCGTGAAATCGCCAAACGCGAAAAGCATATTTTACGAACAAAAAAAAAAAACATCCGTTACGCCCGAAAACAACGACGACTATAGGGAATATACACAAAAACAATTATGCTCGGGACGAATCACAGAAACCGACGATGCAAATCGCACCGCCCCGTGCCGCGCAATTCGCGAACAGTTCCGGAACGCGCTATGCTAAATCTTGGTTAATTTAGTTTTTTATTTCTATTTCGCCCCGGCGCCCCTGCGGATTTGCAATTGAAAAAATAAATACGAATTTTCGAAATCGGACGTGAGACTTTCGAATCGCGCTGTATGCGTACACACCGCCGAGGGTCGAACGTTCGACGAGAAAAATTAAATAAAAAAAAATAACAACAACAACGTACACGAGCATATATATATATATATATCTATAGTATCCTCTGTCTCTCTCTCTCTCTCTCTCTCTCGCCATATGGATAGATAAAGAATGAAAAAGTAAGAGAGTCTGTATATACCTACACTAAATTAAAATATTATTTGACTTATTAAGTGTGTGCGTGAGAGTCGAGTCCGCCGCCCGGTAAGTTCGTCTGCCGCAGAAAACGCCGTGCGTTCGTTCGGCTCGGGCCATAGTTCACACGCCCACGGGGACTCATTAATAATAAAATAATATTCCGCTACGATTGTTATTATCATTGCTGTATTTTTTTTTTTTTTTTTTTTTTTTTTATTTACCGCCGAGAACACCCGTGAAAACGTCCTAGACTTCCGAGAAATTCGCTAATTTCAAACGTACTTACCACGGGTCGCCGTATATTATTATAATATCGTGTCGCACCCGGAAGAAATTTGTTTCAATGAAAAAAAAAAAAAAATAAAAAAACGTGTCTAACATCGAATTATCTGGTCCCTTCGATGTTGATTCGTTAAACTAAACGCGGAGTTTTCGTAAAACCGGCGGTTTATAATTTCGTAAAATTACTTCACCGTCGAAACGATGGAAAACGTTACAATACAAATATAATGACTACATTGTTCATGAATTTAAAATAATGACGAAATTGTGGTGTTGACAAAATTCCAATTGTAATTTCCTTGTTTATAAGGTATTGCGTTTTTTTTCACAATTGTTATTATTGTATTGCGCGTATACTGATTACAGCTCAACAAAAATGCACGACAAAACTTGCGAAATAAATAAATAAATAAGTATCTCCTATGCAAATAATGGGGAAAATTAAAAAAAAAAAAAAGAAAATTAACCGGACGTAGTGTACGGGCCATTGTTGTAGATGGGAAGTCGGGAAAGTATGACACGTTAGGTAATTTAATTTACACCTGCACTCAACGATAAATCATCGCAAACGAAATTCAATTTTAACATCAATTCCAACAAAAAAACGCCGGTTAAAATAAATTAAAAATTATTTTTATTTATATAAATCCGCACAATAAAACAGTCAAAGTAAATAGCTCGAAAATCACTAGAATGTTTTGAAAATCGTACCGAGTCTGGAAAGGGCTAATGTAATGCATTGCATTACATTGTCTCTACGATTATTTTTGACCGAATTACAATTAATAATAAAAAAAAAAAACAAAACCATTATTGCGTACATTTTTTCCCGGGTATTTAGAACGAAATAACTACTAAATTAAATTGGATCATAAATCATCTCCTCAACATTTTCTACCAGAAACAACTACTAATATAAATTATCGGAGCAAGACTTCTAGGTTGTTTACATGCTGGAAAAAAATAATAAGATGAGCTAGACTGGGAATCTAAAAAGACATACATAGTGTTTACTAATTATGTTTTATAAGAGAGTATAAATCAAAAGAAATTATTTATACAATCTGCTGTATACGAGTTTTTTTTTTTTTTTCAATATTCAGATTCACTTATTCGTTTATTTCTATTTCGATTATTAATATAATTCATTATAAATAATGAATATCGAGCCCGAGTTATTTACACGACAATGACGACGGTGAAATTGTTGTAGAATGTGTTTTAGAGTTCATACAGAACGGAATATCTGTTTAACACGAATGAGGTGAGTTATTATTTTGTCGAATCCGTTCCTCCCTTCCCTCCGCAGTTTTTGGCGTAATTAATAATTATATATAGGTAAATATAAATATAAATAAAATAAAACAAACCGCTTAAAATGTCCGAATATATCGCCATTCACGGATGCGGTCCATTGACTGAGACAACTGACGATATCCTTTTAACACGGTTAACAATTTGGAATTCGGACCGACGAAAGAGCAACTTTTCGTACCGCATTCTTCGATAATTTCCGTTATCGATTGACTATTTTAAACTTATCCAAAAGATATCTGGACGGATAACAGTGACAACGTAACCGAAAGATAAACTGCCGAGCGGTTAGTTACTAGCTGAAAACCAAGGCCTTAAATAAGTATATGTTATAGTTATGTTTAAATATATATATATATATATATAATTTTTTTTTTACCCATTAATATTATGATAATAATAACATTTATAAACCGAAAAAGAAAAAAATAATAACCGAAAATCGCCTACTTACTTATATGATTTTATCAGTAACCGATAGAGATCGTGAACCCGAATATACGGAACGCGCTGCAGTTAAATCTCAAAAACAGATGAATAGATTAATAGTAGCCGATAACGATCTCGGGACTGGTGATATACACACGGTTGGTGAAATAAATCAATGTTTCGTTCTGGGTGAGCCGGGTCGGACTACAGTGTGTAATAATGTTGCCATAAACCCTGGGAGGTAACGAAATCCTATGGAAATCCGTACGATATGATTAAACAACTATTAAATTGAGAAATAGGCGATATTACGTCTAGCCGTTGTATTTTATAGACGCACATAACAAATATGGCTGAATTGCGGGTTATCCGTCCTATACGGTTGTCTGACAATACTCAATATGAGTAAAAATCGTACACTACGAAAATTCAAAAATTATATTTATATCCTATCAAGGGGATTGGCCGCGGTGTGTATTTTAATCGATTTACACCTAAAATCCAGAGAAAACCGTGGGAATTGTGTTCGGCGGATATCAATTTCGAAAACGGATTATGATACGTTAGAAATAGAAATGTAATTATTTGACTGGTAATCGTAAATATAATAATTGTATTTTTGAAAATGTACGTACATTATTTTTTTTTGTCTTTTATCTACGATAATTTACAAAAAAAAATCCAATGTATTCTAGTAGAGAACCTAAAGAATCATTATCCGTTTCCAAAACTGAAATCCGTTAAACACAATTCCCACAGTTTTCTCTGGATTTTAGGTTTAAAAATATACACCGCGCCTTATCCCCTAGACGTCAATTGGAGATAGTTTTATCGTTGACTTAGAATCGTAAAATTACTCTGTACATTTATAAGATTTATAAGTATAAGTCTAACTAAATATACATTTTTTTTTTTTTTTTTAAATTATTTTAGATATTAAATCAACAATACAAAGCACGCTGTTTTAAACGAATACCTAAAAATGAATGCATTTTAAAATATCTCGTCCAAGCGTTGTTTGTGGCGTGTTGGTAAAGAACTAATATATACGTAAATATCAAATACCTAAATTAATACCTGTAATATGGTTTGTGTGTAGTTATGAACAAAATAAAAAAGAGAAAAAATAAATAAATACAACAGTACCTACGAGAAACGCGTTATATCACGAGTAGAGATAATTTATTAATCCATAGAATTAACAAAATAAAAAAAAACCAATCAAGAATAGTTTTTTTTTTTTTTTTTATATATATATACAATTTCTGGGCTTGCGGTATGCTCTTTTTTTTTATTACGTAATGACGTTGAGTGGGACCCGGACACTCCACGAATACGCATGGTGTGTAATTATGTCTTATACCGGTAAACAGTCCATAAAATATAAAAGTTCTACTTTGTATTTTTATCGTTACTTATACCAAAGTGGACACGTCCTTCAACAAATACAGGTCAATATTTTCACATAAGTGTGTTTTGAATTGATCGACATTATTGTTAATGAAAATTGCTTCGAATTACATTTACATTATGCGGGAAAGTGTTGGTTCGAACTATTTTTGTGTGGTTTTTTTTTTTTTTTACTTACCGCTCCAATAAAAAACTTTATGGGAACTTTGAGTAACATTGAAGAGGTCGTTTTTTGTGATTTTCTTTATAGTTTTCTTATTAAAGGCGAAAAAACGTCATAAAACTGGGAATATTTGCGCAATAACGATCAATTAACAACCGTAGATACATGAAATGTCCGCCGAATACTTATGAGTCCTTTCTAGACTTGGCATAATTTTCAAAACGTTCCGATAGGTTAGGTTAGGTTCTGTTTATTTTGGTTTTATGTGAATGCAAGTTATAAATTAAATTTGATGTAATTGAACGCTGATGCGTTTTAATTTCAAATTTATGTTGAAAACACGAACAATTATTGTAATTTATTATGGGATTACAAATTAATATCTACTGCTATTGACGTTTTGATTTCAGCTGAACATTTTTTTTAATAATACATATAATACATTGATAAAAAAAAAAACTTATTATACTTTGAGATTATAATACTTTAAAAAAAAAAAAAATAATGATAACAATATACGATTGTGGAAACTAGTATAACTATATCGTATTTACTAATTATTTTAATTGATTTACTACAGGCACGAATCAACAGAGCATATATACATTTTTAAATTCTATTCGGAATTACATTAATCTAATATAATTTTACCAACCATTTAAATCCACAATTTCTAGACAACGTTATCTATGAGTATTATAATATTTATAGGTATAGTGTACTTTTAAGCTGTGTCGAGAATTGTATTTTTATAGCGTTGGATTTATAGTTTACATACACACACACACACACTAGATCAATAGATATTAGGCATTCCTGTTCAGCAAACACCTATAAACAGCCTAGGTATGTCAAATTTATGACGTAAGTACATCACTCGTGTTCGACGAATAATCTTGTAATCCTTGTTGGTTTTTTTTTTTTTTTTTTCGCAATAAGAATACCTAGTTTTATTATTATTAATATAATTTCGTTTACGGTGTATTCGTATAATAGTTACAGTGGTTTTCCATTTAGTTTTTTTCCCCTCAATATATAGCAAAAGCGGACTGGCCCAACTGCGTTACTTTTCAACAGCACAGTGGTGGTGGTGGTGGTGGTGGCTCTTAATCGGGTCAACACGATTTAATCCGTGTAAATTGTATTTGTTAAGCTTTTAAAAAATATATAGCGGACCGAAATAATTACGCTTCAACATTGTTTTAAAACAATAGCAAACGAGTAGACATACACGTCACAGTGGCGTAATCATGGGGAGAGCATCAGGGAGTTCAATCTCCCTCCTTGGCCTTATTTTTTTTTTTTAAGTACTTCTACTATGTCAAAACAAAAACTGAGTAATTGTTTTAATTATTCACGATTTCTGTTATCTTGTATACTACAACCTTTTATACATCTGTGATATTATCATAAATCACTTATTTCATTTTTATTTGAAAATGTTATTCAACATTTAGCCATAAACAAAAATTATGATTTATTTATAGAAATTAGTTTACCAAAATTAAGAGTTAGAAAGAAAAAACAAAATGTTGATGAGTTGATTGATGATGACCCTATTAGTAATCCATATTTAAAATTCAATGTAGGAGTATACAATGTTGTCACGAATAGGGTAATTAGTAATATAAAAAAAATATTTATATCAAACTCTCCAATTTACAGAGAGTCATCTTGGCTTTCACCTCAAAACTTTCAGCATATTAATTCTAAACTATCAAATGAAATTATTGTCAATCTCGCCTTAAAACTCAAAAAATTTGACCAATGTATTGCACCCGAAAATCTGAAATCGGAACTATTTAAAAAATCAGAATCGTGTCAAACAACAATGCAGCCTGATAGTAACGAAAATGAAGACAATATTAATCACGATAAAATCAAAGACAAAGTTTGTACTTCATTATCATCGTGTAAAAATTGTGCAGTATGTTGCTTCAATGCACTTACTAAATAAACAATTTATTGTAATGCATAAAGCAAATTAACTTTGGCTTACGAGTATCTTCTAACCCTTCCATCAACGCAAGTAAGTATTTACTTTCAATTTATATATGAGTTAAACGACTATAAGCTTTATAAAATACTAAGATCTTGTTTTATTTTAAGTTGCACGCGAAAGGTCTTTATCAGTTCATAAAAATATTAAAACACGACTTAGAAGCACTTTAAATGGATAAAAGCTTAACGGTTTTATGCTTATGGTAGTAGAAAAAATGTTTAGAGTAGATTAGATATGAGATGAAATAATTAATGATGTAAATACAAATAGTGATTTATTAACAAAGGAATTATCATACCGATTCAATTATTTTATTTATAAAAAAAAAAATGTTATCTATTTAGGTATTCATAATAAATTTGCACACTTATCATTTTCGCTGCACTAAGTAGTAATTAAATAAGAGTTTATTTATATTTCAATTTTAACTGTAACCTTTTTTTATAAAATGTATTTAATTTAATTATTAATATTGTTATATGCATGGCATTTTGGTTGCACTTAGGTACATTTAGTAAAATGAGCCGATCATTATTTTCATTTGTGATTTTAAACTGGCTTGTTTTCAATAAAAGAATAAAGGAAATGAATTAATAATTGAGTAATAAAATAATTACTAAAAGAAGAAAAGAAAAAAAAAAGAGGTTTATTATGGAAAACGATTGTTATAATATATTTGGTGGACCTGTCGCGCATAAATTTCTCGGGCCGAATCGTCCAGCCAATCGGCCGCTGGCCATACACATTCAATTTGCCGGCTATGGGCTCCGGTTAGTGGGTCTATTAAAATGTCCACTGCGATTAGCAGTACAGTAATTGTGGATAAATCCGAGTTGATTTAAATTTGAGTATAGTTTCCGTTTAACGAAAATATAATTATGCCGGAAGACCGTGGATAAATCGTGGAATAATATAATATAATAAATTGTAGGATCGGTATTGTAAGACCGGTATCTAGAATTTAAGTCGAAAGTACGAGTAAGGTAGGTCGTAAGTATGCATTATTTGTATAAATCGCAATCAAAACGGATATAAATATATAACGACTTATATTATGTGTTCAATGTGTCCGTCGATCAATTTGGTCGCTGCGCCCGTTAATATTTCATTTTGAAATTGCCGTTACTTTCGTCGACCGGCGGAATTTCAAAACGATCATTACCCGCGCCGGGCGTGCTCGACGACGAGCTAACACTAATACTCGGATAGGGATTTCTTCCAATCTATTATATAATCCACACGTGTGAATAATCCGGATGGAATTCGTTCGCCTAGTTCTATTATTCTGCGCACACTGTAATGTTATCGTATATAGGCGCCCGTATACGATTAGGTGTCGTTAATCTATAATTCGTGCGCACTCGATGTCGGACTAATTTAGTAGAAAACGGAGAAGACCGGGGGGGGGGGGAAAGGAAAAAAAAATACACCAAACAAATTCCAAACGATAAAACTCGAGTAACGATTATTTGTTATTTTTTTCGAGTACTGTTGTTTTTACGTCCACGTATAGCTCGCTCGGGAATTGGGTACCTATATAAACGCGTGTATATATTATATTATATACGTTCCATAAATATAGGATTACCCACCGCACAAACACCTAATAAAACAACGCGTATCGTCGGGATTTTGTTACACGTACGTATACGTGCAACAAAACAAATACACGCCGAACCGCCCGTATCATTTAGGCGCTACGGTATTATTTGTGCGTCTGTGATCGTGAAATTCCCCGGGATAATGTCATCGACACTGTACCGTACGTGTATATTTTAATATTATAGTCTTACCCCGGGTCCCTCGCTGCGGTTGTAAATTTCCGGTCGTTTCCAATGCCTCTACACTCCGCATAACGACGCGTTCGAATAACCGAAAATATAGACGTTTCGTTTTATTATACCTTTATAATATATCCGACTAATTTCCAACGACCCCACCGCTTTTTTTTCTCAATAATAATACCTATGCGGCGACGGTGATAAAAATTATTTTTATCAACGCCACCGATCTCAACAATCTCCTCGGCGTGTAATACTATTATAAGCGCCTGATATACCGCATATACCGCATAAAAGAAAAAAAAAACACTATATTTATATACGACACGATTATTATTACAAAAAAAAAAATACACAACTACGTGTATTTTGCCGATTTCTCCGTATGTTATGCGACGAATAAAACGGACGTATACTTATATTTGAATACTTCGACGAAAGCCGATGGATTTGATATAATTTTTTTGTATTATTAGTTTTCGTTAAATTAACCGAAACCGTTACTGCGCACAAACGTTTCCGTCATTCCGGTTCTCTCGAGAGAAGTGCAAATTTAGTGATAATTAAAAATTACCTACCTAATCAGTGGCGTATTTTGGGGGGGAGGGGTGGTTATCATATATGTCTGGACACCCCCGAATTGAAAAAAAAATGAGCCAATGTATTAATATCTTCATGATTAATGCCTGTTAAAAAATATATATCCAAAGTGTAAGTTCAATGTCTCTTTTTAGCAGTAAATTGCTCTAAAAACGGGTTTTTGTAAAATGGGTAAAATTTTGGGCTCGCCCCGGAAAATCATCCAAAATACGCCACTGTACCCAATACACCTGACTAGAGAAAATACGCTACTTATCCGAAACTCCACCTATGGAGTCGATGATTGGACCGAGATTTCTTTACAGACAAAGAAAAAAAACCACCAAAGTAAAACTAATACATATTTCGATACAGTCAGAATCGAAAAACAACGAGTCTATCGATAGAGTAGATCCGCTTTCCACCGTGTTTCTAATATTGCAAACGTCCATATTAGTTTGGCGGAAAATGTTATACATAATTATCAGAGCTGGGCAGTAACTATTTCAAAATGTAAAAATTAAGCTATAAGTTACTGTTTTGACATCAATAAACCTAACTAGGTAGTTATAACAAAGAACACAATGTTAGAAAATGAATTTTATTTATTTATTTTTATAAATAATATCAACTTCACTTCGTAATTTTATTAAAATTTAAGTTTTTTTCTAGAAAGTTATTTACGAAAAAAACAATGTAGATATATTTACTCAAATATCATTAATACATAACAATACGGATATGCGGCCTATGGGTCTTGCATAGGAAGTCCATAAAAGTCTAAATATCCTAGTCATAACTTAATGTTTTCCTGAAAACAGTTACTCAAATTCATTAACATTTTAATATTAACTTTGACTCAGATTGGTAATTTGTTATTATTTTTTGGTAAAACGTAACTAAAAACCAGTTAAAAATAATCGGTCAACTCGCCCAGCTTTGATTGTATTTTCTAGTACTTTCTAGTTGTTCGAATTTAAATTATACCACCAATGTTACATTATGCAAAATATTTTATACGCTATGGGCTGTTTGCGTTTTCTATAAATTGTATTTGAATACAATACGATTACCATTATACTAGTAATATTGTTTTAAGAACGCACACGGGCACACCGCAATACCCGTCAAACTAATAAATATTATTACACAATACGATATATTGTAAAGTTATTAAAGACCGAATAAATAATAAAAATCATAACCGTCGTAGTAGTTTTAAAATTTTTTTTTTTTTTTACCATTTGTCAGTTACGAATATAATATAAAACACATTAAAAAGCAATTATTCCGAAACCACCCCCCGCCGAGGATAATTTAAGACATCGTAATTTATTTTTAAATACCCGACTGAGACATTAAAACATAACGTACGGGGTACATGACGGAGACGCGTCTTTATTTTTCCTGTATTTTCGACCCTATTTATTAAAAACAAAAAAAAACAAAAAACCACCCCCGTCGAATATTATGTCAAACGGCGACCGCGCGTTTCGCGTCCATATTAGGTATTGGGTAAGGTGTACAACAAGGTACGGAGAAGGAATTATTAGATATTATTTCCAAGTGAATTATTTTTTTTTTTTTTTTATTATTATTATTTTTTTTTTTTTTTTCGGTCAAAGCCTGTCAGACCTTCACGGGGGTATAACAACAATGGGAAACTACAACGCGGACGTGTTGTAGTGGTGACGGCCCGAGGCTTTTTAATAATAATAATAATAATAATAATAATATTGTTTGTTGGTGGGCTTAGCTAATCGGCGAATTTGACCCGACTAATAGCGTGGCCTCAACGGCGTTTAACAATTAATTATAAAACAATTAATTACGTTTAAATTGTTTTATTTTTTATTTTTTTTTTTTTCTTCTTCTTCTTCTTCTTCTTCTTTATGGTACTCGGTTTAAAACGATTTAAAACGAAATGCTCGAGGCATCAAACGTACACACACGTATATAATTATATATATATATATAGATATCTGTATCGGAATATTTGGTCGGTAGGCCGACGTTTAGCGCGTTTAACCCTCGGAATTGACTTGTTCGCATAACGGGTTGAGAACAATTATTATTACCTACCGGGAGATATATGCCGGTAATAGCGATGGCGGTGGCGGCGGCGGCGGCGTGCGGTTATAGGCAGACAGAGTACGAGCGGTACGCCGACAATAAAAAGCAATGGGAATCCTACCGGAATGCCTCTTAATAGAGCTGTCCGGGCGGGAAAATAATAATGATAAAACAACGAAAAACGCTGACGATAAATCACGTTAAAACCGCCGTCTGGCAAATTACGGCGGGTACCGGCCGGTCGACATCGGTTTTCAAATTGAGATCACCGCCGGTAATAACGCAATAATAACACCCGAATTGTTTTTCGTCGTCCCTCTGGCTGATGTATGAGGTTTAAATAGTTGTCTACGAAAGGGTGGTCTATCTCTATAATAACGATGGAAACAAATAATAAATAAAAAAAAACGACTATGTAATATTATGACCCGCGTCGCGGTGGTTATTTTTTTTTTTTTTTTATATATATACTACCCGCGTGTGTAATATTTATACCTTATAACGTATTTAGAGATGCCTTTTGTTTTCGGTTCAACCATTTTTTTTTTTTGTCTGAAAGAAAAGAAGAAAAATGATCATAGAGATGTTCTTTATGTCTGTTTACAATTTCGAGGACGCGCTACCTCTCCCGTATTTATTGGTATGCGAATACGTCATTTTCTCGGAGTTTCTCGACAAAATGACAATTCTTCAACTAAAATATATTCAAATTCATTTTAAAATACATTAATAATAAGCAGCCGCGTGCCGTTATCTCTATTCTCTAATATTTATTGTGTAGTCGTGGAATTAACAAAAAAAAAAAAATGTTAACCGTTTTTCGCCGCCTGAGACTACTAGAGCAATAAACCTAAGTATAAAAACCAAATTTTCACCATTAAAAAAGAAAAACTTGCGTTTTGTAACGTTGGTTTTAGTTTTTCACAAATAGCTTCATTTTTTTTTTTTTTATTATTTTACGATTTTCAATAATATATCTCGACACATTTTATTTTTTTAGTACCTTTTATCTACGTAGATGAAGCACATGGTAAATTATTATGAGGACGTTATACCGCCCGTATAGGAGTTGCGTATAGGCAATTTTGACGACATTTTTTTTTTTTTTTATAAATGGTAACTTATCTGTGTCGTAACGTGCCATTTCTTTTTTTTTTTTTTTTTTTAATAACATAAATACAATAAAAGATATCAGTTTGAAAACGTTCAGTTTTTTTGGTATTTTGTTTTACTAATAAAAAATTATTGGGTAGTGCTTTTTAAAAAAAAAAAAAAAAGACATGCTACGACACAGATTAAGTCCTTCTTAAAGTGCTGTGAAATTTCGGTAACCCTACTGTACATACAGATAGAGTATTCGTTGTCACGTGCAAAACAGTTTTTTTTTTTTACAATCGAATCACAGAATTAATAATATTCTTCGCGTGGAATCGTTCGCCAATTGAATACCAGTAGACTGCACGGCGTTACAGAATAACGTCTAAAATAATTACGATACAACTCGGGTTATGCAATACGGGTATACGGTCGCTAAAAAAATAATGCGACTACGTTAAAAACAAAAGTTCAAATTTCGGCAGAGGGTTTTATAATCCCCACTCGGGTCGCGCCACTGTAATAGTAATAACTGCCTAGGTGCCCGAACATTATTTACACCATAATTCACAAGGAAAACGTCGAAAACAGTAAAAAAAAAAAAGAAGAAGGCATATATATATATATATATATATCGTGTGCGATAATTATTTTCAATTTCAACGTAATTGTGTTGTAGGTATACCTACTCAGTTAGATTATAAGGTTATAGCCGCTGTACGGCAATTGTTATTTTCAAACTTGAACAGAAAACAAATCGATTTGTAAAACTGTATTAGAAAATTATTGAAATAATGTTCTACTCGACTTAACGGTACGAGTGTATGTAAATAGATTTAATAATAAAAAAAAAAAACGTTTGAATAATTTCAAACGTTTTATAAACTGAAGTGAATGTAAAATTATCTATGATATGTTTGATATTTTGACGTTGAGTGCGTGGGTAGTATTTGATCGAACAGTTCTCGGAATCTACTTGATCTAATAACAGAGTCGATGTGTATTCAATCTTTTTAAACCATTTTTCAAGTGTTTTGTTATTATTATTATTTATTTATTTTTTTTTTTTTTTTTTTAAGAGTCCAAACCGAGCTTATTGTTAATACGGGCGCTAATTTGTCGGTAACTCGTTCAATTAAAATGCCGAATCGCTGACGACAAACGGTCCGGGGTTCAAATTAAATAGTATTACCTATACTATGGTCGGTGTAAAATAATTATACATTTAACGATTTTTTTCCCTACGGCAAATTAAACGTAATTCAAAAATTTACTCGCGGTCATTCATATATTATTATAAACCATGTGGTATTAAATATACAATTTATTCTGTATTCGTAGTACGAAAACACGATATTAAAATCGCATTAATAGTCGGTCCGCCGATTAAAGTTTCACTCGCCGGGCTTATTAAAAATGAACTATTAAAACCGACGATATTTCCCGTTTAATTAAAATAGTATACAAACTAGCGATGCCACGTAAATCCGGTTTTTCGGATTTCGACATCCGAAAATTTATGTTTTAAATTCCGAAATCCGACATTTTATGTGTACTCTTATGAGTAAAACAACTTATGCCGGGTCAACTAGTAAATACATTATATACATTAGAGTGTAAGATGTATGATTTTTTTTTTTTTTTTTTTTGTTGTACTTGTTTTTTTAAATAAATTTCTATTTGTGATTTTTTTTTTTCGAATTGTAAAAACGTATTTAATTTGTTTTATTTATTTAATGTTAAGATAATAATAACGGTTTTACGAGAAATTAATAAATTAATATAAAATCACAATTTTTAAAACGGTAATTTGGATCCAGATAAAAATCCGGATTTACAATAAACGTCAGATTTCAAATTTCGGAATGCACAATTATGAATTTTTTTTAATTTCGGCAAATCCCGATTTTTCCCATCAGCAATACAAACTACTGATATACGACTTAAAAAACGTGTGCCATATTATCGTCAATTATTTTATATATATATATACAACTATGTGCACGGACTGTCGTAAAAATATTATTATTTAAAACGATACGTATATATTTATACAGTAGCGGTGCCAAAAAAAGTGATTTTGTTATCATTAGGGCTGAGAATACAATGCCCTATAAAACCCTAAGAAATGCATTTGTTCCTTAAAAAATCTAAATAATTTCGATAAAGAATTGAAAAAACAAATTTTATATTTGATCCATTGAACTGGGTTTTGTTTTAATCTAGAAAAAAATTACCTACTTAATAGTTTGTTGTATTATATTTATATAAACATCATGTTTGCGCGTAAAAATCTTGAAATAAAATTTCAAATTAAAATTCCGTATACTTCTGAATGCTCTGAAAAATAAAGAAAACCAAAAATTGTACAAAAAAAATCGCAAAATAACTTTTTTTGATTCTCATTCGGAAGTACATGAAACGGATTTGTGACAATACTACGGCGGCACCGCCCACAGCGAGCTTCAGAAAAATACGCAAAGTGCACCGAAATCCCAGTCCTGGTTATCGTTATGAAGGCAAACGAATTAATCGCGCGTGTTCGTGTGTTCGTCACGATAGATAATTTTTTATCGGATTATTCATTTACGCTAATTTTAAGAACGTTGCGCGTTTAAAACGACACGTCGCGAAAACCTGCTCCGTCGTCTTGTGGGCATGTACCCGTTCAATTACATAATAAAACCGACTTATGCCTACTCACGGGTTTGACACATTACACACGACGCGCACTTAAAATAACTTCACTGTGATTTGTGTGACGGACTCCTGGCTGACAGAAACGTTCCATTGTACTATTGTATAATAAATTACACGTACTCAAAATATAACCATTCAATTTCTGGAGTGTAATAATTATAACTATACCCACTGTACAACGTTACAATTCGGATTTATTTTACATTCCACTTGTTCGATACGAAGGCATGGTCTTAATATCCGTGTAGAATGGACGGGTACTCTGGGCATTTACGGACGTACGGTCGTATTTTCCGCTAATGTTTGACGACAGTTATTGGTTGGTTGGTTGGTACCTAACCGTACCCAATCGAATCTGTTGACTATATAAAATTAATACGTACACGACATTTGCATCTACCTTGAATTTCGTTAGTACCGACGAATAATAATAATAATTGAACAATACTGGAAATACAAAAATCTACGAAATTTAAAAAAAAAAAAAAAAAAAAAAAAAAAAAAAAAACAAAGATTTACAATTTTCAAAACTATCGCCGTATAAACTTTTAAGTATTGTACAATAATCGATTAGTTCCCGTCCGCTATAAAATAGGTATACCTATACACGGACATTTGTACGGATATTGAACGTTTAACTGTTAAAATTTAATAATACACGTAAATCTGTACGAATATTGTGTTAGGTTTTCAACAATTATATAATACTTAACTATAATATAGGGTAATATTATCGACGCTTAGCTATCTCTCGTTTCTCTCGCCTCCGTGCATAACAAGTATTTCATTATATTAATTATTATTTTAACGCCGAAAGCCATCACGAATAAATCATCGGTACCCACCCATGCATGTGTACTCGCAATGGTGTTCCCGATTATTATTATACCAGATAGGTAATGATTATTATTTTATTTTTTTTTTTTTTTCCTGTCAATAAGTGCAATAAATACATGCTATATGCGTTTCGCGAATTGTTCGTATTATTATTTTTTTTTCTCTCTCTCTCTCTCTCTCTCTCTCCTCGAAATACGCGATTTTAAACTATAATGATGCGTAGAAAATTCGAACAAAATTTTATATAAGTACGTTATATATGTGAATATATAGGGCGTTTGTGATCCATACGATTCGTCGACGCGATACTTGCCGTCGATTTAATTGCCTAGTTTTTTTTTTTTCCGTCGCCTTTCGTCCAGCCATTCTTTTCAGAATCGAAGTACATTATAATATAATAATATAATAAACACCCTATATATATATATATATATATATATATATTTATAATATCGTTATACCGTCGCTCATTTACATGTTTCAAGGTTTCTAAAAGAACAACGAGGAGGTACTCGGTAATATTGTAAAAATAATAAAACAATAAGAACAATGATAGGCGTCTAACTACGTTTTGTATAATTTACACATATTATATTTAAATACATATATATATATTTATAATTAATTTCAAACTAAAAATGGTATTATTATTATTATTATTTTTTTGTTTTTGCCGTATTATATAGACAATAGATATAGTTGTTAACGTTGTTGTATACTAAAATATATATATGTACAAATGATGGTTAACGGGTTGAAAGTTAAAGTAATAATAATATAAATCTTAAAAAAATATATTGTACTCGTGTAGTAAAAATAAATTATATCGTACTATATATATATATTTCAAAAACTCAAAAATTCGTTTATAATCGAAATTCGTTTATTGTTTAATATGCAACACAACAATTATTATCCCTGGGAGTCGTATAAAAAAAAAATTTAAAAAAAACAGAATTTCATTATCTTTATTATCTCAGGAGATATCGCAATGGGTATGACTTCGTGGGACGCCCCGTATACAATAAAAATTAAAATTAAGCCATTCGAATACAAGATAATAACAAACAATAAAAAATAACGATGGTTACTTTCCTAGACTATAGTAAAGGCTATAGGTACCTACTTAATTGATTTGTATACCTCATATAGGTATACAATAAAAAAAAAAAAATAAAAAAAAACGCACGGGCGTACTTCGCACCACCGAATGTTCCCTAAGCGAAAAGGCGGTAAACTAATTTTTAGGTTCTCTTTTAGGAGAGAATGTAACCATATGGGCACTTTCAGGGCCGGATTGGGCGATTGCAGTCAGCCGTGCTCAACATTTTACTGAAAAAAAAAATAAAAAAATTAGAGACATTTCGGTTCGGTGGCCCCATGGAGCTCAGCTCGATCGCACTCTGGGGCCTATCCGGCCCTGTGCACATTAAAGGGTATGACTATAATTGCGATAAAATGTACAAAAAAAAAACACACGAAATCAAAGTTACTTACTACCCTAAAATCGAAATAAACCTATTGTTTTTCGGCGGTATTGCAATATAATCCATAACAATTTTTTTTATTATTATTATTATTGTATTGTACAATATGTCCGAACTCGTATTGATTATACCGTATCCTAACATATGTAGGGCCTATACGATGCACGAGCTTCGTAATAATAATAGCATACTTTTAGGTAAGTAGTTAGATAAGTAACGACGGCGGTCTTACGTCGGATGGCGGGGCCGTGGGTATAAAACAATTACGATAAAAGGTCAAAAGAGGTGGAAATTCGCCCGGTCTCCGTCCGTTACGACCGTACAACGACAACGGGTATATCTATATTTTTATTTATTTATTTATTTTATTTTTTTTTATTTTTTTCCTATAATAATAGCGTATCGAACTAATATTATTATTATATTGAATAATATTATTATTATTATTATTATTATAACTTAAATAAAAAATATTAACGGGTAGCGGCGAACATCTGGTGGTCGATCGTCAAGTTTGTTGAAAATCGAATGGTTATTATTTTTTTTTTTTTTTACGTTTTTTCAACACGCGGAGATACGTATCGTTTACACACGTATATATATATATTTATATATTTATATATTATAGGTCCGCGCGTCGTCGCGATATTATAGTGGAAAAAAAAAAAAAATAATAATAATAATAATAATATGTAAAACGTATATTATTATTATAATAATAATTTTTTAGTACGGGAAGACCTTGACCCGACGAACGCGGCTTAGAGGAGGTATATATATTATTATTATTATACTGTTTAGGTGTGTATTGTAAGTATATATATATATATATGTAATATAATATAATATAATATAAAATATACGATCGGCGTGTTGTACCCGACCGCGCGCGTAGGGTTATAATAATATAATAATATCGCGTCGTCGTCGCGGTGCCGGGTCGCGGAGGAGCGAAGGAAGACGGGCCCCGGCGCAGAGTCGCGACGGCCGTCGCCGTCCGCGGCCCACGCCGCAGCGGCCGCCGCCGACCTCCGTCGCTCGCCCCGCGCGTGTCCGTCGCGCCGCCGCGGCCGATTGGCGCCTGCCGGCGTTCGCCGCCGCGTTTTATAAACACACGAGATTCGGCGGGTGCCGCCGTCTCGGCGGCGCGTTTCTCTCCCGTGCACCGCGCTCGACGGTGCCGGTCGACTACCGCCGCCGGTTCGCGGTATACCGAGCGGTACGGGTTCCGGCCGTACGGTTACCGCCGGCACGGTACGCGGAAAACGTTTGTTTTCCCGGTCACGATTTATAAAAAAAAAAATTTTTAAAACCATACGGAATCCAAAAATTGTTAGAAATATAACCAAACGACGACACGCGTCCGGTCTCGGAGACAAAGTCTCTACGTGAAGCATACGCGGCGCGTCTGAAATATCGATCGTGGGCCGGACGATAAACGAAAACATCTCGGAACCGGAATCGTCCAACTACAATCGATCACACTTGAATTTTGTAGTTATTGCATTGCCGGATTAATTTGCTTGCGAGGGAGGAAACAAACGATAAAGTAACCTAATCTAACCTGCAGTTGGGCACATAGGTGTCAGGTTTTTAAAATATCGTATATTCTTGTACAATTGAAACAATTTAAGCAAAATTTGATAAGCAAAAAAAGAAAAGGTCATAGTCATTACTATAATGTCTAAAATTTGTTGTCTTGTAAGTTAAAACATTTTAATAATATTGTATAGTATCGTGGAAAATCACAAGATATAAAAACGGTTATCTTTCTCAGTTAATTAATTATTATTATTATGAAAATAAAGCTAATTTTTTGTGGCAATACGTGGGCAGATATTAATGTTTTTTTTTAAATAAGAACCATGGAGATCCGAGCCCCGTCGTTTAAATCTCCTGGGGGACTTAAGCCCCTCTTGCACATGGTTAGGGTCGTTTTTTTTGTTTACTATGGTTTATCATTGGTGCTTTCAGTATATGTGTATATGCTAAATTATCATCCTACCTTGCCGGTTTCACTCCTATGGCGATGGCGTATACCCAAGATGTATATGATCGCCACCAGGGGCGTATTTTTAGGGGTGTTTTGAGGGGCTACACCCCGTCTCCCCCGAAATATAGTAGTTTAAATAAAAGCTTATTGATATATTTTCGAGTATAACGGTTCGCGGTAATAAATTATATTAAGTAACAATAATTTCGAAATGAATACCGGTATAATAACGTCGCCCGCGTAATAATGACTGTAGCCATTTTCCTCGAACTTAAATAAGAAATTGTCACCGTTCAAATAATTTGTATATGTTTGTTTACCTATAAATTTCGTATTTCGGGCCGAAAATGTGTTTCCGGACATTTTCATATTACTAAACCGTAACGTTAACATATTAATGTTAAACAATTATCAAAATTAAAATGGAAAATCTCAATTATGACGTATTATTTATTATGTGTCGCCATTTAACTACCTAATTATATTAATCATATGGTTATTTTTTTTTTTTTTTTTTTTATCACCTACCTTGATCGCACAGTTAATAGTTTAGGTAAAAATCGTATTTGTTTGCAGTTGTTTAACCGCAACATGACGTGTAATCGGCGTAAACTGATTTTATTTATATTAGGCGAGAAAATTAGACGCGGTTTTAGTCCGAAACCGTGAACAGAGAAAAATAGAAAATACTTTCATTCTTTTTATTTTTTTATTTTTTTTTTGAGGAAGAGGAGGCGGATGCGGAGAAATGGTCGGTAGAATAAAAGATAAAAAAAAATACGGTATATATTTTATTTTTAGAGGAAAACAGTTCCGCCCATAATAATAACACGTAATATATAACGCTGTGATATTTATGATGATTTCAATACTGGACCGTGTTATTAACAATATCGGTGTTGTAGGTGAGAAACAACCGGTATTTTCGATAATTACGACAAAACCATAAATATAAACCGAATTTTTATATTTACACGTATGGAGACGACTATTACGACGGTATAGTTATATATTATGTTGTGTACGCTATATTTTACAATAATATTGTTTCTGACGATTTCGACGGCGTGAATAGACTTCGTTAATAGAATACATAGGTATTGTTAATCACGAAATAATAATAACGACAATAATAATAATAATAATAATAATAATAATAATAATAATAATAAATATCGGTATTTTTTCTTTCTCTTTTTTTTTTTCCTCCCGTACCCAAAAGAGATTTTAGCATATTTCACTATATATTATGTTATATTATTATCTCCGCGGCAATTGTGAGTAAGTGACAATATCGAGTGTTGGAAATCGCTAAAAAAAAAAAAAAATAAAAAAAAAAATTCCCAGGTGGTCAACCCATCCCGGAAACCGCTATAATATACGTGTACTATATTAATGCAACAATGGACCAAACACCTACGGTTACCAATCGTGGCAACTGATCTGTTCACTGCGTCATATATATATTATTATTATTATTATAGTGTCTCTCACCGATTGTGTATTGCTAGTACTTATATAGTAGTTGGAGAGCCCGGAGGATTTTTAACAAACCAAACGACGAATTCGACGCGGGCACATTTTAAATACATTTTTTTTTTTTTTTTTTATGGAACATTATGTGTCGCAAATATAAGGGTTTCGCGTATACCGTGTAACGCGAGAGTCCGGGGTTGTAAAACGTACATAATTATAATATTATATACTTATATTTACTGTACAATATAGCAACGGCCGAAAAAAAAACCCATTACACACCGCAATACATTTTAACAATATTTTCCAAACACGCGGGTAGCCATTAGGAAATGTATGTTTTACGAAAAATGTGTACGTTTTTAATTTGTACGATTTATTTTACACTCGAAATAATCGTATGTAAGTATATAATCGTTTATGGTGTATTCGATATGTTGACTTGATGCGATCGTTATGGTATTTATTAAGCTCGAACAAAAAACTCCGTGATTTTTTTTAAAAGAAAATTATTGTTATTATTATTTGTTTTTCATCTAAATGCGTTAAATTTTTTAATCGGATCGTACGTTATAATTTCTATTGACCGAACGCCGAGAGAAATCGCTCGATCAATGGTTCATATTGTTCAATCTTACTATATTTGAGGGTTTTTCTCTTTATTTACATAAAAGCATACTCTTATGCATTTTATTATAAACGTGATTTTTTTTTTTTATATATATATATATATCACAAGAATATCATTATAACCGCAGCTGACGTTTTCGCAGTTGTATTAAAATTCAATAGAAATAAATTGGTATAACGCCATAGAAAGTTACTGAATATTAAAACGTTAAAATTTATCGAGTCCCATTTTATTAAACAGATGAGTATTTCCGTACGTGTATATAAATATTAGCCAACGCAATATTTTTTTTTTTATTTCATCGTGAATAACTTCTGATTCCACACACTATTATAAGCTAATACGAGTGTTCGAATAATATGATATTTTAAGTTTATTTTCAATACCACTCCTAGTATCAGTTTACCGCGTAAATTTTGAGCACTTTTACAACACCCCCGAAGTAAATAAACTCATCAAAAAAATATATATTGAAAAATTAACTTTAACATATTATTAAAATATAAAATATAGGAGAAATTATATATTTTTTCCTTCCTATACAATTTTTCTACCAGACATCGTGCTCCGATTTTCAAGTCTAGCACCTTTTTTAAAAGCATTATGGATCTAGTTGGTGCACTAAAGTGTTAATTTTTTTTTTATTTTCGTTGTAGTTTTCCCAATAACTGGGAAAAAAACGTAGGGAAAACGGAAAATTTACGACAATGATTTGTTTTCTTTTAGTTGTAACTCGATAAAAAATAATCGTAGAGACCTGAAATCGTCACCGAATATTACTATTAGATCTTTATAGGCGTGAACGAATTTTCAAAACAATCCGGCTATTTTTTAACTATTTATTTTAATTGAATAAAACTATTTGGGCAGAACATAAATGCACGAAAATTTGATACAATGGGTTCATCCATAGGTCATACACGACGATGAAAGGTTGAGCGTAATTTAATACATTTGTTTTCCTACGGGCATTTAAAGCGAAAATTTAAATTTAAAACGTAAAAATTACGGCATTTCAAAAGATGATCAACTGAAACTTCTCTCGGAATCGTTTTTCGTTAGCAATGAAATTCCCATCTGTGGATACAGACCGTAACTTCTCAAATTCCCGCCTACAACAGTGGCGCCCCCACCCTCGGTGCAAAGTATGTCCGTTTATTTGTATTTGTATTTTTTTTTTTTTTTTTTTTTTAATTTTTTATAAAAGTTTTCCGACAAGTATTATGATATACCAAACGCGTCGGCGCGTCGTATACGGGAATCTCGCATAATATAACAGTATTATTATTGTATAGTAATAATAATAATTGGCCATTGCCTATATAGAGTCCAAACTAATTAATAACCAATGAAGGTAAGGTCGATTTGAAAAAAAAAAAAAAATATATATATATTAGAAATTTAACTGCATGCGTACGTATACGGCGCGGGTACAACTGTGTTGTACGACTGTTATTATGATTTAGTAAGGCGTTACTCACGTCACCTCAAAGTGATAATATACAAAGCTGTGTAATAAGTATAAACGCGCACGGTGTACTCGTATAATAGCCTGTGTTTTTTTTTTATATATTTAATAGTCGGGGTCCTATAGCTTTGGCCAGATCGCATTAACGTTTAATTAAAACGGTCTCCGGATTTACTTTTACATTTTGAGAGCGCCAACACGTACCCGCACGCCTATATATATTATACCGTCGATATAGCGTATTTGTAAAATAAAAAAAATAAACCAAACTTGAATTTTCTCTCTCTCTCTGTCTCTATTACGCGAGCCGACAGAATAAATGATACACCTCCTCCTCCTCCCCCCCCCCAATGCCAACGACCGGCTATAATATTATAAGAGAGTATTATTAATTTTATTTACACACACACACACGCGTAAAAGAGAGTGTGTGTACCTACGTTATATGTATTCATATAGGTACCGCAATGGACCACACCGGTTCAATGTTTGTCCGATAAAAAAAAAATAATAATAATAATAAAAAAACGTATATAGGTAACCGAAAGTAATTTTACGGCCGTGTTTCACACGTTATAACAACACATATTAAGAGAAAAATTACAAACTGGCGGAATAAATTGTATTTATTTTAATTTTTTTTTTTTTTTTTTTTTTTTTTTTTAGCCTCAAGAAACAATAGTATATTGCATAGTATACGTATGCTACCAAGTATTATTACCTATACGGTTTATAAATATTAATTTCGTGTATTAACGAGTATTTTTTTTTTTTTTTTTTTTTTTAAATTGCTTTGCATACCTGCAAATTATTATAAAAAAAAAATATATATATATATATATATATATACGTGAACCGAATAACAGCTTTTTATTAACAGTATATATTGAATAATAAAACGAGTAGGTGGTACTCGTATATCGGAAGACGATTTTTATATCGTGCGACCATTTGTATGGGAAACGTATGTTTAAATTAAAATCTACGCGTTACGATACTATCTCAATGCCGGTTGTTCGATTCTAACTACATAGTCAATTTGGTTATACATTCAATTACAGTAAAACCTCTCAATAACAGACCCCCCGTAAATCGGAATCGTCCTTATAACGAGGCAAGGCGATAATAGTGTACCTTATAATTGAAGAAAGTTTTTTTCTACCTATAATCGTTGTTATGCAAGACGATAGGTTATTATCGTTCTTTAGCCACCGTGCATCAGTTCGCTAAATCAATACTTAAGTGCTGTCTAAGATGCACTCGACTGGATAGCGTTGGTTTATACATTAACGTCGCACGAAATATTCACATAAAGTATAATATTTGTTTTTAATACATGTTGGATGCTTAAAACTTAAATGTTTTTTTTTTACACCTTTCTATAACCGAACAAATTGTTGGTGCCAAGTGATTCCGTTATGTAGAGGTTTTACTATATTCCGAATGCCCCAAGAACTATGTTAAAAAAAAAAAAAAAGTGGAACATCAGCGAACCATGCAAAACGAAAATTTCACTTAAGAAGTACCTATCCGTTACATGAATCGAACTTGGAATGATTGTCCTAAAAAAAATTTTAAAATACCTACACTTTGCATTGAACTCCGAATGCTTATCATTGTATACGGGTATTACTGCAATAGTGCACACGTTTGTAACAAACATGTATCACACTTAAAAAAAAATTAAAATAAACTATTTCAGTCTCTTAAATATTATTATTTTATGTTTATATACACTTATATATTATTACGTGAACATTAAATTATGCGGTAATAATATAGTAAAACAAAAATTCTCGAATAAAAAATATGCAGCAAAAGAGAATCGTTATTCACGGGTGTGAATTAAACAATATCTTAAATACTCTCCACTTTTAAGTGGAATAATTATTAAGTGCATATATAATTATATAAGTAATAACTGCAGTAATACAGTTATTGCACTCGCATGAGTTGTATGTAATGACCAATGATAAATTTAAATATTATTCCATGAAGGTACGAGAAATCCCTATGAATATAATTTGTCTCCGAGTCGCGTTGGTTTGAAAAGAGGCAACCACCTAGTAATAAACACAAATCAATACAGCAGCATGCTGACGTAACATAAAATAAATTAAACAGTGTTTAATAACACGTTTATGCTCTTATAAAATATATTTTGCCCGGTAATACTTTTCTACAAGTTCAATACACGTATTTATTATATATATATATATATACGTATATATTCATAAAGGTACCAACCTATATAATTACCATTGGATACAGAACGAAATAATGAATATTGTCTTTTTATGTATTGCATAAATTAATTATTATAAATTAAAATGTTTAATTAAAAATTATAATATTCAATACGTTATTTTAATGACCGCATTGAAAGCTAATGTAGACGTGATAAATTATTTAACACTTGACGCAAAGATGCAGCATTATAACGCATAGACAGAAATAACATCAATTTTATAAAATAATTCAATCCAAATTAAATTGTCGATAAAAATTATCAATATTGTACGCCAACGAATACAATAAAATAATTACTGGTATTCTGATTACTACTAATATGCTGGTGCGCCGGTGGCAAGTTCCGTTATAGGACAAAGTATACAACATATGGTTAGGTCACACAATGAGGAGAGGAGAAAACAAGACGGTTGCCCATCGAAATGCGGAGTACTCAAGGAAGAAGACCCGGGCAGAAATCGATCGGCGTGGTGGAAGAAGATTTAAATAGTTTGGCAGTCGAAAACTGGAAAGAGGCACCTAGGTGGTGCAAGAGTACAGTAGTAAATTGTATAGTAATGCTTAGAGACCGGAATTGCATGCAATAAAAAAGTGTCAAACACGATGCAAATGTGCAAAATAAAAATTACGAAATAAGCACAAAAGCTTTCGAAACACGCGCAAATATGTGCAAATTATATATGCATTAAATACCAATAATATGCCGTAACCCTTTAAATACGCGTGAATATGCAAAATACTTCGGTTTGATTTGAAACCGCCCACACTTCAAACCATCATGGCCATGCGTTCACTCGATGTGAATATGTAAATGCATATATAATTCCGGTCTCTAGTTGTGACTGTTTAGCGGCAAAAACTCCCTCGTAGAAGTATTGTGCGGGCCACCAGCAAAACCTCTCGAACAGGAAAGTTTTGCATGTTCGGGATTTTGTCGGGATTATTTGTCCAAATATTTCGCGGTCCGGGGGATTTCGAAGGCCTCCCCAGTGCTGCCAGCAGAAGAAAAAAATAATAATTGTTGAGACGAATGCCGAACGACCGATTGCTTACGGAAAGAGTATGGAGGGAGGCACACTGCAGCTGCCGTTTGTCGGCTGCTTATATTGGACAAAACAAAAACATAAATAAATAAATAAATAAAAACAGTGTGTTTTTGGTACCTGTTTTTTTTTTTTTTTTTTTTTATTATTATTTTGTGCTTGTGCGTGTGTGTGTGTGTGTGTGTGAAAAATATAATGAACACGCCAGCGTGTAACATAAGAACGGAGAACGTATTGAAAAGAATATAATAATAATAATAATATATATGTATAGGTACAAACAGGAGGAGAAAAAGAACGCGTATATATCAGTGGCGGTTTGGGTTACA
The DNA here is from genome assembly GCA_956483605.1 of Tuberolachnus salignus. Taxonomy (NCBI): domain Eukaryota; kingdom Metazoa; phylum Arthropoda; class Insecta; order Hemiptera; family Aphididae; genus Tuberolachnus; species Tuberolachnus salignus. Next base: position 34,075,637 of record OY101435.1, on the reverse strand, counting down.
CAGGTGAAATGGTGATTTTATTATATATATATATATATATATATATATTTATATATACTCTGTTAGGATTTATGATTGTGTGTCCGGCAATGAAACGGCGGACAACTCCAACCCGATAGATATTAAATTAACTAACGTGCCCCGGTGTCATTAAATAACAAAACAGTTTTTTTTTTTTGTTTTTTCTTTCTTTCTCTATACCCTTCCGCGCCGCCCGCCGATTTAGGGTGTATTTATTATTATTTTTATTTTATTTTATTTTTCCTTCTTCTTTATTTTATAATATATTACGTTGAAATGCGCAGGTTGCGTCGCACTTACCGGTCGGCGGCGGCGGCGGCCCCAAGTCCGTCGTATCGTAAAACCCGGTCGGCCTGTTGCAAGACGCGACGCGCACACGTCCACAGGCCGCGCCGCCTCCGACGACGACGACGACGACGACGACGACCGTCGGCTTCGCGTTTCACCGCGCATATTGGCAACGGACCGCCGGGGGGGCTCATCTCCCGGCGGCGGTGATTAAATTCCGTTAGACATTAAATTGACCGCGAATACAACATTTATCAAATTTCACCCGACGTCGAGACGAACGGAAAAAAAATAAACCGATTCTTTTTTCTTTTTCTTTTCTTATTAGGTGCCTATTATTTATTGTAGTACCGGATTTTGGCGAAAACACCGCACACACTTTTCGCGGTAAACAGGTTTTTTTTTTTGTTCGATACGATATTATAACCAGTAAAAAAATGTCGGCGTGCGGTATATAAACACGAAGTTTTTTTTGGTTTTTTTCTTTAATTTGTATTATTATTATTATTATTATTGTTGTTAGTAATGCGACAATAATAAGCTAACTTACATATTGAATTATCGTTTTAACGTTAAATTTCGATTTTGAAATTATTTACAGGACGCAAGCGAATCGTGCTTACGAGGAGAATTCGCTTGATTTTGGTCTTATAGAGAAACAGCGCCTATTGCAAAATTAAAACAGAGCATAGTTTCCAAAGGGCAAGCCGTTGCGTTTTTTTTTTTTTTTTTTTTCAATTAAATTTTTGAAAAGTTACAGCGATTTAATCGTGTTGGTTTAGTCGTTATTTCTAAACGGATTTCTATTCGGAGTAAACGAAAAGACGCGCCGTCACGCCTCCGGAATATTGTCCTTTTTTTTTAATTTCACAACAGGTGATTTTACTCTGAAACCAAAATTAAGCGACTAAACGTATGCGTGTTTTTGTACGGCGTCGCTCGTTAGACGAACAGAGACGGCAAATGCCAACAACACACTTATTTACAATTCGATTAAAACCGTAATCGACAACGATTATTTAAATCGTATTCGGAAATTCCGCACTGACGCTAATATTATTATGATAAACATAAAATTCGCGTTTATAAGTTTATTTATTTTTAAAGTTACATAATTACGACACTAATGCATGTTAATGCGAATCGGTGTGTTTAAATTATATATATTATA